>JAHVAK010000012.1:3738368-4949258 GCA_019845155.1 Luehdorfia chinensis | reverse complement strand
TCCTCAGTGTTAAATGGTAATAAGATGGTATATACCTGTTAACTCTTGACAAAGAGCCCCATGTTACACAGATCTGGAAAGACCACTTGTAAGAAGTTCCATTATTTCATTTAGCACACAAGAAAATGTGTAATTACAAAGCGGTAAAGCATAAATCTTGGTAAAAAAAGGCAATAAAAGCTTTAGTAATTCATAATACAATAGAGGCATATCTGGAATAGCGACGATAAACGTTTAAACCCATACATTTCGGGCCTCGGAGTATACAGGCGACTCTGTGACATTGTTATTACATAGATGAGTGATGGTAATTGCCCCTACTGCTGCCCAAACCGAACAAATTGCTTTCGGTTTGGTCAATTGGCTTATTATTAATGAGAAAGAAGAGAAATATTTAAAAAATTTGGAGTACTTCTTGCAAATGGTTTTGCTGATTTTTTTGTATAATTTATACCTTATCACCATCAGTATTTCGGTCCGTATGGGCTAATTTTACGACTATATACTCAGAGTGGCAGTCGCTTAATCGAGATCTAAAGTTCATGGTAATGTTGCTACCTATCAGCACGGCTAAAGCTTCATCACTTCATCAGCTAGTGGGCGGCCGCCCTAAACTGCGTTTGTCTATTATTAGTTCTATAAGATATGTATATTGCCGGCCCATTGCTCCTCCAGCTTGCTGGACCGTTGGACCTGTCGATTATACTACATAGTTCTGCTACGGGCATCATCATTACGGATTCTACCTCGCAGAGATACACCGAGCATAGGTTATTCCATAGCTCGATTAGTCACTTTGAGTATCATTGAGCGAACTGCAATGAAGGACCACGTCGTCATTCCGTATGCCATTACTGCAGCACGCACTGGTTAAACTGGTGGTTTTGTTTTAAAACAACTTCTCTAGGCTGTCAAGCGTTTGTGTGAAGTATTGCTTTATTTAAACTAATATTATGAAGAGGAAATATTTGATTATTTTTATGTTTGGTTGTAATGAATAAACTCAAAAACAACTGAACCGATTTTAAAAATTCTTTCACCTACATACAACTACATTATCACAAACTAACATGAGTTAAGAGTTGAGAAAAAAACCAAAATCCCTACGAAAATTTCTACGATGTAACTCAAGGTATCAAAAATTTTCTAATAAAAGTCATTATTTGGCGTGCGTTTCAAAAACTGATGATAAGTAAAATAATGTACTACATTTTCATAGTACTCTTCATTACTCACAAAAAAGTCCGCGAGTCTATATGTCTGACTATTATAGTTAAGTCACAATAACCGCGTTTTGTTCAAATTAATCTATCAAGACACGGTTAGAATCGAAAGATGATGACATTCGTATCATGATATTAATCCTTATCGTAAAAAATAGTTTCATAGTCAAGGTATGTTTTTTGTTTTTTTCATATGTTGAAGTTACGACAGGTATAAAAATGCGAAATGTAAGTAAAATGCCGCGGTGGGAGCGAACAGCCCCACGCTCGTCCGCGCTACGCGCGAATAGACTAAGTTTTAATAATTATTTACCTACTCATATTATTTTTTGTAAACTAGAAACAATTGAATAGTGGTTTGTAAATTTAATTACATATTTTTATCAATTAAAAACTTTGAAACGCTCTATAAAATATACAGCGGCCGCGGTGTCTCTCGAACGCCGCGCCGCCGTCCGGCTTCATGCAACTCGGGCATCATCTAAGAGCGCGGTTCCCTTTACGTAGCGGTAGAGAGCGGTCGTTTCATTTTGCTACCACGACATTAAATATTGGCTATATTTCATGAATTATGTTTCCTTAAATAAAATATTATTTTGGTAAAATAACGTAATCTTATCTGACCAGCTGCAGAGCCGCCGATGAGAATAGTAGCTATAAAAAATGTTAGTTTAAGGAATTGTGGTTGTTCTATTTGTCCAAATAAAGTACTAATTTATCTTCCTAATATCTATCTACCCGTGCGAAGCCGGGACGGATTGCTAGTTTCTAATATAAATAATGAGAATTATAGTCAACAAAATTACTGAGCATATGAATGACGGATGTGATATGAGCGCTTTGAAATTGCCTTGAAATTCTGAATGACAAAGTCACTTCTACACTTAGGGCGCACCGTTGAAACTAAACGCGATTAGTTCAAGAAAAACGAAGTTTAAGCGTTTAACTGAGTTTAATGCAGTTTGCATTTCCTCAACTTCAAATGAACGCAGTCAATGCTAAACGCGGTTCAAATTCTGAACGCCCAATTTTCGACGTTCAGCTCTATAAACGCGTTTAGAGAGCTGCATTGTCAATTGCACAACTATGTAAACACAAAAATTATTTTTAATTCGTATTATTTATTGTTTGCATACCTATGTAACCTATGCATAAAAACAGGCTGTTTGATGTCGCAAAATAGGAAATAAATCGTCTTTTTGTTTTAGATTGTGACGATATTTCATGTAAAGTTTGTTTTTCTTAACGCGATCAAAATGGAGTCGGTGAAATCGGTTCGACGAAAACCGAGACCAAATGATACATATGAACTCAGTTAAGTAAAACGTGATTTTATTAAACTTTGTTTCAAAAGCAATCGGTGAAATCGGGTCTTAGGCGTTGAACCCTCCATCAGGTGAACGACTTGCTTGTCTCGTCAATTACTACCATTGAGAACAGAAATATACAATATTTATACACAATACAATATATACTTAAGAACTGAGGTCCCAGGGAATCGGCGCGGTGGAGTGTCACACAGAAATGTTCTGGGTCACACAGCATTTGCTATGTCGCCCCGAAAATTTGTTCGTTTCATCTCTTTATCCAATAAAAAAAAAGTAGTAAATGTCGCACTGTTGGCCACAGGCCTCTTCTCATTCGTCACATCAGCCAAACGCTTGGTGAATAGCATTAACAATTTTGACGTGAAATAATCTATTTTTATAGATACATTCTGAGAAACTTCAACTATTTATCATTTAGACAAGAAAAAATAAATATGTATATTGTAAATCAAACGTTGGCAACAAATGGTTATGTCTGTCAGTAGCTTATCTCTCTAAAGCTTCAACATCTCGGTCGTTTGAAGTTCAAAGGCATGTTGCGATACTTCTATCATCGATATAAATTGTTTGTGGTCTGAAACTCCAACGAAAAGTATGTTTCTTTTGAGTATTTGTAAATATTCGAAATGAATTTTATATTTTCAAATAGTTTGTTCGAATATATTTTGCTGAGCACTGTAATGCGTTTGATATTTTGTTTTACCAAAAGAATACTAGCAATGGTTTTAATAACACTAATATTCCGGTCAGAGTGCCTGACATCTACGCCGCGGGTCCGGGGTTAGAATTCCAGCTGGAGCCAACATTTGAATAAAAATACAAATTGTTGGCATTCGGGTTCGGTTGTGTTGTGATTGTCCGCGTGTCTCTGACACATCCTAGTCTACCTGCGATTTTAACGACTCTATGTTTACGCGTGCTCTTATGGCACTATTATATCACATACGCGGTTTATAACTTTCGACAGTATTCGGAAGTTGACGCCTTGGTCTACTAACTATATTAAGCTTAGATAGTTGCCGTGTGGTGGCGGCTCGTTAAAAGAATACTACCACTCCATCTCATCCAATGGATCTCGTAAAAGGCGAGTAAGGAATTAAACTGCACTGTGCACCAACAGCGCATGGTGGCGATGGGCTCACCACCTATCACACCAAGTGCATTATATTGTTTTGGTTTAACGTGGATTGTGGCAGTCATCTGTTTTTGCAGTGAGTGCCGAGTCTCTGACTAACCCTTATGGGATACAGTCGTGTTCTTATGTATGTATGATGTAGTTTTTGCTAGAACAATAGTCGAATGGCGCGTTTGATGCTACGGTTTTATATCCGCACTCCATTACCCTGAACCATTAGGTTATTTGCGCTGAATAATATATGTAATAAGTTTCTGGTTAAGGCATACTACTACTACTACTTTTTTGTCAAGTCAGATATTTTTATTGAAGTAACTTTTTTTTTCTTGGATAAAGTGACGAGACGAGCAAAACGTTCACCTAATGGTAAGTGTAACGTCTGCTCATAACAAATGCTGTGTCACCCAGAACAACGAGTGGCACCACACTGCGCCCGTCACCTTGAGACATCAGTTCTTAAGTCTCATTTGCCCAGTGATTACACTAGCTCTCAGTGCCCTTCAGACCGAAACACAGTAATGTTTACACACTACTGCTTCACGGCAGAATAACTGGCCCTGGGGTGGTACCTACATATACGGATTCCTGCATAGGAATCCTACCACCATTGATTGTGACTAATTATTAATTGATGCCGTGTGGTAGCGGCTTAAGAGAATCTACCACCCCATCTCATCCCGTTGGTGTCGTAAACGTCGACAGAGGGAAAATCAAAACCAGGAGATGGGTAGCAGCATCTTCCTGGAACATCTAAATAAATAAAGTGCGGTTGCCCACCCGCCTGCCAAGCGTGGCAACTATGGCAAAGTCCCCCCATTTGAGAACTACAAACTTTTGTGGCAGTCTATGAGAGAGGCCTATGTTCAGCAGTGCAGTGGTGATAGGCTGAAATGATGAAGATTTATTGATAGTTCATAAAGTCCGGCGTTACTGTGCTAAAAGCCATTACGGTAGAGAGAAAAAGCAAGTTTTCTCAGACCCGTGAAAATATGCTAAAATATATATATAATTTTCATACTCTTGAAGAAGTAGGTAATACGCACAATTTTACGCAGATCTTACCAAAACTTTGTTTTCTTCTCTACTAATTAAACATTTTCCAAATTTATATTTATACCATTAGCAAAACAAATGTTTTTCTACTATGAGTATTAAAACAAGAATTATACTTAAATGTTAACAGTTAATTGACGAATATAAATTATATTACGAATCTTAAATTGAATCTTTTTAGGGTAATGTTCTGCATCATTAAGTAAGTGACGAGGAAATTCGTAAACCAACCACGTTTTCCATAATTTGAAAAGGTTTAACAACAATTTCTCGTTGATTAACGTTTAGTTTAAATGTAAATGAGATGGTTAAACCGAGATTTACGTCATAATTTGTAACAACTTATACAAAAAAGGGAACATATTAACCAACCTATTTTAATGACAGATTGGATTAGAAACAAGAAAGCGTATAAAATTTAAATTTTCACTAATTTGCTTGTAAGATTTGAGTGGCCGATAAAAGGTCTTTTGGTCTGGGAATTAAAGTAACAGCTTATAAATTCCACCCACTTGGGTACAGGCGTTTTGTATAATTTGAAAAGATTTGGAAGCAATCTGCCACGAAGCGTCAGTTCAAATGGAATTAATTAATTAATTTAAAACACTAGTTCGCAAAAAAGCAGCTGTTTTCGAAAGAATTAGAAAGCAACAAAGTGGTAAGTTTTTTTATTTAGAAAATAAAGTTTCGAAATAATATTTGTATGTTTGGGTTATTGCTTCATAATACAAAAAAAAACGGAAAAGTCGTCTTCACTATAAGCAAACTTTTTTTTTTAATTTTAAATTGCTGTTAGACTTTTTTGGCTTTTACAGCTTCATCGGATACTGTGCTCACAGGCCAGGAGCCCGCGTGCCACGTTTGGTGTGACCCAAACATAAATAAATAAATAAACTCCTACAAAACCTCGAAATTCGGACTGTGTCGCGTTCGCTGCGTGCTTGCGCGATTTAGAATATCTCAATATGATTTTAAGTCGTCTAATGACCGTCCGAGGGTCCGAGGCTACGGGCCTCCATTCGAACTGTCGATATAAACAAACTAGGGGCCAGGCAATGATCATACAACAAACCTGTTGAATATTGTGGTCGTATTATTAAATTATAGATTTAGAGAATTTAATAATTACATACATACAGTCACGCCTTTTTCCCATGTAAGGGGCAGGCAGAAACCCTCTCATAGCGCACTTTTCGCCCTCGCGGGAAACGAGACGTGACGGGTGATGAACCAAGTCGCCGCGATTTTGGTTCGAGTCAAAAAAACTGTTACTCCCCATTGTGTAACGAGCAGTATAGTGATAGGATTGCATATTATGGTGTTACTTTGCACGAATAGACTGTCCGTACTTAGTCGCCTCTTACGACAACTCGGTAGGAAAGAGATAGGTGCTATTCCACTCTGCCGGACATCTTTCGGCATTTAATACTTACGTGTCTTATAAAAAAAATTGTATTAACAAGCGTTTATTCTATATTGCGAACCTCTTTCTCGTTAGCTGTTTGTATACAAAATGTTGGTTAATAAATTTCTTTCGTGGAAAGTATATAATTTCTGTCTTATTTATGGAAAAGTATTTTTTTTCGCTTAGACATGTTGATATTCTCAACGAGTTCAAAATTGATTCTCACGAAGTAAAAGTTACAATTAAAGTTTTAAATTCCAAGCCCAAAACGTTATAGCGTGAAACAGGAAAAGATTTAAGTCGACAAGAATTAGTGTAAATTTCCTGCCACTGCGGAAGAAGGAACGTGGTTGGCTCCGAATGAATTAGCAAAATCGCTCGCTTAACAATGCAACAACGGCCTACGCATTTAAATTTTGAGCAACCTTTGTTAAATTTGAATTTGTTGTTTATTTAACAATGTTTAGAGTTATTCATGATCGTATATCTAAATAAGAAATACTCCTCGTTTATCATGGAAGCTAAATATTCTGTTTATAATATAATTATTAACAAATTATGTTAATTATGGAAAACTTTCTACAACTTAAAGCAGGAATAGTTCTAGAAATAGATTATAACCAACTTCTGAAACCATTGTTAGTCGGCCTATATTAGAATAAGATTTTACAATGTAAGGTTGTAAAGGTAGTCAAACGCGGTTTTAAAGATATTTTATTCTCAAAAGAAATGTACATTTTACTAAATGAGAACTCACAGTTATGTAAAATATTTAGTGACAGCTTATAAATGCATGCAGACCGAGCATTCGGAAAGGAAGTAGTGTTGTGACACTATTTTTAGGGGTTATAGCAAGGTCATCAACTGTTATGCCGATTGGTGTCCCGCAGAGCAGAGTAACACCTACCTCTTTCCTACCGAGGCATCGTAAGAGGCGGCTAAGGTATTGTACGGACAGCTTTTATTTTTGCAGAATAACACCATAACATGTAAGACTGTCACTGTACTCCTCGTGGAATCGCAATTTGGAGTATTTTATTTGACCTTTGATTTTTTTTTCAAAAAGAAAAAAGTAATCAAAGCGTCTATAAAATAAGTTGTGTATGTGTCGTATTATCTAATATTTTCATTATTAGAATACAGGTGTTAATAAGTTTGATGAATATTCCTAATTTTGGTTTCCGTATACAGTTTGTCCGTCAGTATCAAGAAGTAATAATTGAATAAAGGATTTGTTTTTGACTAATTTGTATAGTTTTATATGTTGTTTTGTAATCACTACAGAAAATTTCAATTGTATAACGACCCCGATATGATAATCTTTTAAATTCCAGTTCCTATACTGTGCCGTGTGGTGGCGGCGCGATAATCTCCCACCCCATCTCATGGGCATTGTAAGAGTTGACTACGGGAAATTCATAACTTCCGACAGACAGCGGAATTACCAGCTCGTAAAATACCAGACCGAAAATATACAGACCGGTGACGTGCTGTAACGATTTATGTGGGAACAGTTAGGTACTGTTTCAACAATCTGAATTTCGAACGTAGAGATTACCGCAAATCCTTTTTATATTTGGGAGAGGACTGTGTCAGACAGTGAACTACATAAAGGACATAAATATATAATCATATTACTGGTATTTCGTAGACTTTTTAAAATTATTGTCAAACAATGTCACTGTCCTCCTGATGTGCACTGGTCTCAGTGGCCAAAGCTGTATACATCAAACCTCGGCGAAGAATGGAAATAGGTTTCCTCTTCGCGTCAAAGAAAGAAATAAAAAGCCCTTTGCGTTATATTAGACATTTCTTGTGACATTAATGAGTAAATAAATAATTGTAATATTTTATAAGATTTGTATAAGTCAGTGATAGGGTTGCTGGAAAATAAAGCGATAGAAAAAGGTTTTACTAACTCGAAAATAATCCGTAGCATTTCTATTTTTAAACCAAAATCTATTAATTGATATTCTTATTTGTGTAATCACTATTGTGCTATTTAATAATTAATTTTAGATATTTTTATACCGGTTTTTTAATTATACCGTAATTATTTTCATAATAATTTCACTGCTGTATAGGTATCCAATTCAAATTATGCAAACAAGTCGTTCCACTCATAGCGGTTCTATAAACTGAAACAAGAACTATAAAATTAACCTCGTAACATTTCATTAATCTCTTGTCAATATTTCGAAAACGTTCCTTTACGAAAGGAAACTTTCCCGGTAAAGTGTCGCGATAGAAACGAATTAACTTGCGTCATAAAATTTTGGAAAATGTTGTTTGACTTCAAACAGTCTCGATCGTATCGATGTTTACAAACGCGTTAAAAGTGATTAGATAATATTTGAAACGAGTGCAAATTACGTACAATCCAAATGCTAACAACAGTTTTTACAATTGTTTGTTATTTTCAATTTGCATTAAATATGATATCTAAATAACTAATCGTAATTAGACATCATATATTCATTTATTTAATCTTTATTTGCACACATAAAATTATATGTACAAAAAGGGGGACCTAATGCTAAACGGCATTCTCTGCCAGTCTACTTTCGGGCCATGCATATGGATGTAGTGGGTGACAAATAAAAATTAAAAAAAAAATAGATCAGAAATATCCAAAAAAAAAACTACTAAACACTAAAAATGGAAACTAGTCTATGATAATGGTATAAAAAATAATTATATTACTAATAATTATACAATAGATTTAATTACAAAAGCTTTAAGATATACATATATAGACATATATATTTAATAATTAATATACAAAAAATACATATATACATCGATACATAGGTAGATACACATACAATAATGTGGCCAGTTTCCAATTTCAAAGAAAATAGAGAAATTTATAAAACAGAATAAATTTGTGGTATTACAAACTATTACTACATTGTAAGGTCGTGGTTACAAAGCAAGCGTTTGACGTAAGCCTTGCTTGTAGTATATATAGTGTAGTATATATAGTTATATATAGTTGTAATATATATGATATATATAGTGCAGATGCTGATTGGCCGTTCGTTCAAAAGTCAGACGGCAGTTGGGGTAAAAGAATAGTTCACCTGATGGTAGTTGCTACGTCTGCCCATAACAAATGCTGTGTAACCTAGAACATTTCTGTGTGGTCTACATGTAGTCACGCCTTTATTCCATAGAAGGGTAGGCAGAGGTTACTTACTGGTGGTAGGATTCGTATGCCGGAATCCGTCTAGGTAGGTACCACCCCAGGGCCAGTTATTCTGCCGTGAAGCAGTAGTGTGCAAACATAACTGTGTTTCGGTTTGTAGCGCACTGAGAGCTAGCGTAATCACTGGCCATCTGAGACTTAGAACTCATGTCTCTGGGTGACGGCCGCATTGCGGTGTCACACTGTTCTGGGTGACTCAGAATTTGTTATGGGCGGACGTTGCACTTACCATCAGGTGAACGTTTTGCTCGTTCCGTAACTTTTATTAAATAAAAAATGGTTAAACATGTAGCCCACTTTTCGCCCACGCGGGAAACGAGACGTGACGGGTGGTGAACCACGTCGCTCCCATTTTGGTACGAGTAAAAAAAAACTCTCCGTTGCCTTCCCACGAACGGTATAGTGACAGCATTCCTTATACAATACCTAGTCGCCTCTTACGGCACCTCTGTAGGAAGGAGGCAGGTGCTATTCTACTTTGCCGGACACTAACCGGCAATCATTGGATTACCAATTTCTGGTATTCATATCGTCTTCAAAGAACACTCGGCGTCACCAGATTCCTCGGCCCCAGTGGCGAATCTGGTCCGTGGCCCCGTCAACGACCACACTTCAGCCGCGGAGGATATTTAGAGCAGCACAACGTAATTTCGTCACTGCTCTCCCTCCGCGGCCCTACAACTGCTGCATCAACGGCTAGGCCCCGCCAAAGCGCGGAGGATAGGGAGAGTGGCATTTTGCAATACCTCAATGGCGTTCCCTCTCGGCTGAGAAGGACAGGGTGTGCGGTGTTGGCACTTCACCGTTCCTTCGCTCGGCAGTCCTTCAAATCGCATACAGATTGTCAGTTACAGTTTCTACTTCCTCAAGTGAGGGACATTTTAAAAAGTTTATTTATAAATATTATTATATTTAATTAGAGGTTGAATATATTATCCCGAGTAAATTCATTAAAATTAATTTTAGTAAGTTTAGATAACATTTAGTTAGAACCTGACCATGCTACAGAAAAATTTCGGTCAGAACTATACACCATTTAACAAACACCACTGTGCTTCAGTTTGAAGGGCACCACTTTATGTAATTACATGTTATGTGGGAGGATTCCTATGCAGGAATCCGTCTAGGTACGTCCCACCCCAGGGCCAGTTATTCTGCCGTGAAGCAGTAGTGTGCAAACATTACTGTGTTTCGGTTTGAAGGGCACTGTGAGCTAGTGTAATCACTGGGCATATGAGACTTAAGAACCTATGTCTCAGGGTGATGGGCAAAGTGTGGTGTCACACATAAATTTTCTGGGTGACACAGCATTTGTTATTGGCAGACGTTGCACTTACCATCAGGTGAACGTTTTGCTCGTTTCATCACTTTATGCAGTAAAAAAAAAGAAAAAAAAAGTCTTAAGAACCCATGTCTCATGGTGATGAGCGCAGTGTGAAGCATAGCTACACGTGATGTTCTCCTAGCCGATTTCGACCACGGCGACAACTACCGACTCCTGACAAGAGCCATCAAATGCGCAGGAGATATTATAGTGCCACAAGTGTACGCGCAAATACAGAGGCACTCACTCGTCCCAACCTACCCGCGCCCGATGTAACGCTGATGCGATAAGATCGGAGGTAGGGGTGCAGTGTCTGAAACACGGGGACAATCACAACACAATCAGACCCGAAAACCAACAATTTATGTTTTAGCACAAATGTTGGCTCTGGCTGGGATTCGAACCCAGGACCCGCGGCTCAGAAATCAGGTACTCTGACCACTAGGCCACGCGGTCGTCCAGCTACACGTAGTTCTCTGTGAAATCAAAGATTTGAAGATCGTCAGGTAAACGACTTGCTCGTCTCGTCACTTACTTCCATAAAAAGATTTATTTTCAACCTTGATCTTGCAAGTGATAATTGTTTGAATAAAAAAGAAATAACTAAAAGAAAGGTGTAATTTACTCTAGGACGGATAAAGTAAATTAACGGGTTTAAAGTAAACATTACAACTTAAAGTAACATTAGTCTGACAAGTAAAATGCTATCTAATCAAACAAAATCCTTTGAAATGAAACAACCTTTTATCTTATTACCCTTTGGCGGTAGACTTGGGAATAAAATTTCCGTCATATAAAATGGAGACCTTTTTCCGTCAAGTTCATATCCCTTCTCAAACCATAATAAATAAACAATAAACTTCTATTCGGGATCTCAAATAACCTAGATGTCCGGGATGTCACACGATGCATGTTTTCTTAAATTAGTCAGTAATAAGATTACTAAAAAATAGGTGTGGTAGCGGCCTAAGAGAATCTACCACCCCATCTCATCCCGTGGGTGTCGTAAAAGTCGACAGAGGGAAAATGAAAACCAGAAGATGGGCAGCAGCATCTTGCTGGAACATCTGAATAAATAAACTGCGGTTGCCAACCCGTCTGCCAAGCGTGGCAACTATGGCAAAATCTCTCCAAAACGAGAGCTACAAACTTTTGTGGCAATCTATGGGGGAGGCCTATGTTCAGCAGTGGACTATTGATAGGCTGAAACGACGACGACGAGGTTTGCATAAAATATTTAAGATCCATATAACCTAAATGCTAAAACAAAAAAAATGCCAATTTTGTTTCAAGGAAATCAAATCGGTATTAAAATTCTGCTGCACTTTTGTGACAGGGTCTTGTTTTGCTATGGCGTAATACGCCTGAAGTAAAAGTAATTTTAGTTTTGGAAAAAGGGGCTGTAAGAGCTATTTATAAACATGTCTCTAAAGTGTCTCTCAGAGTTAAATTTAAAGAAATTAATGTCTCAACGTTGATATTTCAATATGTATTTCAAAACATTTTGTATGTACTTAAAAACATAAACCAGTTTAATAAAAAGTTTGTTCATAACTTAAATAACAGGAACAAGCCTAAACTAAAAATGCCAGTTAATCAACTTCACAGACTCGGTAACTTTATTATGTTTTTACAACAAAATACCAGAAAGGTTTATTCTTTCTTTCAGTCTTTCAATCAAAAACTTCAAAATTTGAATTAAACAATGACAAGAAGAAGATAAATAAGGTTATTAAAGAATACATGGATGATCATAACCCCTAGGAATGAGGGTGATCGCTGTTTTTACAGCTTTGTGATAAAGTTGTACATTACTTTTAAAAAGACTTAAAAGAAAAAAAAATGTTCTCTGGGTTTCATCCTGGTTCTTACTTTCTAGGAAGCACCAGCATTTTTTAGGCATTTTTTGGCGAACCAGTGAAGTTTAAAAAAATCTGTTATGTTCTAACTTAGTCTTCTCATGGTAATATCTTAAGTAACAAGTTTAAATAACGTTTCAATAAAATAAATCACAGGCATTAACAAGATTTAAAAAAATACTGATAGTGTAGTCTGTTTCACGTATCAAAAATACACAAACTGACAAAGACTAATTCTGGGCTTACATTTCAACGAAAGTATAGCATATAGTAGCAGTATATAAATAACTTCCGAACCAGATCGAAAGTAGAGATGTGAAACTAATATCACCCTGCCAATTGACTTTTTTATATTCAACTAGCTGAAGCCCGCAACTACACCGCGTCGACTTAGGTATTTAAAAATACCGTGGGAAGTTTTAGATTTTCCGGAACAAAAAAAATTCTGTATCCGTCTTCAGGATGCAAGCTATGTCTGTGCGGAACTTCGTTAAGATTGGTTGAACGGTTGAGCCATGAAAAGAAAACAGAGGGACAGAGAGATTTACTTTCGCATTTATAATATTAACATGGATATCATCCGCCTGTTACTGTCCATGTTGACCTATTATAAGGACCTATTTTTGCCCTAATCGCCACGCTTGGCTTGCGGCTTGGCGATCGTTGTACCAGGCGCATACAATACACTGTCGCACCCGTACGCAGAAATGCACTCAGCGTTTAAGGTGCTAGGTGTCAGCTTGACATCCTTCACGATGATTATTCCGCTCTCGTTGCCGTTAGTCAACTGTTGCAGTACCCACGAAATGAGATTTTTTTACCACCACATGGTATATAATAAATACATTATAAATATCAGGGGACGGGTGCTAGCTTTAAATTTCATAGTACGTGAGTGACCTGTTTTCAATCAATAGTTGATTGTTCTGCAATTTTAAGTGCTCAGTGGTGAAGGAAAACATCATAAGGAAACCTGCATGCAAAAAAATATTTTGAGTATTTAAATGAAACTAATTTTACGGATTTTAACGCGTTTAATTTTTACTAAGGAATTAAACTGCACTGTGCACCCAACAGCGCACGGTGGCGATGGGCTCACCACCTATCACACCAAGTGCATTTTATTGTTTTCGTGAAACGTGGATTGTGCGGTACGGGTTGACATTGGCGAACGTATCACGATTAGATAAAGTCGTTTTAAAGAAAGGCCACATCAAAAGTACAACCGAAGAGCTTGTTTGAAAGGAATAATGAAAGTAGAAGTGCGTCAGGATCGTCAAGTGGAAAGATGTGGTATCTACCTACCCCAATGGGGAAGAGGCGTGACTCTACGTGTGGATAACATGCATACATACTATGTATGTTATCCACACATTTCTAACATTTATTCAGGCCTTTCTCCTTTATCATCCATTATTTGTGACGTCAGTAGCAAACCTAAGTAATATAAACGGCGATAGACTCCATTTCGCCGCCTTGAATAAATAAGTAAGCAAATAGTCTGATAACATACTATTTTTCGTTTTTGTATTGCTTAGGTATCGGTGGAAAGCTAACAAGCAAACTACTTGGATACGTTCTCACTCCTAAATCAATATTACTTAAGTGAATTAATTAAGACTTGAATATACTGGCCCTAATACTTAAATCTTTCTACACACTTCGTTAAGCTTTAATGCTGTTATTCAATGATGATTCTTCAGGGATTAAGTGATGAACTCGCTCGTTAAGTAGATAATTTAGAGTGATTTTGTAATTTTAGGTTGTTATTCAGTATTTTATTACGTGAATTATTCTACATACGATGAAAATGCAATGTTAGAGTTACATGTAATTTCGTACTTTACTGAAAGTGTGATACAGTTAGAAAAGATGGACGATCTCTCTCTAGTGGCAATAAGGAGTAAATAGCTGGAGAGTGAAATAGTTTTACAGCGGACAACCCTCTAGTGGAAAGCTATAAATTCTGTTGCATTTTTCACCGTAAAAGCGATAAATATATATATATACTCGTATTAACAAAATACAGTGTGTATTAAAGGTGTAAATCACTAACAAAAAACTGTTAATAACTTTATTTCTGTATTGCTATAAAATTCTAAATAAACGTCTTAATTTCTGAACTTTTCAAATTAGAAATATTATGGAGTATATAAGAAGTCGATGGATGCTGGTGCTTTGTTCCTTTCAATTCGAGCCCCCCCTGTTAGTCGGATATTATTTTATTCGCTTTCAGGGGTTGGAGTCTAGCGGAGCAGCGGGCGGTAGCATTGTCTCTCGTCAGCAGTGACGTTGTTCTTCCATCTCGAGGGCCTTCTGCTCGCGAATCGCTTTCGATGTCGCAGTTAAAGCCACAGGGCTAATTGCATTACACACATAAAAAAATTGTGCTTTGTAAGTAGGTCCTAAGATGAACATGGACAAAACGACTCTAACGTCTATGTCACATATATACCGGTTGTTGTTGGGAACTCTACGCTCTAAGTTGTCGACTAACTTCGACCAAGAGGTTAATCGACGGAACCAACTCGGTTAGGCGTTCGGGATGCTGCGTCACATGTTCTCATTGAGTATACTGAAACGTGATTGGTGGCAAACCACGTCGCCGCCATTTTGTAAGAGCAAAAAATTTCTTACTCCCCATTGCGTTCCCACGAGGATTATAGTGACAGCATTGCATGTGTGCATATTATAGTATTATTGTGTACAAATAAATGCTGTCCGTACAATATCTTAGTCGCCTCTTACGACACCTCGGCAGGAAAGTGGTAGGTGTCATTCTTCTCTGACGGACACCTATCAGCCATATTTTTTTAATAAACATGTTGTAATAACTGAAATTCGGTAATATTTACGAATACTACAGAATGCAGTATGTGAAAATAATAATAGAATTTGAAATAAATTAACTGGAATAACAAAGTCATGACAGAGTCATTAATTTATTACACAGCTTCGTTACATTAATGGAGGCGCACCTTCTACCTTTTTAAACCTCCAAGTCACATGGTTAAAATTAAACAAATATTAAAAAGGTCTTAGTAGGAATTGTTATAAACCGAGAATGAAAATAAGTTGGTTATTATTAGGATGAGGATATTAATTTTACTGGTGGTCGGATGCCTGTGCAATCCGTCTAGGTGTCCGCAGGATGGTCACTGCAGTGTCAGTTGTTCTGCTTTTAAGTTATTAGTGTGCAAAAAACAATACTGTGGTTCGGTCTGAAGAGCACTGTGGCGCCACACAGAAATGTTCTGGGTGACACATCATCTGTTAAGAGCAGACATTCTGTGATCGATTTGACTATACCGCACTGGACACACTTGGTGTACACTTAAAAGGCACTTCTATACAAAGTCAAGACACACTATAAATGTGCCACTGCTGAGAACAGATCTACCTCCTCTCATTTCTAAGTGGGTTTTGGAGCTGGGAAAAATCCGCCACGCTGCTCCATTGCGGGTGGGCGGACTTCACATGTCTTTGAAATGTTTTTTTTTCTCGGACATGCAAGTTTTCCTCACGATGTATCCCTTCACCGCTGAACACGTGGTAAATCAGCACAAATCTAAACACAATAAAACTTCCTGTTGTTTTATAATTACAATAATTAGAAGTGTCAAATAATAATACAGGTTAATTGAAACCAATTTGCTATAGGGTATTTTCAACTTAAGTTATTAAAGGGGATTTTCAACTTAAGTTATTAAAATTGTTATTATCAAAAACCAAGCAAATTTCTGTAGGATTTGTTCTCTGTGTAACATTTATTTTTGAACTCCTATTCAGCCGGGTTGAATAAAATTATTCCATTAAAATTTAGCTAATAATTTGGGCGTCTGCTGTGATTATTATAAAGTAATTATAAGTTCATTAGAATTTTTCTTATCGCTTTGAAGTCAATTCATTTTGATATTTACTTTGTGGTGTTGTCTTATCAAAGATTTGTAAAAAAATCGATCGATTGAATTCAATACGAAGTATAAACAATTCTTAAGAAAAATTTGTAATAAAAAATGTTCAAATAGATGTTTCAAAAACAGATAAGACATTTTACATTGACTTTTAATATAGTCGACACGGTAGCCGATCAATTCAATATAAAAGCTTCACAAGGCGTATTACATAGAAACCAAACCAAACAAAATTTCATCGACACCACCTGGATGACTGACGTTCCACCACCGTGCGCTTTGCCAGAAATTTTCTCCTACGCACAACCACTTTGTGGTATAGGCTGCCGCCAGCAGTTTTTCCGGACCGATACGACTTAGGGACCTTCAAGAAAAGAGCCTACTCCTTCCTCAAAGGCCGGCAACGCATTCGGAGTTCCCCTGGTATTGCGGATGTTCATGGGCGGCGGTGATTACTTACCATCAGGTGCGCCGCTTGCTCGTTTGCCCCCTCTCTTATAAAAAAAAATCTTCACGAAACACAAAGATATGTAAAGTTTACGGCAATGTGTGTGCCGTACAATGTACCGAGTATAAAGTTAACTAAGGAGTGTAAGTACTAATACTACCAGTATGTTTCATACATAAATTATCCAATATGTTTACGATCTATATTCAAGTGTTTCGAAGAAAACCATTTAACGAACGGTGGGCTGTGATAGTTGATACAATTTATTAATGTTTGGTGTACACCTTACCTTTGTTATCTTATTTATAATTGTAAATTATGAATCGTTTTATTACCAGGTGTTTTATAATACATTCTTTAAAATACTAGAATACGTTGTATTTAATTACATAAAATGAAATAGATACTGAACATCTATATAACAGTTTGTTTTTTAATATTAGTAATAATCTCACATTGTACATAACAATATAGGAAAATTGTTTTCAAGTCGTGTCGAATTTTTAAACCTTTTTTTTCACTATGTAGCAGTATTGAAAAACGATTTAGCTTGCCTTAGATCGGGACCCGATTCGAGAAAGATGCGACCGCGTGTAAGTGCATGTCAAATAGAGATTAAGGGAAACGGGAGGAGCGCTGCGTCATAGGTTTTTGTTTTATTTTATCTACTTTATCAAATAGGAATAAGAGATTAATTTTGGCGACTAAAATGTATACATTTTCTTTTTCTTAATTGTCTCATTATTTCCCAATTAATAAATATTTAAACATTTTTGTTTTTTTTTCTTGCTGCTATTTTCAATAGATAAAATTAAAATACTTGTGGCCAATCCTAATCCAATATTTTATGGTACCATGGAACGTAAAATAAATTCATGGAATCAAATATATGGAACATAAGTATTGAATCGCCTTCGAGAAAGAACTTTTTAAATTTCGTGGTGGATGTCTCTACTTCCAATGGTATAGTATGATAAAAGCATAAATATGCAGATTAATAAAATAAATATTTATCGGAGTTTTATATAGTAAAGTGAAGAATGAAAAAAAAAAACCGTACCAGAGATATAAATTTCGCATCGTTAACTAAGCTATGCTAAGGCCACGGCTAAAGTTAGGGCTAAGGAGGTGATTACTATTGTTGCCATGTTTAGCTGCTACGCTAAGAGTTAGTAATCACAGTATACTGATCTTAATTCTAGAGAATGGTATTGTCCATCAACCTGATTTATTTTCTCTATTGCCTCTTTAGGACACCCTTAGTACTTAAAGATGGAATCTTCGGCAGCTTGGCGAAATATTGACAAAAAGGAAAGAGTATTATTTAAAAAGAATCATAAGTAGTATTTTATAAACTTTACATACTGTTGCAAATGTTATAAATAAAAAACTAAAAAGTGAAGCAACTATAAATGTACCTACTGCTGAGCATAGGTGATTTCTGACCGGGATTTGGAAACGTCTGCTGCGGGTTGGCGGACTGACAAGCCTTCGAAATAATTTTGATTATACATATGTCTCTTAATAATAATGCAACACCATAATAGTAGCAGTATAATTTAGTTTTAATAGTTTTAGAAGTCTAAATTAATCTACACAATTTCTTATAAATGTGTATGGATATACGCATTAACACAAGTGTAAGTAAGTATTCAGCTTAGATATTCTCTTTAATTAGATAAAGTATTACGTAACTTGGTTTTGAGACACACCTTATTCTGTACGTCAATCCCAAATCCTTTCGAATTAACATGTATCGGAAGAGAGCGTTATTTATTAATAGGCAGTGCAACAATATACAAGATCCTATCACGGAAATATACATGTGAAGACTTACCGAACATATTTAAATTAAATACCAATGGGCATCTACGACACTGCAATTATTTCAAATTGACAAAACACTAACTGACATTATAGCGGGCCGTACTTCTCTCAAAAACAGGATAATGGAACAAACTGCCAGAAGAAATCATTGACTGTCCATCTGTCAAGTCTTTAAAAAAAGACTCGATGGTTGGCTTTATGGAGAAAGACATCATCTATGGCGAAACCTACAATATCGATTAGCATAAGATATAGGACTACCAGCACCTGCCTAAACGTATTCCTGCATAGGAATCCTACCACCACTAAATTTTTTATTAATATAAAATATTGTATTGTATTTTATTTATTATATCGTATAATTATAATAACTAGTGACTATGATGAAAATGGTATCCTGTTTGTTTCTAAGTTTAATCAAAACAACCCGACAAACAAAATAAGTTTTGTTTTGTTTCTTTCAGTTACTTTACCTGGGGAGCTTCTTTCGCAACATACTCTCGATATTATAGCCATGTGAAATTTGCGGAGATAATTGAATGAAAATTCGATGGTATTTCTTCGATCCCTTGTTTGAAATGCTATATGCACGTGTGTAGGTAATTTAGTAGAATCAATATCGTGGATACCTCTGTCAGAGACGTGACGGTTTGTTAGGGTTGCGATTTATATTAAATGGTGGAAATATGTTCAAAAGTTTATTCCTCTTTGGTGAAGTGAAATACCTATAAAAGATCGTGTACTTTTTCCTAACTACTTGAGACGAGGCTAGCTCATTGTATGCGATTGAGTATAACAAAAATATGGCACAGAATATGCTCTGAGCACAATGATGCGTAGGGAAACTTTAAAAAAATATTTACATTACGAGTACGTACTACGACTCATATATAATTGATGATGTCTCCGTGGTTGGTTTTCGGCGACTGTCCACTGTCAAGAGTTAACTTAGTTAACTCTGCAGAAAAACTTATAGTGGCTATAAGTGTTCGCGAATACACACGACACTTTCAAGTCCCTGATCTAACCACGCCCGATATAACGATATACGGACATATACATTTGAACAATCAATACAAAAAAGCCGAAAATCAACAATATGTATTTTTGCGCAGTTGTTGTCTCAGTCTGAAAGTCGAACGGTACATAATGATACTCGTAATATGGAAAGGTAATTTGTATGATCACCGATACTGATTTATTTAGTAAGTACGGACTAACTGTTTATTATAGTTTTATATTGTTAATATCCTGTTTTCATGACGGATGTGAAATAAGGAAGTAAAAAAAATTTTAAATTTTAAAAATAATTAAAAAATATATTTCAAACCGAAATGTTGAATATGAAGTAGTCTAGAGAGAATTAAAAGCGCTCGAATAAGGTGTTGTATTGTTGAAACTGGTATAATGAAGCAGAAATATTAAAAACTCCAAGGCGAAAACATAGCCTTAGGTTCTGCAGTCTGAATTTCCCACACGAAGTGAGAAAATATAAGGAGTGAATATTGTCTTTAATAAAAATACAAATCCACATTGCAATAACTTTGTAGAGGCGTTATTTGTCTGAATTTAACTTTATTAAGATATTTTTATTATGATTTCTAAATTCAGAGGAACTAACTAAATCATTTATTTTCCATTTGATTAGAAATGAGCTCGATTTTTATATATAGCACGCTTGCTTTGATTGAGTAGATTTTAACTAGGTTTTCTAATTAAGGAAGTATGTTACAATATTAGATGAATGAAAGTGAAAAATCATACAATGACAGCATGATTTTTCATCATCATTTTAACCATTACAAGTCCACTGGTGAACATAGACCTCCTCCATATACTTCCACGAAACAAGGCTCTGAGGCACCAAAAAAATTGAGTTCCCGCAAAACTGTGCAGGTCGACGCTCCATCCAGTAGGACGTCATCAGAATCTTTCTTCCACAACGGTTATCAGTTATGCGAGCTATATGGCCGACCCATTGCCACTTCAGCAGAGATCGGCATACTACCAATACACGTTAATTCGATCAAATATATAAAATTCAAGCATCTTCATCGTGTTATTGTACCCAAACCGTGAACTGACATTGTGTTTAACAATTTTATGTCCCTATTTGTCACGCGATCGGTGGTGAAGAAAATGATAGAGGATACCGGTATGTCTAGGAAATTAAAAACAAAACGATTTCCGGAACAAGTAAAGTTTCCTGACTGCGGCCTCTCTTCTGCTCTATTATCTGAATGATAAGAATAGACCGGTGTCCGGATGTGGGACGTTAATATACTGTTATTTTTTCTTATCGTGTTATTTATAAATATACTAAAAACATTAATTTACTGTGATTAAGAATTTATACCAGAGATGTTTATACGATTTTACAAAACTTACAATATTTTAACGAGTGTAAAGTATAAATAAAGTTAATGAACATAAAATTAAATAAAATTTTACAGATATCGCGTTTAACTACTATTTATAACTCAGCGTTTCGAGTGATTTACAGCCAGTACACGACACACGATAATAGTGTAGTTAATGACCATATATCGTAGTATGCGACTAGAGATGTAATTATGTTATGAATGATTACCATCTGTACGCATTGTGTCGAATACAATGACATTGTAGCTAATGTTTGCCTTTCTTGAAGTGTGTCACATACACTTTGATCGGTGCTGCCTTCCTCGTGCGAAATTATGGGCATAAACACTCTAATATTTGCCTTGGACTTTTTCTAATTGTAAAACACAACACTGTATATTTTTAGTTTTTATTTTATTTTACGGTGTGGAGAAGTCAGAAGAGAATATACCTTTTTAATTAATCCAGCGGTTGTAAATCAACAAGTATTTAAGCCAGAAGATGCAGAATCTTCATGTAATTTGTAAAGAAATTATCTGTGGTTGTAAACCATTTACTTTTGGGCAATAGTCTTAACATGTCAAGTCTACGGGGAAGACCTACATTCAGCGTTAGATTTACCTATTCAGCCTATATTCAGCGGTGGTTTTATTATTCCCTAAGTGATTATTAAACTTCTTGGATGAGTTTATTTTAGACAGGAGAAGATTTTTTGGTAGTGCAGAAGAAATCGAGAATTAGTTGCTACTAATTCTTTGCTTTCCTCCATTCCAATTACAATTTTCACTTCCATTTTTCAGTAACTCAACACACTCTAAACTATTGTATTTTTCCTACATATTTAATTTTACACCCACATATTACTCGTAAAATAAAGATTTTCAAAGTAATAAGGCGTAAATCTAACTGACATGGATACCAGAATTCGCACGCTATGTCTTCCACGATATAATAATTTCACTGCTGTATAGGTATCCAATTCAAATTATGCAAACAAGTCGTTCCACTCATAGCGGTTCTATAAACTGAAACAAGAACTATAAAATTAACCTCGTAACATTTCATTAATCTCTTGTCAATATTTCGAAAACGTTCCTTTACGAAAGGAAACTTTCCCGGTAAAGTGTCGCGATAGAAACGAATTAACTTGCGTCATAAAATTTTGGAAAATGTTGTTTGACTTCAAACAGTCTCGATCGTATCGATGTTTACAAACGCGTTAAAAGTGATTAGATAATATTTGAAACGAGTGCAAATTACGTACAATCCAAATGCTAACAACAGTTTTTACAATTGTTTGTTATTTTCAATTTGCATTAAATATGATATCTAAATAACTAATCGTAATTAGATATCATATATTCATTTATTTAATCTTTATTTGCACACATAAAATTATATGTACAAAAAGGGGGACCTAATGCTAAACGGCATTCTCTGCCAGTCTACTTTCGGGCCATGCATATGGATGTAGTGGGTGACAAATAAAAATTAAAAAAAAAATAGATCAGAAATATCCAAAAAAAAAACTACTAAACACTAAAAATGGAAACTAGTCTATGATAATGGTATAAAAAATAATTATATTACTAATAATTATACAATAGATTTAATTACAAAAGCTTTAAGATATACATATATAGACATATATATTTAATAATTAATATACAAAAAATACATATATACATCGATACATAGGTAGATACACATACAATAATGTGGCCAGTTTCCAATTTCAAAGAAAATAGATAGAGAAATTTATAAAACAGAATAAATTTGTGGTATTACAAACTATTACTACATTGTAAGGTCGTGGTTACAAAGCAAGCGTTTGACGTAAGCCTTGCTTGTAGTATATATAGTGTAGTATATATAGTTATATATAGTTGTAATATATATGATATATATAGTGCAGATGCTGATTGGCCGTTCGTTCAAAAGTCAGACGGCAGTTGGGGTAAAAGAATAGTTCACCTGATGGTAGTTGCTACGTCTGCCCATAACAAATGCTGTGTAACCTAGAACATTTCTGTGTGGTCTACATGTAGTCACGCCTTTATTCCATAGAAGGGTAGGCAGAGGTTACTTACTGGTGGTAGGATTCGTATGCCGGAATCCGTCTAGGTAGGTACCACCCCAGGGCCAGTTATTCTGCCGTGAAGCAGTAGTGTGCAAACATAACTGTGTTTCGGTTTGTAGCGCACTGAGAGCTAGCGTAATCACTGGCCATCTGAGACTTAGAACTCATGTCTCTGGGTGACGGCCGCATTGCGGTGTCACACTGTTCTGGGTGACTCAGAATTTGTTATGGGCGGACGTTGCACTTACCATCAGGTGAACGTTTTGCTCGTTCCGTAACTTTTATTAAATAAAAAATGGTTAAACATGTAGCCCACTTTTCGCCCACGCGGGAAACGAGACGTGACGGGTGGTGAACCACGTCGCTCCCATTTTGGTACGAGTAAAAAAAAACTCTCCGTTGCCTTCCCACGAACGGTATAGTGACAGCATTCCTTATACAATACCTAGTCGCCTCTTACGGCACCTCTGTAGGAAGGAGGCAGGTGCTATTCTACTTTGCCGGACACTAACCGGCAATCATTGGATTACCAATTTCTGGTATTCATATCGTCTTCAAAGAACACTCGGCGTCACCAGATTCCTCGGCCCCAGTGGCGAATCTGGTCCGTGGCCCCGTCAACGACCACACTTCAGCCGCGGAGGATATTTAGAGCAGCACAACGTAATTTCGTCACTGCTCTCCCTCCGCGGCCCTACAACTGCTGCATCAACGGCTAGGCCCCGCCAAAGCGCAGAGGATAGGGAGAGTGGCATTTTGCAATACCTCAATGGCGTTCCCTCTCGGCTGAGAAGGACAGGGTGTGCGGTGTTGGCACTTCACCGTTCCTTCGCTCGGCAGTCCTTCAAATCGCATACAGATTGTCAGTTACAGTTTCTACTTCCTCAAGTGAGGGACATTTTAAAAAGTTTATTTATAAATATTATTATATTTAATTAGAGGTTGAATATATTATCCCGAGTAAATTCATTAAAATTAATTTTAGTAAGTTTAGATAACATTTAGTTAGAACCTGACCATGCTACAGAAAAATTTCGGTCAGAACTATACACCATTTAACAAACACCACTGTGCTTCAGTTTGAAGGGCACCACTTTATGTAATTACATGTTATGTGGGAGGATTCCTATGCAGGAATCCGTCTAGGTACGTCCCACCCCAGGGCCAGTTATTCTGCCGTGAAGCAGTAGTGTGCAAACATTACTGTGTTTCGGTTTGAAGGGCACTGTGAGCTAGTGTAATCACTGGGCATATGAGACTTAAGAACCTATGTCTCAGGGTGATGGGCAAAGTGTGGTGTCACACATAAATTTTCTGGGTGACACAGCATTTGTTATTGGCAGACGTTGCACTTACCATCAGGTGAACGTTTTGCTCGTTTCATCACTTTATGCAGTAAAAAAAAAGAAAAAAAAAGTCTTAAGAACCCATGTCTCATGGTGATGAGCGCAGTGTGAAGCATAGCTACACGTGATGTTCTCCTAGCCGATTTCGACCACGGCGACAACTACCGACTCCTGACAAGAGCCATCAAATGCGCAGGAGATATTATAGTGCCACAAAAGTACGCGCAAATACAGAGGCACTCACTCGTCCCAACCTACCCGCGCCCGATGTAACGCTGATGCGATAAGATCGGAGGTAGGGGTGCAGTGTCTGAAACACGGGGACAATCACAACACAATCAGACCCGAAAACCAACAATTTATGTTTTAGCACAAATGTTGGCTCTGGCTGGGATTCGAACCCAGGACCCGCGGCTCAGAAATCAGGTACTCTGACCACTAGGCCACGCGGTCGTCCAGCTACACGTAGTTCTCTGTGAAATCAAAGATTTGAAGATCGTCAGGTAAACGACTTGCTCGTCTCGTCACTTACTTCCATAAAAAGATTTATTTTCAACCTTGATCTTGCAAGTGATAATTGTTTGAATAAAAAAGAAATAACTAAAAGAAAGGTGTAATTTACTCTAGGACGGATAAAGTAAATTAACGGGTTTAAAGTAAACATTACAACTTAAAGTAACATTAGTCTGACAAGTAAAATGCTATCTAATCAAACAAAATCCTTTGAAATGAAACAACCTTTTATCTTATTACCCTTTGGCGGTAGACTTGGGAATAAAATTTCCGTCATATAAAATGGAGACCTTTTTCCGTCAAGTTCATATCCCTTCTCAAACCATAATAAATAAACAATAAACTTCTATTCGGGATCTCAAATAACCTAGATGTCCGGGATGTCACACGATG
Organism: Luehdorfia chinensis; assembly: GCA_019845155.1. Lineage (NCBI taxonomy): Eukaryota > Metazoa > Arthropoda > Insecta > Lepidoptera > Papilionidae > Luehdorfia > Luehdorfia chinensis. The sequence continues at coordinate 4,923,841 of JAHVAK010000012.1, read as the reverse complement.
CATGTTTTCTTAAATTAGTCAGTAATAAGATTACTAAAAAATAGGTGTGGTAGCGGCCTAAGAGAATCTACCACCCCATCTCATCCCGTGGGTGTCGTAAAAGTCGACAGAGGGAAAATGAAAACCAGAAGATGGGCAGCAGCATCTTGCTGGAACATCTGAATAAATAAACTGCGGTTGCCAACCCGTCTGCCAAGCGTGGCAACTATGGCAAAATCTCTCCAAAACGAGAGCTACAAACTTTTGTGGCAATCTATGGGGGAGGCCTATGTTCAGCAGTGGACTATTGATAGGCTGAAACGACGACGACGAGGTTTGCATAAAATATTTAAGATCCATATAACCTAAATGCTAAAACAAAAAAAATGCCAATTTTGTTTCAAGGAAATCAAATCGGTATTAAAATTCTGCTGCACTTTTGTGACAGGGTCTTGTTTTGCTATGGCGTAATACGCCTGAAGTAAAAGTAATTTTAGTTTTGGAAAAAGGGGCTGTAAGAGCTATTTATAAACATGTCTCTAAAGTGTCTCTCAGAGTTAAATTTAAAGAAATTAATGTCTCAACGTTGATATTTCAATATGTATTTCAAAACATTTTGTATGTACTTAAAAACATAAACCAGTTTAATAAAAAGTTTGTTCATAACTTAAATAACAGGAACAAGCCTAAACTAAAAATGCCAGTTAATCAACTTCACAGACTCGGTAACTTTATTATGTTTTTACAACAAAATACCAGAAAGGTTTATTCTTTCTTTCAGTCTTTCAATCAAAAACTTCAAAATTTGAATTAAACAATGACAAGAAGAAGATAAATAAGGTTATTAAAGAATACATGGATGATCATAACCCCTAGGAATGAGGGTGATCGCTGTTTTTACAGCTTTGTGATAAAGTTGTACATTACTTTTAAAAAGACTTAAAAGAAAAAAAAATGTTCTCTGGGTTTCATCCTGGTTCTTACTTTCTAGGAAGCACCAGCATTTTTTAGGCATTTTTTGGCGAACCAGTGAAGTTTAAAAAAATCTGTTATGTTCTAACTTAGTCTTCTCATGGTAATATCTTAAGTAACAAGTTTAAATAACGTTTCAATAAAATAAATCACAGGCATTAACAAGATTTAAAAAAATACTGATAGTGTAGTCTGTTTCACGTATCAAAAATACACAAACTGACAAAGACTAATTCTGGGCTTACATTTCAACGAAAGTATAGCATATAGTAGCAGTATATAAATAACTTCCGAACCAGATCGAAAGTAGAGATGTGAAACTAATATCACCCTGCCAATTGACTTTTTTATATTCAACTAGCTGAAGCCCGCAACTACACCGCGTCGACTTAGGTATTTAAAAATACCGTGGGAAGTTTTAGATTTTCCGGAACAAAAAAAATTCTGTATCCGTCTTCAGGATGCAAGCTATGTCTGTGCGGAACTTCGTTAAGATTGGTTGAACGGTTGAGCCATGAAAAGAAAACAGAGGGACAGAGAGATTTACTTTCGCATTTATAATATTAACATGGATATCATCCGCCTGTTACTGTCCATGTTGACCTATTATAAGGACCTATTTTTGCCCTAATCGCCACGCTTGGCTTGCGGCTTGGCGATCGTTGTACCAGGCGCATACAATACACTGTCGCACCCGTACGCAGAAATGCACTCAGCGTTTAAGGTGCTAGGTGTCAGCTTGACATCCTTCACGATGATTATTCCGCTCTCGTTGCCGTTAGTCAACTGTTGCAGTACCCACGAAATGAGATTTTTTTACCACCACATGGTATATAATAAATACATTATAAATATCAGGGGACGGGTGCTAGCTTTAAATTTCATAGTACGTGAGTGACCTGTTTTCAATCAATAGTTGATTGTTCTGCAATTTTAAGTGCTCAGTGGTGAAGGAAAACATCATAAGGAAACCTGCATGCAAAAAAATATTTTGAGTATTTAAATGAAACTAATTTTACGGATTTTAACGCGTTTAATTTTTACTAAGGAATTAAACTGCACTGTGCACCCAACAGCGCACGGTGGCGATGGGCTCACCACCTATCACACCAAGTGCATTTTATTGTTTTCGTGAAACGTGGATTGTGCGGTACGGGTTGACATTGGCGAACGTATCACGATTAGATAAAGTCGTTTTAAAGAAAGGCCACATCAAAAGTACAACCGAAGAGCTTGTTTGAAAGGAATAATGAAAGTAGAAGTGCGTCAGGATCGTCAAGTGGAAAGATGTGGTATCTACCTACCCCAATGGGGAAGAGGCGTGACTCTACGTGTGGATAACATGCATACATACTATGTATGTTATCCACACATTTCTAACATTTATTCAGGCCTTTCTCCTTTATCATCCATTATTTGTGACGTCAGTAGCAAACCTAAGTAATATAAACGGCGATAGACTCCATTTCGCCGCCTTGAATAAATAAGTAAGCAAATAGTCTGATAACATACTATTTTTCGTTTTTGTATTGCTTAGGTATCGGTGGAAAGCTAACAAGCAAACTACTTGGATACGTTCTCACTCCTAAATCAATATTACTTAAGTGAATTAATTAAGACTTGAATATACTGGCCCTAATACTTAAATCTTTCTACACACTTCGTTAAGCTTTAATGCTGTTATTCAATGATGATTCTTCAGGGATTAAGTGATGAACTCGCTCGTTAAGTAGATAATTTAGAGTGATTTTGTAATTTTAGGTTGTTATTCAGTATTTTATTACGTGAATTATTCTACATACGATGAAAATGCAATGTTAGAGTTACATGTAATTTCGTACTTTACTGAAAGTGTGATACAGTTAGAAAAGATGGACGATCTCTCTCTAGTGGCAATAAGGAGTAAATAGCTGGAGAGTGAAATAGTTTTACAGCGGACAACCCTCTAGTGGAAAGCTATAAATTCTGTTGCATTTTTCACCGTAAAAGCGATAAATATATATATATACTCGTATTAACAAAATACAGTGTGTATTAAAGGTGTAAATCACTAACAAAAAACTGTTAATAACTTTATTTCTGTATTGCTATAAAATTCTAAATAAACGTCTTAATTTCTGAACTTTTCAAATTAGAAATATTATGGAGTATATAAGAAGTCGATGGATGCTGGTGCTTTGTTCCTTTCAATTCGAGCCCCCCCTGTTAGTCGGATATTATTTTATTCGCTTTCAGGGGTTGGAGTCTAGCGGAGCAGCGGGCGGTAGCATTGTCTCTCGTCAGCAGTGACGTTGTTCTTCCATCTCGAGGGCCTTCTGCTCGCGAATCGCTTTCGATGTCGCAGTTAAAGCCACAGGGCTAATTGCATTACACACATAAAAAAATTGTGCTTTGTAAGTAGGTCCTAAGATGAACATGGACAAAACGACTCTAACGTCTATGTCACATATATACCGGTTGTTGTTGGGAACTCTACGCTCTAAGTTGTCGACTAACTTCGACCAAGAGGTTAATCGACGGAACCAACTCGGTTAGGCGTTCGGGATGCTGCGTCACATGTTCTCATTGAGTATACTGAAACGTGATTGGTGGCAAACCACGTCGCCGCCATTTTGTAAGAGCAAAAAATTTCTTACTCCCCATTGCGTTCCCACGAGGATTATAGTGACAGCATTGCATGTGTGCATATTATAGTATTATTGTGTACAAATAAATGCTGTCCGTACAATATCTTAGTCGCCTCTTACGACACCTCGGCAGGAAAGTGGTAGGTGTCATTCTTCTCTGACGGACACCTATCAGCCATATTTTTTTAATAAACATGTTGTAATAACTGAAATTCGGTAATATTTACGAATACTACAGAATGCAGTATGTGAAAATAATAATAGAATTTGAAATAAATTAACTGGAATAACAAAGTCATGACAGAGTCATTAATTTATTACACAGCTTCGTTACATTAATGGAGGCGCACCTTCTACCTTTTTAAACCTCCAAGTCACATGGTTAAAATTAAACAAATATTAAAAAGGTCTTAGTAGGAATTGTTATAAACCGAGAATGAAAATAAGTTGGTTATTATTAGGATGAGGATATTAATTTTACTGGTGGTCGGATGCCTGTGCAATCCGTCTAGGTGTCCGCAGGATGGTCACTGCAGTGTCAGTTGTTCTGCTTTTAAGTTATTAGTGTGCAAAAAACAATACTGTGGTTCGGTCTGAAGAGCACTGTGGCGCCACACAGAAATGTTCTGGGTGACACATCATCTGTTAAGAGCAGACATTCTGTGATCGATTTGACTATACCGCACTGGACACACTTGGTGTACACTTAAAAGGCACTTCTATACAAAGTCAAGACACACTATAAATGTGCCACTGCTGAGAACAGATCTACCTCCTCTCATTTCTAAGTGGGTTTTGGAGCTGGGAAAAATCCGCCACGCTGCTCCATTGCGGGTGGGCGGACTTCACATGTCTTTGAAATGTTTTTTTTTCTCGGACATGCAAGTTTTCCTCACGATGTATCCCTTCACCGCTGAACACGTGGTAAATCAGCACAAATCTAAACACAATAAAACTTCCTGTTGTTTTATAATTACAATAATTAGAAGTGTCAAATAATAATACAGGTTAATTGAAACCAATTTGCTATAGGGTATTTTCAACTTAAGTTATTAAAGGGGATTTTCAACTTAAGTTATTAAAATTGTTATTATCAAAAACCAAGCAAATTTCTGTAGGATTTGTTCTCTGTGTAACATTTATTTTTGAACTCCTATTCAGCCGGGTTGAATAAAATTATTCCATTAAAATTTAGCTAATAATTTGGGCGTCTGCTGTGATTATTATAAAGTAATTATAAGTTCATTAGAATTTTTCTTATCGCTTTGAAGTCAATTCATTTTGATATTTACTTTGTGGTGTTGTCTTATCAAAGATTTGTAAAAAAATCGATCGATTGAATTCAATACGAAGTATAAACAATTCTTAAGAAAAATTTGTAATAAAAAATGTTCAAATAGATGTTTCAAAAACAGATAAGACATTTTACATTGACTTTTAATATAGTCGACACGGTAGCCGATCAATTCAATATAAAAGCTTCACAAGGCGTATTACATAGAAACCAAACCAAACAAAATTTCATCGACACCACCTGGATGACTGACGTTCCACCACCGTGCGCTTTGCCAGAAATTTTCTCCTACGCACAACCACTTTGTGGTATAGGCTGCCGCCAGCAGTTTTTCCGGACCGATACGACTTAGGGACCTTCAAGAAAAGAGCCTACTCCTTCCTCAAAGGCCGGCAACGCATTCGGAGTTCCCCTGGTATTGCGGATGTTCATGGGCGGCGGTGATTACTTACCATCAGGTGCGCCGCTTGCTCGTTTGCCCCCTCTCTTATAAAAAAAAATCTTCACGAAACACAAAGATATGTAAAGTTTACGGCAATGTGTGTGCCGTACAATGTACCGAGTATAAAGTTAACTAAGGAGTGTAAGTACTAATACTACCAGTATGTTTCATACATAAATTATCCAATATGTTTACGATCTATATTCAAGTGTTTCGAAGAAAACCATTTAACGAACGGTGGGCTGTGATAGTTGATACAATTTATTAATGTTTGGTGTACACCTTACCTTTGTTATCTTATTTATAATTGTAAATTATGAATCGTTTTATTACCAGGTGTTTTATAATACATTCTTTAAAATACTAGAATACGTTGTATTTAATTACATAAAATGAAATAGATACTGAACATCTATATAACAGTTTGTTTTTTAATATTAGTAATAATCTCACATTGTACATAACAATATAGGAAAATTGTTTTCAAGTCGTGTCGAATTTTTAAACCTTTTTTTTCACTATGTAGCAGTATTGAAAAACGATTTAGCTTGCCTTAGATCGGGACCCGATTCGAGAAAGATGCGACCGCGTGTAAGTGCATGTCAAATAGAGATTAAGGGAAACGGGAGGAGCGCTGCGTCATAGGTTTTTGTTTTATTTTATCTACTTTATCAAATAGGAATAAGAGATTAATTTTGGCGACTAAAATGTATACATTTTCTTTTTCTTAATTGTCTCATTATTTCCCAATTAATAAATATTTAAACATTTTTGTTTTTTTTTCTTGCTGCTATTTTCAATAGATAAAATTAAAATACTTGTGGCCAATCCTAATCCAATATTTTATGGTACCATGGAACGTAAAATAAATTCATGGAATCAAATATATGGAACATAAGTATTGAATCGCCTTCGAGAAAGAACTTTTTAAATTTCGTGGTGGATGTCTCTACTTCCAATGGTATAGTATGATAAAAGCATAAATATGCAGATTAATAAAATAAATATTTATCGGAGTTTTATATAGTAAAGTGAAGAATGAAAAAAAAAAAACCGTACCAGAGATATAAATTTCGCATCGTTAACTAAGCTATGCTAAGGCCACGGCTAAAGTTAGGGCTAAGGAGGTGATTACTATTGTTGCCATGTTTAGCTGCTACGCTAAGAGTTAGTAATCACAGTATACTGATCTTAATTCTAGAGAATGGTATTGTCCATCAACCTGATTTATTTTCTCTATTGCCTCTTTAGGACACCCTTAGTACTTAAAGATGGAATCTTCGGCAGCTTGGCGAAATATTGACAAAAAGGAAAGAGTATTATTTAAAAAGAATCATAAGTAGTATTTTATAAACTTTACATACTGTTGCAAATGTTATAAATAAAAAACTAAAAAGTGAAGCAACTATAAATGTACCTACTGCTGAGCATAGGTGATTTCTGACCGGGATTTGGAAACGTCTGCTGCGGGTTGGCGGACTGACAAGCCTTCGAAATAATTTTGATTATACATATGTCTCTTAATAATAATGCAACACCATAATAGTAGCAGTATAATTTAGTTTTAATAGTTTTAGAAGTCTAAATTAATCTACACAATTTCTTATAAATGTGTATGGATATACGCATTAACACAAGTGTAAGTAAGTATTCAGCTTAGATATTCTCTTTAATTAGATAAAGTATTACGTAACTTGGTTTTGAGACACACCTTATTCTGTACGTCAATCCCAAATCCTTTCGAATTAACATGTATCGGAAGAGAGCGTTATTTATTAATAACTAATAGCGTTATTTATTAATAACTAATAGAGAGCGTTATTAATAAATAACTAAATTTTTTATTAATATAAAATATTGTATTGTATTTTATTTATTATATCGTATAATTATAATAACTAGTGACTATGATGAAAATGGTATCCTGTTTGTTTCTAAGTTTAATCAAAACAACCCGACAAACAAAATAAGTTTTGTTTTGTTTCTTTCAGTTACTTTACCTGGGGAGCTTCTTTCGCAACATACTCTCGATATTATAGCCATGTGAAATTTGCGGAGATAATTGAATGAAAATTCGATGGTATTTCTTCGATCCCTTGTTTGAAATGCTATATGCACGTGTGTAGGTAATTTAGTAGAATCAATATCGTGGATACCTCTGTCAGAGACGTGACGGTTTGTTAGGGTTGCGATTTATATTAAATGGTGGAAATATGTTCAAAAGTTTATTCCTCTTTGGTGAAGTGAAATACCTATAAAAGATCGTGTACTTTTTCCTAACTACTTGAGACGAGGCTAGCTCATTGTATGCGATTGAGTATAACAAAAATATGGCACAGAATATGCTCTGAGCACAATGATGCGTAGGGAAACTTTAAAAAAATATTTACATTACGAGTACGTACTACGACTCATATATAATTGATGATGTCTCCGTGGTTGGTTTTCGGCGACTGTCCACTGTCAAGAGTTAACTTAGTTAACTCTGCAGAAAAACTTATAGTGGCTATAAGTGTTCGCGAATACACACGACACTTTCAAGTCCCTGATCTAACCACGCCCGATATAACGATATACGGACATATACATTTGAACAATCAATACAAAAAAGCCGAAAATCAACAATATGTATTTTTGCGCAGTTGTTGTCTCAGTCTGAAAGTCGAACGGTACATAATGATACTCGTAATATGGAAAGGTAATTTGTATGATCACCGATACTGATTTATTTAGTAAGTACGGACTAACTGTTTATTATAGTTTTATATTGTTAATATCCTGTTTTCATGACGGATGTGAAATAAGGAAGTAAAAAAAATTTTAAATTTTAAAAATAATTAAAAAATATATTTCAAACCGAAATGTTGAATATGAAGTAGTCTAGAGAGAATTAAAAGCGCTCGAATAAGGTGTTGTATTGTTGAAACTGGTATAATGAAGCAGAAATATTAAAAACTCCAAGGCGAAAACATAGCCTTAGGTTCTGCAGTCTGAATTTCCCACACGAAGTGAGAAAATATAAGGAGTGAATATTGTCTTTAATAAAAATACAAATCCACATTGCAATAACTTTGTAGAGGCGTTATTTGTCTGAATTTAACTTTATTAAGATATTTTTATTATGATTTCTAAATTCAGAGGAACTAACTAAATCATTTATTTTCCATTTGATTAGAAATGAGCTCGATTTTTATATATAGCACGCTTGCTTTGATTGAGTAGATTTTAACTAGGTTTTCTAATTAAGGAAGTATGTTACAATATTAGATGAATGAAAGTGAAAAATCATACAATGACAGCATGATTTTTCATCATCATTTTAACCATTACAAGTCCACTGGTGAACATAGACCTCCTCCATATACTTCCACGAAACAAGGCTCTGAGGCACCAAAAAAATTGAGTTCCCGCAAAACTGTGCAGGTCGACGCTCCATCCAGTAGGACGTCATCAGAATCTTTCTTCCACAACGGTTATCAGTTATGCGAGCTATATGGCCGACCCATTGCCACTTCAGCAGAGATCGGCATACTACCAATACACGTTAATTCGATCAAATATATAAAATTCAAGCATCTTCATCGTGTTATTGTACCCAAACCGTGAACTGACATTGTGTTTAACAATTTTATGTCCCTATTTGTCACGCGATCGGTGGTGAAGAAAATGATAGAGGATACCGGTATGTCTAGGAAATTAAAAACAAAACGATTTCCGGAACAAGTAAAGTTTCCTGACTGCGGCCTCTCTTCTGCTCTATTATCTGAATGATAAGAATAGACCGGTGTCCGGATGTGGGACGTTAATATACTGTTATTTTTTCTTATCGTGTTATTTATAAATATACTAAAAACATTAATTTACTGTGATTAAGAATTTATACCAGAGATGTTTATACGATTTTACAAAACTTACAATATTTTAACGAGTGTAAAGTATAAATAAAGTTAATGAACATAAAATTAAATAAAATTTTACAGATATCGCGTTTAACTACTATTTATAACTCAGCGTTTCGAGTGATTTACAGCCAGTACACGACACACGATAATAGTGTAGTTAATGACCATATATCGTAGTATGCGACTAGAGATGTAATTATGTTATGAATGATTACCATCTCTACGCATTGTGTCGAATACAATGACATTGTAGCTAATGTTTGCCTTTCTTGAAGTGTGTCACATACACTTTGATCGGTGCTGCCTTCCTCGTGCGAAATTATGGGCATAAACACTCTAATATTTGCCTTGGACTTTTTCTAATTGTAAAACACAACACTGTATATTTTTAGTTTTTATTTTATTTTACGGTGTGGAGAAGTCAGAAGAGAATATACCTTTTTAATTAATCCAGCGGTTGTAAATCAACAAGTATTTAAGCCAGAAGATGCAGAATCTTCATGTAATTTGTAAAGAAATTATCTGTGGTTGTAAACCATTTACTTTTGGGCAATAGTCTTAACATGTCAAGTCTACGGGGAAGACCTACATTCAGCGTTAGATTTACCTATTCAGCCTATATTCAGCGGTGGTTTTATTATTCCCTAAGTGATTATTAAACTTCTTGGATGAGTTTATTTTAGACAGGAGAAGATTTTTTGGTAGTGCAGAAGAAATCGAGAATTAGTTGCTACTAATTCTTTGCTTTCCTCCATTCCAATTACAATTTTCACTTCCATTTTTCAGTAACTCAACACACTCTAAACTATTGTATTTTTCCTACATATTTAATTTTACACCCACATATTACTCGTAAAATAAAGATTTTCAAAGTAATAAGGCGTAAATCTAACTGACATGGATACCAGAATTCGCACGCTATGTCTTCCACGATATCCGCAGGGCTTCGGGGCACGTAGGCCGCCGCTCCTTGACACCGCGCCCTTAACTCTAGGGCTCTCCTCCCGCTTCAAGAGCTCAACACTCTTCAACCAGCCTACAACTAAACATTCATGGAATTTGCTTTGTTCGTAAGACAATATTTGTTGCCTTTAATAAATACAATTTTGTTTAAAATATTAAAACAAATCAACAGGAATAATTAATTTAAATTAAAAATACAGAAAATGAAACTATTTTATGAAGGCTTTATGAAGGCAATTTACCATCAAGTGAGGTAAATTAATATAATAAAATAAAATATAAAATTAATATAATAAATCTATAGTCAAAATCAAATTTTTCATCATCGTCATTTCAGCCCACACCAGTCTACTGCTGGACATATGCTTTTTTTATTGGATAAAGTGATGAATCGAGCAAAACGTTCACCTGATAGAAAGTGCAACGTCTGCCCATAACAACTGCTGTGTCACCCAGATAATTTCTGTGTGACACCACACTGTGTCCATCACCCTAAAACACAGTAATGTTTGCACACTACTGCTTCACGGCAGAATAACTGGCCCTGGGGTGGTACCTACCTAGACGGATTCCTGCATAGGAATCCTACCACCAGTAATTTGCCATCCTTTGCGAAATTGTTCGGCACAAGCAAGGTGCGTAAAATCCCTAGGTAACCACGTCACCCTAGACTGTCCTAGATCAAAGGTCAAAGCTCTCTGAGTAGACTTCGACCCACCCTCCTGTGGTCGTTGTAACAAAGAGGGCCACACGGACAACCACTTCGGTTGCCTCAAGGCGCTCAAAGAGACCTGCGGCCCGACAAGTTTCTGCACCCAGAACCGTCTTCTAGACCATCCCTCCACCCTCCGTATGGAGAAAACTCCCGACCACCGCGTCATTATTAACTCTACTTCACGGAAAAAACCCATCACTCCCGTCGCAAATCGTCCCGTCGATAAAAGCGACTTAGGGTTAGTCTGCCACTTCGCCGCCATCTTCAACGGTTGATATTTCCGCAAAGGCCAAGAGATACCAACGGTAAGCCCGAAGACAGGATCGCCGCAGCTATGCGGTATCAACACGTAGTCTAAGCTATAGTCAACTTCCAAGCATAACAACAAGTAAGAGTTTAAGTGAATAGGCACGTTCAGGGCTAACGTGTAGACACGTTAGCATAAAGATGCCTATTATAATCTTGAATAATATCACTATTTAACAACAGGTGGGTCAGGCGTTTGCCTATTTACAATGAAAAAAGTGGTATCCCAACAGCTCCTCATCCTATGGGAAGACATACTCGTATGGCAGTCTCATCATGAGAGCTGGTCGCTGCGTCACAGTAGACTCCAAATGCTTATGAATTCGTAAATGCAGGTTGCCTCTACATGATTTATTAAACTAGAAAGCAGTGTTAAATCTGTGATTTTAATGTATGGATTATAAAAATTAGGGGGACGTCGTTTTCCTTATGTACCGTATGGTACGGTACTAAAAATAAAACCCACACATTTAAAATGCAGCGTCAAATACTTATTTGAATTCTACGAATTTACTGATAAACTAAAATCTTTTTTGTATCGTTGTATATATAAACACATTTTTTTTATTCAAACGATTACCACTCTGTTTTCTTTAAGTTTCCACAAGCAAATAATTTTAAATACTTTATTAGTGTTGCGTTTATACTCTGTAAATGTGGGAGGAATAGTTGCTGTGACTACAGATAACTAAAACAAAAATGTATTATTATTTGGGTAAATCTTGATTTAACGTAATTATTGATACAATGATTCAAGAACATTGTATATTTTGATTTTTTATGAGTGTTATATGATAATTCAAATACCCAGAAATTTGGTCTTGCGGTACACGAAGTGCGGTAGCCAACACTGCCAAGGCCACCCTTGGCAGGGTTGCATAAGAATGACAGCTACAAACTTTTGTACCAATCTATGGCGGAGACCGGTGTTCAGCAGTGGACTAGTAATAGACTGAAATGACGATAAATGATGATGATGATGACCCAACTCTCATAGTAAGACAAAGTGACAAGAAGTCTTCGAGTGTAAATAGTGAATAAAGGAGGCTGCTATGAAAAAACTAAATTTACTGATTTATTCGCGTTTAATTGTCTCCGTATCCTCAGTCTTCCCTTGAACATGAATTTAGTTTAATTTAATTTTAAGTATTTGTCCGAAATGAAAGGTAGCAAGAATATACAGTACTCACAAACGACCTCTACTGAAAACTATGTAACATTGTTTATTAACACTTATATGCAGCATGGAAAGGTTGGTTCGATAATTCCGTCGTTATTTCCGATTTTAATCAATTATTCTATAGTAATACACTGTAATGTTATCTTTAAATATGTGATACAGTTGCAGTAAAAAAGTGAGACAAACAAATACACGGTCCACGGTAGCCTAACACCAACTTCTAGTCCCTATAAAGTATCAAGTATCCATACAACGTTGTCAATAATTGGGCCTCAAACGAACCACATTTTGTATTCTTTTTGTTTCATAAAGTGGTGAGACGAGCAAATCGATCGCCTGGTGGTAAGTGCTACGTCTGCCCATAAAAAATGCTGTGTCTCCTAGAACGTTTCTGTGAGGCACTACACTGCGCCCGTCTCATATGCCCAGTAATTACATTAGCTCTCAGAGTCGTTTAGTTCGAAACACAGTAATGTTGGCATACTTCTGCTTCATGGAAAATAACTGGTCCTCAGTTGATACCTACCTAGACGAATTGCTTTAAAGGAATAATCATCAGTGAATGAGAATGATAAACAAAGAGCTTGATTCGCATTCACAGGAGGAAAGTCGAAATTCCGATAAAATTACTTAATATCCTTATTGTCTAACCTAGAACCTTGACTCAGAAAAGAAATGGCTTAGTACCAAGGCGGTTGCCAAAATTTTTGCTGACTGTGTAAATTATTTATGTCTGTATTTGGGTCCGTAATACAGTTATTTTTTTAAAAAATAGTTCTTTGTTATCTTACGTACTTAAAATGTTAGAAGACTTTATTGGAACTTTCTCAATACTGCAGTGCACCAACAATATTTAGCGAAGGTTGAAAAAAAACGACCTCCACTGAAAAATATGTAAATCAGTTGCATGCAGCAAAAAACAGCATGGAAAGGTTATTTCAATCGTTTCCTCGTTATTTAAAAGTTTATTGAAACTATTTTTAAATAATATGTTGTATTAATCATTTTATGGATTAAATCAGTATTTTTAAACTTGTGGTCGAAGTCTATTGAATACTGCTACGTCTAAAATTTAATAAAAGTACTAGCTATACCTGCGATTTCGCGTGGACTTTTAGATTTGTTTAGACAGATTATGAAATGCAGTTAATAGAATCAGGCGTTGCGTTGCGGAAATCGTACTAACCTTTTCATAGCCTTAACATTTACGCTTTCAAGCAACAGAAGGACGGAATTTTATTCACGCGTAGGACGCAATAACTCTAACAACTAGCTTGTTTTATGTTAATTATGGATAAGATTACAAAAAGTAGTTTATAATAAATACACTTTAAAAGGTTATTATTATGTGATGTAAATATTACGGCTATAACTTAATCGTCTTTGTTTTACAGGTACGCGGAAAAAGTTATACAACTGTCGTAAGAAAAGGTAATTAAACTTAAATAATTGCAAAGCTGAATTTGCTTTTACATTACAAACTGAACGTTTTTAAATTACACAATCTAGAACTAGTTTAGTGCTAGAAAGCTATGACAACTATTTTTATAGATAGATGGATTTGAAATACGAGGATATCATGAAATTATTTAAACTTCAATAGTTTAGGTAAGCGTTTATTCGTTAATAATCACATTATAAGCATACCGAGTATGAATAAATAATATCATCTATAAGTTTGCATGATATGATGATAATAATATCATGCATAACATACCGTACGTATTTTATTAATATTAAGTTTTAATTCAGGACCCATTCAATAGTGTTGCATGACGCTGTGCTGTCTTTAAGGATTTTATAAGATCTGCAGAATGATGCATTTAAGATTTCTTTTCAGTTGCTTGTTTCATTCTAGAGTTTTAATTATATTGATAATTTTCTTGTCGAGTTGAGACCACGGCGCCAATTTTCGAATACTGCCGGAAGCTAGCAACTGCGCAGGAGATATAATAGTGCCATAATCGTAAGTGCAAACACAGTGACACCTGTATTAACTGTTTTTATTAGCGTCAGATGTAACGCTCGAGCATTGAGATCGGAGGTACGCTAGGACGCTGCTTCAGAGACAAGAGGACGATCACGACACATCTATACCTGAAAAGCAATAATTTGTTGTGTATCCCGCAGTGTTTCTCGCAAGGTAGTCTTACAAACAGGCCAGGCGATCCATATGATAACAATAACTTAACAAGACAAATATATGCGCGACCACTACGAGTATATCATCATCATTATAATCTAAGCAGTCGGCTAACTGGCTGGCTGACAATTCTAGTGTAGGGAAATGTATTGTTAGAGAAAAACAATTTTGAATTTCCTATACATACAACAACAGTTATCTAAATTACAAAACGCAGGTTTAGGTCCCTAAGTTAGGAAGATCACAATGTAATGATGCCTTTATTAAAAACTTACTGGTGGTATGATTCCTATGCAGGAAACCGTAAAGGTAGGTACCACCCCAGGGCTAGTTGAAGCAGTAGTGCGCAAACATTACTGTGTTTCGGTCTGAAGGGCACTGAGAGCTAGTGTAATCACTGGGTATATGAGACTTAAGAACTGGATAACATCTGTAATGGGTTGACGTTGCACTGGTGGACCTTTGGTGAACCTTTTGCTCGTCTCGATACTTTATCCAATAAAAATAATAAAGACTACAGTAGTGGTCGAACTAAATTCTACAAATTGGTAGTTTTCTACAGCAAAAGCTCGACAAAGCAAAGGAAATCCTTTGTAGATTTGAATCTAGTGTTGTAGCTACAAAGACATTAGAACTGGCTTAAACTTCGTTAATATCTTCTTGTTTTCGTTTGGTAAACCAAACTGCAGTAACTCTCCGGGCAACCTCATTAATCAAAGCTAAGACAATGTTTTGGAGTAACTAAATCATGATACAGATCTCTAGAGCTACAGTATTTAAATTTAAGCAAGCAAGATATGCGTAATTAATTGTACAGACTGTCAGTATATAATAATCATTAAATTTTATAGCAATTCGAGTACAATTTGTTCACCTACAATTTACTAACATTTTTACTTAAGCGTGATCGCAGCAGATATATTTTCAGATAGAGTTAGGCAAATTTTTGAATGTGTATTCTAATATGAACCTAATTCAGTACACACAAGAACTAGCAAGATATCAAAAAAGCAGACCCCGGTTCTTCTTTCTTCTTCTTGCTAGTTCGACATAAAACTGGTGGTAGGATTCCTATGCAGGAATCCGTCTAGGTAGGTAACACCGCAGGGCCAGTTATTCTACCTTGAAGCAGGAGTGAGCAATCCATCATCATTCTCAGTGCCTTTCGTTCTGAAAGATGATGATCGCTCGGAATGAGAATGGCACTGAAAAAGATTTGTAAAAGAAACTACCACCCCATTTTATCCCGTAGGTGTCGTAAAATTAGATTAGGGAAAAGGTCCTAAAATCTCCAGTCCTCCGACAGCAGAATTATCAAATCTAATATGACAGACCTAAAATACTTTGAACCGGAAAATTACTTCTTTGAACAGGTCTCAAAAGTAAGTTAAGGCTGGGACATATTTTGTCTAATAATCTCTGTTTTAGGGGAAAAGCAGTCTCACGTTATGAAGGAAAGAGTAGCCTGCTGCTCCATTAGGGGTTGGTGGACGTTGTATTTGTTTTAAATAAAGTAGGATTTGCATGTCATTACACTATTTTCCCTTTCACTACTGTACTTAAAATTAACCAATTCGTATGTTTTAAAATTGGAGTGGTACAAGCGGTTCTGTATTTTATTGTTTAGACAAACATAAAAATCCTTATGAATTTGACTTGGAGGTCTTAATCTCAAATGCATTGACGAGTTCGTACCTAATCTAATGAGGTCGCTGTGATAAGGAAAATTCTACGATGCTGATTCTTCTACGAGCTGATGTATAATGCATGAACAAGACCCTTTATAATTATAATACTAAAAACATTACAATATAAAAAAAATACTATTAACGTCTTCTCATCTACGGATTTCTATACATACGATAAATATACGAGAAAAGTCTTAATTATTGTGTCAATATGTTTAACAATTCATATAAACCATTATGAAATTCTGGAAAACGAAAATTTAATGAGAAGTGAAATTACTTATGGTAAACGCATCATCGAGTGATTGTACGTCAAACTCATATAGCTTTTTAAAATGTACATCAGTCAGCTGAAATTACTATATTTGATACGGACGTTTTTAGTTCATATCTCTATTAAACAATAAAAAATAATAAAATGGAAACTAGCTAGGTAAATGTACCACTCAGAAGATTCGTTTTGAAAATCGGAAATTCTTTTCCATAACAAATGAATGTTACAATATTATATAACCTTTTACTGGTGGTAGGATTCCTGTGCAGGAGTCCGTATAGGTATGTACCACCCCAGGGCCAGTTATTCTACCGTGAAGCAGTAGTGTGCAAACATTACTGTGATTCGGTTTGAAGGGCACTGTGAGGTAGCGTAATCACTGGGCATATGAGACTTAAGAACCTATGTCTCAGGGTGATAGGCACTGTGTAGTGGCACAAAGAAATTATCTGGGTGGCACAGCATTTTTTATGGACAGACGTTGCACTTGCCATCAGGTGAATGTTTTGCTCGTTACATCACTTTATGCAATAAAAAAAAACAAAATGTGAACTACTCTCTCATATGAATGTTTCACGTTTTCATTATATAATATTGTACGCTTTTATAATCCTAAATAATATACGTAATAATAATATACAATAGCTAGGAGTGGTTAAGCACCTAAAACATTTTTATTGTTGTTTAAGTCTCCGTGCAATCGTAACGAAGAATAAAATCAAATACTCATAAGTGTACAGTAAGTTACTTAAATAGTCGTTGCTGGAAGTTAATTGTAGTTTTATGTGGGACGGTAAATATGAATTTGTAAATTCCACTGCAGTGCACTCTGCACTTCTAGGGAAGAGTTTAAAAAGAAAATGGGTCATACTGACATCATTTTAAGTCTTCGCAAAAGCTTTTGCGTTTTTTTAATGAAAAAGAAAATACTTATCAATTTGTAAAGATGAATATGGAAAAAAAAGCTTTCTTTTGCAGTTGTGTTATTTGCGTTGTACGTGTAGCTTTCTCCTTATTATTTCTTCCTGATGTTTATTAGGCGTCTCTTTTCCGCTCTGCTTGATTGTTCAGTGAATTGTCGGGTATAATAAAGATCAAATCTTGGAAAATCAACGTTATTTTTTTGGAAGAATAAATCTAATTGTGTGTACATTTTTGCGAAAGATGTTACGAGTATCAATAAGTTTTTCATCATGATACCCAAAATAAAAAAATGGGGGTTTAAAAACGAAAAACATTAAATTAAAAGAAAATAAAATAATTGCTGTGTATATTTGTAGATAAAATCCTATAAATTGCTTACTAGTGTATTTATATAAACAGATTTGCACGTAACGGAATGTGAAGTGAAGGGTGTAATAATACTTTATAAGTACAGATAAAAGTTGACTAAGCATGCTTGTCTATATAATAAGTATGTTAACTAAAGTAAAGTAAAGTAAACTAAATATACAAACAGTATCCGTTGCCAAACTAGGTCAAAAACCATTCAGCATTCGGTGTCACTTCTCTTATTATTTCCTAATAACTTATGTACTTATTTTAGTTATGAAAAAAGTTGCAAATACTGCAAATACTGTTATACTCGTATTTAACTTTACAGCCACACGATCACAACGCCACCTACCGGCTCGGATTTTGTAATTTTCTTGTTTGGTTGTCCACTCAAACTTTAGAATTATATTAGGTTAATATATTAATTCAAACAATAAATGAATATAAATGTTGTGGACGGTGTTTTGTTTGTTCTTAATGCAGAAGCATTTCGGATTTAAGCAGGTATGGTCCTCTGAGGACAGGACGTAGAGAAAATAGGAAATTGAAATGCCTAAAATGGCATAGCAATAAAATCGTATAAGTTAGTCGTAATTGGTGTGAAATTAAAAAAAACATATGCCGGCATATCTTTAGAACTATACAAAACAAAAATAAATATTATAACGAATTAATTATAGTTTAAGTTTATTAGAAAGTTAAAAAAAAATATATTCGGAAGCGGTAAAAGGTTATTAATGAACTTTTTACGTCTCGATTATTCCAGGCTTTTTTTTATCAATCTAAGAGTCCATAGAATAGTCTTTGAAATCCAAAGTTTATCCAGTCCTTAACTAGGGTTGACTAGGGACAATTTGACGTCACTTTTCTGACCATCGAGTTCTTTCTCTCATGAAAAGATATTTTCGATCTTGTCGAGTTATTATATTACGCTTTGTTGTATTGTTCATTTGATTATCGGGTCAAAAAAAAAAATCAGTTCGCAATGGAAAATTTCTTTCATATTAGATTGGTTCGTTACAGAAATTGTTTAAGTCTGTCTTCCTTGCACGATTTCAGACACACGCTTCAAATAACATCATCACCGGCAGCATAGATAAATAAGACTTAAGAATATGTCAGTGATTTTCGAATATTTAAGTTTCAAATTGTCATTCGCATAATTGATAAAATCTATAGTAAAAAAATCTCTGTCTCTTTGTGTTACATGAAATGCTCACAGATTATGGAGACTAACACGAGGATCGATCTCCTATTCATTGTCATTTTTCTAAAATATTCTCCATCTCATTTTCATTGTTATACCTCAAATACTTTTGGAGGTACATAAATTCTAAATTTCACGAGTTCGAAGTCACGGAGTTAAATAGTCGTTAATAAAAGAGCGACGACCGCGTGGCCTAGTGGTCAGAGTACCTGACTTCTAAGCCGCGGGTCCTGGGTTCGAATCCCAGCCGGAGTCAACATTTGAGTAAAAACACATATTGAGTCTGATTGTGTTGTGATTGTCTCCTTGTCTCTGACACTGTATGTTAGCTTACGTTCGATTTTATTGCGTGAGCATTATATCGGTAACCAGTAGGTAATGACGAAAGAGTGCCTCTGTTTTACACTTGTGTCACTATGATATATTCTGCGCAGTTGATGGCTTCCGACAGTATTCGGAAGTAGACGCTATCGAAAATAGGTCACGAGGACAACTTCACGTATTGCAGATAAATTTCATTGTTATAATGTTACTTGTTGTTGAATATTGTACTACATTATTCGTCGGGTTCTTGTGGCATGCATATTCCATATGATATAAATATTATAAAATAAATAAAACCTCAACCATACCAGGAAAGATAAAGAAACCGGCGGACAATGCGGGTAGTACCAAGGTGAAACGCATTCTGTATTTTAGCATGAAGCGGTCCATCATGGAGTTACAGTCGCCTTAGATGTTCCTAGAAACTGACCTGGATTAATATATTCGCAAAACCGACCACAACACATCGTGACCCAGGTCTGGATATGTTATTAGTATTATTACTCAAGATAAAGAAATACTTTTCAATGAAGGAAGGGAAGTTAAATCCTTCATTGTAATGCATTTTCAAGTAACGTCTGATTCTATTAACTATAAATACTTTTCAGTCAATTGTCTGGTAAAAGTTTAATATAAAATCGCTCGTTAAAAGAATACTACCACACCATCTCATCCAATGGATCTCGTAAAAGGCGAGTAAGGCATTAAACTGCACTGTGCACCCAACAGCGCATGATGGCGATGGGCTCACCACCTATCACACCAAGTGCATTATATTGTTTTGGTGAAACGTAGATTGTGGCAGTCATCTGTTTTTGCAGTGAGTGCCCAGTCTCTGACTACCCCTTATGGGATACAGTCGTGATCCTATGTATGTATGTTTGTATTACATACCTTCACCAAAAAAAGTTCTTTTAAAATTAAATAACAATTGCATTGAACTCCGATAGTGTTTTAGCTGAGCTTCGGCAGATAATTATTTATTTATTGATCAGACAAATATAGTTCATAATCTGTTAGTATATTACTTAAAAACTATGTTAGTATCACAATACAACCTAGAATATATTTATAATGTTTCTTTGTGCCCGGTTCATTACTTACCCAAGATATGCAAGCTAGTGAACCGATAAAGGACTACCGAATCCATTCTGTCTGAATTCATACTCAGAATCCTTGTCTCCCCCTCATTCTACGCACAATCGACGCGCAACTTTTGCGTATGATGGCGTAGAAATCATCCGCAAATATTCCCGATGCACTACAAAATCGCGGGAGCCCCAACAATTTTCTTAAATATATTGTTATATTGCACACGCAGGACGTTATAAATCTTCTGAGTAAAGATGGTCCATTGTGCACTTGTTTAGAAACGTTGACAATAGGATTTGACTAGTGTCAGTTTTACATGCATTTAACACCGCTTGAATCTATGGGCCAACATGTTTCAACGTTCCGTACCGACAACGCCCTGCGTTCCCTTTCGATGTCCTCGTCATCGTTCAATTTTTCTATTACAATGTGACCAAGATATTTAAATTGTTTAACACGCTTTAAAACAACACCGTTTAAGAAAAGGGGTGGAATAGACAGAGGTTCCTTAAGATTCCCTTTAAACAACATGAAATCACTTTCCTTCTCTTTATATATTAAACAGTGTTGCTTCGCGTAAGTTTTACAAACTCTAAGGAGCTTTCGGGACCCCCAATTGATTGGAATTGCCGCTAAGCAGCACCATGTCATCAGCATAACTAATGTTGTTAACATTAATGTTGTCAATACGGCATCTGACATACAAATTAAAAAGTCTAGGTGATGTTAAACCGCCCTGGCTTACTCCGCAATTCAATGTGTATTCACGTAGATATAGCACACACCTCCCTGCTCACGTAGGGAGAATTTTTTGCATTTGTGTACACACCGCCTCTCGAACCATCGAAATGGCGACACCCCGTGTCCCCCGCGCCGGAGTTTGTACATCTCGCGGAGTTTTTGCGCGCCGCGCACCCCGAGATCTGGGCGCAGTTTATCGCCCATTGCGTCATGTCGGAGGAAATCTCGGGAATCCGTCCAGACACCCAAAATCTGCTTAGGAGTCGCGTAGCAACGTTTGACTCCGATAGCCCGTCATCGCCAGCTGTAGAGCCGGCCGCGCCGACACCTGCGCAAGATGACGCATCCGCACCTGTGTGCGAAACAATAGTAGGAGTAATCACCGACCATAAAAAGACCGTGCCGACCGTGTCGGCATCGTCAGTAAAGAACGCACCTGCAGGCAATAAAACCGCCGCTAATGGGTGCAATAAAACACCAAGCACACCTGCGCTTCCCTTCCGGGAATCGCAATCCATTGTTGGGCCCGCGGCCCTTTCGGACGGGGGATCCGACATGGATTGCGAGGAATCCGGAAATGCGCACGACGACGGCTTCACCGTCGTCGCGCGCAAAGCAAAGAAACGCGCCGCGAAAGCGGATTCCGAGCCTAACTCGGATACCGCATCGCCGTCCGCCTCACGGAACCCGGCCAAAAAGGGCGTGTCCAACAGCCGCAAGACTATTGAAAAGTCTCTGCCCGCGCATCCCGCGGCCCAATTAAATAAAGCTCCTCCGCCAATTATCCTACAGGATAAAGCGCAATGGAACAATCTGTCACTTTGGATGACAAACAAGAAAATTGTGTATTCGGCAGACGGCAGTGCAAGGTATCCGCGTATACCTAAGCACAGTCAGTGACTTCAGGGCCGTCACCAGCCATTTGCGTGGAAACAATATAAGTTTCCACACTTACTCGCTCGCGGAAGAACGTAGGCTCCGCGTAGTCATCAGGGGCCTGCCCAAGGAATTGGAGACTAGCCACATACTTAGTGACCTTAAGTCACAGAACATACCTGTGTTGGAGGTGCATCGGATGCATCACCCACAGAATAAGAAGTCGTACGACCTGATCCTTGCCATACTGAATTTAACTCCAGAAGGCAAGCAGGTATTTAACATTAAGACGATTTGCGGCCTTTCAGGCCTTTCTATTGAGGCACCCCGCAACAGGGCATCATTGGCCAGTGCCACAGATGCCAACTGTACGGACACTCTGCCCGAAATTGTTTCGCCCGCCCTCGTTGCGTAAAATGCCTCGGGGATCACGGCACCCAACGATTGCGCTCGCACGCCAGAAGCGCAAGAGCCCCCAAGCTGTATACTCTGCGGTGAGCTGGGACACCCCGCGAATTACCGCGGGTGTAACAGAGCGCCGAGAAGTACAAAGCGCAGGGGAGGCAAGAAGAACGGCCGTAGGAAGGGCCCCGGGGCCACACAGCCTCAAACACCCGCTCCTAAACAAACACCTAAGCCCGCGACTAAACCCGCGCCTAAAAAAACGCCCGCGCCCGCTCCGGCCGCAGCGAAACCCGGTCCCGCTGACGGGACTACCGGGCAGAGCAAAAGCCAGAGCGCCGCGCCGGCGACGAACGCATGGACAAAGCTGTTGCCCATGACGCAAAAGAGCGCAGCCGCCTCACGGCCCGCGCCTCAAATCGCAACGCCCAAAATACAGGGCTCGTCAAATTTCGCCGCAGATTTCTCGCTAATTTGCGGCTTCATGCGCAGCATAAATGTTGCCGAACTTTCGACTTTAGCACGCAAAATCCGCGAAGCAAAGTCTCCTCAAGACCGACTCATGGCTACCGTAGAGCACACGAACGTCATCGACGCGATTTGGACGTTTCAATGCGCCTAAACATCACGCGCCGCGTCGAAAATAAATTTTTTAATTGTTTCCAATGGCGTCCCATATAGGTAGGATTAAACCACGCTCTCTGACTGTCTCGTATTTTAACGCAAACGGTCTTAAGACGCAGTTAGTTGAAGTCGCGAATTTCCTTCGTGACCACGACATCGACGTTATGCTAGTGCAAGAGACTTTCTTAAAACCTAGTATGCGCGATGCATCCGAAATGACAGAGCGACCGCGAAAGGCGGCACTCTGATCTACTATAAAAAGTCCTTGCACTGTATCGCGCTCGATACACCCGACTTAGTTAATATAGAAACTTCCGCGTGTAGGTTAGCAATGACCGGCCATAGGCTGCTTGTACTAGCATCAGTCTACCTCTCGCCATCCAAACAATTATTAGAATCAGACCTAAAATCCCTACTAGATTTAGGCCGTTCTGTTATTCTCGCCGGAGACTTGAACAGCAAGCACGGCAGTTGGAATTCCAACGCAAATAACACAAACGGTAATATACTGTACAGATTAGCGAAGAGCCATAACGTAAACGTTATAGCTCCCGAAACACCAACCAGAGTTCCGACGCAGTTAAATCAGCAGCCGGACACTCTCGATGTAGCCATTATTAAGGACGTGAACTTAGAAATAGACTCTATAGTTACGCTTCACGAACTTGAGTCGGACCACCGTCCGGTCATTTTTAAGCTGGGCCGGCCAAATGGTGAGGTCACACAGACCAAAACCATTGTGGACTGGCGTACCCTCGGGGTCAAACTCGAGGCTACGAGCTCCCAGCACTTGGATGAAATACCAGATATTATCGACTCGCCAGAGGTAGCCTGTCGAGCGATAAAATCATTCTCAAGTCATCTCAAAACAGTCGTCGGAGAATCCTCCCGGACGGTTGCGGTGTCGAGCGATCGACGCTGCAATCTACCGGCGGACCTCCGAAGCCTGATTAGAGAAAAGAACCGTGCGGCCAAAGCGCACGACAGATATAGAACAGACGCGAATAGACTCAGACTGCGCCTTCTACAAAGGGATGTTAAAGAGCGCTTATCTGAGTACACTAAAGATAGCTGGGACACTATGCTTGGAGAAATCGAGCCGTCGCACACTGCCTACTGGCAGTTGGCACGATCTCTCAAAGCAGAGCCGGTCTCACCCATGCCGCCACTTATTAGATCGAACGACAACTCGCTCGCCTTCGACGACAGCGAAAAAGCTGAATGCCTTGCAGACAGTCTAGAGAGCCAATGCACTCCGTCTTTCGCGCCTGCGGATCCCGACCACCTGCAGCAGGTGGCTGCGGAACTCGAACGCAGGGCTGCCATACCACCAGTGGGCGAACCACTGACTCCAGTGACTCTCGACGAAGTCACGAAGATTGTTAAAAATCTTAAAAACCGATCCGCGCCCGGCCTCGATGGCATAAACAACAGGGTGATCAAATGTCTAACTACGCCGCTATTGTGTCTGTTAGTCAGTATTTTCAACGCGCTCCTCTCCAGCTGCTCCTTCCCGGACGACTGGAAGGAAGCGGACGTTATAGGTTTTCCGAAGCCTCACAAGCCGAAGAACATCCCGTTCAATTATCGCCCAATAAGTCTCCTCAACTCGATGGCCAAGATTTATGAGCGAATAATCCTTAGTCGATTAAAAGACTACGTCCTTAATAATAACATCCTTCCAGACGAGCAGTTCGGCTTTCGCCCCGAACACTCGTGTACCCATTAAGTGCACCGCCTAACGGAGCACATATTAGAAAACTTTCACGACCGCCCTAAGCCAGTAGACACAGGGGCCTTATTTTTCGATGTCGCAACGACGTCTGGCACGACGGCTTGTATTACAAGCTGTATCACACAAAAGTGCCGGACAGACTCGTGAACATCATACGAGCCTTCTTGTCCAATCGCCTATTTCGCTTCCGGGTAGAGGGAACGCGCTCCTCAAGCCGCCCTCTCCGTGCGGGTGTCCCTCAGGGCTCCTGCCTCTCTCCACTCCTTTTCTCGCTATACACTAGCGATATACCTAAAGACCCTAAAGTCAATCTTGCGCTTTTCGCAGATGACACGGCACTGTATTATTCCGATAAGCACAAGGGCCGCATAACGATTCAGCTCCAAGCCGCAGCCGATCGCCTAGGCGAATGGTTCCGGAAATGGAGAATAGAGGTTAACCCCGAGAAAAGTGTAGCAATATACTTCTCGAGGGGCACGCCTAAGCCAGCTAGACGTTACCACACAATCGGCAACAATCAGCTAGGCTCGATCACCCTGTTCGGACGCCCTATTCCCTGGGAAAAGAGCGTCAAATACCTCGGGGTCACGTTAGACGCAGCGATGTCGTTCGCTGATCACATTAAGAACGTGCGTAACAGGGCGGCTTTTATCGCAAGACGTCTATATCCGTTAACTTGCTCTTCAAGCAAAATGTGCTTAAGACACAAACTTCGCCTCTACAAGACATGCATTAGACCCGTAATGTCCTATGCATGCGTCGCGTTCGCACACGCGACGGGCAATCATATAAAGAAATTGCAGACGGTGCAAAATAGATTCTTGCGAAGTGCCACCGGAGCCGGCTGGTACCAACGCAATGTCGACCTTCACAGCGACTGTGAAATGCCCTCTGAGTACTCTCTGAACACCTCAGAGAAGTATCACGGCGGTTTTTCGAAAAAGCCGCGGTTCATCCAAACCCGCTGGTGGTTAAAGCAGCGAATTATCGATCTAATAAAAACGCGACCGAACGCAAACGTCGACCGCAAAATGTGCTAGACGACACGGACGTCTCAGCACTCCCTGACCACGATACGGTCAGCCACGATCCGAACAACACTGTACACACAGTTAATAGTTTCAACATCACACGCACAACGTCGCGCGACCGCCGTAGAGAGCGGCGCGCAGCTATCGTTAATAACACCGCGTACACCAGATACACCCGTGTTCCAGGGCGGTTCTCACCGCCCAGAGTTTCCGACACACAAGTCGACAGTCCGAACGGAGGCCCGCAGTCTCCCTCGGACGGTCATTAGATTACTTTATACAATAAATTTATGGAGATATTCACTGTAGCGCAAGCACGCTAGCGAACGCAACGGACCGAATTTAGATGTTTAGTAGGAGTCTTTCTATTTATGTATTTATGTTTGGGTCAAACCAAACCTGGCACGCGGGCCCCGGGCCCGCGAGCACAGCATCCGATGAAGCTGTAAAAGCCAAAAGGCTAACAGCGATCACTTCACCGAAAAAAAAAAATGTGTATTCATCTGACAAAACCCATTTAACAAAATTTTTTTGTTACTATACCAGTGTGAGAAAATATCAACTACTTCAGGCGCAATCCCTGTCTCTCTAAGCTTATTCCACATTACGTCATAGGATACAAGATCAAAAGGCTTTAGATAAGTCCAGAAAACATGCATATGTAAGTTTTTCCTCAACATAATAATTAACAACATATTTTAAAGTTAAAACTTGCACTTTCCGTCGATAACCCTTCTCTAAACCCAAATTGGGTATCGTGGAATTTAATTTTACTACTGAGGTGTACATCTAATACCCGATCTAGAGCTTAAGCAAAGATTTTAGCTAAAGAAATAGGCCTATAATTGGTTTTATCAGCATTGTCACATTCATGGTGGCATTCTTCACAAGAATTACAACAACCGTCCTGATTAAGTCTGGTGGTAAATATGAATGTCTTATACAGAAAGTATACAATAACGATAAAACCCTGCCTATATGAACACGAGCATGTTGCAAGTGCTCAATGCTGAACCCATCGTGTCCCGGAGACTTTCTTCTTTTCATATTTTTAATACCGAGTGACACTTCCTTACTGTACTGTCAACATGATTTGGCTCAGCAGTGGGCACCGTACATGTTCTTAGAGGAGTTGGAGAGGAGACATTTAAATGATTCTTAAAAATAGAAGCAATTGATTTAGCATCGCTTATACCTTCCACATTCACTGGAAGTGTAAGTTTTCTGTTAAGTTTTCTAGTGCTTTTCCAAAATTTGTTAAATTGTTTTTTAATGTGTTGCGTGGCAATAATGTTCATTTTAATTTGCTCTATGTGGGTTTGACAGTATTTAAGCCTAGATTTGAATATTTTAAGACTAGAACAAATCTTTTCATAAATTGGCCCTGTCGAGAGAAAATCTAAATGCGCTTGTTTATAAGCTTCTACCACGTGCTTGTCCAATGCAATCCCATAACAGTTTTATTACTCACTCCTCTTATCATTCCCCTAGCACAACTCCTTACAGCTTTACGTCTAAGAGTGGACGTAATTTTTATATGTAAGATATTAATGATATTCCTGTTCAAATCATTACACAATCCATCTGCACATTGATGTAATTCAACTGGAAAGCTTAAGCTCACTATTACAAATTTCAGAGTATATTTCAATTTCTTCTAAATTCCTAACCCTGTTCACATTGTTCAAAACTTATACTAACTTTTTTTTTAATTAAACCTAGATTACACAACTTCGGCTCACAAAGAGGAGAGGAAGTCTAGGTTCTAAATGCTTTGCGTAGCCAACTTACACTTCGGATGTTTTCCGTTGATATCAATTCTGAACGCTCTTTCGTACTACTTATATCATTTGTTCTCCTCTTTGATGATATAGATAAATTTATATATAGTAGAGTCCCGTAGTATCATTAGCAGTACGTAAGTGGGTACGTAAATAGACCGGGAGATGATGACACAAAATATTTGGCCATTTGTACCAGTATAGTGGTTCTTCCCCTGAATAAAAGTTATTACGTAGTTAGACCCCTGTCTAACTACGTAATAACAAAAAGGAAAATGATGGTCATAGCAAACGTGTCGGATAAATAACGAATGTCGAACAATTTGGTCCACAAAAATTCTTATATTTTTCGATAGTCGATAAAAAAAAGAAGGAGGTAGCGTAATGCCATACTTCTTCGGTGTGACTTACAGCCCGCAATACCGACGCGAATACAACAATTTAAAGAAAACAATTCAACCATTTGTACGAGGCTAATTTTTGCTCAGCTAATCATCGTCGAATAGCCATTGTCGAAAATCACCATGCCATACTTTTCTGACGGTTTCGAAGGGCCGCCATACCGCCGCAAAGGAGTAATTTTTTTTCCCTAAACGATTTGTTTTGATTATAAATAGAAATCTGATAATGCCATACCCGTGGGAGGTGGCGAATGTGTACAATATTCTTTCAAAATTCCTAGATTTTTTTCGTATTTCTAACGATTTGTACCAGTACGGCACTAATTTTTCACTAAGTAAGTTTGACGCTATTAGCAAATGGTGATATTAATTGTGCAAGAGATACATTAACTAAAAACTAGTAGAAATATAATAGATAGTAGCTAGAAAATCGATCGCCTCATTATCAGGGGGTGATAATCATCAATGTATTCTTTAGTGTTCTTATAAAGTCTTTGTTTATTAAAAATAATGAAAAAAATTGTTCGTAGCGACATCTATGTAATAGTCCACATAAGAAGCTCAAGAAATATCTCATTCGTTTAACATCGCGCTATTCAAGTACAATTATATTATGCCAAGTATATATCCAATATCTAAAGAATACTGGCTGGAGGACACGTCCTCCCCAGATCAGACCACCCGATCTGGAGGGTAGCTACCCTTTTCCTTGGCCTTTCCTTTCAAGAAGTAGCAACAATGGAAGAATATTTCAGAAAGAAGCTGCTGCCCGTCTCCTGGTTTTCATTTTCATCTGTTGACTTTTACGACACTCACGAGACGAGATGGGGTAGTAGATTCTCTTAAGCCACCACCAAACTGTAGCCAACATTTGTACAAATACAAAAATTTTTGGTGTATGTTTGTGTAATTGTGTATTTTGGTGAGGACGAGTAAGTGTCTTCTGTGATTGTGCGGTCACTTGTGGCGCTACCCTATCGTCTGCACAGTTGATAACTTTCGACAGTATTCAGAAGTTGTCAACGTGGTTGAAAAACGGCTGGGAAGACATCAGGGCCTTACATATACTGTTTTATGTTTTGTTGTAATTAAGTTTTATGGCTTAATGTTTTCGGAAAATATTATTAGGAGAGTAACTGTACAATATACTCATGACGAAACACATACACTTAACTGTACTTGTACTTGAAGCTGTCAAGTAACGACAAAAGCAATGCCTCAAACAAATCTCTTGAAATTTCTTTTGAACAGGAAAGAACCCGCTTGTTATTGCCACTTCACGTTTTCATTTTACGGTAATTGGACGCCTGTGGATTTTAAGAAGTTCACTTTCTATATGTATGTATGCGTCAGCAAGTGGTATATACGTTGATGTGTAATACGGTCTTCGTAACGCCTGATTAATGATTTGAACGAAATTAATTCAGTGCGGAAAAAAGCGTGTAAATTGGAGAGTGGTTTTTCTCTAATTCACAGGCTTTTTTTCCGCACCGAAGAAATACTAACAGCTCACATACAGCTACTTGGGGCAACGTGATTGAGTGTGAGTAATGGCAGGACATGGTCAATACATGGTTATGTTACTGTAGAATGGCGGATGTGCAGAATGGTGCCATGATACCAAAGAGACGGAATTAACAAATGGTTCACCTGCCATCAGGTGAACCATTTGTTAAGTGCAACATCTGCACATAACAAATTCTGTGTCACCCATAACATTTATCCATCGGTTCTTAAGTCATCATTCAATCATCATTCAATCATCATATGCACAGTAATTATACTTACTGCTTCACGGGAAAATAATTGGCGCTGCGATGGTACCTTGACATATTCCTGCACAGGAATTCTACCACCATTTGGTTTATTTATATTTACCTTTATAAACATAGATATATCAAAATATCCGTAATACAAATACACTATCATCGTCCTGTAATTAGTCCACTGTTGGACCTCTCCTAAGTTGGGATAATCATCCGTAATCGCAACAATTGACAGGCTGATAAGCGATGGCAGAATCGCAAGTACAAATCCAATAAACGCCAATAATCAAACGGTTATGGCTGGTTTAATATTCGATCTATCTATAATCGAATGCCATAACTTGAATCTAGTTTCTGTCAAATATCTACGCGGCGAAAGATTGGATATTGAAACCGTCCGCAAGGATTATTCTTAAAAAATAAGATTCATCATTCAAAAATTGTTATGACACCTATTTTTTATTATTGCACAAATGTATGTCCGGCTGAGATTCGAACGTTGTCGAGTATTCTGACTACCAGGACACGCGATCCGAAAAAGAAGGTAATATGTTTTTATATATGTACTCACGGTGCCTTATAAAGCTCACATAATGGTAAACATTACGAAAGATTTGCATTCCTTACAGAATAGAATAGAATAGAATAAATTTTTATTCAATATAGATTATTTACATAATATTTATTGAAAGTCATTTTTTTTTTCTTTTTTTAAACTACACTGGTTCGCAAAAAAGCCTCTGTCCTGGGAAGAACCAGTAAGAAACCCAGCGGGGTTTTTTTTTTGTCATTTTTAAAATAATGTACAATAACAGCAGTATTATAAAGATGTAGAAATGGCTTGGCGGCGATCACCTCATTCCCAGGGGTTATCATCATCTATGTATTCTTTAATATTATAATAACCCTTTTTATGAAGTCTTTGTTTAATATAAAATTTAAACTTTTTTATTGAAAGACTTTTAGCACTTTCTGGGATTTTGTTGTAAAAACGTATACATTGCCCCATAAAAGAGTTACTGACTCTGTGAAGTCGGGTAACTGGCATAATTAATTTGTGCTTGTTCCTGGTATTCACATTATGAACATCACTTTTTTTAGTGAACTGGTTTATGTTCTTGTGTACATACAAAACGTTTTCAAATATATATTGAGAGGCCAAGGTTAAGATATTAATTTATTTAAATTTATCCCTAAGAGACACTTTAGAGCCAAGATTATAAATAGCTCTTACGGCCCTCTTTTGCAAAACAAAAATCACTTCAACATCAGTTGCATTTCCCCATAGCAAAATACCATAAGACATTATGCTATGAAAATAACTAAAATAAACCAATCTAGCAGTTTCAACGTTAGTCAAATTCCTAATTTTTTTACAGCATATGCTGCAGAGCTAAGTCTACTTGCTAGTTTAGATATATGGGGGCTCCATTGAAGTTTTGCGGCAAGAGTTATTCCAAGAAAGACAGCAGCATCCACAAGGCTCAACTCTTCCCCATTCACAAGCACATTCACATCTAATTGTATAACATTTGGTGTTGTGAATTTAATACATTTTGTTTTATTGCCGTTTAAAAGCAAATTATTAACGTTATACATTATTACACCATCACTTCCATGGTTAAACAATTTTAAAATGATTCTAAGCTTTCTCGTAGTAATACTGAAAGCGACGAATAGAATAAATCTTTCAAGGGGTATTGTCAATTACGCTGTTTATTATTGTAAAATGTCTTCTGAAGTGATCTGAGTGAAAATGTCTTACGTAGAAATAACGCTACCTGAAGTCGGTACGTGGTAAAGTCACACTGGGAGTTACCAGGGAAGTATTGCTGGAAATCATCATCATCATCATTTCAGCCTATCACTTGTCCACTGCTGAAAGTTTGTAGCTCTCATTTTAGAGGGCATTTTGCGATAGTTGCCGCTTGGCAGACGGGTTGGCAACCGCAGTTTATTTATTCTGATGTTCCAGGAAGATGTCACTGCTCATCTTCTGGTTTTATTTTTCCTTCTTTCGACTTTTACGGCATCCACGGGATGAGATGGGATGGTAGATTCTCTTAAGCCAAAAATTTGTTAAAAATATGAAACCATTTTTCATATTTCCTCTTTTTTTGATTCGTAGGCGTCATTTTTAATTATTATACTTCATAGATCTCCCACAACCGAGACAAATCTATAGACACTTTCTAAGTTTAAATCTACCAAGCCGTTACGGATATATAAGGCTTGCACTTAAATACTCTCGAAAAACATTACCTTTTTCTTTGGGACAGTCGGTTAAAAACTTTATCTTAAGTTGTTACTTGCACACGATGTAATTTAGTACAGTTGGTATTTAAAAGCCGATAGGTGTCCGGTAGAGTAGAATAGCACCTACCTCGTTTCTGCCCAGGTGTCGTAAGAGGCGACTAAGGTATTGGACGGACAGCCTTTATTCGTGCACAATAACACCATAATGTGCAATGCTAACACAATACTGTTTATCGCAGCGAAATTTTATTTTGACTTGTACTAAAATGGCGGCGACGTGGT
Organism: Luehdorfia chinensis; assembly: GCA_019845155.1. Taxonomy (NCBI): domain Eukaryota; kingdom Metazoa; phylum Arthropoda; class Insecta; order Lepidoptera; family Papilionidae; genus Luehdorfia; species Luehdorfia chinensis. The sequence continues at coordinate 4,891,563 of JAHVAK010000012.1, read as the reverse complement.
TCGCAACCCGTCATATCTCGTGTCCCGCGGTTACGGAAAATGGGCTACGTGTCTCTGCCTGCCCCTTAAATGGGAAAAAGGCGTGATTGTATTGTTAAAGTAGCTGCCTATAAATATTCCATGGTTGAGCCTTCTCTTTTTTCTCAGAGGACTTTTGAGCCGGAAAGTGTCAGTTACGCACAAACGGACTTCGTACGTCTTCGAAATATTTGTAGTCTTCAGATTCAGATATGCATGATTCAGATATGCAATGGCGTCACGGTCCATTATGAAAACTACACACAAACATGCAGTCTCCGCCTTCCATGGGCGTAACGTCGTCGTCGTCGTTTCAGCCTATCAATAGTCTACTGCTGAACATAGGCCTCCCTCATAGATTGCCACAAAAGTTTGTAGCTCTCGTTTTGGGGGGATTTTGCCATAGTTGCCACGCTTACCAGACGGGTTGGCAACCGCAGTTTATTTATTCAGATGTTCCAGCAAGATGCTGAAGACACCCACGGGATGAGATGGGGTGGTAGATTCTCTTAGGCCGCTACCACACGGCCAGGGCGTAACGTAAGTTTCGTTTAAATTTAAATTTATTAATTTTTCAGAAGTTACCTAGTTATCATTGGCATCGCGCATTTATTTAAAAATATAAAAAAAACAGCTTCTAATGCTCTAACTCTAAAAACAGATCACATGTACACATTACAAAACAAAAACAAAATATTTTAAACTGTGTCGCCTTGTGGTAAAGGCCTAAGACCATCTGCCACCCCACGGGGTGACATGGGTGACGATGATGATAAAGTTGTCCCTAAATTGTATTTCATGAAAGAAACTTTAAATTTAGAACGGTACTACGCAACTTTATAGTTCAAAAATTACTACATTCGTACGTCAATTATGTGTGGTAGCGGCTTAAGAGAATCTACCACCCCATCTCACTCCGTGGATGTCGTAAAAGTCGACATAGGGAAAATTAAAACTAGAAGATGGGCAGCAGCATCTTCCAGAAAGATCCGAATAAATAAACTACGGTTGCCAACCCGCCTGCCAAGCGTGGCAACTATGGCAAAATCCCCGCAAAATGAGATCAACAAACTTTTGTGGCAATCTTTGGGGGAGGGCTATGTTCAGCAATGAACTAGTGATAGGATGAAATGATGATGATGATAAAAAAAAGAAAATTAATATTACTTTTGGTTTTGGTTTTACCCAAAAAAAGTTAGTTGCTCCACATAACGATCTCTCCTGTATCGCACATACCTTACATATATTCTACATACGCAAACGTATATTTAAAAAAAATCTAGTTTATCTACAAGTTTTCTTCAAGGCCAGTTTGTAATGTATTTAGCTCTACGTATTTTATAACTCTTAGTAAAATAAATTTTGTTTTCCGTTTAATATGGTTTTTCTTTTCTATTGCTTTTTTTATAATCTGTATAATCTGTTGCAATCGCACAGTGTAAAGATTTTTGCAAATAGTACTACTCATCCACTAGTTTATTTTTATTACGGCATAGGGTGTAGGGTCTTACGGCAGCCCTTATGGCAGCATCACGAACCAAAATGTCTGCCTTTTACGACTATTTATATAAAAGATTTGTATCGTGACAAAGAGTGCGTGCTGCAACAGTAACAACACAAAAGTAAACATTGACGTAAGTGAAACTTATATATATATAAGAAATGACAATGCCAGATCGTGCCCCACAATAAAAAAAAATCGTTTAAAGTAAAATAACTTATGACTTTTAGAGTTTTTAATAATGGACAGTTATTTTGTAGAACTTGCGAATACCAATAATTTTTAAAAATGGAATTCAAGGCCAATGTTCAGCTTTCGCAGCCTAATACCATCTGCGTTACTTTGTACGCATACATTACCTGTTAAGTTTTCATAACCTTATATAGGCTAATTAATTGTCTATACATAATTCTCATAAAAAAATTATGTTCTACAAATCTTATATTTAATTTCGTTCAAATATGAAACGACAGTTCGAATTCCAAATTAATGATCTACTCGTACATCTAGAATTGGAATAGTCGATTTTAATAAGGGGCAAAATAAATTCGAGGCACCGGCTGTTACTACTACTATTTTACTTATGTTTAAATTGATCAGTAGCATCAATATACGCAATCAATTTAATATTAGGATATTGCTGTAGTTGTTTTGTAGGTAAATAAATAGAACTACAAGTTGTTGTTGTCATATAATGACTATGTATGTCATATCATAATGAATATGTTATCTTGGTTAGGCACGGCAAAGTAATATTTGTTCCGGCGGCATTTCTGGATAATGTGATGATAACTGACGAAGAGAAATAAATCAATAATTCTGTTATAAGTTTCTTCAAAAGAAAATCGGTCACCCTATGTTGTCACATGTTTATTGTTAAATCTTAAAGAGGTTAATGCCAAAAATTGGTATGACCTCAAACAGATGGCGGAGTAATTATCTCAAATAGGCTATAGAATGGGTAACGGTAATAATCGGATCGGTGTACCAGTGTTTAAGGCATGGAATTTCAAGTATTGCAATCTCCAATTTTGTCATTTTTAAATGAACATTCTTTATTTTTCGACGTTCGAAATTTCGTTTTGCAATCTTTATTTTAGTACAATCTACCACAATTTCGTAATGCGGTTCCTCTGGCGGAGAAGAAATAACAAACCTAATTATTTTTATTTTTATGTGATAATTTTTATTTCATTTTTTATGTTTTGGGTAACATAGCATTTGTTATGGGCAGACGTTGCACTTAACATTAGGTCAACGTTTTGCTTGTTTTGTCACTTTTAAAATAATAAAATAAACATTACATATAAATATACAAAAACTTGTCACAAAGATAATCGAAACACGCGGCGTGATAAAAATTTCAATCAGATTTAATCGTAATACATGTAAAAGTGCCTCAACAAACAGCACCTGTTAACAAGTATGACGAATGTGGCAGCGATTTAAAGGGAAGTGGAACATGCCTTTGTCCAGCAATGGGCTGGTTGGGGCAAATTTGTAAAGAGAGGTCTGGCTAGATTTAACTAGATTAAAATATATATTTAGATATATTAACAAACAAAAATATTACTCACTGTAAAATGACTGCTCAGTATATAAACAATTATTAATTAATCGACGAATATTAATTAAGAATAACAGAAACGCTGCACGAAAACGTTTTACTTCAATAATATAATTGCTCAGCTTAAAAATTATTACGAGTACTTTAGGTTACAATGTATGTACGTGATAATAGCTTAAAATGATTTACTTGGCTACGTCATACTTACATAAGGGGACGAGGTAAATTTTGAAATACTCAAATCTTGTTACAGCATAGCTCAACGACGTTTTGTTAATTTAAGCAAGCTGCGATTCGAACCCAGTACCCGCGGTGAAGAAGTCAGGTACTCTGACCCTAAAGTCAGGTACTCTGACCCCAATGGTCAGCGTACCTGACTTATTCACCGTTTCGCGGTCGTTTCTGTAACAACTTACTTCAACTTCCTGTCAACTTACTACTTACTGTCAACTTCCGAATATTGTCGAGAGCAATCAAATGCGCTGGAGATATTGTAGTGCATAAGTGTACGCGCAAACACAGAGGCACTCACTCGTTCAAACCTACCTGCGCCCGATGTAACGCTGATGCGATAAAATCGGAGGCAGGCAAGGAGTGTGTGCAGTGTTTAAACACGGGGACAATCACAACACAACCAGACCCGTAAACCAATAATTTGTGTTTTAGCACAAATGTAGGCTGCGGTTGGGATCCGAACTCAGTGCTCTGACCACCAGGCCACGCAGTCGTCAACTGTAACAAATAAGGTAAAAACAGTGATTTTTTTTGGCAGAAAGGGACGAGACCATCTGCCCATAACAAATGCTGTGTCACCAGCACTCTCAATATTTACCCAGTCACACGTATTAATTACAGACCATAATTATCGAGTATTAACGCTATTAAAATATTCATACCCGAATAGTTCATACCACTATATTATCGCGATTTACATACACGGTAATCACGATGTAAATTGTTAATGGATCCTTAGGATGTCGTACATAAAATATAAGCAGCTTCTAAGTGCTAAGTTTTCGTATCCAACGACGGCTAAAGGGATATAGAAATTAAAAATGCCTTAGTGTCCGTTTGTCTGAATGTATATTACATAATAATACTAAAAGTGTTGAGTCGAATCTTACAAGGTGAAAGTAGTGAGCCTAACTTAATCAACAGTAATATCATCTATGTTGTATCATCTACAGTTTCATGTAATTATAAATGAGAAAATCCAATGCAATTTAATTATTATTTTCGATTAAAATTTATGAAGTTTTAAATCGTCATCGCATTTTAGTATTAAGAGATTTGATAATTACTTTTTTGTGTTGATATTGTAAGACATTCTGCCACTCCACCTCATCGCGTGCTTGTCGTATAAGTCGACTTAGGGAAATGCATATAAAATCTACTAGCGACGCGGCCCGACGTTGCAAGTGTGAAATTTTGTTTTTACAGTGATCTAATTAATATATAAATTGGAAAACGAAAATAACAATACTTGACAGTATCAGCAAATTTTCTCCACTTGATACCCGAATGGTCATCGCCTATAACAGCTAGGGCAATATTTAATGCACATAAATCGTCTTGGAGAGATACAGATCGGAGATACAGATCGGAGCAGTGAAAATCACATGTGAAAATTCGTTCAGTGATGCTCGAGATTAAAGCGTTCATGCAGAGCGACTTTCTTTTATACTATGTATCGATATATATAGATAGTAAACATCTCAATTATGCTAGATTTTAATTATCTAGATCGATGTCGGTGAGTAGTGCCTAAGATGCGAAGTGTCTTGTTCTACGATTGCCAATCCACCGCCGACATTTCCTTATGCTTTTGCTCAGCAGTGGACTTTTTATAGTATAGTTTTTATACGAAAGAAGTAGAATTTTAAGAAGATTTTATTTGAAGTAGGTAAAGTCAAGTAAAGTCCTGGTATTGATTTCTTATTTAATATGTATAATATATAAGTGTGATGGTATGCGTATACAGAAATTCACATGTGTGTTTAAAGTAGCATCGTATCTTACTGTTGGATACAGTCATCATTATTAAGATGCAATTGAAGCCGGGGAGAATTGTTCCGCCATCATGTCGGCGAAATGTTTTTTAATTCTAAGAATTAACGTGGTAAATAAATGCTTATATTATTAAAACGAAACTTATTTCTTTTATTAAATGTTTTTGATCTAACAGCAAATAAATGTTTTGAACATTGAATATAAATTGTATTTGCTTGGCTCTGAGTAAGTACTATACGGGGTGGAGTTAAAACGGAACTACTTATCTGGGAAGTGGCACACTCTCAATGAACACCACTTTTATATCTAATAAGTTTCTTATGACTTTTTTAATCAATAGTCTTAAGTTTTCTGACAGTGTCAAAGTACTACGTATATCCCCACATCATTGAGCGACGACCTGGACGATTTTGCGATAGGTTGTTGATGCAGGTGATACAGGACCGTGTTTTGTGGCAATCTATGGGGAAGACCTTTGTTCAAAAGTAGATTTTTAATGGACTGAAATGTCGATGATGACGATATAACTATTTTAAGAATAAGTACCATTGAAAGACGTCTAAGTTTGTGTGGTGATACGACAGTACGTGATAGACGTTTACTGTAGGCTTGTTGGACTGACGAAGACAAAACGGAAAGCAGGATAGCCGTTTTGAATTGAGTTTTGGAATCACTGTACACTTTCATGGGCATTAATTGCAACAATAAACTATCATTTTTAATTTTGAAATCCACAAATATATACAGACATAAAAAAAATCGGCAATAAGCACAAACGACACTTTCCAAGCTGTTGACAAAAGTCCTAAACGTGATTCTTTACACAGTGATCACTTACCTGTGTGCTCGTTTCTCGCCTTTACTATAGCAAATAAAAAACACGTTTAACTCATTTATACCTTTCTGAGCGTACTTAATTATATTAGGAAGGTCGGCTGTTTTTTCTTAGAAATGTGCAAAGTTTTAAGGCAAATAAGTTAAGTAATATACGAGTACATAGTTTCTTGTGCGAACAAATTCACATAAACTTTTAAAAAAGAAAAAGGTCTGCTTTCTCGTACGTGGTGTAATTGCGTATACTACAAATTCGTGTCGAAAACCCTCTTTAAGCATTCATATACTTGAACCTAATTTGTCGTACGGCATCTGACATTTTTGGCACTAGATCAAGAATGGTCTGAAGTCAAGCTAGCCAAGCATTTTATCACGGAGCAGGTCGAAATCATTTTTATATTAAGTCGAAAAGAGTTTTCGTGGTGTTTGTTCTTAAAAATAGTTTACAAATTTTTGAATAAGTCAAATAAGATACACTTTTTCATCGAAGTAAGTGACAAGAGGCGCAAGTTCGCTCGTTCACCGGACAGTAAGTGCCATATCTGGCCATAACAGTTGCGATGTCAATCAGAACTTTACATTGAAACTTTCTGCCTAGCATTGCACTGCGTTCGCCACCAAGAGACAACGGTTCTTGTCTCATATGGCCTGTAATTATTATTTTTTTATAGTAGAAAGTCACAAAGACGAGCAAAACTTTCACCTGATGGTAAGTGCAACGTCTGCCCATTACAAATGCTGTGTCACCCAGAACATTTCTTTGTTCACTAACATAGTTCTTAATGCCCAGTAATTACACTAGCTCGCAGTGCCCTTCAGACCGAAATACAGTAATGTTTGCACACTACTGCTTCACGACAGAATAACTGGTCCTGCGGTGGTACCTACCTAGACGGAATCCTGTATAGGAATCCTATAACCAGTAAATTGCACTGGCTTAAGAGCCTTTGCTTTGAATAGAAATTAAATGGAAAATAAATAATTTTTAATTCCACTGTTGCTTCATATGATCTATAAAACAGGAGGCTAGTAGGAGGAAAATTAATTCACCAAGATTTACATAAAAATTAAATCGGTGTGTATTTCCCAGTCTTGATGAGCAAACAACCGCCATTCAGCAGTTGTGTGCACATGCCGACTATTGTCGCCATCTGGATTTTGCATGAACTTAGCCAATTAACTTTGTTCTTGTACAAGATATTCGCAAAATAATAAAGTAATGAGCGATGCTGTTAAATATTAAATTTTGTTAAATTTATCTTTACGTATTTTTTACTGTACATTTTTACTAACTAAAAATTGAATAATTTATGAATTAAATCCAATAATGTGCTTAAACTACCTGAATAAACAAAAATACGTAAAACAAAAATCCTGGTTAACATTTGTTTTAGTTAGGTTATCCTGTTTATATATTCCGGTTATATAATAACAAAAACAGATTCTTAATGGGTGTCCGGCAGAGTAGAATAGTATTTACATCTTTCCTACCGAGGTATCGTAAGAGGCGACTTAGGTATTGTACTGATAGCCTTTATTTGTGCAGAATAACACCATAATATGCAACGCTGTCTGGAGTAAGAATTTTTTGACTTGTACCAAAATGTCGGTGAAGCGGCCATCCGTCACGTCTGTTCCCCACGGAGGCGAAAATTAGGCTACGTTTGTGGCCTCCCCCTATCCCTAATATGGGGTAAAAGCGTGACTGTATGTATGTAATCGCTCTTTTGCTGAAAGGTAAGCAAGGTAGACAATTAGTCTTAAAAGAAATTTGAAATAATGCTGTTCCATAAAAACATCTTTAGTATTTTAATTTTATTTTGAATCAGAATGAAGAATCAGCCTTTTGTTTGGTTTTCTTATTAAATTTAGATGAAGTCTTGCTTTATCTGCAGTTTCGGTTGTGTCTGTGGAGACAGTTGACGACGGCTCAATGATCGTACTTTTAGATCGATGATCCAGTTTTTAAATAATTCAGAAAATGTTAAATTCTATTTTACAACTATTTTGAGATTATGACCTAATGAAAATAGTTTTTCACAGTTGAACACATTAAATTTCGAAGACTTAAGCTACTTTATTATAAATAAAATCTATAATCTATGAAAGATAAAATCCTAAACTTTGATGTACTCGTTACTGTCTTTGTTACTGGACTAGTGAAAACGTAATATCATTTCAGAGAGCTTGCATAATAAAATAAACAGCAACAATGTTAATTTTCTCATTGCGATGTAAGTTATATGAAACAAAAGTATTACATCTCTCAAATTACTATGGGCCTGGTATCTAAATTGCGTAATCAATACTTCTGAGGAATAAGGGACATGCAACGAAACTATAGCTTAATTCAAAACATAAATAACAAATATCTTCCTCATTAGATAAATAGTGCCCTGGTAATTGAATCTGGAACTTTGGAAATTTGAAAGTATCGAAATTCTATACATACTCGTAAAAAAATTACTAACACAATTTGTCTGTCAAAAAACTGTTATTCTATCTTTACATAGTTTTCCATGAGGTAGGATTTCTGCCGTCGAGCAGTAGTGGGCAAATATTACTGAATTTCATTCTGAAGGGCACTGTTAGCTAGTGTAATTACTGGGCATATGAGACTTAAGAACTGATATCTCAGGGTGACGAGCGCAGTGTGGTGTCACACAGTAGCGTTCTGGGTGACACAGCTTTTGTTATGGGCAGACGCTGCACTTATCAACAACCATAAAAAATACACATGACCTATGCATTTATTCCATTATTCTTGTCTATACATAAAATAGAATAAATACGTTTCTTATCGGCTAACCCGTTCCTCATTTTGGACTTCATTACCGTTCATTAAACTTTACTTAGATTACAATTAATCATTAGCCTATATTTTAACAAACGTATAGACCAATGCTTCGTACTTCATTTCGTTACGTCATTAAAATAACGAGCAGGAATCGTGGTAATCCATACTATAAATGGGTACAAACAGAAAATAAACAAAATAGCTTACGAGTAGGTGGTTTTGGATGCATGCATAAAGCTTTGGTTGATCTTTCTTGAAATAGGAATTAATTCATAATAATTGTTTAATTTCAAGACAAATGTTATTAAGTAATAGTATAAGTATAGTTTACTTGAAACATTCCCATCACTTAATATTAAAATAATTCAATCAAACTGACTTTCTCGCAAAATCATACGAGCGTTTCATCAGTTCTTACTCAATTTATATTAAACAATAATTTATATATATTTAGATTGCAATGATAAAGAATCATGTGATACGAAATCATATTATTATTATTTAATAAAAATCCGGCTTCGACGCAGTAACTCAATATATATCAAATACTCAAAATTTCGAAATTGAAATTTTACTCTCGTCGTGCCCAAGGAGGTATAACATCAAAGAACAGCAGAACCCAGAACTTCCCCCCTTTTTGAAGTCGTTTAAAAGTAAGTCAAGTGGAATATTTTATTTTAAACAGCATTTTTGTAAGATCTGAGAACATGATGGAAAATAACTGTAAATAAAGTTCTTTACAAAAAGCCATCTCTGAAGGGGCTTCCTTACAAGAGACCGCCGCAAGCGACACGTTCGAGATTCAAATCTGTCCCGCGTCAACTTGAGACTAGCGTTTCAAAGCCTTTGTTGCCTATGGGAGGCTGTTGCATGAACATTTTGTACTTTATTCTTTTAAATGTATAATCGTTGTAAATACGAACAAAGTTTTATTTACAAATTATTTTGGCTTATTGATAATAGATTTTTTTTTTAAATATAGCGAGGAGTCGGGCAAATAGTTCACCTGATGGTAAGTGCAACGTCTGCCCATAACAAATGCTGTATCACTAAGAATATTTCTCACCCTGGGACATCAGTTCTTAAGTCTAAACTTCGATCATTTTGTTACAAAAAACAATGTGTGCCATGGACGTTAGACATGAACATCGTAGTTATAGCATACAATTCTCAAGTGGTGGACCTTAAAGAGGACGATAAAGATTTGTTATGAATTATTCATTATAAAATATACAGTTAATTTCTAACTTCCGGGAACCGAAGTCCTCAGGAAATTAGTTCCGGAAGTAGTCGAGATTCAAATTGAATTAAAGCGCTAAATTGCATGCATGTCACTCTTCATCTATTCCAATATTTTTGACATTTGTTTGTAAATTGAAATTGTTCAGACTGTTTTCACGACGATAGACATAACAACAGAAACATTTTTGCATAAAAAATAGCACTTAGTATGATAATAAAAATTATAGTTAAATGGCTTTATTGTACAATAATTGATGTACTTTTTAAGTTATATTTTTATATTATTATGAACCTTGGCCTTTCAGCCAAGAATCCTAAAAGGCATTAAGTCATTGCTTATTGTAACCCTTAGTTTAATGTGTCAAGAACAATGCGTTTAATGCCATACGAAAAGTTGAAAATGAGTGAGTACTTCTGGGTTTTGACTGTTTTGCGCAGATGACGAGATTGTTAACTGAAAGAAGTTACTTTCTTTCGGGTCGCAATATGTTTGTCCTTTTGTCTTTTCTTTCATAAGCAAACGTTTTTTCTTTAATTATAAAAATCGATTTCCTACATTGGAATTTCTTTTTATCGTTGGTATATTTGCAGGCTCAAATAAGCACATAGAGAAACCCCTATACCAGTAAGAACAACTGTCCGTAGGTCCGATAAATATATTTTCCGTGCATGAATTGATCCCGCAATCCGGAGCGCAGAAGCCAGTCGTTTAGACTGCGCCAACCGGACCAGTAAATGGAATAAATACAGTGATTGGCCACTTTTATTATATTTGCAAATCTATAATATTTTCTATTATTATTAATAGATTTTAGGCTTTGATATGGATTTTGTAACATCGTTTTCTGGGTTTTAGTAGTGCGTGATAAATCGAATCCTAACGTTTAGCGATTGGTTCAGTTCACTCCATAAGGCGCGTTATACGATTACTGTGATATTCGTATATTCTTGAAGAAACTATTCGATCATTTTATTTTATAAAAACGTAGACACTTATTAACAAAAACACATAGATTCGTTTTGTTTTTGTTTGTTTTTTTTTAAAGGCCGCATTTAGATACTGGAATATTTTAGATCACTTGACCAGGGCTTATTTTATAACTTCTACTACGACGTCTACCCTTAACAAATGCGGTGTTATCTAGAACATTTCTGTGCTCTTTACCCTGAGACATTAGTTCCTAAGTTTTATATGTGCAGTAACTACACTAGCTACAATGTAGCAAAAGGACAACGTTTCTTTGCGATAGATAAATTGTTCAATACACTTATAGCCTGGTAGAGATGGTGTAAGAAAATTAACCAACATATCTCGTTACGAGGGTGTCATAAAGTAGCATTCTACTGAGATATCATATAAATAAACTACGATCGGCAAACCCCCTGCCAAACTATTATGGCAATATTCCTACCAAACTATGCGGAAAAATTATGCTCAGCTATCACTTTGTCGTCGATGATGAAATATGATGATATGTACTCGTATAAACAACATTTATAATGTCTAAAACTAAAAATAATGTTGATGGTAGTTGTCAATTGCGCAGTGCCGGAAGAGTACATGTAAATTCGTAGGCACTCACTCGTCCTGCTACGATATGATCGGATGAAGGATCGGATGCAGTTTCAAAAACTTGTGGGAAATCTGAATACATTAAGACTCAAAAACTTTATTATAGTCTCATCGTCATCAGTATTTTTTACTTACTGCTCACCATGAATATCTTCCTTAGATTAAATTCATGCTATAATTGTTTTATTAAGTTAATACAACAATGCCTATTCTTGATCAGAAGTGCATTTGACAGATATACATTTCACATGCACAACACAACCAGACCTGAAAACCAACAATTTGTGTTTTGCACAAATGTTGACTCCGGCTGAGATTTGAACCCAGGACCCGCGGCGTAGAAGGTACGCTAACCACTAGGCCACGAGATCGTCATCTGCATAGGGTATATATCTGATCATTTCTAGATTCTTCTTTCAAGTTCTACTTTGTCTGTGAATTACGGCATTCATTATAAATTTATTGCACACGTCTTGCACACATATTGCACGCATCTATTATCAATGTTTCGCTTATAGTTTTGTGCTGTCCTAATATCTCACAGCTGTGTGTTATGAGAAAGTAATTTATTGCGACAGTAGGAATTTATAGAAGTAGACAAAGGTTGTATGAACATTACCATGAAAAGTCATACAACCTTTTTAAGAATTCGTAGAGAATGTTAAAATATATTCTAAATTAGTTAAAAAGTATGCTTCGCAACCAAGTCATTACACATAAGCAATAAAATAAGGAAAGCGTCGGATAAAAAAAAATACTTGAAGTATTATTAACAGTGAAACGGGGAAAGTTAAGGACCGCAACTCTGATTACAAATTAAATATTAACAAGCTTATGACATCTGATCAAGATATTGCTACATCTTTTGAAAAGTTTTTTTTAAATAATTTCAAATGATATTTTTAGATAATTTCATGACCATTGATTATAAGAGAACCGCAGATCTATGGGGTATATCTGTTGAAGTCAGTACGTCTGTCACAGATATAAATGCACCTCTATTAGCCATAATTTTTACTTTTCGTATTGATCTTGGTTAATTGCCTGATTTGATGAAACATAGTAAAATCATATCTTTATTTAAATATATATACTAAATATAAATATATATACTATACTACCAACATTAATCATCATTTCAGCCTATCACTAGTCCGCTGCTGAACATGGTCTCCCACATAGATTGCCACAAAATCTGTAGCTCTCATTTTGGAGGATTTTGCCATTAGCTTCCATGCTTTTCAGGCGGTTTGGCAACTGCTGGCTTGGCTGAATTGGCTGTTTATTTATTCTGATGGTCCAGGGAGATACTGTTGCCCATCTCCTGGTTTTTAAGTTCCCTCTGTCGACTTTTACGACACCCATGCCATGTAATGGGTTGGTAGATTTTCTTAAGACACTACCACATGGCATAATCAAATGTAACATACATACATACATAAGATCACGACTGTATTCCATAAGGGGTAGTCAGAGACTGGGTACTCACTGCAAAAACAGATGACTGCCGCAATCCACGTTTCATCAAACCAATATAATGCACTTGGTGTGATAGGTGGTGAGCCCATCGCCACCATGCGCTGTTGGGTGCACAGTGCAGTTTAATTCCTTACTCGCCTTTTACGAGATCCATTGAATGAGATGGATGGGTGGTAGTATTCTTTTAACGAGCCGCCACCACAGTTTAATTTACGTAAAATATTTCACAAATACCAAGTTTGTTGTACAAGTTCTGCAACCGATGTCAGTGTTGAATTAATTAAGAAGATATTTGATACCTAGGAAAATTCGCAGGGTGCCTTGGGTGTTTTCTGTGATGTTTCTAAAGCCTTCGATTGCATGGTTAATAAAACACTCTTCAGGAAACTAAATCATTACGTTCTGTTTTGTGATAAAATAATAAATAAGAAATTCTGCACTTAAACTTCTAACTTTATATTTGAACAACAGAATGTAGTAAGTAGTTATCAGTAGTATGAGCTCTTCTGGGTCAGCAGTATCTATTACAGTGTCCGTCAGGGTTTGATTCTCGGCCCATTTCTACTCCTTATATGCATTAATGACTTACCTTATTTAGTAGGGAGACAACTATGATATAGTATTATTTGCTGATGATACATCATTGATTTTCGAAATAAAACGTCGACTTTTAATTTTTGACCAGGTGAATAATGCTATTTCAAAAGTAGTACATTGTTTTAATGTTAACAATTTGAATGATTATAAATAAAATGTATTAAATTCAGAGCACCAAATGTTATACGATTAGATGTAAATGTGCTCCTAAATGGGGAAGATTTGAGCCTTGTGGATACTGTCTTTCTTGGAATAACTCTCGACTTCAATGGAGCCCCCATATATCTAAACTAGCAAGTAGACTTAGCTCTGCAGCTTATGCTGTTAAGAAAATTAGAAACTTGACTAATGTTGAACTGCTACACCAGCTTATTTTAACTATTTTCATAACATAATGTCTTATGGTATTTGGATATGGGGAAATACGACTGACGAAGATGTTATTTTTGTTAATGCACAAGAGTTCTTTACAATCTTGGCTCTAAAGCGTCTCTTAGAAATCAAATTTAAGAAATTAATTTCTAAACTTTGACCTCTCAATATGTATATGAAAACGTTTTGTATGTACATAAGAATATTAATCACTTTTATAAAAAAAAGTGATGTTCATAATGTAAATACTAGGGTTGTAACAGAACTACGCCTCCGCAAATGCGAAGCTTTCGAAAGAAATTGTACCTCCGCCTGCACATCTACCTTCGCAAGTATTTAGCGGAGTTGTAACAGAGGTTTATTTACATTTTGTCATTCTTCACTCTTTCAAATCTTTAGGAAATACTGAAAAACCGCAATTACGATGAAGAGGAAACAAGAAAATTCCAATGACGCTATTCCGATAATATCCCTCACGCCAGTCTGATCGAGATTAGTATAGCTCTCAGACAGCTTAAGAATTGCAAAGAGCCGGCGTCCAACCTACAGAATAAGCCAGTTTTCGAAAAGGTTTTAGGACCATATACATACCCTGCGCCAGATTGTACAGACGACCGAAGAAGACAACCAACAGCTATGTCTGGTGTATGTGGACTGCAATAAAGCTTATGATTTCGTCGAAATTTGGGCGGCGCCACAGTCACTTCAGCAATGCCGGAATTACTGTCGGTGTATCGATGTGATGTAGTGCTTGTACAATAAACCTATGATGGCTATCCGAGTACAGAACAGAGTAGGTTACCGATCTAACCCGATATAATATACGACGACGTCATATCCCCGAAAATCTTTATCGCTGTATTGGAAGATGTCTTCAAGCTACTGGAATTGACAGAATACAGTATTAACATACATGGCGAATACATCACTCACCTTCCATTTGTCGACGACATAGTCATTGTAGAAGAATTGCTGGAAGACCTTAGCATTATGGTCAATGACCTCGAATGTCTCTCAACTGGTAGGTCTTAAGATGAACATGGACAAGAAGAAGATCATGTCTAACTCGGTGCTCGTAGTTGTCGACGAATATGTATCATCATCATCATCATCATTTCAGCCTATTACAGTCCACTGTTGAACATAGGCCTCCCCCATAGATTGCCACAAAACACGGTCCTGAGCCACCTGCATCCATCGACTTACCGCAAAACCGTGCAGGTCGTCGCTCCATAAAGGGGGGGTCGCCCTACGCTGCGTTTGCCGGTACGAGGTTGCCACTCGAGAACCTTTCTTCCCCAACGGTTGTCGGTTCTACGAGCTATATGGCCGGCCCATTGCCACTTCAGCTTGCTAATCCTAAGGGCTGACATAGCCCATTCCATTTAGTTTTATTCTAGTTCTGCTGCGGATAACATCGTTGCGGATTTTATCTCGCAGAGAAACTCCGAGCATAGCCCTTTCCATAGCTCGCTGCGCGACTCTGAGCTTCCTCATGCGGCCTGCAGTGAAGGACCACGTTTCGGTTCCGTAAGTCATCACTGGCAACACGCACTGGTTATATACTTTTGTTTTCAGGCATTGAGGTGTACTCGACGAGAAGATGTGACGCAATTTCCCGAACGCTGCCCAGCCGAGTTGGATCCGTCGATTGATCTCTTGGTCGAAGTTGGACCTACCTAGTCGGACAATCTGTCCTATATATATATATATGGTATAAATATTCGTCGACAACTTCGATCGTAGTGTTCCCAATAACAACCGGTATAGGTGTGACATGGACGTTAGACATGATCTTCGTCTTGTCCATGTTCATCTTAAGACCTACCTGTTGGGAGACACTATTGAGGTCATTGAGCATAGCGCTGAGGTCCTCCAGCGATTCTGCCATTATGACTATGTCGTCGGCAAATCGAAGGTGAGTGATGTATTCGCCATTGACTTTGATACCGTATCCTTTCCAGTTCAGTAGCTTGAAGACATCTTCCAATGCAGCGGTGAAGAGTTTCGGGGATATAACATCACCCTGTCTTACACCTTTCTGCAATTGGATCGGTTTCGTACTCTGGTTCTGTACTCGGATAGCCATCGTAGCATTAGTATACAAGCACTGCAGCACATCGATATACCGACTGTCAATTCGGCACCGCTGAAGCGACCGTAGCACCGCCCAAATTTCGACGGAATCAAAGGCTTTCTCATAGTCCACATACGCCAGATATAGCGGAAGATTGTACTCCTCGGTCTTTTGTACAATCTGGCGAAGGGTATGTATGTGGTCTATGGTACTAAAGCCTTTTCGGAATCCGGCTTGTTCGGGAGGCTGGAAGTCGTCAAGTCTACTTGCGAGACGATTCGTTATGACTCTCGAAAACAGCACGTAGACGCGGCTCAGAAGCGATATCGGTCTATAGTTCTTCAAGAGGGCATTATCACCCTTCTTGAAGAACAGGACAACCACGCTTCTGCTCCACGCTTCCGGCGTAGCGCCGCCGTGGATGACGGAATTAAATAGCTTCTGAAGGACTAAAAGTACCGGTTTTCCACCCGCTTTCAGAAGCTCCGCTGTAATTCCGTCCTCACCGGGCGCTTTGCCATTCTTGAGCTGTTTGAGAGCCATACTAATCTCGCTCAGACTGACGTCCGGGATATCGTCGGAATAGTGTCGGACGAGTTTGGCTCTTGGGTCGTAACTCACACTTGTATGTGGCTCCAACGACGATGTGTACAGCTGCCCATAGAATCTCTCGATCTCACTCACAATCTCTGGTCCAGCGGAAATGACGCTACCGCTCTCGGTCCTCAACTTTGTCAGTTGGCTCTTCCCGGCAGACAGATCCCTGGCAAAGACCTTGGAGCCTTGGTTTCGCTCTATCGCTTCTTCAATACGAAGTGTATTGAAGTTGCGTAGGTCTCGCCGCATACATTGGGTGATCTGTCTGTTAAGTTGCCGATATGCTGACGCGTCAGTTGAGGACTGTAGCTTCATTTCACGCCTGGCCTCCATGAGGCTGAGAGTGTGATCGAAGAGCTTCTGGATCTTCTTTTTGCGGCGGGTCTTGCAAAACTTTGCCCCCACCGCCTGGACAGTTTCCACGAGCCTCTCGTTTAAATCGTCCACTGTAACGCAATCATCTAGGCATTGAAAGCGATTATGCAATTCGAGCTGGTAGCTCTTGAGATTTTGGATAAGGGCACGTGATGGACGGAGTGTAGACTTCACCAGACGAAACCTCTCCAGCTTTACGTTCAAGTTCAATGTGCCTCTTACCATTCGGTGATCACTGCCGGTTTTCACCCTAGTGATCACAGAGACATCATTGAACAACTGTCGTTTGGTCGTCATGATGAACTCGATCGCATTTTTAGTGGAACCGTCCGGGCTCATCCAGGTCCACTTTCTGTGGGGCCGCTTTTGGAAAAAGGAGTTCATCATAAAGAGTCCCTCCTTCTCCATAAAGTCGGCCAGCTGTTGGCCCCTTTGGTTCCGGTGCCCTATTCCAAATTGCCCCACTGCAACGTTCTGCACGGTTTTACGAGGAGTCGATGGATGCAGGTGGCGCAGAACCGAGTTTTGTCACAATCTATGGGGTAGACCTATGTTCAACAGTGGACTGAGATAGGCTGAAATAATGATGACTCAGTGAATTACTTGATATTCGTTACAATCCTTGAAAATAAAGGAACTAGCACAAACTATTAATGCCAGTTACTCAACTTCACAGAATCAGGAACTCTTTCATGGGACTCTGTATACGTTTTTACAACTAAATCCCAGAAAGTGCACAGACTTTCAATCAAAAAGTTCAAACTATTTATTTAACAAAGACTTAATAATATTAAGGAATACATGAATTATGAAAACCTCTGGGAATGGGGTGATCGCCGTATTTGTACATTATTTTTACTTAAAAGAAAATATAATCCCGCTGGGTTTTTTGCTGGTTCTTCTCAGGACAGAGACATTTATCTGACGTTTTTTTTGAGAACCAGTGTAGTTAAAAAAAGTTACGTTCTATGAGTATTATATAACTATTCTACATTGAATAAAAATTATTCTATTCTATTTACATTCACTTTAGGCTCAATGTAAAGATTATAATTAAAAATTGTCACAATTTCGTTAGGTGATTAGTATCATAATATTGTTTTTTATTTCTTACACGAATTTCAAACCACGTGACTTTAAACGGATTTATGGCGTGTTCGACAGCCGTCGAGATTTTTAATGTATTTTGTTTACGTTGCTGTCTTGACGGGTTTGAAAAATGGCAATATACAATATAGTTTTGCAAAATTATCATAGAGAAACTTTCGTTTTAAGTCTTTCAAGGTTCCTAATTATAAATCTCCGATTAAGCAAATCCTTTTTCATCCAACAAAAGACCGCAGCTTTAACAGTTTGTGATTAATATTGGGTAGATAGATAACCCATTTATGTGGACACTACAACATAGATACAATTTACTATATAAAAGTAACATTACAAGAATGATTGCAATTAAAAAAAAAATTACAAACAGAACTACACAGTAAACAATAACAATAAAAAATAGGTTTGTAAATTTAACGAAACAAAGATGAATTACATTTGTGTGCTGCAGTGACACAAAAAGGTCATAGCTCAGTGCATCTTTGCTCAATAAGCAAACACTGATTTTCAGCGAATACCCAGCGGATAAATTATAATCATATTATAATTATATCATAAATATGTATGATAAAAGTAAATATTGTGTTTTTTTATTTATGAACGTAGTATGGTATGAAATATTTCCATTGATCCAAGAACACATAGCGTTACACACGTAGCACATCATAACGCCATCTCCCATTTCTACACACATTTTTTTATAATTTTGCTGTAAATATTGCTTAGTTTTTTTAATTACTCACGCTGTGAGATCTTATTTTATTATTAGATCGATCTAGATCTATTTCTATTATTTTTTATGAGGTGATATTGCCTTCCGTATTGAATTTATTTAATTATGAGTTTTAGAATATTATGCGGCAAACTTGGATTTCCCCTGTACCGTTTCCATTCAAAGTAGGGCAGTATAGCTACCTAGATCCGAAAGAAATACTTGTGGGTTACACAAATATTAGTAACCATGTAGGAATCAAACCCACGACCCGTAACAGAAAACCCAAGCTTAACCACTGCGCCAACCGAGTCATTCTGTATACGTTACGGGTTACGTAAAAACTGTTTGAAAATCGAGATGTTATGTCAAACTTCCATGTTATTAATAATAAAAAAATATATCTTTTTATTTTTTTAAATTTATTCTCTTGTGTACTTTATGTTTTATCTTATATACTCATTTAATAGCAGGAAATGGATAGAACCTGCATTTTGAGTATTTTAGTTTCTTACTCAGTGAGCCGGAAGCGCCATGGAAATTGATTCTGGAAGTTGCCGAGGCACGAATTGAATGTAGGTGTTAGCGAGCATGTACGTCGCTACGTAGCCATTATGCTTGATTTATCTCTGCTTGTAAAATACTGAGCACTTCACGCTCTGTTACCCATATTTCTATTTCAACGTATAAGTAATTTACCGATAAATAGTCTTAAATAACTTGTGTACTTTTTATTTAACAAAATATTTACATACACATACATAATATCACGACTGTATCCCATAAGGGGTAGTCAGAGACTGGGCACTCACTGCAAAAACAGATGACTGCCACAATCCACGTTTCACCAAAACAATATAATGCACTTGGTGTGACAGGTGGTGAGCCCATCGCCACCATGCGCTGCTGGGTGCACAGTGCAGTTTAATTCCTTAATCGCCTTTTACGAGATCCATTGAATGAGATGGAGTGGTAGTATTCTTTTAACAAGCCGCCACACACGATAAATACATACAAAATATTTACGTAATTATTAATGCAAGAAGTTTATATGCATGTGGCGATGATACCAACAGTAAGATAAAATTAAAGTAATAGCCTGTAAATATGCTACTGCTGAAGATAGGCCTCCTCTCATTGCTGAGGGGGCTTTATAGCCGGGAATAGTCCGCCATGCTGCTCCAGTGCGAGCACACGGTAAATCAGCACGTAAAGTTGCATTTAACATTGTTAATGGTGCCGGCACCAGAAATCGAACCCTAGCAACTCGAGTTCTATAAAATTAAAAGCGAGCGCCTAGCTTCCGAGCTACCACAGCTCTATAATACATAAAACAAATTTGTTCTTTATCATTTTAAGCGGGTACTTTACTTCTGCTGCGGATATCGTCGTTATGGATTTTCCATAGCTCGCTGAGCGACTCTGAGTTACCTCATGCGGCCTGCAGTGAAGGACCGCGTCTCAGTTCCGCATATCGATGTTTGTATTTTAGTTTACATTCATCGATATGTGATAACCAATTTTGTTATACAGGATATCGTTTTACTACCGATGGGGATGTTGAACTGATTAAGAATAAAATATATACTTGGGAAAATTCGTGAGACGCTGTTTCTGTGATCTTTTTACAGCCTTCTATTGTGTTCATCGTTATATTAAGAAAATTACGTCTCCATGGTATAAGAAACTCAAACTTCTTATAACATATGTCGGTATCAGAATACTGCGTTTTTCTGTTTATTTCTGTTTCTTATTAATATAAGTGACTTACCATACCGATAAGGGAGGGGATAATATATTTTTTTATATAATTTATTTAGGGGATCATCCGTTGGATTGTAATAGTGTAATCAATGCAAACATAGTACATCGGTTTAACGTAAATAATTTACTTTAAAACGCCAATGAAACTAAATGTATTAAATTTAAAACACGACCGTTAAACGTTTAGCTGCGAATGTAAGTACTAGTAAATTACTGGTTTTGGGATTTCTATGCTGGAATCCGTCTAGGTAGGGTACCACCACAGTACCAGTTATACGGCTGTCAAGGAGTATTGTGCAAACATTACTGTGTTTCGGTTTGAAGGGCACTGATAGCTAGTGCATTACTGGGCATATAAGACTTAAGAACTAATGTATCAGGGTGACGGACGGACTCGATGGTGTTTAACGTAAAAGCATATATATATAATAAAGTTTATTTTAAATAAGCTTATTTTATATTAATGCAAACGAAGGTATTCTTTTTTAATAGTGATAAATGACGATACGGGTACGTTTATCTGATGATAAGTATATATAATTTCGGCGGTGTAATTGCTGTTAGCCTTTTTGGCTTTTACAGCTTCATCGGATGCTGTGCCCGGGGCCGGTGTGCCAGGTTTGGTTTGACCCAAACATAAATACATAAATATTAGTCCTACAAAAACATCGATGATGATAAGTGCCACGCCTGTGTAGCATACTATGCTTGTCACCATGAGACATCGGTTCTTAAGTCTCATATGCCCTGTCATTACACTAGACTGCAAAGTGTGCAAACATTACTGTGTTTGGGCCTGAACGGCTCTGAGAGCGAGTGTAATGGGCATATGAGACTAAAGAACTCATGTCCCAGAGTGACGAGCGCGAGCAGTAATTTTCTGGGTGACACAGCATTTGTTATGGGCAGACGTTGCACTTACCATCAGGTGAATGTTTTGCTCATTTCGTCACTTTATCCAATAAAAAAGAAAAACAAATCTTTGGGAAAACCGTTCACAGTAGAAAAAATTAGAATACTGCCCATTCTTATTTTTTCTAATCAAACGATGTCAAAAGTAAATTATAAATATAAATTGATACTCAATAAGAACAAAATAGAGACAAGGTGACTTTCAATATAAAAATGTCACTTTCATCTGAACTTTATCTGCCGTATAAATATTTCTGGCTGTACGTCAGCAGTTCTCCCCAGTGAGTTGGAGACAATGGACACAATGGATGCGAGTAGCGCAGCGTACTCAATAACGATTCCTATCTTACACGTGAATCACTCGCCAGGGTTGAGCTTTAGTGTATGTATGTCTCATTATAAATTTTTCTATGCTCATGTGTACGTGTGGAGAGTTATGTAAACATTTCTTCGAACGCGCTGTTTACGTACAAGATAAATGAAAAAGATTTGTTATTACCAGCGATGCTTTTACTAGATTTTGATACATTTCCTGTGTTAATAGCAAGTTAGATAATTGAGATCATTTTTATAAGTATTTTATAATTTAATTTTAGCGAAAGAATTTTAATGACCGCTGGTAATAAAGAGCAGCTCATTATTACCAGCGTTCATTAAAATTTTGATATTATATTTTATACATTTTCAGCATCTCGATACCATGTTGTTTATTACGACGAATCTAGTGCCTTGTGGTATATATCGCTAACATTTTCGATACATAAAGTCAAATAAAGAGTCAGTAAATCTAGTTTCACTGAGAAAACTCGTTTGTTTTATTAGTTGCGGATTTTTCATCGCAAGCGTGTTTACAATACCGACAGTCTTCGTAAATAAACCGAATGTTTTTAAGCTTTTGTGTGGCATGTGTTAAATAATAGTGCGAACACATTCACGGTTACTGAGCGTTATTCATTCGTTTCAGGTGGCAGTATTAATTGAAAATGGCGTCATCGGTCTGCAAATAGTGCGTGCGAGTGCGTGTGGGGCGCGGCGATGGGCCGGGAGCACACGTAGCCGCCGCCGGCATCGGCATGGAGGAGGACGAACGGCGGTTATCTTTCCCGCCGCCGGCGCCGCTGCACTCGCCCGGAGAGGAGATCGACGGCTCGCGACTACTGGGCGAGATCGTGCGTACTCTAGAGGCGACCAACCCAGAGGCCGCTGCGCCCTTGGTTGCTTCGCAGTCGCGCGATGCACTGGACTCGGAATGCGAGAGGCCGCGACGGGAAGAGCTGCGTATCCCGCTCGACGTCACGTTCGCGACCGAGACAGTGGGCGGGCGTGATGAGCCGCGGGCTGTTGTCACGCCGTTCACCCGCGAGTCAGCGAAACGCGCTGGCTCGCGGGGAGCACAGCTCGTGCGAGAGTTTGGCTTCATGCCGCGACGGCGGCTTAGCGTGGAGGATGGTGCTCGTCTGCCGCGGAAGTACGAGCCCTTCCCGCCGAAACTCTACGGGCGACCGCTCGAGGAAATCGACAATTTTATATATGATGAGGTAAGTTAAATTTTAATTTATGAATGATGTTATGTCTAACATACATATGTCAAGTCTTGTAAGTTTATTTAAAAGGACATTTAAATGGCTGACAACCTTACCAAAATAGTTATTATTTTATAATATACTTTACTGCATTTAATACTGCACCCTTGCCAATAGAAGAGTAGAGCTAGTACACCTGTGAGTAGCTTTCAATTCAAAGTCAAAATATTCTATTCAATTTAAACCTTTTTTTAATATACTTATTGAAGAATCAGCAACCGCTTCAAAAAGTTTATGGAGGTTAACTTTTTGAAGCGGTTGCTGACAAGACTTGCCTAGAGACTCTGAAGTCATCATTCTTTTTTTTTATTATGCACGTACAATTCCATTATTTCTTTAATAAATTCCCATAGATACGTAACGTACGTAACGTACGTTCTTCATAGATACGTAAGAGTTGTATTATGGAAACAAAAGTGACGTAATTGATTTCGAAGTAAGGTAAAAGTGATATAAAACATAGAAACTCAGTACCTACATCACTAAAATCGCATGCCAGAGTTATATCCATAAAAGATTAACTGGGAAATGCTTTTGGAGCATTTGAGATGTCAACACAGAATAATCATAAATGCTTAATTACTTTTTATGAGTGTTCAAAATGCCGCATTTGACAGTCTTATGAATAATAGTTTGCTTTATAGTGATTACATAGTTTGCTACATGAATATAAAGTAGAAAATTAATAATCTTATGTGTTGTCTTTTTTACTTCTCGTATATTTCGCAACTTCTCAACGATCAAGCGAGTAGCTTAGCAGGTATTTATATACAGGTGGCCCACGTGATGGCAAGTGATCACCACCCCCCATGAACACCTACAATACCAGAGGAATAGCAGATGCGTTGCCGGCCTTTGAGAATTTTTGGCTCTTTTCTTGAAGGTCCCTAAGTCGTATCGGTCCGGAAAAACCGCTGACGGCAGAACATTACATAAAGTAACCAGTTAAAAAGTTCACTGCTTGAAGAAGGCCTTTCCCAACTTGGGAGGACTTGCCGTACTCGCCACGCTTGGCATCCATCGCAGTACCACTTCGTACGAGGGACAGCACAGCGTCTACGCTGTGCTGTCCTTCGTACGAAGCGTCGAAGCGTTTCGTACGAAGCGTCTACGCTGTGCTGTCCCTCGCCAGTCTTGATTTATTTTTTATTGGATAAGGTGACGAGACGAGCAACATGTTCTCCTGGTGGTAAGTGCAACGTCTGCCCATAATAACAATCACTGTATATTCTTTAGTGTATATATATGTGACACCCAGAATATTTCTGTGTGGCACTACACTGCGACCGTCACTTAGAGACATGACTTTTGTCTCTATAATTTAAGACTTATTTTATGTATTTTTGATTAAAACTGTCTAATTTTCTCTCAAAAACAAAAGAAACTCTTTATTTATTATACTTTTTCAGAACATAATCAATACACATGGCCAGTATCTTAACGGCCGGTATTTATATTACGACAGATAATATGTTCTTAAGTCTCATACGCCCAGTGATTACACTAGCTCTCAGTGCCCTTCAAACCGAAACACAGTAATGTTTGCAAACTACTGCTTGTCGGCAGAATAACTGGCCTGGGGTGGTACCTAACTACGTAGATATCCTGCATAGGAATTCTATCGCCAGTAAAATAATTCCAAATTAAACTTAAACATGGTAGGCCAATAAACGTTATCCACGTGTTACAAATATACAATGTTACTTTTATTGACGTAACTTTTGCACAGGTTATCGAGATTGGCGAATACCAATTTAATTAGACACATAACTATATGTAAAGTTTCAGGATTTACACAAACTCGTAATTTGTGCTTAAGTTGGTGTTTTTTAAAAAATAGATGACGTGAATCGTAAATATACAGTTTTACTGTTTTAGTTTCAATTAACATCCCCCTGCTCCGGGCGTAACATACTCGTAGCTTTGCGTATTGTGACGCCCCTCATAACAGGTCACTACAACTCAATCGAGATTAACGATCACGTTGGAATGATCCGCTCATCAATTTGCAACATTTATTTGTTATAGCGTAGGAAAAGCAGAATATATTATATTTAAATTAGTAAAATTAATCAATTAGTGAAGTATAGCAGTGGTTGAACAATTTATATGCATTCATTAGAAACTGCTATTATATGCACTATAAATAAAAAGCTCGAAGCAGTTCATCAATATCATTATTACCATCGTCATTGTCACCAGCACCTAAACAGACTACTGGATGAAATTCATTAATTAGAAAGATTTGCAGAAATCGTTATGGGAGGCAGGCTAATTTAATGGTGGTAATTATTCCTATACAGGAATCTGTCCAGGTAGGTACCACCGCCGGGCCAGTTGTTCTGTCGTGAAATAGTAGTGTAGCAACATTACTGTGTTTTGGTCTGAAGGGCACTGAGAGCTAGTGTAATTACTGGGCATATGAGAATTAAGAACTGATATCTCAGAGGGATAGGCACAGTGTGGTGCCACACAGAATTGTTCTTTGTGACATTTGTTATTCGCAGAAGTTGCACTGATGGTAGGTAAATGTTATGCTCGTCTTGTCACTTTTTCCTATAAAAAAAAAGAATTGACAATCGCATAGCTTAGATTCGGCTCGATGTTTGGAATATTTGCTATGGATATTCCATCATCTGTCGCAGGCTATGCGCTTTCCTAGCATTTCCCTTTGATAACTTTTATGAAAACCTCTGCCAATTTGCCAATATCTTATTATGGAAAAAATATCCAACAGGACATTGACAAAATTAAATAACTTGCTAAACCTAAATATTTCAAAAACATCGTACATGATTTTTTCCGCTTCAAACATAAAAGGTCCGACTACCCGCGTCTTACTGTAGCTATTGAATCCACACAAAGGCGTAATAAACAACAATATTAAGGACTTATCTTAGATAATAAATAACCCTGGAGAGCTCATATAGACTATATCCGATCTAAATTAACGCCAATAATATAATCTTCTTCTTCTTCTTTTCAGCCTATCACTAGTCCACTGCTGAACATAGGCCTCCACCATAGATTGCCACAAAAGTTTGTAGCTCTCATTTTGGGGGGGATTTGCCATAGTTGCCACGCTTGGCAGGCGGGTTGGCAACCGCAGTTTATTTTTTTCAGATGTTCCAGAATGATGCTGCTGCCCATCTTTTGGTTTTCATTTTCCCTCTGTCGACTTTTACGACACCCACGGGATGAGATGGGGTGGTAGATTCTCTTAAGCCGCCACCACACACACATAATATAATGTTTAAGTAAAAAGGTTAAATGTTTTGAAAGAAAGATACAAACAAAATATTTAATGCGTTCATATGCCACAGACACAAAAACATGAAATATATAGGTATTCCGCAAACAATTAAAAAAAATTTACAATCAAAAAAGAATATATTAATATTAATCCTGTTATTGAGCCTCAATAAGAATGTTTTATTTACTTGGGACCTCGCGATTCTCTACGAAAACTATTCAAGGTGACTAATATATTGACACTTCCGTCGTTTTTTATTTTTGAAAATATTACGTTAGTACGAAAAAACTTTTATTTAATTTAAAACGCTAGGCGCAGAGAATCTTTTCTTAGTAGATCTATAAAATGTTATAATAAAATTCTTATAAGTGTGACGCAATAATTGGACATTGAACATATTCAAAAAACTTGTCAAGAAGACATTACATAAAGCGTAATATAAAATAGGTCATTATAATTATAAAGGACAAAGATATGTAGAAATAACTCTTACTCTGCATTTGCAAAACCCCCTTGCTACTATATATGTGAAGATAAGTTATTACTTATTGTAATAATTTGTATGTAATTTATAAATGAGATTATGTAATATAGCATTGAAAAAAATTACTTCTTGACGATTTTTCTCTGAGATCTTATTTTTCGAATCGTTATAGATTTTGACGTTCATAAGAGCTTTAATCGAATATTTTGCTTTGATTTTAATTTTTGTATGTGGGGGAGTGCGGTAAAAACCAAAGTATGTTACAGCGAAGTGAAAAAAAATTTAAATTTAATTTTTTTAATACGGCCAATGTTCAAACACATGTACAAAGAATGTGGCAGTATTATATTATTCATAAGACGTCTGTTAAATTACTTAATTACTAAATAGTTCTATTCATTATGGACCGCCCCACTTTTTATAATTAATGTTTACAAAGAATTTATCCTTGGTATACGAACTATTCATTGATCATGTCTGATAAATAATGTAAAGACATTTTTTATTACATAAGATCAATGTACAGTTGCTACGAACATGAGGATAAAGAAGTTCACTACTGATTGTACTTCTTCACTACCTGTGTGCTGTACCTTCCCAGACGCAATCCACTATAGAAATCCTACTATCAGTAGAATTTATTATTAATTGTATATTTTTATTACTTACAAAACCAGATAACTTTTTATGTAACGAGTTGTATAGGCAAACGTTGAATTATCATCATTCATTGAAATTTACACATAATCGGATTACAGTAGAAGAAATATCATTTACTAAATAAATGCAAACCGTTAGATAACTATTTAATTTGTTTGTGTTGAAGAAAGAATCACGTTAAATTTTAGTCTCTGAAAACCAAATTATCATTTCGGGTGTTTGTATGCGCACGCGTGTTTGGTATTGTAGTGTAATGCTCGGATTTACGGTGTACTATAAAACAGTTTAAACCGTTCTGCATAAATCAATAAGAAAAACCGGTCAAGCACAAGCTTCATTTGCACGCGGGTTCCGAACCATGTTATCACATTATCTTAGTCGATAGCAAATACAATAATAAGAGTCTTAAATTAATTTCTAGAATATCGGTTATTATTTCAGTTTTTATATAAATCGTGACTTAAGCGTTGTGTTTGTTGTTTTTTTTTTGAATTGACGGCCCGTTAGTTTCGGAAATTAAGAAAAGTTGGATTCTGTATTTCGAATATGTTACCTACGTAATAAGATTTTGAGTCGCAAGATTGACATTTAATTTTTATTGAGCCGTATTGCTTTATACGGAACACTAAAAATTAAATGTCAAGCTGTTTTACATATAATTTCATGAATGAAAAAAAAACCGTTTCGTAAAGTGCGTAGTGCAATTTTTATCATACTCAGAATGGGACAAAAGATAACCCATAGATAACGTCTAATCTAAATGGAAAGAAATGGTATATTATCTTGCGTAAGCCCTTCTGTCGACTCGTTGAATTGAATTCAGGTGATAAAAAAAATATCACAGCTTATTTCCACGAACACATTGCTAGGGCGATTCGGGGGAATTGTAAAATTCGAAATGAAATATTACATTTTACTACTAGGTCGTATTTTTGCGCTTTCGTTGTACAAAAGATGTTACGATTTTCTTCAAACCAACTAAATATTGCAGTGGAGGTGAAAAGGATAAATTTCAGTACTTGTCCTCATCACATGTTAGGGTTCTTCGTTCTTCCTCTGACAATAAGATTTGCTTTCTTACACATTTCACCGGGTTCTATAAGAACTCCTTAACTAAACCTAAATCAACAATAAAATCCTGATATCATTGGAACTTTTTGCCAATGATATCAGGAATTCATCCAATAAAAAACCACCACTCCACTTCCACTCCTTTAAAATGTTGGTTCGATGTTATTTATTATGGAGTCATGAGAAGAATATTTGTTAGATAGCTAAACATTAGTTTAAGTATGAACACATGTAAATACTTTTTTTTTGTTTTTTTTTTTTTCATTTATTTGAAACCAAGTATGTAATATAGTTTAAGAATAAAGTAATTAATTAATCAAAATTGATGGTTATATATGTGTACGTTACGTATGAGTATGTGTGTATATATGTTTATGTTATATCTGTATTTATATAATAATATTATTATAATAGTATACTTATGTAGTAGGAAAGGAAATTAATTTGCTGTGATCCCCATAAAAAAAAAATTATAAAACGAGTTTGATGGAACGAACAAAACGTTCACCTGATGGTAAGTGCAACGTCTGCCCATAACAAATGTGTGCCACCCAGAACAGTGTGACAACACAAAGCGCCCGTCACCCCGAGACATCAGTTCTTAAGTCTCATATGCCTAGCTCTCAGTGCCTTTCAAACCGAAACACAGTAATGTTTGCACACTATTGCTTCACGGCAGAATAACTTGCCCTGGGGTGGTACCTACCTAGACGGATTTATTATATTATATTCACCAAGATTTAAACAGTTCATAGGCAGCCGGGCATAAGACACAGGATAGGCAGGCTGACTAGCAAGTACCAGACTCCTCGATGGATGTTGCCCAGTAACCGCTCCAAAAAATAATAGTGTCTGGTATATTTGAATTAATTATTACACTTGTGATCGGATTATTGCCAACGACTATCTGGAATTCTTCTTTTTGTAATGCTGTAAATGTTCACACTAACACCAAAACCGAGGTCAAAAACACGATGACAGTCACAAGACCATTCTAAAACCAATGTTTTAATCCATGGCCCAATGTGTGTGTGACCCTGTGACTTAATGCAATAATATTTTTTGTTTATTACAGTTCTAACGATAATTGACTTGAATCATTGAGGTATTGAATACGTTATTTAACAAATATCTAAATATGTTAAAAATATGGTTAATAGTGTAATTTAAAATTACTTTTAAAATGAGAAATATGCCTTTTAAAAAATAATCAAAGTAAAATATGAAGTTGAACGTAAAGGAGAGAAAGTTAATTTGCTAAGATCTATTAACAATATACGTTTTGTATATGCCTGATTCTATTAAGTAAAGTTGAACGTTTTGGATACGAGTGACCGTGCTTATGTTTTGAAAGACTGGGTCAATATCGTAATCTAAATAAATGAAAAGGGACGCACTTGTCCCGACAGAGATCCACTTAACTATGATAAACGATTTTCATGCAAATTGAAATGATTTATATAATATTGATTTTATCTAAATCAAATTATCATAATCATTTTACATACTTCGATGGTATAATATTTGTAGAATGTCAAACCGAATGTCGTTTTCTGAAAGATATTCCCCGACTATCATTACAATCGGTTTGATTTGTTAGGAATATACCTTGGTACACTCAACTATACAATTTGTAGGAATCGACTGACATAGAGAGTCGCCTCCGCAAGCTACGAGTATTTAAAACTTAGCGGTTTTGGTTCGAAGAGAAAAGAATGTCCTACATCCACTTTGGCTAGCCTCTTCTCAAAGTTCAATAACTGGTTGATATGAGGTAGCACCGGCCCAGAGATTACAGCAGTACTCCTTATCTGAACGGAATTGAAGTAGTTACTCGTATTAATTTAAAAGCTGCCTGTCTCGGCCCTTTGCTAGATTTTTTGAAATGATATCAAACGCTCGGGAGTGTTTGTATACTATAACTAGAATCGAAGAGATAAGAAAAGCACACTCACTTGGTCAATATATGCCTCTATTGTCTACAAAGGGGCCTGCCCTTTGTAGACAATAGAGGCATAGCTTAATCTGAGATATTTTCACAGTATCCAGAAACATTCACCACAATCCAAAATGCATTACCGTCCAATAAATCATGTGGCTGCGGCATAGAAGCATAAGAATGTAGGAACAAATAGTTTATGAAGCACAATAATTAGTTATTTCTAATAAGAAAACTAATTTAAACGCTTGCCGAGATTTATTCTGAAAGCGCGCGCTTTGTTCGTTGACAATTTTGTCTATTTTCATTAATTGCAGCCAATGCCTACATTTTGTCGATCGTTGCTAATTCCTATGATTCAATTAAGGTAACTTTACATTATTTACTATTTATTTCGATCCTATTTTATATAATCAAAATTAATTTAATTATAATGTTATCAAAAAGTAACGTCCGCACAATGTCTTTTCTGATCTATACCAAATTTATATACGGCTACACTCAAAGTACATATTTTCGAATGGACAAAGGTGTTTTAAATTAGTGTTTATTTGTAGAAGTTACATCCACGGGATTAATATATATATATATACAGGCGGAACCTTTAAGTAGTCCATGGCTGTAAGTAGTCCCCTACCAACATTTAGATAGAAGGATTTGCTTAATTGCCACGCTTACAGCGTGAATTGGCGATCAGAATTCTGGATTCTTTGCATCTTAGATGCTAATTATTTTACCGGTCTTTACGTTTTACGCTTGACATTGGATTTGATTTTGCGCATCCACATGCGATGGAGGTAACGAGTTTTTTCTACTATTTCTCTAAGTCTAAGCATTTTTTTGGTCAGAATACCTGACTTCTATGCCGCGAATCCTGGCTTGAAAATCGCTGCCGGGGCCAACATTTGTGCATAAACACAAATTGTTATTTTTTAGGTCTGGTTGTGTTGCGTATGTTAAATTTATGTAAAACGCACTCACATTGCAGGAGACAAAGAAGCTGTCTTTTGTGATATCAAATGGGACCATATGGGGTGATGTCTCTTACGCCACTAACACATGGCGAAGTTCAAATATCTTTCTTTAAAATTGTCAAATAAGTATTTATTATCTCTAGTTTAACACAATGTTCATAAATTAAAGTAACGCATAATAATCAAAAAGGTTTTACTTTTTATTATTGTGAAAATATACGAGTACTTCTTTTATAATTTTACCTTCAACTTTATTATGCTAGTATCGAAAAAAGAAATGAGGGCGAAGGTTAAAGTACCGTCAGCTATGCAAGTGGCAATTGAAATATTGAATAGCTTTTAAACCACTATGAGTTGAATTTCGCTGAGAAGGTTTCAAATGTCAACATTGGATTTATTCCAAATTATTAAATGGACGAGGAATTATTGTTATTGTGTATTGGGACTTGGTGAGATATATTCTCTCGAGGAACAGTACATAGAATAGTCATTTTACATACATACGTACAATCACGCCTTTTCCATTATATAGGGAGGTTACACACGTAGCCCACTTCTCGCCCCAGAGGGAAACGAGATGTGACAGATGGCGAACCACGTTGCCTTAGTAATCATAAAATAACAATCATTACTAAATTGCAATTTACACAAAGCAGGCGAGCAGGTAACATCAAGTACCAATTAAATAACTGTTAAAATAACACTAAGATTTTTTTTTTTAATAACATTAAAGAAGTAATAGTTCAGAACTTAATTTTCGTATTCTAAGATCTAAAACAAAAGTTAGAAGGTAATGGCATTTTAAAGTAGGAAGATTCAAAATTTGAAATATTGCTAATAATTTTAATATGGTTCTTTTGTCTGACGTTAACAATTGTTGTAAATTTCCGATACAATCCGCAGTTTTGTCGGAAAAACTAGGAGGAAAAACTATTAAATTATATTTCTCTTTTATTTAAGCGATGGTTTACGTATGCATGAGATTGTAAATCATTAAGCTATTTTCGTCGCATTTTAAATAAATAATCATCCTGAAACGTCGAATTTTGCATACGTTTCGAATGTTATAAATAACTATATCATAAATTTGTAAATTTGGTACATTTAGAATGGTAACGCGTTTCGCGGGTTTAACGACTCGAAACGGAATTCTAGTCAAATACAATTTACGGTACCATTTATGTCACGTCGTATTGATTCAGCATGATGTCGTTCGCGTACAGAATGCTAAATTAAAGTTACATATTCGTATAACAGCTATTTGTTGATGTATCTACCGGTCCTAC
Organism: Luehdorfia chinensis; assembly: GCA_019845155.1. Classification (NCBI taxonomy): domain Eukaryota; kingdom Metazoa; phylum Arthropoda; class Insecta; order Lepidoptera; family Papilionidae; genus Luehdorfia; species Luehdorfia chinensis. The sequence goes on along the minus strand of JAHVAK010000012.1, from coordinate 4,858,782 downwards.
TTTTTTTTAGAAACCATCAAGAGCTAAGCATTCTTTTAAAAACAGAAAGGTGGCGATAAATGATAAGTATTCCTCATCTTGCCGCAGGCTTTTAAACGGCCTTTAGACACTGGACAATCGACAAACAAGTTAGGCAGGGCCTAAGTGATTAGAATTGGCTGTAATCGATAGTTTACAACCAGAAATCACTACGACCACTAGAATCGAACAGGAGAAGAAATATATATATTTCTTAGTGTATGAGTCTTTTTAGTGTATGAAAAATAATATACAAACAAAGTTTTTAAAAATATATAATCCTTTCCTTCACGGTTAAATATCGTTTCCAAAGTGATTTTTTCTCTTACAGGCGTTCTTTACCGCGTAGAATGTTTCACAAGCAGTATTAATATGGTCGGTAAAACAAGACTATTAGATCTAGACACAGTCATTGTCAAAAATTTCACTTTTTGATCAAGGTCCCATTACGTAGTCATGACCTGGTCAAGAGGTTACAGAGTATACTTAAATAGAATAAATCGATAAAATCGAGCTCACCTGATGGTAAGTGGTCACTGACAGCAACAATATTAGAGGTGAAGAAAAGTAAGTTACTTTGCTAAGATCCGCATGCAAAATATAAAAATGGTGTATATTACCTAGTTTTTTGAAGTAACTAACGAGTCTATTACGCTTGATAATGCCTCTTTTTGGGGCGAAACACGTGTCGTGTTCTCGGCTTCGGTGGTGTATGTTATCTAGTGGTGGTATTGTAGTGGTTGGTGGAGGGTACCTGGTGGCGGTGTTAGTTTGTTTGTGCACGCTACTGAGGGAGGGCGGGTGGTGCACTTCAAAAAAGTAGGTAATATACACCATTTTTATATTTTGCATGCGGATCTTAGCAAAGTAACTTACTTTTCTTCATTATAATGGATTTCCGCAAAGTAACGCCTGATTCTATTAACAATATTAGAGGTGCCGACACCGGAGATCGAACTCAGGTCACTCGCGTTCTATGAAATTTAAGGCGAGCGTCCAGTCCCTGTGCTACCACGGCTCTTCATTGCCTGATGTAAGGTCAGTTCAGACATGTAGGTACAGATTGTGCTGTGACCTACAAAGAATTCTTAGTACGTAAACAACCCCTGTTCGAACAATGTTTGTATTTTACCATATGCTCGGACAACAAACATTATTTTTTCAGAATATATAGAAAGCCGTCACTAGACGTGGGTCTTCAACAAGATGGGTAGATTAGCAAATACATACAAGTGGATCTGCTCGCCTGTGAAAAAATATTTCGGATACAATAAAGTCTTATTGTAGCAGCATGACGGCCAATGCTCCTTCCATCATCATCATAATTTCAGCCTATCACTAGTCAACTGTTGAACATAGGCCACCCCCATAGTTTGCCACAGAAGTTTGTAGCTGTCATTTTGGGGAGATTTCGCCCTTTACTCCTTAATAATGAGAGGATGCTTGTGGACAGCGGTACTCGTATTACATTTAGTAGGCCATTACATTTTGACAAGTTTTCAGGTTACTTACAAGTGCATATTTAAATAAGTAATATTTTTTTTAGTTTGCGGAATTTAAAATTTGATTTATTCTGCAATCTATGCATACTATAATTTAATTACAAAATATTTTTTAATAAAAGTGTAGAGAGTTATAGAGTGGTAGATAAACTTTACTTTAGCTACGTTATACTGGTACTAATTATTGTTTGAGTTCAGTCTTTCGTGCAGTAGTTTAGCGACGCGCTCGAGTGTAACAGACTTGATGGAAAATAAAACATACTAAGTAAGTCGGCCAGGGACAAAATTACGGGATTTAAAAGTGCATTTGTATTTACTTTTTTGCAATAATATAGAAAATGAGTGTCTTTTCACTACTTTCCGTAAAAAACGTTTCAGTAATTATTGCATAAAAGTAAATAGTAAGTCGTTAAACTGATGGTGAGTGCAATGCCTACCATAACAGTCGCAATGTCATCCAGAAGCACCTGCACAGCACTTCTTGCGCACTGTGCTCGTCACCATGAGATTCTTAAGTCTCATATGCCTTGTTAAGTCTCATATTACACTAGATTACCTTTATTTATTTATTTATTCACTCAAACTTCGGCCTAAACACGTAATGTGTTTAGGCCTGTACCTTAAAAGTAATTCCCATTGTTGAATCTTTTATCATCATACTGATCTTAGATAGAGTTAACGAAGGTGTCTGTGCTAGATAGATAAACTGTGTAACAGACACCGGCGCCTTCCATTAACAAAAATAAATATATCTATCATAATTAACAAGAAGCAGATTTATTTTGATGTGCTACAAATTCAAGTCTAAATAAGAAAACAAGCGAAGGAACATAAGAACATAAAATAACAAAACTCTAGAGCAACTGCCATATAGTGTTTGCACGATTGCTTGACGTTTTGTAATCTCTCAAGGCATTTGACTTTGAAGAGCATAATAATTTAATTCGTAAACTTAAATACTACAATCGAGAGCAAAAAGTAGCGATTAGCGGAGTTACGTCGTCAGGTTGTTTAGTAAAAATGGGTGTCCCTCAGGGATCAATCCTTGGTCCATTTCTGTTCTTGGTTTACATTAATGATCTTCCTTATTTGGTACCAAGTCAAGTTCATCTTGTTCAATCAAGTTGTCTGATATAGTTCTGTTTTGTTGTTTAAAGTTAACAGAAATGACATGACGCTGGAACAGCCCAATAAAACTCTGGATATTGTTTCCAAATGGTTTGCGGCAAATAATTTACTTTTAAATGCGGGTAAAACAAAATGTCTACACTTTGGAATGTCCAAGTCGGCGGTATGGCGTATTACTGTGTGGATCCGCGGCTGGTCTGGAAACAAAATATTCATTTTGCAAAAACAAGAATTTCGGGCAATATGTAACTAGGGTCCTCGCGAGTCGCTACGAGATATTCAAGGATACTAATATTTTGACACTTCCGCCGGTGTATATTTATGAAAATATTATTACCTACGCACGGAAACACATGTATTTATTTAATAAAACAGTGACTGTATCCTGTAGAATGGGCCGAGGCGACACACTAGAGGTTCCTGTGTTTAGGTTAGCCAAAACTAGAAAATCTTTTCTTAGTAGATCCATAAAATTTTATAACAAAATTCCTAAAACTGTTACTCACAAAACTGACGTAGAATTCAAAAAACTTGTCAAGAAGATAATATTAGAAAAAGCGTATTATAAAATAAATCTTTAGATAGAGGACAGAGATGAGTGGAAATAATTCTTATTCTGCACTCGCAAACCCTCTTGCTACTAAATCTATGATGTAATTTTTATGTAATTTATAAATGACATTATGTAATATGGCACTAAAAAAGAAAAACTCCAAGTATCTTGTCGGTTCGTCTCTAAGAAGGTGTTGTTTTATGAATCGGAGTAAATTTTGACATTCATAAGAGCTTTATACAAGCCTAAACTGAATAAAGAAATTGTGACTTTGACTTTGAAGGAATAACTGTTACGGCGGAATTCTACATTAAATCTAAAATTATTTTTATAGGTGGTAAACTTAATGAAATATTATTTAAAAAAAATGCTCCCCATTTTACATCCGCCCCTGAAGTTTTAGTCCGAGTTACATTGCTACTAGTATATTGTAGTTACAACTTACTAACATCTGAATAATCTGAATAAAACCCAACCTAATATTTGCGACAGTCGAAATGCACAATGTCACCAACACTAATTATGCGTTAACCTAATGAATTAGGGTACGGACTGCAAAACAAGATGTCGAAGGATCGAGCCCGCCATCCTACTATCGTCACCATATCCTATAGCACTGGCTTTTATCCTTATTTGGACTTCTTAACAGGAATATTAGTAATGTTAGAATGGCTAGTATTCCTCCGCTTCTTTTGTAATTCGGTTTAACAGAGATGAGAGATTTAGATTAGATGACGTTGTGAAAGTGGTATGACGTGGAACGATGTTTCAGCTAAATACGGCTGGAAGAGGACTACGCTCTTCTCTTACAGAATACTCTCGCAAGTCTTTTCTGATAGCGAGCGTACGTGCTGAGACAGCGAAAAAAAATATTTTTCATTTTATAAGAATTGCCACTATTCTCATACGAAAATTGAGACGACTTAGTGTTTTTTTTGGTAATACTAGAACATCGGAAGATGATGCCGTGATCAAGGTGGACCAGGAGAACTACGTGATGGCCATTATTAAAAGCAATATCAATAACTACATAGTACAAAAGTTCAAAAACATTATTGCTGGGAATCCTTATAGGAAATAGTCTTAATTCCATGGTTCGATATCATCGTGCTATATAAACAAAACTAAACAATCAAATATAGTTTGACATGCTTCTAGTTGATTACTAAAAAAATCATTTCGTAAAGAACCAAATGCAGCAATTATCTAGCGCGTATTTTATTTAAGTTGCCCAAAAAATAATCTTTTCACCGTTTATATCGAATTTGTTTAGTAGTAGTGCTTGAGTCAATTAACTAAAAAATGTAGACCAATTTTCTGTTTAGTAATCGTCAGTCATTTTAGCTATTTGTGAGTTCAAAGTAATTTGCCTGATAGTAGACTGCTTTATAACTATTTGAAACATTTTTATTTTGGGTATAATTTCTGACTTTCTTGCTCTCGTTGAATTAGATACGGTGTTAAATAAATTAAATTAATTATGGGACATTCATTAAGCTTTCTCGTCTGATTGGGATATACATATATGAATGAATACATGAATGTATAAAATGCTTTAAAATAAATAACATACATACAAGAAGATAAAATTTGGCGTACCTATGTAGCGTCGGTGACAAAGCAATAATATGGTACCATGGAGCTGGAATAGGGCCATAGGAACTTCTCAGCTACACAAGATAGCTTCTTCATGTTGGTGTCGTTGGATTTGTTTTGGCTAGTACTATAGCCCTAGCAACATTTGAAGTCCATTGCTTAAAATAGGCCTCACTAATAAAAGATTATAACAAAACATGATTTTTGTTTATAACTTATTTTAGATGTAATAAATGTCCTGTGACCTTGTTCAAGAAAAAAAAGTATAATGATCTGTGTACCGGTAATAAAAATGTAATTTGCACGTGTCTGTAAATTATAAAATTTTCCGAAGTAAATGATTGCTGGGGGCTAAAAATAAGTAACTCATATATTTCTATCATTGTTAGAACTGTCTGTCTGTCTGTTGCTTTGTGAACGCATCACGTCTAAAGTACTAAATTTATTCAAAAGATTCAATATAGACAGAGTCTCAGAAAATCATAAAGTGTATCTTCGTGGAACAATTACTATACTGTGATCTTATAATGTTAAGGGTATCTATAGCAATATCAATATATCAAGCTGATATGTATGTTTATTTAAACATGATACTGATATTGTGGTCGCCCTTAGGGAATAAATGGAAATGCAATTTCTTAGCTTTAATTTTCAATATTTAGCTTAAAATTACTTGTTTACTCGGAGGCAGCACGTTCATGAGGATGTTGATTGCCTAAATAAGTATCTTATCAGAGCAGTTATTCCACATTTGCCATGTAAATTAGGGGATGGGAATTAACCCAGTAACTATTCATTTGGGGGACACGTAAAGCGGTAGTTCAGGGCCTAGGCGCTCGCTTTAAATTTCATAGTACGCGAGTGACCTGGGTTCGGTTCCCGGTGCCGGCACCACTGAAATTGTTAATTGCAATTTTAAGTGCCGATTTACCATGTGCTCGGCGGTGAAGGAAAACATTGTGAGGAAACCCGCATGTCTGGGAAATAAAAAAATATTTCGAAGTCATGTGCAGTCCGATGCAACCCGCATTGGAGCAGCGTGGCGGATTCTTCCTAGCTCCAAACCCCTCTCAGAAATGAGACATTTATAGGCTGAAACTTTACTTTTTATTTACACGTGAAGTTCGCCAACCCGCACTGTAGCAGCGTTATTACTGACTTTAAAACCTTTTCAATGATTAAAAGAGGCCTTTGCCCACCAAATAGAGGTTTATAAAACTGATACTTCACATACTTCACTCTTCACGCTGCGTGTCCTAGATTCGAATCCCAGCCAGAGCCAACGTTAGTGTAAAGTTTTCAGGTCCGTTTGTGTTGCGATTGTCTTCTAATCTTATCCCATGAGCTACATCAAGCGCGGCTAGGTTAGGACAAGCGAGTGTGTTTACGTGTACACTTGTGCACTATAACATCCCCTGCGCAGTTGACAGCTTCCGACAGCGTTTGGAAGTTGTAGCCGTTGTCGTCTCGACCAGGAGAACATTCATTTTTACGACGTTTTGTCTGCAAACTAATCTCACTGAAATTCTTGACCACGTGACCTTCTATATTCATAGATATGTACCTATTATGAAACGTTAATTGCAGGAACTGACCCGACCGTACCGAGGGATCGTGAGACCGTGTGGATTATATAGTTAATTAACAAGTTTTGATTTATAGTCGTTTAATGTATATTCTATGTAAATTAGATCTGTTAATATGAAAGTAAAGGAGAGAAATCAAGCTAAGAACTAATCCTAGGAGTAGTGTTGTAGTGGCAGGTATTCAGGGTATGCAGGGTGGAGGGTATTTGATGATGGTCCCCGGTGACAGTATTATGCAAGCCTCTGTGAGTCGCGGTCGATGCTCTTCAAAAACTAAATAATACATAAAACTTTTAAATGTGCTTGTGGATCTTAAATTTTTTTATACTTTTCTTGTAAGAAAGTTCTCATCAGTTAATAGAATGATGCTTTCCGGAAAACCATTACAAAGCTTGTAGTAGGGCAGACCGGGGTTGGTTTGGGACTGGAGTAGGTAGAATAGATACTGCTAACTTCTTGCAGGTTTGAGTGAGATAATCAACGTTGCACTCAAAGAAAGCCTGCTGCTTGACCGATCAATTGCACAGAACGCGAAACACGAGGAAATGTCTCACTGTCACTTAGAGCGCAATATCAATAATTGGGATACCTAAGTAGTTTTTCATCAACATATCTTTTTTGTTCTTACATTTTAATTTATAGTCAAGTTCATACAAACTTAATTTGAAATGGAAAGTAAATTATTATAAAAGGTATACAAACACGTATTATGACTGTTATGCAAAACATTATAGTTAAGTGAATTTTTGAAAGCAAAAGCTCCGGTCGTGGTTGGTAGGCCAATTGCGTATTGGTTGACTATGACCCATATGGTCCAATTTTTCGAAAATATTTATGGTTTACGAAAGAAATCAAAGTTTGAGATAAAAATTAATCATTAAATTATAAATAAATCCATCAGGGAAAGAATCTGCAAAACTTATGATTTTTTTTATTGGATAAAGTGACGAGACGAGCAAAACGTTCACCTGATGGTAAGTGCAACGTCGGCCCATTGCAGATGCCGTGTCACCAAGAATATTTCTCTGAAATTTTTATTACACATTAAATTTTGTCATCCTGTAATTCAAGCCATCCTGTAATAGTTGAGTAGTTTATCTATCCCGGCATTGGGGCAGATGTACCATCTCGGAGAGGTTTCGTAAAACTGAAAAAATCCAGATTTTATTTAATAATATCCACATATAATCTTTTTTTTTATAATTGACTATGAAATTTGGCACAGTTTACAATATTTGTCATTAACACCAAGGCAATAGTTTTTTTTTTTTAAAATTTGATAACCAAAAACGTGGTCAACCATCCCCGGTCTGCCCTACAACACATGTTCGTCTCAGGATGATGGGTGCAATGTGGATTTTTTTTGGCAAAAGTCCCTGTTAATCCGAAGGCTTTCACAGCTTCACCGGATTGAAAGGTGGCGGAGCGCTGAGGACGCTTAGCCGAAACCTTTAATTATTGATGTAGTATAGGTGAGGTACTGACTTAATAAATGACTTTTTATGTACTTTAAATAACAATCATGACTTCTTTGATGAATGATTATTAATTAATAACGATTTGAATAATATGTTAGAAAAAACTAATTATTACAGTTATTATACGGTCTGTGCTATAAAAAAAAATTACAAGTAATTTTGCAAAAAGAATCTAATTAAGAATTAAGCAACATGAAATTCTCTATAAATTACGAGTATAATCCTTTCCACTTGAGCAAAGAGAATTAAATGTAAGAACATAAAGGGTTGTAATAACGTGTATTGCAATAAGTAGGACAAAGTAATATTATAATACAATGTTCTCGCACAAATGCCTCCGCCTTGTTATTACACGTGCGAAAGAAAACAAGTTAGCTTTGTCCTTACTATTGTTCTTCGCTTATACTGTGTAAGCTCGAGAAGAGCAGAGAAAACTTTGTAGTGTAAGCAAAATTAAATTTCTTCTGATCACTGAAGTTTTTTAATATCATTTGCTTTGTAAATGTTTGAAATAGAATAATACTATTTATTCCAATACAAATTCTACAAATCGTAGCCGAAGAATTAACGATCTAGATGCCTTGAACTATTTCTCCTGGAAATATTTAATAATTAGTTAATAGTTACGAGTATGTTCGTAGATTTAGAGTACAAAATTTAAAATATTTAAATGAAACTAAATTTTACGGATTTTATCGCGTTTATATTTACTATTTATATCCCGACGTTTCGAGTGCTTTACAGCACCCATGGTCACGGGCGGACTAAGGTGACAGATGTCCTGATGTCATAGTTAACCCGGAGTACCTTCAGCTTTTAATTATTATTTTTGGTCCGATCTACGCAGAAAGATCTAACTGTATCTTGAATTCTTGCAGTGGTATGCTTGGTTTTTGATTTAATTTTATTAATTATAGGATCCCAAGCTGGTGGTAATACCCAAACATCTTCTCTATTAAAATTAGGATGTTTTTTTAATTTCAATAGCCTCGCGAATCATCCTTGGTAGGAATCGGTGTTCTTTTGCGAGGATTTATCAAATCTGATGTAATGGTTGGGATGATCCAGAACATGGTCACAGACTGCAGACTTCCTGGAGCGACGCTGCTTCACATCAGCTATATGTTCTTTACCGCGGATTTTTACTGATCTTTTTGTTTGCCCTATGTAAGAGAAGGTACTTGAAGGAAATTTGCCACTGGCGGAGTAACCGCTTTAAAAAAATATCAGATGCCTTGAATTATGTCTTCTTGAAATCCATACTAATATTATAAATGCGAAAGTAACTCTCTCTCAATTCACGGCTCAACCGCTGAACCGATCTTGACGAAATTCGGCACAGAAATTTCCTCCAGTCTGGAGATGGACATATGATACTTTTTAATGCAGAAAATGAAAGAGTTCTCACGGTATTTTATATAAAAACCTTAATCCACGCGGTCATGAACTAGTCGTTAATATAATTCTTAAATTTAAGTGCAAAACCAAAAAAGAAAATTACAAAATCCGACCCAGTACGTGGCACTATGATCGTGTGGCTGTACAGTCATACTTTGATGTAATTCAGAAATGAAATCAAACTCATCGCGCCACATATCGGAACGGGTAGCTCAACACATAATTAATAGAATGAAATAAGAAAATCCCGACGTCAATATTTTTATTGCATTATTTAAAGTGATATTTCACGAACATATTTAACTATATTTAAAGATTTAGAACTAACTACGCTAACTTTTTAAATAATTATTGTATAATTCAATGAATTTACTCAGGTGTCTCTGAATTTTATAAAATTTCGTGACACCGGGCTCCGAATCTCATTCTTACGCAAATAACTCTTGACAAGTTTACTACTCCGTCTTTTACATGTAGCGAGGTATTATTCATGACCTGTCTTCGTTCGCCGGCTGCTTAAAGTTTTCTTTTAATTTAAACTTTGTTCCATAGCTTTACATAAATAAACTACAGAAATATAGAATAACAAGGAATTGCAGTAGCTAAGAAAACTGTAAGTCGTATTAAGATGCACTGTAGTGCACTGTTACGAACTTAAACTTAGTGAAATTAATTCATAGTTTTCCTATTCGAGTTACAGAGAGTTCGCTGCGAAATTATAATAAATATCAACTGTTACGAGATTGTTAGTCGATGTTTGTTTATTTCATTTGTATATAGAAGAGTATAAAGTAATACATCGTCAACCCGAAGTGGAGTAGCTTGGAGGACTTTCCAGTCTTGGTCTAGCAGGCGAATATTTATAGGCGCTATTACTTCAAACGATTTCTCGTTATACTTAAACTAAATTTGCATTCTTTTGAAATAGTTCTTACACAGCCTTAATGCTAAAGTGCAGAAACACCGGCTAAATAAGCAATTTTAAAGCACAAAAGGGCGTTGGAGTGGAGCCGGAAGGTTGCTGGATCTTGTTCCACAGTTTTAATTCATTTCGTGGCGTCGAGCGAGCACTGTGGAATATTAAACAGATGCTTCTATTCATCTTGGCTGCACGACCCAGATACCGAAGCCTCATTAATAAGGGTGTAAATGTGGGCGATTTTTTAAACTTTCTTCATCATTTTTCTATAAAGCGCTTTCGTTAAAGCGGTCGTGAAGAAAAATGCCTGCTCCTTTTACTTGCCATTTTAAGTGTGTTATTTTTTACGATTAAATCTTATAAAAATTATTTTATGCAAATGCCGAGAAAGCTCTGGGAAGGTTGTAAGCGTCAACTTCTCTCGCAGGCTTTCTTTGGAGTTGTCGAAATATAGTATTAATTAGTGAAAACGATAGTTGAAGACAATAGATTGCATGTTGTCTTTTCCCATTATTTTTTTAATAAACTCTTTCTACCATAGAGTCCTGAACAAAACCGCCGGCCCCTTTTATTCATCATTTAAAGTGATACGCACGTTAAAAACTTAATATATTTTTTTACGGTAATGCCGGGGAAGCTCCGTGCCGGAACGTTCGCTTTAAATATATCATGTATGTATGTACTCTGCGTTAGAAGCCAGGTGCAGATACAACTAAAATGGTTACTCGCAATTTAAGTGCTTATTTAATTAGTGCGTATTCGAGGTGAAGAAAAACACTGCAAAGAAACTTTCTGGAAACAAAATAAAAAAAAATCGAGTAAGAGAAGTTTTACTGGTTGTAGGATTATATTCAGAAATCCGCCTAGCAGATACCACCGTAGTGCCAGTTAGTCTGCCTTTCATACTACTGTTTCACGGTAGAATAACTGATACTGTGGTTGTACTTACCTAGACGGAGTCCAGTCCACCGGTATTGTAGTCCACATGCTGTTCTTTTACTTATCTACGAAGTAATTTTACTGCTCTGGAACAAAAATTAAATTAATTATGACTAAAACATTAAAATGAAAAGAGTTTTTACAGCCATTGACTTAAACGTTCACAAAACACTGGTTTTGTAAGATATTCAGTTTAAAATACACTCATAGCTCTTCCCTTCGTTCTTTTTTTTATTTGAAGCTGTCTGAATTAAAGCAGCTATGCGGTTTGTAGGCAGTTGAAACCTTTCTGTGCAGTATTCAGAATCTCTTTCCGTAAAAAGCGTTTGTTGAGTAAAATGGACGGCCATTTTGAAACAGTGTTCATTTAAAAGGTAACTTTTGAAAAAAACTTATTTTGTGGTTTTTGTGAGTTAAAAGGGTTTAATGTTTGTAATTTTATACATCGTCATCAACATCATTTCAGCCTATCTCTAGTCCACTGCTGAACATAGGCTCATTTTGGGGAGATTTTTCCATAGTTAGCCACGCTTGGCAGGCCGACTGGCAACCGCAGTTTATTGATTCAGATGTTCTAGGAAGATGCTGCTGCCCATCTTCTGGTTTTAATTTTTCCTCTGTCGATTTTTACGACTGCTGCCACCACACGGTGAATATTATACATTGTGTTGTAATTGTTTACTCCATAACGTTGCGTGTGGAATTGACCATTTGACAGATGTTGTGCTAAAGAAAAGCTACCAGCTAGATCGCATTGTCAGGCCTGAGGAAGGCGTCTCCTCCTGATAGTAGTCTTTAGAACTTGTATATAATATATTAAGGATCTAACAAACTTTGAATGCATGATACAGGACGTATGATCTATTTCTGGATCTCAGTTTTTTTTTATGGAATGGGGGGCAAACGAGCAAGCGGCTCACCTGATGGTAAGTGATCACCGCCGCCCATGAACATAGCAGATGCGTTGCCGGCCGAAATAGAAAAAATTACCGTTATGAAACAGTTATCGCTACACTACTCGTAGACGTCAGGCGATGTTATGCAGTCTGGTGAGTTAAGCTATATCCAGAGCTTTAGTGCGTCGTGACGAATGATGATGCTCATGACGCTCATTTATCAATTTCGTAAAATTAAAAAAAATCTGTTCTAGTATTAGATCGAAAATTAAAATGTGAAAAGTTTGAATGTCAAATTATTAATAAAGTACATTTATTTTACTACTATTCTGAATTTAGACAGTCACGCGGCTTTATAGTGAGAATGCTGGCCTATTGAAACAAGGGGTTTGAGTTAGCATAGCGTAGTATAGGGACAGCTACCTAAATGGATTCCCGCGTAGGAATCCTATCACCAGTGCCATAATGAATTATACCTCACGAGGACTTATAGTGTTCTAAGAGCTCAACTTTAATATAGTGCGGAAAATAAAAAGACAAATTCTCCCACTCTGGAATTGACTTTTGCCTTGTATCCGTGATACAGGCTTACCTGTAGATTCATAGATTCACAGGCGTTAAGGGAGTTTCTTCGTTCCATTGGCAGTAAATTCGGCGAACCCTGTCTTATTTCCAATCCTTGACTTAGTCTACACAGAGGACGCTACAACTGGCTCAAAGCTTCAATTCGATATAACATATTTACGATATAATCCTTAAGCCTATTTTTATATTTATATAATTCTTTTGTGCCTGTGTATGTCACTGAACTCCTCCTACACGTCTGGACCAATGTTGACGATTTTGTTTGTGTGGTTCCTTGGTTGGTTTAGATTCAGAATTGGACCCGGTAGGTGGCGCTGCGATAGAGTTCTAGGAAAATGACAAAAGTTACTCAGTATACCGTTTATCGATAATTCGAATATCGAAAAATCGTTTGCTGAATCTGTTAACAGCAGGCAAGCCAACGTTCGGGCAGGTACAACGTCTGTCGGGTCCGCTAGTATCATTTAAATTGTTAAGCAAATAGTTTTTGTACAACAGATAAATAAGAACCTTCTTTTTAAATATTTTTTTAATGTGAATTAATGTGTACCACAAATTTCAGTAGTAGTAGCAATGCGATGATTACTTTCTGGGTTATGGTCTACCCTTATACGACATCGTATCTTCACGTCTTTTAAATTTCTTAATCTGCCTTCAACTTTTCAAGTCTAAGACGTATTCCCAATTATTTATTGGTGGTGCTACTTTAAAAAACTAAAGTTTCAGCCTATGAATGTCCCACTGCTGAGCACAGGCCTCCTCTCATTTCTGAGAGCGTTTTTGGAGCTACTTTAAGATAACGTCTAATATCTTTTCTGAGGTTACGAAACAGAGACGGTTACCCTTGCTCTTTCATTTGCCTTTGGAATTGACGTAGTTACAATACAGTTTCACAAATACGCTTATTGGGTCGAAACCATGCTAGATTTTTCTAGAATTTTTCGAATGTTATCAGAAGGGAATTGAACATTTTCGCAAATGCTTTTGACGGAATTGAGAGCAGTGTAACGGTACCGTATCAGTTACAGTAATGGCGATCCCGTTTATTTTTTTATAATGAATAAATACGGGACGCTTTTATGTCCTGTATAAAACGTTCGGCCATTAACATTTTTCTCTTTTACAACTCTTTGTCTTAAAAAAATAAGAAAATGCTGTAATCATGAATAAAAATATTTATTTCTACATATACATTCTAATATGGCTTTGTGTATGGATAAATAATGTGCAGAATAAGGGTAAACTATAAGCAAAACAAGGGAGTGGTGTACATTTTATCCAGTGTACATTTTTATCAGTGCCTTTTATTAAACCTACTGTTTAAGTTGTAGCCCTAACAATCAACTACATTTCACGTTTGACACGACAGTTGTGTGGCTGTTACATTGCGTGTTTAATTTACGAAATAGTCACATCTCTCTTCTCGCTAAAATCCAGACAATTAGGCGACAAAGCGTGTTTGTAACATGTTCGTCGTTGTTACAATTCCGGTTATTCCACAGTCCGTGACTTGATCCGTTATGTCAGTTAGAAACACATTGGTTTGGTAATCAGATGAGTGAAATAGAGAAAATTGGCTTTGACGGTGTTTTAATTTTCTAGTTTTGATATTTTTATCCGTGACTCTATCAGAATTAAGCTCATTTTATAGTAATTCAAACGAAAGTATTTTTAATGGCGATAAATGACGATACGAGTAAATCGTTCAGCTAGTGATAAGTGCCACAGTGATAAGCGCCTGTGTAGCATACTGTGCTCGTCACCATGAGACATCGGTTCTTCAGTCTCATATGCCCTGTACATTATACTAGATTGCAAAGTTTCGAAACCTAACTGTGTTTGGGACGGAAGGGCACTGAGAGCCAGTGTAATAACTGGGCATATGAGACTAAATAACTCATGTTATGTATGCATTTATTATGGGGTCACCACATGAGAAGCTCAAGATGTCGCTATCTCTTTACGCCCTGCACAGCGCTATCAAAGTTTCTATGACGCTAATATAGACAAGTTATATGGATTACTGGTAGGAGAGGTGACTGTAGTAGGCGACGTGATCCCTAGATCAAACCGCTATACAAAGATGTAGGCCAAAATTCGTTAAACTTTATTTTCTCAGAAACAGTTAAAACTCGAAAATCTGAATTTCATGAAACTAATAAGCAAAGCTAAGGTACGCCCAAAAGTCAATAAAATTCTGACCGGAGGTGTCTGCATTGCGTGACCCACGCATTAGACCAAAACACGCACGTGGCAGATTTAAACCCACTCTCAAATAGCCTTGGTTAATATTAGAACAATGGAAAGAATAATATAGGCATAGTTCAGGATTATTTTAAGTTATGAAGTGAAAGAATAAAAAACATCTCGTTTCGTGTTTGTTGATCTTGTCATCTTGTTATTCAATAACAACTTTCAATAATTATGCCAGTGATGCTGGGAGTTTCTTTTTGGAACTTTACTAGATACAATACATATCAGGAAGTTGCAAAAATTTTATGTAAACGAACTATAAGGATTTTAAAGATTTTTTTACAGATCATCATACATTAAATTTAAAACATGTTTTACAGAATTCCTTTAGAATTTCTAATGAGCTAAAATCTAACATATATAGCTCCTTAACATATAAATTCTAATGTTTTAATTAAAAATATTCCCACGCTGGGCATTTTTAAAGCAAACGTGGGATGCAAGCGCAAAAAATACAGGGGCATTAATTGGGGAGCGTATTCAACGGCTAGAGCTTTCTGAAATATTCAGCTACTTTCTGTAAAATTAGGTGGTTGGAACAAAAACTCCGATCCAGGTCGGCCTTTGTTTACGCATAGCATTGTGAGCGCTTGGTCATTCGTACCTGTATTTTAATATGAGATATTCTGTTGAAATCGTTTATTACCGTCGTTTTCTTTTTTTAATATCGTAATTGTAAGATAATGAAACTGCGTAACGTTTAACTGCTGCTAATTATAGATATTCGATTTCCGTATGAGCTGCGATAGCTAAGTGGCGATATCGCCGCTACCATTCAAATTCGTTAAAGAAAATTAAAGACAAATTGATTTACGTGTTCTGCGGTAAAAAACAGTATGATATAGCATGGAAGCCAACAATAGCATTATCCAATGGCAATTGAAGTCCACAAATACGCAGTGGAAACGTCTGGATAGCCTTCTGGGACACCAAGGATATTAATTTTTATAATTCATAGACAGAGTTCAAAAAATATCACTACATGACTTACTGTCACTGTTTGAACATAAATGATAAAATAGATATTCTAAGCCGATTGTCAACGGCAGAAAAAAAGGCAACGGTAAATACGGGAACAAATTTCGAATACTGTCAGAATTTATAAACTGCGTGGGAGATATTAATATAGTGCCACAAGTGTACAGGCACGTTTAATCAAAAAGTTCAATTTTTTTTGATTAAACTACAGACTTCATAAAAAAAGTTATTATAGGTAATATTAAACAATACATGGATGATGATAACCCCTGCGAATGAGATGATCGCTACCAAGCTTTTCTACATCTTTATAATACTGCTGTGATTGTATACATTGTTGTTAAAATTACTAAAAGGAACAAAACATAGCCCACTGGATTTCTTGCTGGTTCTTCCCAGGGCAGAGACATTCTTTTGCGAACCAGTGTAGCTTAAAAAATGACATTCCCTATGTAATATGTAAATAAATTATGTTCAATAAAAATATTCTAGAATAGGCACTAACTTGTCCTAGCCTACCCGCGTAAGATCTAACGCTCATGCGATTACATCGGAAGTAGGCCACGATGCAGTTTAAGAAACACGGGGACAATCAGAACACAACCCGAACCAACATTTGTGCTAAAAAACAACTATTTGCGTTTTAGCACAAATGATAGCTCCGACTGGGGGATTCGAACAAAGACCCGCGACACAGAAGTTAGGTATTTTGACCCGCGGACACGCGGTGATATAAATATATATAGATAATCTTATCATGCATGTTATTTTTTGCGTCACTATATTATATCCGAATGTGTTAATGAAAATATTGTTATGTAGATGTCTCATTTAGACGGAACTTAATGAGGATAATCTAAATGATAACTGTTGTTGTCACCATTACATATTTACGTTTATTCTACAGTCATGCGTAAAAAAGGGCATAATTTCACCAAAGTCCATTTAACGTAAATCACGAAATCATAAAAGTTAAACCATGCTTAATGTGGCAAATTGCGGCCATTACGGAACGTACCTAGACGGCAAAAAAACTAACTTATAGCACGTTACACTTTAGGGACATTTATTACACCGGTGTACAGCAGTGCAGATATTATTTACTCTACATCGACCCGTAAAAGTCGTAAAAGAATATTTCGTGGCGTCCGACAGATGGCAGAATAACCATCTCAAAATACCAGACCTAAAACTTGACCTGATCATAGGGTGTGGTCAAATTATTTCTAAAACTTCAATCACCTACCTACCTGCCTTGTGTAATGGCAAATCCAGGGATTATTGAGACTTGAATGAGGGTTATATTTTGCATAATCCTTAGGAATAATTTTCTTTGAGGAATAAGCTAAATATAGCTCATTACCATTGGGCTGCTGTACAGGCTTATACAGATTTTTTCTATTTATTTTTTTATTGGAGATAGTGACGAAACGAGCAAAACTTTCACCTGATGGTAAGTGCAACGTCTGCTCATTACAAATGCTGTGTCACCCAGATCATTTCTGTGTAGCACCACACAGCGCCGGTCACCCTGAGACATGAGTTTTTAAGTTTCATATGCCCAGTGATTACGCTAGCACTCAGTGCCCATCAAACCGAAACACATGTTTGCACACTACTGCTTCACGATAGAATAACTGGCCCTGGAGTGGTACCTACTTATACGGATGCCTGCATAGCAATCCTACCACCAGTAAAAATAATGCCACAAAATAATATTTCTGGTGTATCATACACATAAAGAAATACCTTAACCTGAACCAACTATCTGTAGGCCTTACAAATATTATTCAGTGCAGGAATCGAACTCAAATACAACGCAGAAGCATATCGCTTAGTATCTGCACCAACAAATCCGTTAAAATGTTTTTACAAAAACCACAACCAATATTATATTTTGTGATAAATAGTTTATTATGTAAAAGATTTTAAATAGCGTAGCGGTATATATGATGGGAGCGTCAGTATTGTACTTGCTTTGAAACAGTGGCTCCCAAACTTTTCTTGACTAGAAATATTCTTCTCGTATAACGTAGAAAACTTTTTCTCGTACCAGGGAACCCAAGGTTCAAAGTAATTCTATTATTTTGAAAATAATTAAAACTTTTAGTTAAATTAAAGGTTAAAATAATATTTGAATATAAATTTTCTAAGGAGAAATCATTTTGATTTTTGAGCTTGCATCATGTTTTTTACAAGTTCGGCTATCTGTTGTTTACAGTATCATCACTAATTTTAATCGATTACTGGTGTTATTTTTATAAGCATATGAGACTTAAGAACTGATGTCTCAGGGTGACGGGCGCAGTGTAGTGTCATACAGAAATGTTCTGGGTGACATAACATTTGTTATAGGTAGACGTTGCACTTTACATCAGGTGAAAGTTTTGCTCGTTTCGTCACTCTATCCAATAAAAAAAAAGAACACACTCGCATGTTCTCACAACATGGGGACATATTATATGAGGACAATAATTCTGCGCTTGAAATCATTTGAAACGGAATTTCTCTGCGTACATTACATTAACGTAGTTCTGAAGTATTTTCCCTTAAGGAAATTGCGACAGTGTCTGTCCAGTGAATAGCTTCCGTAATAGTTTCCAGAGATTGTTCTCACAGAGTTGCCATAATTTAAGGTTATTAGCGCAATATATTAAGAGCGAAACGTTTGTTTTCATGTATATTCTACATCTTCTTATAATTTTTTCCTTTCTCAATATAATTCTGCCAATTATAAGGCAGTAGGTAGAGTATTTCTCGATCCATGGTTTGTTTGTCGGCACGTAATGTAGTTTATTCGATGACCGCGTAGATTAGTAGACAGAGTATCTGACCGTGATTGCCCCCGGTGTCTCTGATTAATCATCCTAGCCTACATCAAATCGCATCTCATGAGCGTTTTAACGGGCGCAGTTAGGCAAGACTGTGTGAGTACCTCTATGTTTGCACGTACACTTTAGGCACTATAATATCTCTTGCGAAGTTGATAGGCTTCCGACAGTATTTGGATCTACCTTCCAAATACTGTCGGAAGCTATCAACTGCGCCATGGTCGAAAAGGAGAACGTTGTCAGTTTACTTCCCGCTATAGTTACACTTCTCAGAATTTATTTATTACCTGAAAATATTTTAGATTTTGAGGTTAATCTAGTCTTGCTGTTCGCTTTCAGGTTTATTTTAAAACATCAGTTGTTATAACCCGGTTGTAGAAAAGCAAATCTAAAATAGAAACACTCTGAATACCTAAGAAACAAACACAAAGGTCGATTCGATTCGATCGATCGATAAATTACATTTAACAAAAAAATTAAATCAAATATTACCGTTTGCGTGTGATTTTGTCTAATGTTTTCAATAATGTAATATTTAATTAATTTATTTATTAACCTTTATTGTTTCCCTCACAAAGAAATGATTCAAAGAGAGGACTTAATGCCTTTAGGCATTTTCTCTCAATCAAGCGCATGGAGTGGTGAGATTTTGTCGTAGGTGTACTAATATAAGACGAAAAATATAATATAACATAATATTATAATAATTCTATATATAAATATTTAATAACATTTACGATTTAACATGTTATGATTCTCTAATATCATTTGACATTCAAAATCTCTCTCACTTGCACACTTAGATAAGTTATATTTGCTTTTCGCTCGCACTGTTACCGCACACACCACCACAATTTTTTAGGTGGTTTACGGTGTTTAGCTGCGCTTTTTTGTGTGGCACTTTGCGCTTTAAGCAGCTTTGGTCTTTGTCTGTTGACTCCAGACTCCAGCGCTGTAGCGATGATTTTAGATGTTATTCGAGGAATAGCAACGCGTAGTAAATAATGAAATGCCTTTTTAATTTTCTTTTATTAATCTGAAGTGTCTGTTGAATTGTAGTATTTGGAATAAATGAACTAAAATAAGTTAAGAATTATGGTACCTATATGTCAAACGTACGTTGATTCTTAGGCGAATTTGGGCAATGTCCTTTAGAATATTGTACAATATTACATCTTTTATAGAAAATTTAGCCTGACAATTAAATAGACAACAAAAAAAACCCGCCAAATCATTCGAGCCGTTCTTTAAGTGATGCTCTTTTATATATACGGTAAATTATTTTATTTATATCTTGAAGAAGAAGATAGAAGAGACAGATAGATAGATAGATATAACTATATTACAAACTACTCTATATCTACCCGGCAGTAAAGTAGCACGTCTATCACAGCAATGCCTAGTAAAGGACTTTCTACGCAATACGACATTCATCATCGATTAGTTTTCATGATTAATTATTTTTTGACTTTACTTGTTTTCTCAGTAAAGGTATCCAATTCCATGAGATAAATAAAATAATATAAAGCGCGATCTGAAATTAAATAGTGATGTAATTGCTGTTAGCCTTCTCGGCTTTTACAGCTTCATCGGATACTTTTGCTTGTGTACGTAAGTATTTAAGCGCTTTGGCGTCTCTCACACCGTTGGATCTATCACAGTTTAATCGTTTGTTTTCAATTGGATATATGCTACTCGTATTTCAATTTAACATTTTGAGTTCAAAGAAATAGAGTTATAAATTTTGTGAACTTTCATGACCGTTCTGGCCAAGTTTCAAAGACGGTGACAACTTCCGAATACTGTCAGAAGCTACCAACTGCGCACGAGATATTTGACTGCAACAAGTGTACGTGAGAACACTATATGTTTGATCATAGCTTTCACTGTTTTACACACAGAACAGAAAAAACAAGTAGAAGTGGTACATTCGTAAATTAATAAAAACGATATCATAACGATATCTCCGAACTCTTGCAACTGTGTAACATAAGATAACACAGTGAAAAAAAACTTTCTTATTGGATGGAATACTCCGAAATAAGGTGTTAACTAAATGGTACATCAATCAAAAAAACACTTTTGTGCTAAAGAATTAGAGCTTAATATGTTTTTTACACAACAGATACTTAACAGAATACAAGTTCCGCTATTGCAGACTAGATGTCGTATCGGTTCTGACTATACAAATAACACTATTATATCACAGGTAATAAGGCTGGTATTGTTTAATTCTGCTACATGAGAGCCCTATTCGATTATTGATTGACATTTTAGTTTTGTTATTTAAATATATCGATAATCGTCGAACGATAAGAATTAACTTGAAAGTTGCGAATGTTGCCATTATACATACTTATTATAGATGATAGAATGAAACATATGATAGAATTGTAAAACCACATATATAAATATATACATTAGAAATGGAGTTAGAATAATGATAAATGAATTGTTCTTAAAACTAAAACTTTATTTAAAAGCCAGTGCAACGGGTTCCTGCTAACTAAAGTATTTTACATTAAGAACTTATATACCTAAATTTGACCCACCGAGTGCCCTCGTGTTGCAAAACTAATGTTCAAAACAGTTTTGTGATCAATTCCCAGTCCTTCAGCTATGTCGTAACTACTGATATGCCGATATTGCTCCACTTTTTCAAAAATGGCGTCCATTTTATCCATGACAGGGCGACCACAGCGAATCTTTGACATTCTATTTTCGCGCCTTCGCTGCCTTTTTTCCTTTGTTGTAATAAATTCAATTATTAAATAGATTCACTCATTTTGACAGAAAGAAAAACAAATTAAATATAGCTGGAAACTACATTTTACTAATTTATTTTTTTGAAATGTCATTAACTCCAGCCATATATAGTACAGCCAAAGGGATTTGGTTACAATTTTATACATACTATATGCGAAAACACTTTTTATATTTATATTTATTTCATTTATAGATTATATAATTGAAGTTTATTTATTTAAACATATGTGTAAAGTTATTATTATACCCTTTATCGATACATTTTTCGATCGTCGCTTCTCTAATCGAATAGCTTGAAAACATTTTGAATGTTGTCTACGCAATACTGGACCTTATTCCTTTAGTTTTCAGTGGAAAATACTATAAAGTGTTTATTTTCAGTTCGCGTCATGCCGCATACTTGTGGAAGACGCGCCACGCCCACTCGCCACTTCTACTTGTTTTTTCTGTTATGTGGTTTTACACAACTAACAACTGCATATAAGTAATTTTCAAGAAAATTTATACGACTCCAAGTACATTTTTAAAGTTGGTTGACTATTACTTGTTAACTTGTAAAGCCTACTTAGCCGTGTAAGTTTTCCTTTTAATTTCGTTATATATACAAAAACAACCATTTAGCCGGTGGGACACCTGACTCACAAAAATTAGCACTTTAAAGCTTAGTATTTCGTAAACGAGCCCCTGAATAGAAAAATGGTCTTCTTACGCTTGCAATATTTTGGAAAGACCTATCCAACAATATCCCAAACCATGAGACAGACGAAAAAAAATTTGTTCTCTTTTACGCATAGGTAAGATACCCTAAAAATATATTTTTTTCAAGATTTTATTTTACCATTTTGTCGGCACAGTCAATACAGTGTCAATACAGCTTTCTAGTACTAAACTATATTTGAGCTGAGCCGCGGACGGACGGACAGACGGACTTGGCGAAGCTTTAAGGGTTCCTTGTCGACTGACGGAACCATAAAAATATTCGTCTATTCTTTTTCATATAATATTAGTTGATAATCTGCTATTTTTCGGACGTAAATTTGTTAGTCTTATGAAGGAAATAACAATTTTCCAGAGTTTCTTCTACTAAATAAAATGTAACGTACTTTATCGCCACGTGCACTGAATATAACACCTCTCTCTGCATCGTAAGTTGAAATAATTTATGTAACAGATGTGAAACCGTTTTGATAAATCCGAAATATATAAACCAAAATAAAAAATACATATTAATTGTTATGTTTCAATCGAAAACTTCAAAATAGTATTTAACGTTTGTTATTATCCTACAAACTTTTTTTACTGGCAGTTAGTAATGGGACGAGCAAGCAGTTGATTGCCTTGTTAGTTGCGTAGTCACTCAGCACTTTGAATTCGTAAGCCTGTGCAGCACGAACTTCGCCCATCACAATAAGACATCAGTTCTTACGCCCTGTAGACTACTGTAGCAACAGTGCCTTTCAAAGCAAAAAAGTGCTGTTTGCACAATACTTCTTTTTTATTAGATAAATTGACGCGACGAATAAACCGTTCACCTGATGGTAAGTGCAACGTCTGTCCATAACAAATGCTGCGTCAACCAGAACGTTTCAGTCTGGCACCACATTGCGCCCGTCACCCACCTGTGTACC
This sequence comes from Luehdorfia chinensis, assembly GCA_019845155.1. NCBI lineage: Eukaryota > Metazoa > Arthropoda > Insecta > Lepidoptera > Papilionidae > Luehdorfia > Luehdorfia chinensis. Next base: position 4,835,728 of record JAHVAK010000012.1, on the reverse strand, counting down.
TATTTGATGACGTCCTCGTGCTCGATTTTCGACTACGGCGACAACTACCAAATATTGTCAGAAACGCAAATACAGGGGCAATCACTCGTCCCAACCTACCCGTGCCCAATGTAACGCTCATGCCGTAAGATCGGAGGTAGGCTAGTATGCAGTGTCAGTGACACAAGGACAATTACAGTACGACTCGAACAAATTGTGTTGGCTAGGGCTTATATTCTAATCCAGCACCCGCGATGTAACAATTAAAGAACTCTTGATTGTTACGCCGCAGTAACAGTTCAAACGGTCGTCTCGTCAACAATGTACTGACTGGTAAGCGTACAATTATTTAATCTAGATTTGAACAGTTTCAGAATTTTGCGATCAAAAGATTTGTTCAATACATCAAAATGCTTTTATACGCAATAAGTTCTAAAGATTATATCCAACATTTGGTTGTTCAACTATTACTTCGCTTGATACAAAAGTAAAGAGAGCAATCTTGCAAAAGGAAAATATTGAAAGGATAGGTAAATAAGACCCTTTCCAGTTTAACTTCATAACAAATAATAATATTTATAGAGGTTTTCATTTCCATTTCTATCAACTTATATGTTACAAGTTGATAACATTTTTGAATGTTCTTTTTTATTAAACAAAGAAATGCCTTTTTTGATTCTAAAGAAACCGTCTTAGTAACTCAACTTAAATTATATAGAACATACTGCGACTTGAGTTCGATTGCTGTTGTCAGCACTAATAAAAACCGTCGTTGAATCTGAATTCAATCAAATGCAATCTTGAGGTGTCAGAAATATCAAATATTTCGGGGGCTTGTAACGTTCGCTTTCCCGGCATGTAGCAGCTTCGTGAACTCTTATTGCTTCTGAAACTTCTTCAATACATCTATTAAAAATGAGATCTTAGGTGATTCTGAGTGAAGTAATTAAATATATAGTAGAATGCTATTATATTGAAACTCCTAGAATTTCGTACATTTAATACTTAACACGGTAAGCCCGCGTGGCTGCCTCCTATAAAAATATCGACACGGGGGGCAAGATTAGCTCTCTCTTGTATATACTCGTAATACTCGTATGAATTTGAAAATGTTACCAAACTTATATAATTATGTGCTGTAATTTGGAAAATAATTAATCCTCTAATGGGATTTCTTTAAAAAATGTATATATTCAATAAAGAATAATAAATGTGATATATATAAATATAGATTAATTCAATGCAGCCAGAAAAATTGGCTGCCATAAGCAAACTTTTAACATTATTACAATGCAGCAGTGGATATATTGCTGCATTGCAATAATGTTAAAAGTTGTTCAATAAATAAGGATCTCGCAATGGATTTCCTGCCGCTTCAACTACAAATATCGAAGCGAAAGCAAAGGTACATTTTAAGTTCTAAATTAATTTACACCTTACATAAGCAGGATTTATTTTGTATCGTGTTAGAAAATACTCAAATTAAGAACGAGAACTGGAAACTTTTTTAAGAATTACATTCATAAGAAATGGTTCAACCTTCGATTCATAGGGGCACCTTACTTTGTCCAAGTATTTGTTCGAATGACCCACATATTTTAGTGTGTGCGGAATTGCAAGCAGACGCATAATTTGTGCTGAACGCATTTGGTGCCGAAATATGTCATTTTTTAGCACAGATTATCTTTAATCTGTAATCTAAAGTAACATATACTCGAAATATGTTATAACCTAAACTACTGGTGGTGGGATTCCTATGCAGGAGTCCGTCTAAGCAGTAATGTGCAAGCATTGCTGTGTTTCGGTTTGAAGGGCACTGTGAGCTAGCGTAATCACTGGGCATATGAGACTTAAGAACCTATGTGTCAGGGTGATGGGCACAGTGTAGTGTCACACAGAAATTTTCTGGGTGGCACAGCATTTGTTATGGGCAGACGTTGCACTTACCATCAGGTGAACGTTTTGCTCATTTCATCAATTTATGCAATAAAAAAAACCTTTTGATGTCTGGAAAACACTTTCTTCTAGTACTTTCCAAAAGTTAGTCTTTCCTTATTACAACATTTACTCACAGTGTAACGTTACTTAAACTATTTATTTTGTAAGTTAATAACTTTATTCTTATACTTTTTTTATCTGAATCTAGTCTACATAAAATAGTCACAAAACAATTAAATGCTGTTCGTTGGCTAGTGCATCACTTGAGAATGGCTGGACTGATATGGCTAATTCCAAAAACATTTTAAGGGGAAGAAAAATTGTAGAATGTTTTTTTTGGGAATTGCCCGGAAAATTGTTTATGGGATGGACTACTTTTATCTGACTGGGGAAGTACTTTTGCCTACGGGATGTTTGTATACAGTCATGACCATAACTCAGAATTCGAACGATGGATATAAGTATTTTTTTTGTTTTATTCGTTATAGTTCTGGAAAAGTTTTCATAAAAATAATAATGAAAAAGATCGTGAGGGAATCTCCATGTCTGAGGAACAAAAATGTTTTAAGGACATCTGAAGTCCGCCAACTCACAACAAAAAAATTAGAATGCGGAAACGCAGACTGCTTATTTACCGTCTCAAAAATAAGATCAATGCCCAGCTATAGAACGTTTATTATACGAGTATCTCTTAAAAATTAGTATCTTTTTTTATAAAGAATACTAGTAATTTTATTATTTTTACTAAAATTCCTGTTAACTACTCCAACTTAGCTTAAAAGCTTGTGCTAGGAGTTGGTTCAAGACAATGGTCCAATGACCAGCTCGATATTGAATCGTCTTGTTTAGCAGTGGATCTTGTTAAGAGACCTTTTTAAAAACACTTTTATTTAACACTGAAATCATTTAATAAATAAATGAGCTGAACTGATTTTAAGTCTAATTAATCTAATAAAGAACAAAATGATGACATAGCCTCTTTGAAGGGAAGGTAGGATATGTCAGCTATATACATTATGCTATAATTATTATCTAAAAATAAATATATGAAGAATAGAATAGAAATATAATAGAAAAAACATTTATTCGGCACAAGAACATAAGACAGTTGAATATAAAAAACAAACAAAACAAAATTATATAAAACTAATTAGTTCTGTGTCGAAAAGGGGTTGGCTCAGCATGTACTGTGTAAGTATGGATACACACAGCGCTGATTTTCAGCCAAACTCTTTTTTATTGGCAAACGGACGAGACTCGAATGTAAAATAACAATTACCTATTGTATACGTGTTTTAACACTTTATTTTTAAAAGTACCACAATGTAATTTTCAATTTATAAAATCGGATAATTTGAGTATAAACGAAAGATTATAAAATACATTCAATTAATTAATAATATATATGTGTATTATATAAAATAATGGTATTCATATAAATAACAGCATATATAAATATTCATGCGTGAGTATACAACATAACAAAGTAAGAAACAAAGTGAAAATCCGACATGTCAGGTAAAAGAAACATCCTGGTGGATATTGCCATGATGTCTCTGGGATTCAGTGAGAAAGGTCTTAAGTTTAATTATGAAAGCAATAATATTATTTAAATTCCTAATTGGTGGAGGGATATTGTTCCAACACTTTGTTGCTGCATATCGGAAATTGCCTCTGAATGCAGCTGATCTGTGAGTCTGAATAGCTTATTTCTGGGGGCACTGCCTGCTAATACAGCGTCTGTTGTCTGTAACCATAGACAGCTTCTCATGTAGATATATGGGCCTTTGATATTAGACTACACAAAAAAGAAGACATGTTAGGTGCAGTTTACGTCTTGATTTAATTTTTAAGATGTAATGCTTATTTAAAAACGGTGTTTTGTGACTGCGCGGGGATTAAAATAACAAAACCTAGCGCAATCGTTCTGAACCCTTTGTACAAGATGCTGTGCACCTTTAAGCAATCTAGGTTCATAAACAGAGTCCGCATAGTTAAATTTTGAAAGCACCAGTGCTTCCACCAGCTTACACGTCACTCAGTGTTTAGGAAAGGTCTTATTTTATACAATATTTTTAATCTATAAAAACAAGCTTGTACACAGTTAGCTACATGTTTCTCGAATCTTAATTCAGCATCCATGGTCAGACCCAGATTTCGAGCTTCATGCACACGTTCAATTGGTGCGCCTAAGAGCGTTGGCTGAAGGGCCGTTCGAGAGGCAATGGAAGATAAAATAAAAGTTTACCTAGTGGTAAGTGCAAAGTTTACCTATAACAAATGCTGTCTCACCCAGCACATTTCTATTCGGCACCACACTGCGCTCGACATTGTAAGACATCAGTTCATCCGTCTGATATGGCCAGTAATAACACTAACGAGTATCATTCAGGTCGAAACACAGTAATGCTTGCACAGTATTGCTTCACTGCAGAGTAACTGGCACTGCCGTGGTATCTATCTAGACGGATTCCTTCATAAGAGTCCTGCCACCAGTACGTTTACTTTCTTCTTATTTTATGTACCCGGCAGCAGCTAAGCGGTAGAAAGTTATGATTTAGATATTTTTTTTCATATTCTTCCTTATAGCACGGCGAATAGAATGTAAATATAAGATATGTTATTTATTGTAATCACTGCAAAAAAATAACAGTAACTTCTGTTAACCTGCTTTTCCTTTATACACTAGCTCATATCATTTTAACTAACTAGTGGCGGCTGTAAGCACTTAAGTCCGGTCGCGACATCGTGTTTCTTTATTCGAATTGCCTCAAGCCCCAGCCTGGTAAGTCTACGCTCACTCGTTTCAGCAAGTGGCTAACTTTCTATTGTTGTATTTGTTACATAGTTAGTAGTGTTTTTTAGAGTTTTTTTATTTTATACCAAATATACTTCGTTTTTGGTAAGTAAACAATTTTTATATTAAAGTGTAATAATTTGAACAATGTTGAAATCTATCTAGTTGGATACCACCGCTGTGCCCGTTATTCTGCCATTAAGCGTGTGTGCAACATTTAGTATGTTACATAATTTATTTCTGATGAAATAAAAATATCATGATTTTTATTCATCACCATCAGCGACCTGTAACTGTGTAACCTATCGAAATTAAAAGCATACCGTCATGATGTCTTATCAACCCGTAATGTCGTAAAACCTCGGGTCTCTTTCAAGCCATTATCATCACTACACCAGCAGCCTCTTAATAGCCCACAGCTGGTCTTTGGCATGTGTCAAGATGAAATAATTTTTCTTTATCACGAGGTTTGGTAGGCGAATTGGCGCCCGCAGTAGACGTCTTGCACGTGAGAAGCTGCTGCCAATGGTTTGCTTTTTTGATCCGACGTTTTTCAAGATGGTTATTCCGCCACATGACGTACGATGACGTTTTCAGGCATTTACTCTTAAGACACTCACGGTATGACGCAGCATCTACACAATAAATAGGTTTAAACGGTTAAAAAAATATACTTGAAATCCCTAGTGAATTTGTTCAGTAATAGCAACACGAAATTCTCACAAACGAAACCACAATTCAATGCGGATTAATTAAACGTTTGTTGGAGTCGCTGCTTCAGCGCGTTAATCTAGCTGGTTCGGGCGTCAAATAAAGTGTTGCCAACACGACTGGACGTTGTTTTTGATTATACCATACGATATTAAACGATTTGGAATTGCGAAGACATTTTTTTGTTCGGACGACTATTTTTATTTTAAAAATAAACACGAGGTATTGAAATGCATTCCTTTTTAATTGCCTATGAATTTGATAAATGGTGGTCACGTAAGAGAATCTATTACCCCATCTCATCCTGTTGGAATTGCCTAAAGAAAATGTCAAAATACTTCGATAGATGGAAGATTAATCCTTTTAAATAAACTAGACGAAAATCATTATCCGTCATGATGGGCAACAGCATCTGAGGTGTAAATGTTTTTTTATTGGATAAAGTGACGAGATGACCAAAACGTTCACATGGTGGTAAGAAATGCTGTGTCAACCAAAAAAAAATCTGTGAGGCACCATACTGCGCCCGTCACCCTGAGACATCAGCTCTTACGCCTCATAGTGATTACGTTAGCTCTCAGAACCCTTCGGTCCAAAACACAGTAATAAGAACACTACTGCTTCACGGCAGAATAACTGGCCATAGGGTGGTACTTACCTAGATAGATACCTGCATAGAAATCCTACCACAGTAAATTAATGAAGTCTGGTATTATGATCGCCAATCCGCTAGTCCATTGTAGCAAGTACGGCTAATCCATACTTAATAAACTTGGGAGAGGCCTATGTCCAGCAGAGGATTTAGTACAGTTCGTTGAAGAGGAAGAAGAAGAAATTATTTACCAACTCAATCAACATTGAGTTGGTAATGCAAGAGGTATCTATTACTGCGATCGCCTATCCGCCTAATTAGCGCTGCAATTACGCGAAATCCTCCAGATTTGGGATGACCAATAGTGGATTGAATAGAGGCTGATGATAAAAGCCGCCAGTGTCCTTTTGGATAGAATGGATGGGGATTTCACAGTGCGTTCAGTGTTGGTGATCACAATATAACTAAGATACGAAATCCATTTGCGAGTTATACAATATTGACTTTTACTCGGAACTCCGATCAATTAAGCAAGCACATTGACTTCACGGTCGGAGAGAGATGGAGAGTGTCGCCATTGCTGGTTCTTGTTAGCTTTGATTTGATTCCAAATTGTTAAGTCAATTTGCCTTGAATATTATAGAGGATTAAATACAGGGAGTACCTATCTCCCTGAATAAATATATACTCGTAGCTATGGCAAAATATTACTACACGCGGCGGTATTTTTAATTAAATTATCACCATAGATGAAAATATTACGTGCGGTAAGCGTTTAAGTAGGTGACGACCTTACTAATATTTGTTTAGCCTTCATACTTTAACCTGATTATGAAGACATGTTTAAAGACTAAGGCTGCGCCGGTACAAGCGACTAAACTCGGCGTGCTCACTTACTATTAAATTTAAGGCTTGCGCTCGACTTCTACCACGAGCTACTATGACTCTGAATTATAATTTTCTAATTAAAATAATTTGCTTTATGGCGCTAGAATATGAGAATCTACTATTGAAAAGGACCCCGTATATAAGGAATAAGGAAAATTTGATTAAATCAAGGTGACCTCTGAAGAGGCCGAAATCATTTCAAGATTTGCCAGTTGATAAAGATGTGTGAAGTATGAATTTTCCAAAGGTTAAGATTTTGTCAAATACACCCAAATAGTTATAGGCTTACGGCCTACCTTTAAGACTGATGGAGATATGAATTAAAGTTATCATTATACTCCAGGAATAGAAGAGTATTTTTTTAAATATTGAATAATCTTTAATTTTGGCTAAATTAAACAAGCTCTTTTTTCTTTACACTCACAGCTTTTGTCTCGGCGGTATTGACGCGGCTATCTAACGTAATCACTGGAATGAACCTAGTTTTTAAAGGGATTGCTATCGAAGAAAAATCTTCCATTTCTTCGGTTAGGATCTGGTCAGGTTTGTAGCAGTATGCTACTAGCGTTCTCAAGATTTTTTTCTTTAAATATCGTCCTCTAACACTTTTGGCGTTTGGCAAATCGCTTCGGCTTAGCGATTTTAACGATCGATACTAAGGTAGCCTTGATATGTTAATCAATCTCTGGATTAACGAATGTGAATCATAAATAGCGATTACACATCCGATAACTGACTGCGTGAAACGTAGCTTTCCTTTGACAATCTTTTAAACTTAATAATAAACTCATAAATACTTGTATGATACAAAATGAAATAAATATAAGGTAAAACAAATATATGTAGTTAATAACAATTACAGTAATTTATGTAAAATCTGAACAGATTACTCACAGTGACCATGGGCTTAATTTAGTCTGTGTTTCATTGTAATATATCAAAAAGTTCTGAATACATTTTCAACTTCCTTTGGACGAAGTCGCGGGAGCTAGAAATATAATAAAATTTACATAATGCTATCAAACCGTGATAATTCAAGCGACGTTAACATTGTTATGGCTTTGAAACAAAGAAATATAAACAAAATATCTAAAAAGATCTGTGGAAGCAGTTTAACTCATGAATACAAATAAAAAAACAATTTTATATAGTTAAAATATGAATCCCATAAAATTTAAAGTCAAGTTTAATCATCATTCAACTAGGAAATTTAGCATTCGTGACATTAAACCACAGACACTATCATTACTCGTTTTATATAATATTGATACTACCGTTATTTGTTAAATAACATTTGTTAGCTATGGAAGAGCGGGGCATCCTGGCACAAGTATATATTTACTTAAAAGGAAGTCCCAGCAACAATTTATGTATTTTTGTATGATTTTAAGCAAATAAACTATTTCTATTTCTATTTCTATTTCTATTGATAATTATTGTAAATATTAATGATTATGAATTATACTAAATATATTCTAAATAATAATAATAAAGCGCCCAATAAGCTCGACATGCATTTTTTAGTTGATTTGCCAATACATAGTAATTATGCTCCCCCATTACTAGTCTGTGGGATGTAGATTCGGCATTATATGCCTTTAGGCAGTGACTCTGTTAATGTTAACAGTGAGTCTGTTAACTAGCGGCGTTCACTGAGAGGTTCATACATAAAACTCATAAGTATATTTTTTTAACGAAGCCCCCACAGTAGGATGTCTCCTGTATGGTAGGTGCGGTTACAGTCATACATTTCACATACACAACATAACCAGACCCGAAAAACAACAATTTGTGTTTTTCCACAAATGTTGGCTCTGTCTGGGATTCGAATCCAGGATCCGCAGCATAGAAGTCAGGTACTCTAACCACTGGGCCATGTGGTCGTCTTCAGTAGACGTTTCACTGATGGTAGGATTTCTAATCAGTAATCCGTCTAGAATGTCCCAGTTATTCTGTCGTCAAGCTGTAGTGTGCAAACATTAATGTATTTTGGTCTAAAGGGCACTGCTTGCTATTGTAATTACTGGGCATTTGAGACCTAAGAACTGATGTCTCAGGGTGACGAGCGCATTGTGGTGCATAGAAATGTTCCGAGTAGTTCAGCAGACGTTGCACTTACCATGAAGTGAATTATTTGTTCAACTCGTCTCCAAAAAATAAAAATAAAATGTGGCAGATTGCCCGACAGATGGCCGGGCGTCCCGTGACGGCCACATTTTTTTTGTATTTTGAAACATCGAAATTGGTGGTTATTGAAAGAATGTATAATTGAAAGAAAATCAATAAATGAATGAACATGAAGTAATATATAAATATTTTGCGTCGCGCATCATTCAATAAAGTGGAGGTGAACGTTTTGCTCGTTTCGTCACCTTATCCAATAATAAAAAAAAAGTTCTCTAATGGTGTTGCTAAATTTTAACACAAAATCATTATGTGAAAAAAGAAAATTACCAATGAGAAAAAAGGCGCGATTTTAGTCTTACCTTTTTAGGTAGGTACCACCCCACGGCCAGTTATTCTGCCGTGAAGCAGTAGTGTGCAAGCATTACTGTTTCGGTTTGAAGGGCACTGTGAACTAGCGTAATCACTGCGCATTTGAGACTTACGAACTGATGTCTCAGGGTGACGGGCGCAGTGTGGTGTCACACAGAAATATTCTGGGCGACACAGCATTTGTTGTGGGCGGACATTGCACTTACCATCAGGTGAACGTTTTGCTCGTTTCGTCACTTTATACAATAAAGAAAAAAGTGACATCCGTTGATTTCGTAATGAGCTAGCGCAAAATCACTGCGTTAATCAAGTCAAATGATCGGTAGTTACTTTTTTGGTGCTGAAATCTAATTTAAAATCTAATGTAAATTAAAAAATACGTTATACTGCTAAAATACTTTAGCCCTTTTATTTTCTCCAAATTATATTGACTATTTATGAATTTAACGTTAAATTCATAAATAATTATAGTGTTAAATATATATCGAGCTGTACATTTTAGTCACGGTACACCATTCAGTCTAACCCCCAAGGTGTGCCAATAGATGTTTCACATCAAATACACAGTGCCTTTCTTAGCTGTAAAACAAAAATACGGTCGGCTCGATCGTTGAAAGTGAAGCTTTCTGAAGTAGTAGCATAGCGTTGCTACCATTCGTATGGTGTGTACCAGGTACAGTACTTACTACTATTTTTTTTTATATTAAAAAGTTAAAATTGCAGAAGACAATACCAAAAATTTTAAGTGAAAACTAAAAACTTGGCGATCCAATATTTTTGCAACACACTATTATCGGTCTCGCTCGTTTCGTAAATAGTAAAGGAAAGTATGCATGAGTGCCGGATAAGTTACCGTCTACAAAATAAAGGAGAGACGATTTTTAAACCGAGCAAACAGAATTAGAATATACGGAGATATAAAAACAGACTTATTCCAGAAAACATTCGGTATTCAGAAGACTAAGATGTCTTTCCTTCTTTTTCGTTTCTCATCTTACCTTTTAATTCATTTATGAAGTGCAAATGTCTCTGAAAGACCATTTTTACGAGTTTTAATTTTAAATATGAAAGTAATTTTCAGAAAGATAAACTCCCCCAGTGGTCATTCACACAAGTAAAACGTTTTACATTACCCCGCACGTTTTAAATTTAAAATGCTGCAAGCCAAAGGAGGCGTTCTGACCTACTTGATGGTGATTCGCGCCTATGACTGTTGTTTTTTGCCCACCGAATTTATTTCACCACAAATTCATTTCTCGGTTCACTACGAGTCATTGATTAATTTCAAATTTTAATGACAATTCATTGATATCCACCTGGCCGACGTTTGCACGGCAACATCTTCTGGGTAATTTCGGACGCTATCAACTGTACAGGACATATTATAGTGCCACAAATCTACGCTCTAACACAGAGGTGAGTGCCTCTGTCCTTACCGATTCGCGACTTACGTAACGCCCGTACTATAAAATCGGAGGTAAGATTTATTTCACCACCGATTTTATTGCAAGAGTCAGAGATACGGGGATACACAACCAGATCCGAAAACCAATAATTTGTATACAAATATTAGTTCCGACTAGAATTCAAACCCGGGATCCACGGCGTAGAATTGAGGTAATCTGTCCACAAATATTTCTCAATTCTAATAAGAGTTTCATTAAAAGGCTATATTCGTATAAGACACAACACGCATAAACATTATATCGGATGCGGTATATTTGAAAGTTTTCGCCGTATCCGCCAGTAAGAAATTGTTAAATATAATACGTCAAGTTATGTCCAACTTGACGTATTATATTTAACAATTTCTTAATTAATGAAACATATAATTGCTATGGCTCGGGACGAATTCATTTTAAGTGGCGCAAGAAAGAATTTCAAATTGGAAAGAGTCATATTACGAGTAGTTTTAAAAAAAATCATATAAATGTATGTGCTTTTAACAATGTATTTTCTATTCAGTTTAATAAGGTAAAAATAAAAGTATTGATTTATTGAGATATAAAATCAACAAATACTTCTTTTGAAAACTGTATTAATTCTCTTCCAAAAAAAAAAAAATCCGGAGATCATTCATGATTATTTTTACAAAAGTAAATTTTCTCTTTAGGTTCATTTCTATTTTAATTAAATACTTTTAAAAAACTACAACAACATGTAGTTAACTAGGTAACTAAAACATTGAATGTAACATTAGTTTGACTCGGTTGCAATTTAAATCTCGCCGATTGTACTAAAAAGGCTCTAGAGGTCTTTGTTTAAAGCACCATTACGCTTGTGGACAACGAAAACTGGAGTGCGTTATTAACGAATTTTTGTTGTTATATATCCTTTGCAATAAATTTATAGAAAAATATGTTTTTGCCGTGTGGTAGCGTCATAGGTGAATCTACCACTTCATCTCATCCCGTAGTTGTCGTAAAACTCGACAGAGGAAAAATAAAAACCAGAAGATGAGCAGCAGCATCTTCTTTAAACATCTGAATAAATAAACTTCGGTGGCCAACCCGCCTGCCAAGCGTGGCAACTATGCCAAAATACCCCCAAAATAAGAGCTACAAACTTTTGTGGCACTTAATCGGGGCTTATTTTCAGCAGTGGACTAGGTATAGGCTGAAATGATGATGACGATAAATAGTAAAATACGTAATATTAATAGCTTAATTTCCTAATATATTTATTTGGTAGCCGAATGTTTGCCAAATATTCTAAGAGCAACTGTCATCTGAGAGCACCCGGAAACAAATGCCTTTTACGGAATCCAACTTGGTTGGACATTGTCGGAGAAATTATCTTCTTCTCACTCGGTCTATTTTGTAAGGGTGGTAGTCGAATGTTTACCAAAGATTCCGACAGCACCCCGATCACATGGCGTGACTTTTTGTTGCGGGGCACCGATAGAGAGCTTTCATATTGATGACATTCGAAACCGGACCGTCGTGTTTCACTGTCGGAGATAACTATAGTTATCTCCGACAGTGAAACATATATGAGGGAGCTCAGTTTGCAGAAAGTGAGGGGGCAAAGGACCGTGCCTTTTTACAATATTTGGAGTAGGGCTACGTCAGACCATGAAATTTTGAAAGACTGAAATAATGAAGGATTCAGTTATAAATTGAACGTCACATATTGCTTTTATTACTAATTCCTTCCTTGTAGATTTACGTTAAACCAAAATATTTTTTTTAAAACATAGTATATATACAAGAAGTGATTCCACCTGGCACAGCGACGGAGCGACTAGTTTCTGCGCTACACTCGCGGGTTCGATTGCTGAACGGGAACAAATATTTGTATGATCTACAGATAGTTGTACCAAGTTTGGATATTAGTGTACGTGAAATTTATGTTTATAAGCTGTAGTGGTTAGAGTACCTGACTACCACGCCGCGGGTCCTGGATTCGAATCACAGTCGGAGCAAACTTTTGTGCAAAAGCACAATTGTTGGTTTTTGGGTCTGGTTGTGTTGTGTTTGTCCTTGTGTCTCTGATACTACATTCTAGCCTACCTCCGATCTTATTGGCTAAGCGTTACATCAGACACGGGTGAGTGCCCTTGTGTTTGCGCGTACACTTGTGGCACTATAATATCTCCAGCGTAGTTGATAGCCTCCGACAGTATTCGGTAGTTGTCGCCGTGGTGAAAACCGTCCAGAAGGACATCATAACATTTTATAAAGAAACTGTAGGACGTAAAGTTTAATATGTAAAATTTGTATGTTGCTTAAAAATTTACTTTGGCAGGTGTTCTAACTTACGACTACGACTGAACTAATACCGCAGTAAAATTACTAACTTTGGTTTCACCCGCGTAAAGTACCCGACCACATAATTGCACCGTACGGCATGGTATCTCGTTGACCTCAGTATTCACAGCTCGGCCATTCTCGGTGATGTTTGGATCTCAGCGTGCAAGTCAAGACTGTAGTGTAAAGTTTTACAGCCGAAAACTTGTTCAATAAACGGGCTTTCTAACGCAAAAGGTTCTGGGCTCGAATTGTAGCCGGAGTCAACATCTGTGCAACGCAAATTGTTGGTTTTTCGGCTCAGGTTGTGTTGTGCATGTGAAATGTATGTCTGTAAATGCACCCACGATACAGGATAAATCCTAGTATTGGGCATCGTTTAAAAAATATCTTTCCAGCTTTATCATAGTACAAATATATGTAAAATTAAGTAGTTTTCACTTTATGCAATGTAGCTATGATTTGTCATCCATACTGCTAATTATATTATTAAAAGAATTTTAACACTTTTCAAATTCTTTACGCCTAGATTTATTTTTTATACTTTATTGAACTTTGGAATAACTTTAAACTATCTAAAGGCCCACTTAATACTAAAACGATACTCTGTCAGTCAAACTTAGGACAGTTAGTAAACAGGTACAAAGTAAAAACAAGTAGGTAAAGTAACAGCCTATAAATGTCCCACTGCTGAGCACACACTTTCTGACATTGTGGGGTGCGCGGACTTCACATGTCGTTGAAATATTCATCAGACATGCAGGGTTTTTTTTATTGGATAAAGTGATGAAACGAAAAAATGTTCACCTGATGGTAAGTGCAATGTCTGTCCAAAACAAATGCTGTGTCACCCAGAAAATTTCTGTGTGGCACCACACTGTGCGCATCACCCTGAGATAAAAGTTCTTAAGTCTCATATGCCCAGTGATTACACTAGGTCACAGTAAACCCAAAGACAGTAATGTTTGCACACTACTGTTTCACGGCAGAATAACTGGCCCTGGGGTGGTACCTACCGAGACGGATTCCTGCATACGAAATCCTACCACCAGCTAACTTTCTTTACGATGACTTTTTTCACCGCCTCAGTAAGTGGTAAATCAGCACTAAAAATTGCAGAACAATCTTAGTGGTCCCGGCCCCGGGGATCAAACTCAGGACACTTGCGTACTATGAAATTTCAAGGCGAGCGCCCAGCCCGTGAGCTGCCACGGTTATAATTGCATATAATATAGCATACTAAGCTATATATCTGTATACATACAAACCTACCAAAATATATTTAAATGATAAACATATGTGATATACCTAATACATAATCTAGATCTACATAGAAGAAGTCGCCATTTCAGATATTAACTGTTGCGATGTACAAAAGGGCTGACGCCGAAGCAATAACCGTTTATGAACATTTTTTTTAATTTTATTTGTTATTACAGAACCACTTAAAACAGCTTAGGATTATATCTCGATTTTGTTTTAATTTTATAATTAACGAAATAACAACAATGGGAAAGTGAATTTTAATAATAATAATATATAAATATCGCTGTGAAGTACTGTCTCCTGGATGAGAAACCGCCCTACTAATAAGTATTTGCCGTGTTCGAGAATGACCGCGCCAGGCTTAATTGGGACCGGACTATCATCACAGACAGGACTATTCTTGCGACTAAGGGCGGATTTCACCGTTGAAACTAAACGCGATCAGTTCTAACTGAACGAAGTTTAAGCGTTTACTGAGTTCAATGCTACTGTTTGTATTTCACCAACATCAACTGAACGCGATTAAAGCTAAACGCGGTTCAAATTCTGAACGCCCAATTTTCGACGATCAGCTCTTTAAACGCGTTTAGAGAGCTGTCATTGCACAACTATGTAAACACAATAAATATTTTTAATACGTTTTGTTTATTGTTTGCATACCAATGTGTCTTATGCATAAAAAAAGGCTGTTTGATGTAATAAATACATCGAGTTTTTGTTTTAGATTGTGACGATATTTCACGTTAACTTCGTTTTCCTGAACGCGATCAAAATGGAGCCGGTGAAATCGATTAGACGAAAACCGAGTTCAAATTACCCGACCGAAGTGTTCCGGTGGTCGTATCTGTCAACCGGTGTAGTCCCAGTCAGTCTCTCGGGACATATACCACTGGGACTCCGTGACGGGCCGCTCCGTGCTCAAATGCAGAAGGCGGTAGTCCTCTGTATCGTCCACCGGTTTCTTTCCCTTTCCCCCATGACCGTCGCCGTTTGGCCTCCACTGCCGGGGGCTCCCGTCTGGTTGGGATTTTATTTATATGCTTTATTGTATATTATTACGTCTACTTCGTCTTATTTATTTCATCTTTACAATAATGAAACTGTTATTCTCGCAGTGCTGAGCACAGATGCCCCCCCCCCCCCCCCCGCCAATTTATTTTTAAAGGGTTTTTGGGACAGGAATTATTCTGCCATACTGCTCCAATGCGGCTTGGCAGATTTCACATGCGCTCATAATATTTATTTATTTCTCAGACATATACATTTCATCACGATGATTTTATTAACAATTTTAAACTTGCAATGAACGATTTCATTGGTGCCGGTACCGGGGGTCGAACTAATGTAATAGTCGTACTATGAAGTTCAAGACAACGCCCCGCCCCAGAGCTATCATGGCTCTATGAATGAATAAATGAACCATCATATTAGAGGACAATGTTCATGTACGCAATTCTTTTCTTTTCCTAAATAATACGTGATTATTTCGATAGTAGGTCAGCCGTATTTAAAAATGTAGCCTATAAATAGAGTCTTGTTAGCGGCGTACTGAATTTTTCTATTTGCCGCGTCTAACGCACGGCTGGGTGACGACGCGGCAATGCGACATGGAGCGTGACGTCATGCCACGACGGTCTAAGGGCGGGCGGCAACACTTGAAAATATTACGATATCACGCCTCACTTTGTGATCATTTGTATTTTTATGTATCATATATTTTTAATTATAAAATACAATGAACTAAAAGTATAGTTTCCCCTTTAAACAGTTTTTGTATTAATAAAATATTTGCAACTTCACTGCTTACGCGCTAAATGTCGCTGTTTACTTTTATACTACATAAGATTTTTTTTTTTTTTTTTTTAAAAAAAACGATGCCCCACAGTAGGATTTCTCCTGTTTCGTGGGTACGTTTTACAGACATAAATTCCACATGCACAAACCACCCAGACCCGGAACAACTATCTGTAGGCCATACAAATATTTGTCCCGTGCGGGAATCGAACCCGCGACCCGCGGCGCAGAAGCCGAGGGCTTAGCCACTGCGCCAACCGAGCCAACGAGATTGAAAATTGCTCAAGCGCTATAAAATTTGGAGTTGAAACTATCATATAAATAATTTAGTTTCTTAGTAAACTCACACATATAATTTCAACGTAAAATGCTCGCAAAGGGAACCGCAATTTTGTGGGGTTTAATTAAACATTCCACTACGCGGTGGACCGGTACTTTAGGTTACCCTAATAAACCAGAATCTCAATAATGGTTGAGGTGAAAATCGTAATTGAGTCTGTTGTCCTGACTACTGTCGAGGATTCGAGGTTCGAATCCGCCAATACATGATGGTTTTATATAATTATATATTTATAATATAAGTTAACATAATTTTGCGACTCTATGTCCACAATTTTCTTTTTCACGAGACATTTTTTTTAATTATATATATTATATATATATATATATATATATATATATATATATATATATATATATATATATATAATTAAAAAAAATGTATATATATATATATATATATATAGACATTTATACATAATCTCTGGTGTCAGGGGTCTGCGGATATATAAAATTACCAGTAGACCCGTTATTGGGTCGACCCACCGGAACCAGGAGTAAAATGCCGAAAATTCGACATATGTATTCAATGCGATAATGTTGCTGGGTCGGCGTAGTGGAAGCGTATTTCTCCTCGTGTGGAATCGTAGAAAACATATGTCTGTACAATTATGTCCACACGAGGACTCTTTATGAATTGATAATAATAATGATATGAATTAACATTCATTAAATATAACTACTACGATACTACCGTATTTTTTTGCTTGAAAATGTCTCTCGAGGACTATCAAGTATAATTTGAGAAGCAAGAAATGAAGGAACTCACTTTTTTAATAAATGTATTTATTTGTATTTTTTTCTGTAAGATCTTTTATGTAAGACTCTTGAGTAACACGCGTATCCGCGTAGAAACACACACAAACACATACCCAAACCTACACTAGCATTTATTCTGAACAATGACGAACTCACTGAAGGAACTAAGATGACATGAATGTATTAGAAAGCAGAGGAAGCCACTGTTAAACTGTTACACTGTGTTTTGCTATCACATACACATACAGGGACGTTGATTGTATGTTTATATTACGTTTCAACGAACATATTATTATTATTGTTTCATATTCTTAGATTGCTACTCGCACTTTAAGTTAAAACTAAAGAAGAAATAATCACCGTAATCAAGTCCATTACCTCTTCATCTTCTCAATAAAATCATTTTAGATAATAAACAATAATTATTTTCGTATAACTTTAAACTAATGTGCATGTATATTTAAATTCTTTACACTCATTAAACAACGCAGAGAAAATTTTGTAACTGCTACTTAATCCGCCTTACTTATTTTTTAAAGAAGTTTCTTGACCTACTTGACTTACGACCTCTGCAGTGGACCGCTGCGCCTTACCTGAGCAATTTTATCTTTTGTACTCGACATGAAAAACGTGGATATAATGCGGAGACTAAAAAATATTAATATAAAATTATGTTTTCTTTCATTTATTTGTTCATTCGTAAATTTGCAATTGTAATAATAGTAATTATTACAATAGCAAATTTACGAATTTTTTTTTTTTATTGTACTAAGTGACGAAACGAGCAAAACGTTCACCTGATGGTAAGTGCAACGTCCGCCCACAACAAATGCTGTGTCTCCCAGAATATTTCTGTGTGACACCGCACTGCGCCCGTCACCCTGAGACATCAGTTCTTAAGTCTCAAATGCCCAGTGATTACGCTAGCTCACAGTGCCCTTCAAATCGAAACACAGTAGTGTTTGCACACTACTGCTTCACGGCAGAATAACTGGCCCTGGGGTGGTGCCTACCTAGACGGATTCCTGCATAGGAATCCTACCACCAAATTTTCGATTTTGGATTTTTCGATTGATGATGATGATTACTATCATCATCATCAATCAAATCGAAAAAATAAATAAACGTCCGAGATTTTCGATGGTTCATTAGTTTAACGAAATGTAAAGAAAACTCAAATTCTCCATCTGTTCGTTTGTCTAGACAAAAAATCTAACAAAGTAACAGCCTATAACTGTACCGTTAAGTGTTGAGGCCTGCTCTCAATTTCGAGAGGATTATAGTGCCGACAAATCATACATGGCGTCCATGTATGAAGCAGGCAGAACAGGCTTACTTCGCGATGTTTTCCTTCACTGCCGAGCACGTGGTAAATCAGCACTTATAGTTGTAATAAAAAAAATAGTGTTTCCCTCACCCGTGAAATGGGAACTTAGCAATATATGAAAATGTGGCTTGATCTGGCTACATTTTCATATTTTGAATGGAAACATGCTGACAACAATGCAGGATACGTTTTAAAGAAGGTTTTTGGTGTAATATCACTTCAAAAGAATAATAAATTGTCAGTGGATACATTCTTTAAATTAAACTAAATTTTACGGATTTTCTCGCGTTTATATTTACTATTTATATCCTGACGTTTCGAGTGCTTTGGGACTGAGGTGACAGATGTCCTGATGTCATAGTTGACCCGGAGTACCTTCAGCTTTTAATTATTATTTTTGGTCCGATCTACGCAGAAAGAGCTAACTGTATCTTGAAGTCTTGCAGTGGTATGCTTGGTTTTTGATTTAGTTTTATTAATTATAGGATCCCAAGCTGGTGGTAATACCCAACCACCTTGTCTATTAAAATTAGGATGTTTTTAATTTCAATAGCCTCGCGAATCATAGGAATCGGTGTTCTTTTGCAAGGATTTGTGGTCTATCAAATCTGTATAATACTCGTACCTATTAGTATGGGTCTTTTTCCTATACACAGTGGGTCTGGTGTGTGTGGTATTTAAATGGTGAATTTCACCACCATCCTTCACAGTTAGCTACCGTGGGTAAAACTTTGTTTCAGAGAGCACAAGGGCAAAATCTATGACAGTAAACACCTGACCGCCGAGCTTGAGCATGTCAAGCAAGTTTTACAAGACAACAAGCTTTGGGTTCCGCGCCTTCGTCGCAGTGACCGAGTGAAGCCGGCCACAGTCGAGCGTGTACCTGCAGTCCTACCATATGTCACAGGAGTCACGAACAAAATTGGCTATATCTTGAAGCGGGCTTCCATAAGAACATTTTTCAAGTTGCAGAAGAAGATAAGTCAGTTTTCACCATTTGTCAAGTGTAACGTCCCTCTACAACATGTAGGAGTATACAAGCTGGATTGTGAATGTGGTGTCTCTTACATAGGGCAAACAAAAATATCAGTAAAAACCCGCGTTAAAGAACACATCGCTGATGTGAAGCATCGTCGCTCCAGTAAGTCTGCAGTCTGTGACCATGTTCTGGATCATCCCAACCATTATATCAGATTTGATAAACCACAAATCCTCGCGAAAGAACACCGATTTCTACCAAGGATGATTCGCGAGGATTTTGGAAATTAAAAACATCCTAATTTTAATAGACAAGGTGGTTGGGTATTACCACCAGCTTGGGATCCTATAATTAATAAAATTAAATCAAAAACCAAGCATACCACTGCAAGTCTTCAAGATACAGTTAGCTCTTTCTGCTTAGATCGGACAAAAAATAATAATTAAAAGCTGAAGGTACTCCGGGTTAACTATGACATCAGGACATCTGTCACCTCAGTCCTCCCGTGACCATGGGTGCTGTAAAGCACTCGAAACGTCGGGATATAAATAGTAAATATAAACGCGAGAAAATTCGTAAAATTTTGTTTCATTTAAATGGATTTATTCTTACCAAATGAAAGAAACAGATAGGGGAAATATAATGAAATTATAGGTGGAAAAATAAACTCAATAAAAGATTTACCAGATTACGAAGTAATGCTAATGTAACATGTATTAAAAAATTTAGATACGAGAGTCTCTGAAAGCGATATGCTTAAGCTATACATAATTAAAAGAACAGCCGAGAATAAAATGTTTTGTGGTTATATGGGTGAGATTGATGTTACGCAGTGGACCTGTGACGGGTTGATATGATGATGATATTTATTGTATCTGATCATTGTGTTGAACAACTTTTACTGTGTCACAAGAAAACCTGTTGTTTCATGAGTTTTCGTTCCTGAGCAGCATTCTCCTTGATTTTTATTTTGTGGTGTAGATACAGTTTATATCCTCGGAGACTGAACTTTGAATTGTGATTTATTTGATAAAAAACATTCTTACGTTATGAGCCGTGGTAGCTCAGGGGCTAGGCGCTCGCTTTAAATTTTATAGTACGTGCGTGATCGGGGTTCGATTCCCGGTGCCGGCACCACTAAAATTGTTAATTGCAATTTTAAGTGCTGATTTACCACGTGCTCGGCGGTGAAGTAAAACATCGTGAGGAAACCTGCAAGTCTGAGAAATAAAAAATATTTCGAAGACATGTAAAGTCCGCCAACCCGCATTCGAGCAGCGCGGCGGATTCTTCCTAGCTCCAAAACCCTCTCAGAAATGGGAGGAGGCCTGTGCTCAGCAGTGGGAAATTTATAGGCTGAAACTTTATTCTTACGTTGGTCGTGCGAAGTGCAGTGCAATAATGGTTTTGATAATATTACATCCATACAAATGTTGAAACTGCAATAGTTCGATACCTTCCCAAGACAAGATATTTTTATATAAGAGAAAGTAACGAAAAGAGCAAATTGTTCACCAGATGGGTAAGTGCAACATCTAGCCAAAACAAATGCTGTGACACCCATACATTTTTGTGTGACACCACACTGCGCGCGTCGCCCTTAGACATGGGTTCTTAATATCCATATGCCCAGTAATTACACTAGCCATTAGTGGCCTTCAGATTGAAACACAGTGGTACCTACCGAGACTGATTCCTGCAGAGGAATTCTACCACCGGTAGATTATTATTTTGCTTAACTGAAAAATTTGCTTACGTAGTTAAGAATTATTACAGTATCTCTAAAGAAATGTTTTTTAATGAATATAACAGACTGCCATGTTCGTTTTTAATTAAAATAATTAATTTGATAGTTGTCGTAAAACAACTTTAAAGTCAATAAATTAAATATGCTTATTAATGAAGAATGCAATCATATTTGTGATGTTTTTTGCCGAGGTATAAAATTACGGTTAGTACCGTAATTTTATACCTCGGCAAGGAAATAATTTGTTATATAAAAACCAATTCATTGATCATTTGATATTTGTATTCATTACGAATTCATACAAAACGGTTACGTTATGTCTATTGTGATACTTAAAATTTTAACATATTAAGATATCTAGTTAAGATCCAGCTGTTTTAAATTCAGAAAAACAACAAGACTTTTTTTACCTCTAACCTTAGATAAAAAGAGTTAAAGTTCTTTTTTTAAGACTTTTTCTTTAAAAAAAGTGACGAAACGAGCAAAACGTTCACCTGATGGTAAATGCAAGGTCTGCTTATAACAAATGCTGTGTCACCCAGAACATTTCTGCGTGACAACGCACTGATCCCGTCACCCTGAGACATGAGTTTATAAGTCTCATTTGCCCAGTGATTACGCTAGCTCTCAGTGCCCTTCAAGCCGAAACACAGTTATGTTTCGGTTCGTGGAATTATTTAAGAGTTACTTTAAATATTTTAAGATACTTAAAGAAACTTCAGGTTTTTAAATAACTTTGTCTGCTCAGGCTCAAGGAATTTAGGTGGTATCTCGTTCTCGAGAAATAGTTAATTTATCATTTTAAATGAGTACACAGAGATCATAATTTAAGGAGTATTTCATAGGCGTTTCACTTATTTTCATTTTAAGTTACATTATATACTAGTTGAGCTCCGCGGCTTCATCATTATCATCATTACAGCCTATTATAGTCCACTGCTGAACATAAGATTGCCACAAATGTTTGTAGCTCTAATTTTAGGAGGATTTTGCCACGCTTGGCAGGCGGGTTGGTAACCGTAGTTCATTTATTCAGATCTTTCAAGAAGGCGCTGCTGCCCGTCTTCTGGTTTTAATTTTCCCTCTGTCGATATTTACGTCACCTACGGGATTAGATGGATAAATAAGCCGACCACATGATTGCGCTGTACGGCATAGTACCATATGACCTGAGTATTCACAGTTCGACCCTTCTCGGTAACGATCTGTTCTCAGCGTACGGCACCTTAAGTTGTAACATGAGCTTTTATTTTGAGCTTTATCATGCGCCCTGCATTGAATATTTTTATTTAATCAAATACATGGAATTCGTAGGATAAAGTTCATACGTTCAAAGTGGTTCAGCTTTTTCATAAATAGATATTATAATTTTTTGATAATTAACCTTATCAAATGTATAATTTTTTAAAGGTTGTACGTAAATTTAGAAAAAGAGTTATTGCCTACTCATATACAAATATGCTTTACAGGTAAGATGTATTTGTTCAGGCTTCGCTTTGTTCAATGATGTCGGCGTCCAATTTGGTTACACATTTGAACTTTGCTTGTTTATGTTTATCTACCGCCCGTACTGTTAAAATAATTTGTACGGTAAATATTAACGCAACGTCTACCATGTAAAATTTCTATTATATAATAAGGCCATGAATGTGATGTACACGATGTTTTTTGTAAGGAAATAGGATATGCAAGACCTAGACGGATCTAGGTAGGTACCACCCCAGGGCCAGTTATTCTGCCGTGAAGCAGTAGTGTGCAAACATTACTGTTTCGGTTTGAAGAGCACTGAGAGCTAGCGTAATCACTGGGCACATGAGACTTAAGAACTGATGTCTCAGGGTGCATTGTGGTGTCACACTGTTCTGGGTGACGAACGTTTAGCTCGTTCCGTCACTTTTATCAAATAAAAAAAAGGAATCGTTTTTTTAAAAAAATGTTTTCCAAAATACTGCATTATTATTCTTACCGAGCCCGGCACTTATTACCCGTGGGCATCCGTGTAAATACAACTGTCGGATATTACGAAAAATGAAACCGAAACTGATTTTACTGCAGGAATCCGTCTACGTAAGGTGCTAGTGCAGTGCCAGTTATTCTATAGTCAATCAGTGGTGTGTAAATATTACTTTGTTTCGGTTTGAAGGGCACTGACAGCTAGTGTAATTACGTCGCATATGAGACTTAAGAACCGATGTCACAGGTGGACGAGTGCGATGTGGTGTTACACAGATATGTTCTGGGTGACTCAGTTTGTTCCATTAAAAAACTTTCCTCAGTCTGCTAATAGTTCACTGCTGGACATACGCCTCTCGTAAGTGGGGAGGATATGCCGGAAAAGCCACGCTTTTCAGGCGGATTGGCGATCAGCAGTACCAGATACCACGCATCTTAGACACTGCGGCTAGTAACCGGTCTGGCATTTGTCGAGATAGTTATCATACTATCTGTCGAAGCCATGAGATTTTCCTGGGATTTCCCTTAAGTCGTACGATACGCATGCGATAAGAATATGATAATCCTATGCAGGAATCCGTCTAGGTACGTACTACTTAAGAGACAGTCAATCTGAAATTAAGCAGTAGTGTGCAAACATTACTGTGTTTCGGTCTGAAGGGCACTGAGTGCTATTGTAATTACTGGGCATATGAAACTTAAGAACTGATGTCTCAGGGTGACGGGCGCAGTGTGTGACACACAGAAATGTTCTGAGCGACACAGTATTTTATTTTTCAGGTGAACGTTTTGCTCGTTTCGTCACTTTATACAATAAAAAAAAAAATTACTGAAACCGCCACCACACGGCGATTCCACTTAAATAAGTCGAGTGAAGAAAATATCAGCAGAAATAAAAATACTTTGGAAAGGCCAAATTGGTCTCAAAAACCTCGGCGTGCTCAGTAGAGCGGGATAGTATTTCATACCGGCCCACCGCTTGCTACTTTACAAGGCACAAGTTCGGCCACACATGGAATACTGTTCTCATCTCTTGGCGGGGGCACCGCAGTGCCAGCTCCTTCCATTCGACCGCATCCAGCGAAGAGCGGCTCGAATCGTCGACGGCCAGATTCTTTCCGATCTGCTTGATCCACTGGCCTTGCGAAGAGACGCTTGCGTCTCTTTGCGTTTTTTATCGTATGTACTTTGAGGAGCTTTCGAGGAATTGTTCGGAATCATACCAGCCGCTGAGTTTCACCATCGTACATCGCGGCACAGCACCAAATTTCATCCACATCACCTTGATGGTTAGCATTCCACCACTGTGCTCTTTTCGCGAAATTTTCTTCCACGCACGACCACTGTGTGGATGTTGCTGCCGCCAGCGGTTTTTCCGGACCGATACGATTTAGGGACCTTCAAGAAAAGAGCCTATTCCTTTCTGAAAGGCCGGCAAAGCACCCGCGATTCCCCTGGTGATGCGGATGTTCATGGGCGGCGGTGATCACTTAACATCAAGTTGTAATTTTCTTTTTTGATTTTCACTTAAATTTTAGAATTATATTAACGATGTATTAACGGTTAACGATTCTCTACAGTTATATCGACGACGGAACATTGGATAACAATCGTTGCCAGAGATAGTCTCCGCCGTCAAATTTCGTGGATAACGCTTGGAACACTTGCTGTCGACCATGCACGGTAATAACGGTTGAATTATCCCAACGAAAGTGAAAGGAAACGATTTTGTGGCCGACAACACTTGGACTGTTCCGTATTCGCCACATCTTTCTAAACCATTCAATGAGCACTGCAACTCCACGTTGCAATTTTGATTTGCAGTGGAATGGTTCTCAATAGTGCGAAGTCTAATTGCATTACGGCCTCGAGGTGAAAGATTAGATCTTCTGGCTCGCGGCATTGTAAATGACACTGGAAAATTGGTCAGAAATGGACAGCATTGCATGATATGGTGTTGCTCTGCACGAATAAAGACTGCCCATACACTACCTTAGTCGCTTACGACACCTCGTTAGGAAAGAGGTGGTGCTATTCTACTCTGCCTTAAGCGTAGCAACTCGCCGGTGTTACGCGTTTTAAACTTACTACGACTATAAAACACTTTAACGGTATTAAAGCTGCAATAGAAAAAAGTTTTATCAATGTTCAATCAACAAAGGATATATTTTTTTTAACAGATAATTATTATGGTTGTAGTTTTTAGATTTAATAAGGGTTTTTACTTTTATTTAACTTACTTTCTACGTATGTTTCCGGTTCAAATCTACTATTTATGACCTACTTTCCGAATTCCGATTGAGCTGAAATTTGGCATATTTATCTAGCTTTGGCGACAATGCAATAATATGGTACCATGGAGCTGGTCTGATGATGGAGCCGAAAGTTGGCCATGGGAACTCCTCAACTGAGCAACATAGCTCCGTTATGCCTAGTAGCATTTGAAGCCCATTGCTGGACATTGGCATTACAAATAAAATCTTGTAACAAAAATATGATTTTTGTTTAAAACTTATTTGTTAAAGAAACAATTTTAATAAATTATTAACAATTATTAAAAACAGTAGGTAATTAATTCGTCGTTTGAATTAGTCAAAGAATCCATCTCATTATGCGATGTTAAGAAAATCGACGTTGGAAGATGTCGATAATCTTTTGGTCGCCGACAGCGATCTCAAACATCAGTTAGCGTTTAATATTGCGAAAAGTCCAGTGTTGTAATCACTAATAAGCTTGCTAGGCATAACGATTACAGTAAATGTAGGAAAGGAAGTTAATTTGCTAGGACCGCATGTAAAATATAAAATAGTGTACAATACCTAGTTTACCGGCCGTGTGGTAGCGGCCTAAGAGAATCTACCACCCCATCTCATCCCGTGGGTGTCGTAAAAGTCGACAGAGGGAAAATGAAAACCAGGAGATGGGCAGCAGCATCTTGCTCGAACATCTAAATAAATAAACTGCGGTTGCCAACCCGTCTGCCAAGCGTGGCAACTATGGCAAAATCCCCCAAAACGAGAGCTACAAACTTTTGTGGCAATCTATGGGGGAGGCCTATGTTCAGCAGTGAACTATTAATAGGCTGAAACGACGACGACGACGACCTAGTTTTTGAAAAGCACAGCCCGCCCTTCCTCAGTAGCGTGCACAAGCAAACTAACACCGCCACCAGATACCCTCCATCACTACGATACTACGACTAGGTAATATACATCACTGAAGTCGAGAACCCGTGTGGTGGCGGTTTAAGACAATCTACCACCGCTTTAAATCACGTGGGTGTCGTAATCCTGAAGCAACTACTGAATAAATAAACTGCGGTTGCCAACCCGCCTGCCAAGCGTGGCAATTATGGCAATATCCCTAGAGAGCTTCAAACTTTTCTGGCAATCTTTGGGGGAGTCCTATGTTCAGCAGTGGACTATGATAGGCTGAAGTGATGATAATGATGATGAAGTCGAGAACACGACACGTGTTTCGCCCCAAAACGAGACATAATCAAGTGACTGTCGTAGACCACCATTTTATATTTTACACACGGATTTTAGCAAATTAACTTTCTTTCCTACATTATAATGGATTTTCGCAAAATAACGCTTGATTCTATTAACTATATTACAGTAAACTTATGACATGTGGCGAATGAACTTGAATGGATATGCTGGTGGCGTGTCTAAATCCGCCACCCAGTCTCATCCTTTCGATGTCGTAAGAGTCGATAAATCGAGAGAAATATCTGAATAATCGTAGGGTTTCCGACAGGTAATGAAATTGCCATCTCTTAATATACGGGGCCAAAAATACACACGTCGGTGACGGGCCGCAGCGTCTAAAGTGCGCGGTGACCTACTATGATAGCCAATCTGTCTGCCAAGCATAGTGATTAAGTGAAGTCGGAAGGATTCTTTTCAAGAGAAATCCATATTCAGCAGTAGACTTGAGCTAAAACGATGAAGATGATGGTGACGATAATATAAGGAAAGGTAAAGTAAAGTAGGTCAATTAAAATTTCAGTTAACATTGTTTTTGACGTCGATACCGGGGAACCAACCCCTGACTCGTATTATGTAAACAGTATATTAACCAATATATTTCGATTTATGACGTTTGTTACTAACAGAAACTTGAAGGAGTGTCATCTTAAGAGGCTAAATCTAATACGTTTTTTTGTTGCAGACATTCTGCGTGGTGTCGAAGCGTTTCCGCAAGAACTACATTCACCGCTTCACGGCGACGAGGTCCTTATTCTGGTGGTCCCCATGGTCTCCGGTGCGGCGGGCGTGTGTCTATCTCTCCACCAATCAGTACTTCGACTACTTCGTCATGGCCACTATTCTGCTCAACTGTGTCTTCCTTGCCATGTCGGAGACAATTGAAGAGGCTGAGTAAGTATTATATAATTTCTGAACGTCTAATTCCAGGTTCCTGTAAAGAAACACTGTTTTTAGATTTTGTGTTAGAAAATGATGTTACCTGGCCAATTTCACGATCACAGCGACAACTTCCGAATACTGCCGGAAGCTATCAACTTCGAAGGACATATTAAGATACTAACAATGCTTCTGTAGGATACCTTCTGTATGAGTATTTAAGTGAAAACTATGTATTTGGAACATTTACTATTGAGATGATCGGACCGGGAACTGCATTCGCAACTGATCGTTTTGCTGTTGACAAAAAGGGCTGGTTCTTTTCTCGCTGAAAGTTGAAGTAACTATACAGCGAAGAAATGCAATCAGCGTTATGGTACTATGCTGTGAGTAGTAGGTCTATTTGATGCCTTTAGTAATTTAATTGTAAGTATTGTAAATATAGTAGGAAAAAAAACAATAACTTGTGATAGATAGAATCCGTAACACTGATCCGCAACAGAACTAGGGTAACCGGTAAAATCCAAAGGATACAGCAGGTTGAAGTACATCTCTTTTTCAATCTTATCTCACTGTCAACTCGATCAACATCAGTAATCACCATCATCATTTCAGCCTATCACTAGTCCACTGTTTAACATAGGTCTTCTTCATAAAAGTAGCAACAAAAGTTTGTAGCTCACATTTAGGGGGGATTTTGCCACTTATGCCACGCTTGGCAGGCTGGTTGGCAACAATTTATTTAATGAGATGTTCCAGGAAGACGCTGCTGCCCATCTCCAAGTTTTTAATTTCTCACTGTTGACTTTTACGTCACCCAAGGGATGAGATGGGGTGGTAGATTCTCTAGCCGCCACCACACGCTTTAGTATAGATAGCAAGATCTTTTGACCTGAAGAGAATGCCGCTGCTAACAAGAGACATAAAAAAGAGTGTAGATGATTTTTATGTCACTACTAGTTGTTACCTGTCCGTCTCGTTGGCCTTAGTAATAACTTTGATAATTGACAAAAATTGTTTTATGATTTCAAAACTACGAGTATTAAAAGATTGATTGAAATAAATTTATATAAAGGCAGACATTTGCAATAACGATGTTTTATCTAAGTTTCTTTTTTATCATTATACATTTTTTATTTTAAAACAACATTCTTTATCCATTTAGTGGATAATGCCAGAATAAACAGACTTAGGGGTGAGCATACAGAAGAACATCCGTCATATTGCCTTATGAGAGAGATATCGGGATAGATTTTTTCTATAAGCCCATCGACTGTACTATTAGCGCATGCCGTCTAGTTATGCGTATTCGCCAGCGTATAAACGTATAAACGTCCCGCAGACTCTTCCCCTCTAAGGTGCACTCTCATCTTAGAGTCATGAATTTAACTGAATGCTATGAAGGGGATTTTTTAAGACATGCTATAATTTTATTGGCGCGTATACTGGTAAAGTTTTTGTAGGTTGCTTATGTGTTGTGGCAATCTATGGGAAAGGCCTATGTTCCATAGTGGACTAATATGAGCGAAAATGATGATTATGATATCATGCAGAGACCTATTCAACTCTTCAACGCCTTACTTGTATATAGTGCATAATAGTGTTTTAATCCAAGACTATTATTTTGGCTTGACATAATACTTAGGAAAGATTACATTGCTTTGAAATATTGCACATTGGACTCTATACCTTCGTCAAGTTAAGGGGCAATTCAAAGCAGAGTGTACAGTCCTACTTTCATTTCAATTTCTGTGAGTTGATCAGTCTGTCAGTCAGTTTCTACTTTTATATATATGGATAATGGAAACTGTCAAACAGGTATTTTTATTTATTTAGATCTAAAAATAACACGAGAATCGCGCCTTACTAAAGTGCCTGGAAGAGGAAAACATGTTTACTAGAACGGTTTCACTTCCTTATATGCAAGAACAAAATTTCGTTTATTTCCTTTATATTGTGCGGCGGTAGTTATATATTTATTTAATGGACACGAACATACGCATATTGTTTGATATAAATCCCTAGACGGCGTAGTGTATTTTTATACACGTATAAAACTCTTGCAACATTTTGTAAGAAAATATATATTTTATTCACAGACCATCTAGTGAAACATAAACAAATGGTGTTTTTGCTTAAAGGCCTCAGACTTTATCAAGAGTATTATATCGTTACTGTATAGAGTTTAGCACGACGCTCACGTTCCGGCGCGTCGTACTAATGCTTTCTATTTTATGGATGCCTTAATATTCTATGAAAATTTAGTTTTTCTTTGTATTCGTAGTAACAAATTGAAGATATAAACTCATTAGACGTTGTTACATACCTTTTCTAATGAGGTAATTAAAAATATAATTGATTTGTTTTTTAATTATGCGGATGCCATTAGATGACACCCATTCCGGTTTGTTACTGTTGACCAGTGTCGGTTTAGGTGACGTATGTTTGAGATAGGTAAAACAACATGATAAAACCACGGTTAATAACAAATAGTATATTTTAAGTTGCTAAAGTTCCGCTGCTGGACATAAGCCACTAATTGTTTAGAGGTATATGTAGCCCGAGTCCATCAACTGCTTCAGGGCTGGTCAGCGGACTTCAAATGTCCTAAAAAGTGTTTTATTTCCTTCATGACAAATAACTTTGCGTATAAGCTTCGTTAATATACTAACTGCTTTGAATAGCTCTGCTATAGGACTCTACAGCTGCAGCTTGTTAAGGCTCCACTGCTGGACATAAGTCACTAATTTATTAGAGGTGTATGTAGCCCGAGTCCATCAACTGCTTCAGGGCTGGTCAGCGGACTTCAAATGTCCTAAAAAGTGTTTTATTTCCTTCATGACAAATAACTTTGCGTATAGGCTTCGTTAATATACTAACTGCTTTGAATAGCTCTGCTATAGGACTCTACAGCTGTAGCTTGTTAAGGCTCCACTGCTGGACATAAGTCACTATATTTTTAGGGGTGTATGTAGCCCGAGACCATCAACTGCTTCAAGGCTGTTCAGCGGACTTCAAATGTCCTAAAAAGTGTTTTTATTTCCTTCATGACAAATAACTTTGCGTATAGGCTTCGTTAATATACTAACTGCCTTGAATAGCTCTGCTATAGGACTCTACAGCTGTAGCTTGTTAAGGCTCCACTGCTGGACATAAGTCACTAATTTTTTAGAGGTGTATGTAGCCCGAGTCCATCAACTGCTTCAGGGCTGGTCAGCGGACTTCAAATGTCCTAAAAAGTGTTTTATTTCCTTCATGACAAATAACTTTGCGTATAGGCTTCGTTAATATACTAACTGCTTTGAATAGCTCTGCTATAGGACTCTACAGCTGTAGCTTGTTAAGGCTCCACTGCTGGACATAAGTCACTAATTTTTTAGAGGTGTATGTAGCCCGAGACCATCAACTGCTTCAGGGCTGTTCAGCGGACTTCAAATGTCCTAAAAAGTGTTTCTATTTCCTTCCTGACAAGTAACTTTGCGTATACGCTTCGTTACTATAGTAACGAAGTTTTTTTATTGTGAAAAGGTCAATGTATCACTGGTATCCCGCCTGGTATTAATTGGTGATACGGTCCAAGTTTCTGGATACGTTAGCCTAGATGCCTATTCACTGTTGCCCCTCTAAACCTATTCAGTTAAACCGTCATCGTCGAACACATGGTATTCGCATTATTTACAATTGCAATTAAGAATAATGGAACGAAGGTTGCGCGCGTTCGTTCAAATCTGCCTTTGTACGCGTTTGTTTGTCACTCTGTAAAAATATTTAATTAACTAATAATTCACAAATGACGAAGGCCTTTGAAATCATAAAAAAATATTTCATCCATAATGATCAACGCCATTTTAGTAATTTGCTATGTAATAAATTTCTAATCCCTTTTACCGAATTCACCGGTCGCTCAGAAAACGTTTTATTTATTTACGCATAAACCCTTCCATATCAATTTATCTTTTCGAAAAGCCTAGACACTTGAATATCGTGACAAGTTTCATAAATCTTCCATATGTAACGCACATGCGAAGATAATGTGCGAAAATAGCAGCAAATGTAAAAGGAAATTGACTTTCTGTCAATCAGTCAAGTCAATCCACTTATATGACAGATGAAAAAAAATAGAATTTCAGGTTGTTTTGGTAAGTGTCTATTATAACATGGTAAAAAATATTATAATGGTTTATATGCACTTAATATAGCTGCACGGCTAGCTGATCAGCCTCGGCTACGCAGGGAGGTTATTTTAGAAAGTTTTATTAAAAGCGTTATTATGTTATACACGCAGAGTGTTATATGCTCGTTGAATGTAATTAAATCGCGCTCATACAGAATGATTGGCAGTACGTCTTCAACAGTAGTATTTAAGGTAAGACGGAATATATTAGCTTTTTCTCCAAATGTCAATGTCACCATCATTATGCTAATCGTCATGCTAGTTGACAAACGAGGTTCTGGCACCCGACATGCCTCCAGAAAACGTTGAGAGCAAATCCCTCAGACTGGCCTCTAGTGTCAGGGTACTCGCTCTGCACATTCGTGACGAGTATGGGCAAATCTTCTTTGGAATTTATGCTATCACTTTTCAGAAAAGTCCGAGTCCGAATAAAGACTGATAATGATGGTGATGATAATTATAACTTAAGTGTAATATTTACGCAATAGAGCCGCTCAGGAGCTCGACGGCTCAGGCGGGGTATAACCACAATCCCAGTAAAGTATAAAGTCGCAGCATAACGCTGCAATGTTTCATATGACAAATAAAGAGAACCGAGACCAAATTGCTAGTAGTAAACATAGGAAGATTTTCAAGTATTTTAGCGTTATTTTGGCTATTGCTTGTATTCTAACTATTCTGGCTAACCCGTCAATTATTCAAAGAACGGTTTGTCATGATCTGCAGGAGTTTAATCTTGTTCTATTTATCTTGTCAGTGCAATGTCAGGTGCAAATAAATCTAATTCTACGTGTATCTCTTGAAATGGTAAGCATACATCAAGTGGTTTTATATTCTTGATGCTGTGAACATTTCGCTATACAAATAGAAGTATACTATTGTTTACTGGATGATTGTTTACTGATGGTAGGATTCCTATGCAGAAATCCGTCTGGGTAGTACCACCCCAGGGCCAGTTATTCTGCCGTGAAGCAGTAATGTGCAATTATTACTGTGTTTCAGTTTGAAGGGCACTGTGAGCTAGCGTTATTACTGGGCATTTGAGACTTAAGAACCAATGTCTCAGGGTGACGGGCGCAGTGTGGTGTCACACAGAAATATTCTGGGTGACACAGCATTTTTTGTCGGCGGACGTTTCACTTACCAACAGGTGAACGTTTTGCTCGTTTTGTCACTATAATAAAAAAAAAATATGATTATGATTTTATACGGCATCCTTTTTTTTATTGTTATCGCTTATAATTTTTACGTAAACTAAATCGTAATTGTCAGTATATACATGTCTGTTATTTAAGACAGTCTGTTGTTTTTTATAACAAAAAAAAATGCCTAAACAAAGGTTTTTTGAACATTACGCTAATGGTAACACCCACATTCGCCGGACATACATTTTCATATTTGTTTCATCATCATTTCATGTAAGCCTATCACAAGTCCACTGCTGAACATAGGTCTCCCCCATAGATTGCCACATAAGTTTGTAGCTCTCATTTTGGGGGAATTCTGCTATAGTTGCCATGCTTGGCAGGCGTGTTAGCAACCGCAGTTTATTTTTTCAGATGTTCCAGGAAGATGCTGCTGCCCATCTCCTGATTTTCATTTCCCCTCTGTCGACTTTTACGACACCCACGGGATGAGATGGGGAGGTAGATTCTCTTAAGCCGCAATCACACATTATTTTATTGAAATCAAATTCATATAAGACCTGTTCTAATATAGCGATAATATTCAAGATAGCGAGCACTTTAGCCTAGATGCACTTATAATATTAAAGTGCATGAATAATGCGGCCTTGAATAGAAATGCGACGAGATGGTTTATTTGCGTTTTATCGTTTTTTTTTTCTGGTAGAGGGATTCCTATGCAGAAAATTTCCAATGAAGGAATCCGTCTAGGTACACCACCGCAGGGTCAGTTATTCTGCCGTCGCAGTATAAAGCAGTCGTGTGCAAATATTACTGTGTTTCGGTCTGAAGAGCACTAGCTAGTGTAATCGTTAGGCGTATGAGACTTAAGAACTAATGTCTCTGGGTACACCTCTCAAAAATGTTCTGGGTGACACAGCATTAGGTATGGGTAGACGTTGCACCATCAAGTGAACGTATTGCTCGTCTCATCACTTACTCCTATAAAACAAAACCAAACTCTTTATAGCTTTAATACATTCCGCCCATTTAATTTTTTAATTATTTTATTTTTTACTTTTTTGTATCTTTTGATTATGGTGTACAATAAAGTTATATTTAATTTTTAATTTAATACATTCTGAGATCCGAATAAAAGGGACGAGGTTATTAAAAACCTGATTTGAACTGTTTTTTTATATTCTAAGAGTTTTTGAATGAGTCCACGATCGTTACGTGACCTGTTTGTGGCCAATTTTTAACCGACTAGAAATATCTCCTATATTTCTAGTCGGTTAAAAATTGGCCACAAATGTCAATTCTTCTGAACAATCTTTTTGTTTTTTCATACATTTTAATGACTTTTTAAGGGCTGTTCCCACATAAATTACATATGTGATATATACAGATTACTTACCCTCATTTTAATAATAACGTCATCTGTACGTAAAGTATGACTATATATTTAATAGTATTTAATAGTATGCTATACGAGTATAGCACACAGGCTATATATAGCATACAACGCACAAGTTTGATTTTCGAATTTCAATGTAAAGAGAAAATTCAAAACAGAACTAACCTGAAATGTGTCGTTGGAATATGCTTTAACAATATCGAGGACACTTCAATACGTAGTGATCGGAATGAACAGCGTCATTATGCCGATAGCACGGCACCGTAACGACACAATCATACTCAGTGACCCAGTTTAGGAGACTTATAAAGAGTTAATTATAAAAATGAGAGTAACATTTTAATTAATAAAATATGAAATAATGTTATAAATAAATATGGATATACTGCGGTGTAAGTAAACTAAAAGAAATGCAAGAAAAATATCGTGGTTTTAAATATGTGGTATAATAACGAAGCATCGTCAGGAAGACCTGTGTCAAGAAGGGCGTCAGTACTCCAATAACAAGGCATGGTGATTATGTCAAGTCGTCCCAAATCGCCTCTACGGGGTGTTTATGATGATGATAATAATGCTATTATGAACTTCCAAGCGTGTCTCAGGGCACTTGTCTCCTCCCATAGACAGTTTCGATTTAAGTCCATATTGCTACTTTACTACGAGTTGATGGACTAAATAAAATGGATCCTACTCAGGTTTCCTCACGACTTTTCCTTCACAGCTAAGCATATAAACTCGTGAATTTAAAATTTTATTTATTTAAATTCGTCGGACGAACCTCATGCACAATCGGTTATAGACTTAAACAATAATTGCACACACTGAGATACATATCATTAGTCTAAATTATAGTTATCTACTTTATATTATGTTATTAACAGAAGTCGGTCTGAGTACACACTCGGATACGTAGGATAATCTGCTGTTATCTAATTGTAGGCGCAGATGTTACAATATGACTGCAAGCGAAAATAGACCTTGTAGTTCTAGGAAGAGTATTCGCATACAGTCTTAAAGTGTTCAATCAATTTTTTAGTCGAATGCACATGAGTGTAGGAAATTATACTTAAATTCTTAACCTCATATATACAAAGCAAGACAAATATTCCATCGAGTAACACAACGATTTATGATGTGTAAGCTTACTGAAGATAAACGTTCGGACTGACAGACAAGTTTTTTACTATAGTTTAATTTATGAATAAAATAATAAATTAATAATATGACTTTATTGTTCACCAAAAAAGATTTTAAACAGATTTAAAAATAAAATAAAATGATTAGCTGTAAGTAAATTATATAAAAATTAATATATTGTTTAAATTTTAATTAAAGTAATTAAATTACTTAGTAATTTTAATTTTACTAATGTTTTCTTATATTTAGGCAAGTAACATACATTTAAAGAAACTCATTTACGAATTTTATCGCGTATAATTTTAAATATTTATAATTTTACTATACCAGGCTCTTCCAGCTTCCCGTGGAAGTCTTTAATGATTTAAGTTAGATGCCACATGCCTTTTTTATTTCTATTTGTACTAAATGACATTGTTGTGTAAACCTTCTTGGTAATCTCTAATAAATAAAATAAAGTAAAGCATGAAATTTAGTTTAGTAAGCAACAATTGTAACAGAAGAACTATAAATTCTAAAATCACATTCATGATAAACAAAACCATCGGCCGATCTGAACAGAGAAATGTCAATATGATGCCTTTTTATGAACAAATGACATTATGATGCTCTGTTGTCCTGGTAATATTGATTACCTGCAAAACTTCCTAACCGGCACTCGGTGCCGAATATTTTTAGAAGCACCTACAGGTATAACGTGTATAGATATAAGGGGTCATTAAAAGGGATTCCTTAAATAGCGAGAACGTTGATAGAAAATTCGTGTATGATAGGATATCATGACTACACATTATTTTGGGACATCAATCAATGTTCTGATATATTTATTTCTATTATTAAATTAATTTCGCGCATTTATTTCGCGGACAGTTATTGTCAAAAGTAACAATAATATATTTAAAAAAAAATTGTCATCAACGTAATAAACTCAACCTAGTTTATATATATATACAGTTATTATTTTAATTAAAAAATACATTATCCCCTCACTAGGATTTAGGATAGGATCTTTTATCGGGAGTGTATGACCTGTTGCAGACATACGAAGAGCCACACAACTAACCACTACCTGTTGGTCTTTTTTTATCTGTCGGTCAAAACCAGAGGTCCGCAGTACATAGCCAATGGAATAGTCACTGCACCCAACAAACTGACATATTTCTATTTGTATGAGGTTGAGTAATAAACAACAATTATATGTACTGCTACAGGACAACGGTCTCTACTTGTATTAGTAAATGTTATAAAACGATATTGGAATTGATCTACGACGCTCTTCTATTAACAAGTCGCGTATCTCTTATATTTTTGAATAATTTTATCACTATAATTTTTACAATTTTATAAGGCCATTATAAGTCCATTACCCCGTGTGGTGGCTGCTTAAGAGAATCTACCACCCATCTCATCCCGTGGGTGTTGTAAAAGTCCACAGAGGGAAATTAAAACCAGGAGATGGAGAGCAGCATCTTACTGGAACATCTGAATAAATAAACTGCGGTTGCCAACCCGCTTGACAAGCGTGGCAACTATGGCAAAATCCCCCCAAAATGAGAGTTAGTGATACAATATATGTGGGAGGCCTATGTTCGGCAGTGGTGAAATTATAAATCTGTACTTGCTGTATCCCCCCCAAATGAGAGGTACAAACACAAATCGACTCCTAGTCTCCGGCGGCCCCGCTATTCCCGGCTACAGTAGCGGTCATAGTAACGACGGGGCAGGTGGTGCAAAGAATCTCCGGAGGAGGATATCATGCTACCACCAACGACTAGTGATAGGCTGAAACGACGATAAGTCTATTGGTAAATATAGGACTTTATTATTAGTGCTATTGAGCATAATACTAATGTCACTCCCAGACTGTCAGACTCACATTGGTCTTCGCAATAAGTACCACGTCTTACCAGAGAGTAATGTTCTTCAAATACTTATATATCTTGGTAAGAGCCGTGGTAGCTCAGGGGCTAAGCGCTTGCTTTAAATTTCATAGTACGCGAGAGACCTGCGTTCGATTTTCGGTGCCGGCACCACTAAAATTGTTAATTTTAATTTTAAGTGCTGATTTACCACGTGCTCGGCGGTGAAGGAAAACATCGTGAGGAAACCTGCATGTCCTGAGAAATAAAAAATATTTCGAAGACATGTGAAGTCCGCCGACCCGCATTGGAACAGCGTGGCGGATTCTTCCTAGCTCCAAAACCCTCTCAGAAATGAGAGGAGGCCTGTGCTCAGCAGTGGGACATTTATAGGCTGAAACTTTACTTTTAACTTTACTCTCTGGTATACAAGTTCCTCAATGGTTCATACGTACGCAACTTTTTATGATATATGTAGTTAATTTTCACAGAGGTATATTCCGATTAACAATCAGAAATTTTGTTTTTGATATTATTATGCCGTAGGAATGAGCGTATACATGAGGCACTCACTCCCTTCAGCTTTCTGAGCTTGATGTTACGTTGATGCGAAAAGGTCACAATAAGGGTTAGCAATGTCAGTACTACTTATATGTGGGTTGTTTAAACATGGCTTAAGCTCGGATTTTATGTATATGAATGCGTAATATATATGAAAGACCTGAAATTTGGTATACATATTCCTTTCCCGTCATAGACACCCACTAAGAACGGAGTTTACGTACATTTACTCTTAAATGGGTACATGGGCTGGTGTTGTTCTACTCTATGCGTACTTAGTGATTGTAATCTCATAATTTTATAAGAGACTAGCTGTGCCCTTCGGTTTCACCCGCCGTTTAATATAAAAGAAATCGCTCTAAGTGTCATAGCGTGACGTTATATAGCTTAGAGCCAAAAATGGGCTATCCAAAACTTTTAATTCGAACCAGTAGTTCCTGAGATTAGCGCGTTGAACCAAACAAAGTCTTCAGTTTTTTAATATTAGTATAGACATATAAGAGGTATTTTTATAAGATAATCTAAATAAGCAAATCAAATTTTAATAAAAATAACTATTTACTGCGGTAACAATGGGTTACATGTTAGTAATAATATTTATTTTTTACACTTCAATCTGGAAACTTGAAGAATGAAAAAAATATAACACCTTTTGTTATGGTTGTTATGTTACGTAAGGTCATTAACCTGATGGTCAATGCCACACCTGTCTTTAGTACTTGTAGTGTCACAACTTTGATTAATGTGCTCTTTATCTTGAAGCGCCATTTATTTAGTTTCATATTGTCATTCATTACCTGCAGTACACTCCATACTGGACTGCAGTTATGATTGTGTTATACTTCTTGGCGCAGAATAACGTGCAATGTACATATCTATACGGATTCCTGCATAGGAATCCAACCATAAGTACCAGGGCTCCAGAGTTTCTTTCGAATGTAATTAAAACGTTACTTTTAATTTTTTTTCTGGAACTAAATCAATCTGCCTACTCCACTGAACCACTACATAGTTCACCTGATAGTTAGTGTTCCGTGTGTCTGGATATAATGGCGACATCACCCGGAGTTCCATGATGGCATTTCTCGTTGCCAAATTTTGTCACAAGTATTTTGTTATACTACGTTTTATTACGACGTGCTCAGCGGTAAAGTTAAACATCGCCAGGAAACCTGCATGTCTGAGGAATAAAAATATTTCGAAGACGTGAAGTCCGCCAACCCGCATTGGAGCAACGTGGCGGAATTTTCCCGGCTTCAAAAACCCTCTCAAAAATGAGAGAAGGCCTATGTTCAGCAGTGGGATGTATAAATGTTCGTAAACATTTATGTTTTATAACGTATCTTGTTTATTATTAATTAATATTATTATTTATTAGCCCGAATTTGGATTTGTAATTGTTTTGAAGAACGATTATAGAAGTTTCGAGAATGTATGCGAGTAATAACATCAACAAGATTTCTTGAATCTCTAATCTGTAAATTTTACATGACGACAGTAAATTACAAATTTGTAATTTATATCTCAAGTACGACTTTACAAGATCGAACAATATAGGATTTTGGCGTATTTCGCTTAATTTGATTACGACTAGAAATTTAACCATTTGTAGTAATACCCATTACAAATACAATTTTACTTCCAAAACATCATCAAACATCAACGACATTACTGTGTTTCGGTCTGAAGGGCACTGAGAGCTAGTGTAATCACTGAGCACATGAGCCTTAAGAACTGATGTCTCAAGGTGACAGGCGGAGTATGTGCACACAGAAATGTTCTGGATGACACAGCATTTGTTATGGGAAACCGTTGCACTCACCACCAGATTAACGTTTTGCTCGTCTCGTTACTTTATCGAGTAAAAAAATCATTTTCTATCAGTATAATTGTCGTTGTACCATATAAATATAATCACGAAATCAGAAAAAGTACAATCCATTTTTTTTAATTTCATTAAGATGACGACGTAAGACTGCATATAACTAAAATATAATGCAAAAATCAGTCTATGCAGATATCTCCACAGAGCCAGTTGTTCTGCAACCAAACAGTAGTGCGCAAACATTACTGTTGCTATGTTTTTTATTGTCTACTGTTGCTTAGTGTAGTAATTATATAGTCTGTATCTAGATACATGAGACTAAACAAAAGATAACTAAAGGCGACGACCGCAGAGAGTGCCCCACGGGACTGTACAGTGTACAAAGTGAGTGCCACTCAGGAATGTTCTGGATGACACATGACACTGCAACTATAATGGACCGGCGTCACGAGCAAGCTATTAACCATCAAACGACGACTACCTCTATCGACTTGCTCTTCTAGTAACAAAAAACATGAGTCTTATGAACGGTCGTAATGTAAAAAACATTGACATTGACAATTTTAATTTATAATTTACTAGCTGGTGCCCGCGACATCGTCCACGTGGATAAAGGTTTTTTAAATATACCGTGGGGACTATTTGATTTTCCGGGATAAAAAGTATCTTATCACCGTCTCGAGGATGCAAGCTATCTCTGTGCTAAATTTCATCAAGATCGGTTCAGCGGTTCAACCGTGAAAAGGTAACAAACAGACAGAGGGACAGACAGAGTTACTTTCGCATTTATATATTAGTATGGATAATAATTTGCCAAATCTTGTAGAAGTTACGGTTTAGCGATATATAATAGCAGTAGTATACCGTCTTTTTATCCAAATGATAACCTACTCTACGTGGTGCACATTAATATCCGACAAACTTGGGTCTGCCGATTAGTATTTAAAGAAATAAGAACGTAAGATATTTTAGTATAATATCAATGCGATGCTTTCGTTATTTATGTATTTGACGATCACGTGGCTTAGTGGTCAGAGTACCTGACTTCCACATCATCGGTCTTATGTTCGAATCGATGTCGAGGCCAATATTTGTACTTAAGAGAATCTGCCACCCTTCTCATCCCGTGGGTGTCGTAAAATTCGACAGAGGGAAAATGATAACCAGGAGATGGGCAGCAGCATCTTACTGGAAAATCTAAATAAATTAACTGCGGTTGCCAACCCGCCTGTCCAGTGTGGCAACTATGGCAAACCCTGCAATATGAGAGCTACAAACCTTTGTGGCAATCTATAGGGGAGGCCTATGTTAAGCAGTGGACTAGTTATAGGCTGAAATGCTGATGATGATGACAAACTGTTGGTTGGTTGGAAATCCTATGTATTAAAAATATTTGTCATCTTGTTTCTTCCCATGGGTGTCGTAGGAGTGCACTAAACTAAAGGCTATGAGTGCCTCCATATTTGCAGAAGAGACGAGACGTCATTGTGTTCAAAATCGGCCAGGTGAGCACAGTTTTATATATGTTTATCGAATTATTCACCATTTTCATCTTTGACAGGTACATATTTCTGGCGATATACACAGCAGAGATGATAATCAAATGCATAGCAAAGGGTTTTATCCTCAACAAGTACACGTACTTACGGAACCCGTGGAACTGGCTGGACTTCGTGGTCATCACTTCGGGATACGCCACGATAGGCATGGAAGTCGGGAACCTGGCCGGATTGAGAACCTTTAGGGTGCTACGAGCGTTGAAAACTGTTTCTATTATGCCTGGTAAAGTATTCCCTCCTAAATAACAGACATAGAGTAAAATAATGTTACTAATATTACTAATACTTTATATCGAATATAATAGAATACGTAGATTACAAAACTGAGAAAATAACTATTGAGCCCACACAAGAAAAAAGAAGAGAAGTTTAAAAATTACTAAATCACTAAAAATAACTGTCTATATAACAAACTAAAAAAGTGAACCTAACTGAGAAATAATAAACAAAATAAAAGTTTACAAAAAAGTACCACCGTACCTAATTTTTTTGTAAGCAGGGCCAGTTATTCTGCCGTGAAACAGTAGTATATAAAAATAGCTGTGTTTCGGTCTGAAGGGCACTATGAGGTAGTGTAATTACTGGACATATGTGACTTAACTAACTAAACTCAGTATCAGAGGGACGAGCGCAGTACGGTGCCACACAGAAATGTTCTGGGTGACACTGTATTTGTTGTCAGGCGAACCTTTTACTGGTCTCGTCCCTTTATAAAATATAATTATTCTGCTCCAGCGCTGATTTTCAGGTAAGCCCAATATAAGGCCGACTGGTGGCGGCGTAAGAAAATCTGCCTCCGCATCATATTCCGTGGGTGTCGTTAGAGTCGACTGAGGGAAATTTCTGGAAAATGTCACGACTTCCGACGGGTGACGGAATAACCATCTCGAAAATCTCAGACCGAAAACTACGATGGGCAGAATATTTCGAATTGCTGCAATCCATCCATACTAATATTCTGAAATGCGGAAGTAACTCTCTCTGTACCTCTGTCTGATTGAACTTGCCGAAATTCGTCACAGAGATAGCTTGCATCCCGGAGACGAACATAGGACTTTTTATTCTGGAAAATGAAAGACAACTCACTGTATTTTAAAAAAAACCTAGAACCACGCGGACGAAGTCGTGGCCTTCAGGTAGTTGTATATCAAAATTAAAATCTTCGCGTTTTTTATTTATATCCGCTTAATTAATTATCCGTTTGACTTTAAGCGAACTTGATTATTAAATTGTATTATATAATCAAAACCTTACAACGAGTATATAAGATGCCATGTTGTGAATTATTTACTGTGTGTTTGTTTGTAGCTCTGCAAATTAGAAGGATAACAGAGAACTGGTGGCTAGAAAAGCTAGGAGAAGTAGCCTAATCTTCAGAAAACTATATAATTTCAGAAGGAATTACTTCATCATTCTTTTTTCCCATAGGTTTAAAGACCATCATTAACGCGCTGTTGCACTCATTCAAACAACTAGCAGAGGTCATGACCTTGACTATCTTCTGTTTGATGGTATTCGCGCTGTTCGCTCTACAAGTCTACATGGGAGAACTGAGGAACAAATGTGTGAAGAATCTCGTTTTTAAACCAGGGGAGAACTTCTCAGATGAACTATGGTTACAGTAAGTATGAGAAACTATACGATTTCATTGCAGATAGTTACGAATACATACATAAGATCACGACTGTATCCCATAAGGGGTAGTCAGAGA
The DNA here is from genome assembly GCA_019845155.1 of Luehdorfia chinensis. Taxonomy (NCBI): domain Eukaryota; kingdom Metazoa; phylum Arthropoda; class Insecta; order Lepidoptera; family Papilionidae; genus Luehdorfia; species Luehdorfia chinensis. The sequence goes on along the minus strand of JAHVAK010000012.1, from coordinate 4,792,677 downwards.
CTGGGCACTAGCTGCAAAAACAGATGGCTGCCACAATCCACGTTTCACCAAAACAATATAATGCACTTGGTGTGATAGGTGGTGAGCCCATCGCCACCATGCGCTGTTGGGTGCACAGTGCAGTTTAATTCCTTACTCGCCTTTTACGATTACGATGATCCATTGGATGAGATGGAGTGGTAGTATTCTTTTAACGAGCCGCCACCACACGGCTAAGTTACGAATAAAATAATTTATCTGTAGCATCCCGTTTAATCGTGGTAAACAGTGGTAACAATGACTGCTGCTGTTTCGATTTGGCACAACATTGCACCCTTCACCCTGAGACTTCAGATCTTAATTATCATGATCATCATATCAGCCTATCACTAGTCCACTGCTAAACATAGGTCTTATAGATTGCCACAAGAAGTTTGCAGCTTTAATTTTGGGTGGACATTGCCATAGTTGCCACGCTTAGCAGACGAGTTGGCAAGCAGCTGATTTATTCAGATGTTTCAGGTAGATGCTGCTGCTCATCTTCTGGTTTTAATTTTCCCTCTGTTGTCTTTTACTACATCCACGGGATGAGATAGGGTGGTCACAGCGGTTAAGACTCATATGCCAAGTAATTACACTAGCTCTAAGTGCCCTTCAGACCAAAACTTCAGTAAAAAAAAAAGTTTCAGCCTATAAATGTCCCACTACTGAGCACAGGCCTCCTCTCATTTCTGAGAGGGTTTTGGAGCTAGGAAGAATCCGCCACGCTGCTCCAATGCGGGTTGGCGGACTTCACATGTCCTCGAAATATTTCTATTCCTCGGACATGCAGGTTTCCTCACGATGTTTTCCTTCACCGCTAAGCACGTAGTAAATCAGCACTTAAAATTGTAGAACAATATTTGAGGTGCTGGCACCGGGGATCGAACCCAGGTTACTCGCTTACTATGAAATTAAAGGCGAGCACCAGGCCCCTGAGCTACCACGGCTCACTTCAAAACTTCAAAACTTCAGTAATGTTTGCATATTACTGCTTCACAGCAGAATAACTAACTAACCCTGCGATGGTTCCAACCTACACGGATTCCTGTATAGATAATCTACCACCGGTAGAGTCTAGTGTTTATGTAGGCAGATATTGAAAGAAGTATATTCTCTAAACCTGTCTTCCCATCTTGAGTAATTTGTGTCTTATTTTTCTATTTCTGTATTTATTTTAATAATCTCTCATTTACAAGGTGTTCTATAGTAAACTTTAAAACACTCTGTTTAAGTCATTGTTATATATATTATTGTATTGATTAACTAACCTTTGTTTAAGAGTCAGTTGTAGACGTGAAGTCACGGTGAAGTTATTAAACTATGCACGAGATATTATAGTGCCACAAGTGTACGCGCAAACATACTTATGTACACGCACTCGTACCAACCTACCCGTGCCCGATACTACGGTCACAAACGTTGGCTCTGGTTAGTAATCGGACGCAGAATCCGCGCTCACTGAGATAGCTTTTATCTTTGAGAGGGATATTGGCTACTTTTTATTCCGGAAATTCAGTTCCCACGTATTCTTAAAAGACCTCAAACTAAGCATAAACGTTTCTGCTAGTAAATTATTTGCAACAATAGTCTAAAGGCGGGCTCCATTTTGCGACATCATATTTCGAAGTACGTACCCTAAATTTCTATTAGTGCTTCAAAGTAACATTACTGATCAACATCCTTCTGTTGTATTATCCGGTTATTTGTTTTCTAAACAGCCTTTTTGGCAGCAGTAAAAAATAAATCAAATATTATCTACAGATGGATCAGGCAACCATCTAACTGGATGGTAAACGAGGAAGAAGTACCTATTATCTGCGGAAACCTAACCGGAGCACGGCACTGTCCATCACAGTACACCTGTTTGTGCGTGGGTCCGAATCCCAACCATGGCTATACGAACTTCGACAACTTTCTCTGGTCTATGCTTACCACCTTCCAACTCATCACTCTGGACTACTGGGAGAATGTTTATAACATGGTAAGTGTTTTTTTCTTATACATAATGTAGAACAACTATGCAAACATTTCTTCGATCCTTTTCTAACTCGCCTTATATAGTTAAGTGCGAATAAGTAATACATAATGTACTTTTTTCTTTCTTTTTTTTATAAAAAAACATTGCACCACAGTAGGAGATTTCCTGTAACGTGGATGCGTTTACAGACATTTATATTTCACATACACAACACAACCAGAACCAAAAACGAACAGTTTGTGTTTTTGCACAAATATTCGCTCCGACTGGGACTCGAATCCAGAACGGCGTAAATGACTGGTATTTTGAGCACTTGGTCGCAGTCCACAGCTCAATTTATAACTCTATATTATTAATTATTATTCTGTAGTGTGGGAATGTACGGCTGAACTCTATTACGATAACATGTGAAACATCTACCCGGTATATACTTAGGCACGTTCCTTACCTTAAGGTAAGAAATACCTACTGCTAAATACTATCAATAATGCCTAATTATTCGAGCGACAAAAAGCGCCACCGCACCGATTTGATAACTATCGACTTTGTTACTTGTTTACTTCAGACATTCGTATAAATTACTATGAGTAATAATGTATACGTATACTTTGCAACGACTAATAAGTTATTATGAATTTAATTATTTAAATTTTCATCCAATACAAAATCAAACAAATAACCTTAAAATTGCATTGCATTATAACGCGAATCAGTATCTTTGTACACTTTTCCGAAATTAGTCGTAGAAAAAGTATTGGACGCAATAGGTTTTATTGGTTAATAAGTGTCATTTCATACCGAGATTTAGATTAAATTAACTAAAATTATGAATTTAATTAAATTTTTCACCGTTGACCGTTCAAAGGACAGCAAAAATCCTTTTTCATTGACTACTCGTATTTTAAATGAAAAAAAAAACAGATCTGTCAAACTAAATCAACTCATCATAGTGAACAACTTATAACACTCACAAGGGGTTACCGTGTGCCAACTATAACCATGCATTAGGTACCTATGAGAAGGAAAAAACTTAATACGCACACAATTTTTTTATTACTAGAGTTATTTATAAAAAATCAAACCTAAAAATGAAATTCATTATTTATTTAACTATCGAATGCGATCAATATAGACTATGAAATCAAAGATTACAAAAGGCAACGTCAACCCAACCCCATTCCATATACAAAAATTCGTCTTCTATGAAAATTTTCTGGTCTTTTATCGATGTTCTTTTATGATAGAAATTAAGTTTTATTTTCATAACACATCTTTTTTTTTATTGGATAAAGGCAAGCAAAACGTTCACCTCATGTTAAGCAACGTCTGTCCAGAATAGTATTAGTAGAATGTTGTTAGCCGTTACAGCTTACATTAAACTCTTGTACAGTTGTTATTCGAAGTTGTTGTTCACAGGATGCAAGCTTTCCTCTGATATAATCTATGCTATCTTTAATTCTTTGATTTTCATCTTTTTTTTTTAATTTTCAATTCTCTGTCGTTTTTTTATTTCAATGCTATCTCAATCCTGCGACTACGTCAGCGTGGATTTAGGTTTTTTTTTTTAAATACCTGTGTGAACTCTTTGATATTTCGAGATTAAAGTGTCCTATGTCCGTCTTAATTATGCAAGCCTTTTTCAGTTTTTGACACTGGTCTACCAACATTCCTGGTATGCTTCTGCTTTAGTGAGTTTACTTACTTAATTACACTTGACGTTGCCTTTCCTTAAGACTTCTTCGATCTGATCGTGATACTTTCGCTTACGTCGACCGGCTTTCCCATTCACACTCCGTAATATTGCTATTTTTGGTAAAATAAAGTAAATGTACTTATGAAATTATATTAAAAAAGAAACGGGCGAACAAAAACTTTTAAAATGTATGTCTCATTTGACAACTAGAATATTTCGTCCTTCCATATTAATATATTGCCACGACAATATGACGACTGTACTGACAATATGACAATATCAATATGACGACAATTTCAAGCAAGTTTTATTGAAAGATGCAAGGAAATTCAAAGATACCCAAAGTGATTGCAATGAAGATAATAATGAATAGATATTCACAGTAATAAATAACATCGTCAATCAATCAATCAATCAATATACTCTTTATTCTACAACAATACAAAAATAAAGACTAAGTACTATATTTAAATTAAGGTACAAAAGGCGGTCTTTTCACTGAAAGCTATTTCTTCCAGACAACCTTAGCGCAGAGAACTGATACAGCAATATGAAAAACCAGAAAAAGAGGGTGGTGGTGTACACTAAACCATATAAAGACATTAAAAAACACTAGATGATAGCATCTCATTTAAAAAGCGACAGACTAAGGTAAAGAATTAAAAACAAACGGATAAGTGAAAACATGAGTTTAATATCCTAGTAATGAGCTCTAACCAGGTTTTTGAAAGAAAAAAGGGATTTTGGACGTCCTATGTGCAAAGGTAAGGAGTTCCACACGCGCACAGCTGTGACTGTACAGGATTTACTATAGAAAGAAGTGTAGTGCACAGGAGTCCGGATTGACAGATGAAGGAAGAAATTTATCATGGGAGAGGGAAATATACTCAAAACGATTTTTTAAGTACAGAGGAGTAAATGGGTTGAACAGCACGCAGTAGAAAGCAGAAAGAATATGAGTATTCCTGCGAAGTCGGATGGGAAGCCACTTGAGTTGTTTACGAAATTCAGATACATGATCATATTTGCGAAGCCCAAATACGAATAGTAGCCATAAATTTTGAATTCGCTCAAGGTCATTAAGCTGTACTTCTGTAATGTCAAGGTAGCAAATATCAGCCTAGTCAGGTATATGCAAGAGTAGAGACTGTGCAAGCACAACTTTAGTAGCCATAGGAAGAAAATTACGTAGTCTCCGTGAGGAACTAAGAGCAGAAAACTTTTTCGACTAACCTCATTAATCTGACGAGTCCAGGTCAGGCAGGAGTCAGAAAACATGCCCAGATTCTTCACCTTTTTACTGTATGGGATGTATGCCATTTAAGGATAGGTGGTAGACAAGGCAGTCAATTTTGGTAATAAGTCTAGAACTTCTAATAATAATTGCCTGAGTTTCCTTAAGATTAATGCTTAAGCCATATGATTTACTCCAGTTCAAAATAGAAGTCAGATCAGTGTTGGTCGTGTCATTTGCTTTAGGCAGATCTTCCAAAGAAGACTGGATATAAATTTGGAGATCGTCAGCATACAAGTGGTAAAAAGAAGATAGTTGATGACTAATGGAATTAATGAAAACTGAAAACAGGAGAGGAGACAACATCGCCACCTTGCGGAACGCCAGCGACTGTAGTAGTCCAGGTGGAAAAAACATTTTGTGCCTGAATACGCTGTCGGCGACCACATAAATAACTACGAAACCAGTCAATCACCATCGGAGATACGTTGAGAGGAATTCCCAACCAAATGTCAAAATCTACGGTATTAAATGCATAAAGTCCAGCAAAGTGAGTACTGTAAGCTTTTGGTTCTCCATCCCAAAACAAATATCGTCGGTAATCTTATGTAGGAGTGATGTAGTCGTACTGTGACCAGGACGGAAACCTGATTGAAGCGGATTGAGAAAGTTGTGATAATATGATGATTATAGAAGGTAGGAGCTTAATTAGTTATTCACGAGGTGTTCTAGAACTTTAGATAGGAATGGGAGTAAGGAAATTGGTACGGTAATCAGTAAAACTGGAGGGGTTGGTCTCTTTTGCGAGAGCGACTACGTTGGAATCTTTTCACGCTGAAGGAAAAGAAGAAGTTTTCAATGATTTATTAAGGATAGACGTGAATACAGGGGTAATGAGATCCAGGAGTGGGACGACCACGAATTACGACTGATACAGTCACAACCGACTGAATTTGAATGGATGGATAGTATGGCTCTCTCAACGTCACGTTTATCAAATTTACTATAATTAAAAGCGGAAATGTCTGGAGTGGGAACAGAACTAGAGTAACTAGAGAGCGGGAACGCTAGAAAGAAAGTTCAAAGTACTATGTTTTGCGTTATCATCAATGCAAGACGACGAGGAAAAAGTGCTTATTAAGCTGATTGAGGTCTATATTATGGTAAGATTATCACCGAGAAGTAATGTATCTTAGGACAATCAATACAACTTTACTTAGTATAGGGAGAATTTAAAGACATTTCGACAGATTTTAAGATGAATCATGTTATATTATCATATGTTTTAATGAATCAAAAATTAAAGAAGCAAATTTTCTATTGTGAGCTCTATAATAAAAAAAATATAATATTATAATTAATACTTACTTAATGTTGAGGTCGCATACCATACACGTCACATTTGCTGTATTAATAACAAATTAAACACGTTGTTCCAATTAAAATAGGATCTGTTAATCTTAATTGCTGTCAGTAATCACTATAAAATGTAGGCTTCTCAGTTATATCCCTGATGAAATGATCTATCCCTAGAATATTAATTTAAAGGAACCAGGCAAAACGGTCCCCGCATAATGATAATGCTCGGTGAACACTGCAAACTTACGTCTTGTTTGCTTTACAAACGTGGATCAAATTACAATATAAAACTTTGACAATATCTTAACGTTTACAAAATTTCCGAGAAAACTTTCTGTTGTTCCAAAGTTTAACGGGTGTAATTAAATTAAATTTAAAAATGAGATCGGTTTTTAAGTGCTATCTTTTTTGACAATAATATATCAGATATATAATATATGTATAACTACTAAACAAACTTCTTATTTTTTTGATAAACACAAAAAGCTGATTCGGGTCGGGTTGCGTTATGTTTGCCCCGTGTCTTTGACACTGCAGTCTAGACTACCTCCGATGTTATCGCATGAGCACTTCATCGAGCGGTTACAAGTGAGTGCATCTGTGTTTGCTCAAATCAATTTCAACCCAAGTTTTAGCGACAAACGTCATAGAAATATAATAATAATAGATACACAGAACAGAAATGGACAATGAATCGCTCTTATGAAGGTTAGTTAGGGACATGTAACCGTAGAGCACGTTTTCACTAAGCTGTGCTCGTTAACTGTTGGTTAATGAATTATTTACCATAGTTTACCTTATTTTTTGTCCGGGGTCATCCAGATTCACCTTCTGTGGGCTTTTGAAAATTTTTAAAGCTTTTGAAAGAAGCAATTCAGCATAAAGAGTTCCTCGTTATCCATAAAGTCGGCTAGATGTTAGCCCCTTTGGTTCAGTTGACCAATTCCAAATTGCCCTACTACCAAAAGTCTCCCATCAAGACCGTGTGGTAATTTTTGGAGAAATAAATGGCTTTTGAGATATCCTCATTCATTACCTCCACCTAATCATCAGGTTGTGCCGAGGTAGGCGCGTATACCTGTATGACCTTCAGCGAATACCGTTTGTTTATTTTGAGTATAAGGTACGCAACCCTAGTACACTACCGATTTTAATAACGGTGTTGAAAAGAGACTTGTAGACGATAAACCCGACACCTCCTTGGGACAGATGGTCGCCCTTCCGGTGGTAGAATAAGTTATCGGATTGGAGGATTACCTTGTCCCCAATAAATAAATAAATAAAAAAGCGTTTCTTCTCAACTTAGCGCATTTGTATTTGAAAGTGTTTAAAATTTATTCCTAAAAAGTTTGTGTTGCCTTATAGACAAACTTTTTAAAAATAAATTGTGCTGAAACAAATTCGTTCGCCATTTTTTTTTTAATTTGCCAAGTATACTATCTGTACTAATATATAAGTATTAATTAAAGTAAAAGTAAAGTAAAGTATACGCAAATGAAGAGATGAGGTGATTTTATTTTACTCCGACTAGATGTATTTTATATATAACATTTTGGCATGTTTTCTTTGTATTAAGACTATATTATTTTTCTCTGCCAAGGTGTTGTCATCGTGTGGTCCGATGTCGGTGTCTTTCTTCACGGTGGTGGTTTTCTTTGGCTCCTTCTACCTCATAAATCTGATGCTTGCCGTCGTAGCACTCAGCTACGAAGAAGAGTCACAGATTACCCAAGAGGTAAACATTGAAACCAAACTTTAAACTTTTTTGTAGTAATATTGTAAAACTTTACCATACATGTTACGCAAAATATTAATAATTTGTATTAATTAAGTAATTTAAATTTATCTGATTTTTCTTAATAAGGAACGCAAGAAAGATTTGAACGAGCACCGAGACGATTCCACGTTTAGCTTCGATCCCACTTCGTTGGCAGTGCGGGCTCTAGCAAAAGACTCCAAGAAGCGCATAGACGCTCGCAAGGGTCTTTTACTTGCTTCTTACTCAAGAAAAAGAACTAGAAGACGCAAGAGAGGCAAAAGTGCCATACATCATGTGGCAGCAATTGCAGCTGTTTCAGAAAGGTAGATATTATAAACTTCAAAAATCACTGTATAAAAGAATGTAAAATTACTGCCTATATATGACCCACTGCTAACTACTCCTTTTGAGAGTGTTTTGGTGCCGGGTAGAATTCAAATTTATTACTGCTTCTCATATATATATATATATATATATACTACTATATATACATACATAATACTCAAACATCGATTTCTCGCCGAGCACGTGGTAAATTGTCAATTAATTCTTTCTCGGCCACTGCTTAACATAGGCCTCCCCCATAGATTACTACAAAACACATAAGTTTGTAGCTCTCATTTTGAGGGGATTTTGCCAAAGTTGCCAAGCTTGGCAGACGGGTTGGCAACCGGAATTATTTATTCAGAAATTCCAGAAAGATGCAGCTGCCCATCTTCTGGTTTGAATTCTCCTTCTGTCGACTTTTACGACACCCACGGAATGGGATGGGGTGGTAGATTCTCTTAAGCCACCACCACACGGCACGGCACAATTATTTCACTCAGCGCTTAATAATTTAAGTGGCGCCGATGCTGAGAATGAACCTAGGTCACTAGTGTACTAAGAATGAAAAAAAAAGTTAAATTAATTTATTTGCTGCTGTAATTCAGAGTCAGTACATTCGGCAATAAAGGTATAATTTAATATTTACTTTATACAGGACTACAACAACAAAAATGCATCCGACTCAGCATAACACTGCAGTGTCCTAACTGCAGTGTTATGCTTATGATGCTATGTATGACATTAAAGGCAGAGCCCGCTCGCTAAGACTAAACAAAAGTGTAATTAATCAGTCAGTCACAAGCCCATGACAATAATAGTCTGTACTATATAAGCAAAAAATCGCGTTACCCTGTTCCTATTTATGGTTTTATTATAGAATAATTACTCATCTTAATCCACTTGACTTGTTTCTTAACGATGTGAACACTTTTGATCTTATAACGGTGTTTGCACGGGGAACGATTCGACACGTTAAGAGACGATTTGCTTAGTACATACTTTGCATAATACATGCGCTAAATTTTAGATTACGAAGGAGTTGGTGACGCTATATTATCACATAGCTAATCAAAAAATCATAAGCATCCAAAATGTAACTTATATCGCTTTGTACGTCAATTCATGATATTATTTTCAAACTGAAATTATAGTCACTATTAATGCTACCATAACCAACCAATGGCGGATTCTAAAATGTTGCCGCCACCTCATGATTTTACTTGTACACATCAGAAAATACGGTCATACAATTTAACTTTGGGAAATGCCAGAAAAAATCTTATGGCCTCCGACTGATGCTGAAATGACCATGTTAATTATGCTTAAGCCTAAATTATCCTGACCCACGATGGCAGCAGTGTCAAAATAGCGAAGTGTTTATTGTCGGTATTACGATCGCCAATTCGGCTGCCTAGCAAATCTTCCCAACTTGGAAAAAGCCTATATTCAATATTGAATTTTTTACAGGTTGATGATAAAAATATTATATGATGAGGTTATAGTAATACAAAACTGTAACTAATAATTCGCCCAATATTTCTGCATATTGGATTATCAATATTTATCTTGAACATTGTCGCATAATTTTCCTATTCTATGTGTATACCATTTCAACAGCCTCAAATAATAATTTATTTTAAGTCTGTATTGACGAATATTTTCATTACATTATATAACTAGTCTCAGCAATCATTTGTAGTGTGCGTGTGCGTTAATTGGATTAAATTGAAAAACAATTTCATAACCACATCAGTTTATTTTACAGTAATTTATTTAACATCTAACATAATGTTTTTTTTTCTCAACTTTACGACACTCAAAATAACTTTAAGAAGAATGCACAAATTATACAGATCAAGATCCCGGTCGCGGTCAGTGACTCCCAGTGGTTCACCACCTCCACCGCTTGCTCCTCCTCCGCCTCCGTCGCCGCACACATTACACCCAGACAATGCTTTAGGTAACGTATACTGTATTTTAAAAATTCTTAAATGTACAAATGCTTATTAAGGTAATTTATATCTTATTGCTGCAAAAACTGAATTCTAATCTGGATATAGAATGCATCTTCCAACCAATAGCGAGTCAACTTAAACAATCAATTCAATTCGAATGTTCAGAAAGAGTTTTAATTTGGTTATTTTTTATATAGTAATTTGAATAAGTATGATGTATGTGTGGAAGGCCTACTGTGTTTGGCAATACAATACAGTATTTGTGACTATACAATCAAAACGCTACAATAAATTCGCTTTAAAATTACCACTTAACAGGTCGCGGTGCATTAAGCGTGGCTGGTCGTCAATTAAGTGACCACAGCAACAACAGAGAGTCGTCACTTGATGACTCAGGTGTAGTTGATGACCATGATGACGGAGAACATACTTCTGATGACCAAGCGCCGCACCCACATCCGCGTCGCACACATCTGTTGCCGCCACCGCCTCCACCTCCACATCCTCCAACACCTTTGCCACAGATTCCCCAAATTCAACAAGTAAGAGTAGCCAGATTGGGTTTTTTATATATTAATTATAAACGAGAAGTTGTTAAGAAATTATTACCCTCTAGTTAAATCTAATTCTTAAATATTTAAATTTTAACTCTTTTTCTACTTTTAATGAATTAGACATAAGCAATTTAATTAGTGAAAATATCTATTTCAACTTATCATATAATTCTGCAGGAAAGCCAAATGCAGGAGACTACACAAAAAAATGGTTCCAAATGTGACAAGCGCGCCGAAAAAATTAAAAAGAATGAGAAAAAAAGCAGCATCCAAGATAAATATCCTCTTAACCCCGATTACCTCAATCAAATCGTAGTGCTAGGTAAAATAAACTTCCACTTACATTCTGCACTGCTTTTTAACAAAAATTTGTGTAATGCCATCAAATTTGTTTTTGTTAAAAAATACACTAAATCATTTGATAGCGTTACCTTCAAAATTGTTCAAGCACGCTTTAAAATAGGAAAGCACAAAATAAGTATCACAACTATGAATGAAAGCTTTGCATACACTGAAGCCCTTATCAATAAAATTTACTACAATTCTTTGAAAGAAACTAAACGACTTTTTGGTTACGTAGAAATAGAATCTGATACAATTGCAAAATATGTATGAATATGCAACTTGAACTTGCATGACGTTCTCTTTCTTTTTTATTTCAAATATCCAACTTAAAAGTTAAAATAATATATTAAGTAGTTTTATTACTTTCAGTGCTTGCATTCTTTCCATATTAACAACCATTGTATTGTCAGAAATTATATTATAACTTTCTTTAATCCTTTATATACCTACTAATATAGTCGTAATAAATCAATTTTTTTGGGAACTTTTCATCTGTTTAGCATTTGCATTTTGAATAAAAATATTAAGGTGTTTTTAATACACACAACACATTTATAGCATTTTTAGTTCTTTTAGCTCATTTTTACTAAAATTTGTTTTAATTTATTGTGCACAAAAGTCCTTGCCCAATTTTAAAATGAATTTCTTATTTTTAATTTTGTGTTAATGTTACTGAAATTTTCATTTCATTCAAAAGTAAATAAATTTTACACAATACTTTTAAAGAAGAATACTTTATTAGGTTGCATTGATAACATACTATTGCAATTATCTTTTATATAAATTATACGGTTTAGTCAAAGGCTCTTTATGCATCATCATAATTTCGGCCGTTTTTAGTCCACTGCTGAACATAGGCCTCTCCCATAGATTGCCACAAAACCATCGACTTCCCGCAAAACCGTGCAGGTCGTCGCTCCATCTAGTGTGGAGGTGCCCTACACTGCGTTTACCGGTACGAGGTTACCGGTTCTACGAGCTATATGGCCGGCCCATTGCCACTTCAGCTTACTTATCCTTATCTTTATGCATAAAATTATTTTAATGAAGTATTCTCCTTGGTAACAAACTTTTTTACTGATCTTAGGATAACAGCTACCATTGTACCTTTAATCTACTAGTTCATTCACTTTATTGTTAATAATATAAATAATTATTAGTGGCTGGTACAATTCACAATTAGTTTCACATTTCTATGGAACTATACTCCATAGATCACTTTTAATAACACAATTGCAATTTCGCTTCTACCCTCATTAATATCGTCAGGGGGGGACTGGCCATACAAGCAAGCGCCCGAACTCCCTCAAGCGGAGACGACGAAAATTAATGAGCTCAGTTTATTGGCAGCCACGCACAAATCTCATGTGAGCAATTACCAGCAAAATTGCACTTACTTCACAGGTTAGTAAAACACTACAGATGCCAACGCTTCTGCCCCTCCCAGTCCACCCCTGTTCCTCACGGGAAGACTGCAGGGTAAAATAGCGATCGGTTTAAATATTCTATCTACCTATCGCTTTGCAAATCGCAATAGAGTACATGAAATTATATATCAACATTATCGATCGATGACATTACTAACAATGCTTTAAAGGATTTTTTATGTGATTCAATCACAAATTTAAATAATATACAGAAACAGTAAAAGACAAATTAATTATTAGCTTATGTGAAATTTAATCAGCCTCCTGCGTCTTTCCCTTTAGACCCGTATATCTGCATTAAAATGCATGAATGATTTTAGGTAACTTTGACTGATTACACATTTGCAAAATTAAGCTTGCTATTGAACGAATTTATATGTGCTTAATAACGCTTTTGCCATTTTTCATTTCTGTTCTTTATATATCTTTACACTTCTATGTGTACTTTTTTGTGTTGTATTTAAAACTTGCGACTTCTTAAGTTGCTTACCTTTTCAAATTTACTCACAGATGAACTCGTCGACAGAAACTGCGTGTGCTGCGTTTCTTGTTGCATAGATTATGAAGGTTGGCTACAGTTCCAGAACGGCTTATATGGAATCGTAAAAGATCCTTTGTTTGAATTATTTATAACAACTTGTATAGTACTAAATACACTTTTTCTCGCTCTCGAACACCACGGAATGAGTGAAAATGTTCGGCAAGCTTTAGATATAGGAAATAAGGTATTTGTAATTATGTTACTCGTGCATCAATAAATGAAATGACTATAAACTTAAACAGCAAAAATTTTATTTCAGGTTTTCACTTCAATATTTACTTTAGAATGTATTATGAAAGTAATGGCGATGAGCAAAGATTTCTTTTCTTGCGGATGGAATATCTTTGACTTAATCATCGTGTCTGCAAGTCTCCTCGATCTTATATTTGAGCTTGTTGATGGTTTATCTGTATTAAGAGGCCTCCGTTTGGTAAGATTATCAGTTCATATATTTTTAAGTTTCTTTAAATATGTTTTAATTTCTATATTTTTGTTTCAGTTACGAGTGTTAAAATTAGCTCAATCATGGACTACAATGAAAGTGTTGTTGAGTATTATTATATCGACAATAGGTGCTCTTGGTAATTTGACGTTTGTTTTAGTGATAGTTATATACATTTTCGCTGTTATCGGCATGCAGTTATTTTCTAAATCGTATACTCCAGAAAAGTTTGATCCAGATCCTGTGCCCAGGTGCGTATAAAAAATGGAACTGACAAATTATAGTGATTTCATTTATACTCAAAAAAGTTTATATCAATTACTGTATTCATTTTGTGATATAAATTTGTAGCATATATATAATGCCGTAACATTTATTAACACGGTACCATAAAATTCTATTAAACCAAATAAACTTGGCTGATTAATAATTTTCTTACTGTATATCTACTACTAATAATATTTTAATATTTCTATATCCGTCGTTTTTCTATTCTTAAACGCTCAAGTTAACTTACAGCCTTTTAAGTTTTCTGTGAAAAATAAGTAAACAAAAGGACTATTTAAAAATAAATAAAAATGAACATAAAATATAAAAATAGTACAATATAAATTGTTTTCCTTTATTTCCTTATGTGTAAACATAAGCCGACAACACTATAGCAATTGTTTTAAAGTAAAATAGGGCAGTATTTTTTTAAACCCTTAAATAATTTAGAATACATTAAATTGTTTTACTTAAGGTGGAACTTCAATGATTTCTTTCACTCGTTCATGATGATATTCCGAATACTGTGTGGCGAATGGATTGAACCACTATGGGATTGCATGCGCGCCGAACAAGCGAGTGGTGCAGAAAGTTGTTTCTTTATTTTCCTACCCGCGCTCGTTATGGGAAACTTTATGGTGCTCAACCTCTTCCTTGCCTTGCTGCTTAATAGCTTTAATAGCGAGGAGCTCAAAAATAGAAAAGAGGTAAGATTATACTATATTTATTTATTTGTTTATTTATTCTTTATTGAACCTTACTTATAGTAAAGGAACAAAAGGCGGATTTAATGCTAAAATCATTCTCTGCCAGTCAACCTTTGGGCAGTGAGTTAACGACCAAGGCGACTACAAAGGATCGGATAATACTTATTACACCTTATTATACCTACACGTATACAAACATAAACACACACACACACACTATATATATATATATATATATATATATATATATATATATATTCATAAATATAAGTACCGTATATATACATATACAGACACATATAAATATACATATTCCTACATATATAAACAATAAATATTATTATAAACTAGAATAATATATACTAATGATGAAGATGATGATCATTGTTTTGAAAATCTTTCTAGAACTGTATAGAAGATTATAATGAGCAGTTAAAATAATTTATTTTATTTCTTATAGGAAGTTGGTGAGGACTCGAAATTAGCTAAAAGTTTCGATAGAATACGTTCTATAGTAAGAAAAAAAGGTTTTCTTATATCAAGAAGTAAAGAGACTGAAAAAAAATCTAAATTAGAAGAGCTAGTTAATGAATTTATGTTACAACAACGCGCCATGAAAGAAAAAAAAGCATCAATTCCCAGCGAGCACAGATACTCGTCATCAGTGCAGGAAACTATACTTTTTCCTCATGACAACATATATAGTCACAGTTATCAAGAAGCATTGAACAGGTATTTATAGTTATTCATAATACTAAGTATATTTAACTATCGTAGAATGTACAACATAATGACGATTTTTTTTAGACCAATTTCAGTAGGCTCAGATTTTGCATTTCCTCATTTGTATCAAGCCGGAAACAATTTTAATCATGGTAGCCAAGAAACTTTGAAGGACGTCCGTGATTTAGCAACGGAGCATAAAATAACAAGTATTAGGGAGGATTCCAAAGAAAATTTGGATGAAACCTCGTCAACTAGAGACCAAGTTGTCGCTCAGCGGTTATTGAATCAATCATCATCCGGTTATCACACGCAACCTTCTGATTCGAAAGGTAAATGAGAGAAAACTTTGTTGTAGATATTTTTGTTTATTTGATCTAATTTTCTTAATTTGAATTTTTTTCTGATGATAACAAGTCTCATTAATTTTAGATGATAATGATCAGTATGAAATGGCACAGATTTCTAGTCGGACTACACCAGATAAGTCGCGACGACAAGGAATAGATCTACCAAATATTTTAAGTAGAGAAGCAATAAAAAGACCTGATGAAGAAGACATGAAACATCCCTGGCAAACCTTAGTATCGTATGTAGACGAACTGACAATAGGTGGAAGAAAAAACTCGAAAGGCCAATACGCTGATGCAATGGGGAAGTTTCCAGGTTTTGGGAAGAGAAAAGAACCAAAAGTTCCTCAAGATTGTTTTCCTCGTCAGTGCTATACTGCGTACGTACAAAAATAAACATTTCGTATAAATACGTTTTCATTTTTATTTTTCACTTTATTACTTATTGGTACAGATCAAAATAAAAATATAAAACACTAATTTTAATTATTTTTTATTTCTTCAGATGTTCATGCTGGGATGCATGCATTGAAACTAGACTTGGCCAACGGTGGATGCTAATTCGTACTTTTGTTTTACGTTACGTCGATACCCCAGCATTCGAATGGTTCGTCCTTGTTCTGATTTTTGCGTCCAGTATTACCCTGTGCTTCGAAGATATCCATCTAGAAAAAAATATACCACTGAAGAAAATACTGTATTGGACAAACTTAGGGTTCTGCATGATCTTTGTAATCGAAATGTTTCTCAAGTGGATAGCATTGGGGTTTTTCAGATATTTCACAAGTTTTTGGACACTTTTGGATTTTACTATAGTTTTTGTAAGTATTCATAAAAAAAAACTGTAAAATTTATCAATGAAATATTACATCTAATTTTTTTTCTAGGTTTCAGTATTTAGTTTGTTAATAGAAGAGAATGAAAACCTTAAAGTGCTCAGATCTTTAAGAACTTTACGAGCACTGAGACCCCTTCGAGCAATATCCCGATGGCAAGGCATGCGGATTGTAGTAAATGCTTTGATGTACGCTATTCCGAGTATCTTCAATGTGTTGTTAGTGTGTTTAGTGTTTTGGTTAATTTTCTCAATAATGGGGGTTCAGTTTTTTGGCGGAAAGTTCTTCAAATGTGTCGACAGTGAAGGAGAATTATTGCCTTTGGAGGTAAACAAATCTTAAAACAAAGTTATTAATGACGTTATTTAAAAATTTAATGTTTTTAATGTTTTATTTTTCCAGCTAGTTAATGATAAATGGGAATGTTATTACAATAACTTTTCTTGGATAAATTCCAAAATATCTTTTGACCATGTAGGCATTGCATACTTAGCACTTTTTCAAGTAGCAACTTTTGAGGGTTGGATGGAAGTGATGGCTGATGCTGTAGATGCACGAGGAGTAGATTTGCAGCCGGCAAGAGAAGCTAATATCTATGCCTACATATACTTTGTAATATTTATAGTGTGTGGGTCTTTTTTTACTTTAAACTTATTTATAGGAGTAATTATAGACAATTTTAACATGCTCAAGAAAAAGGTAATTCTAATTGATTCCTAATTATAACTAATAACATGGAAATTTAAAAATTTTGGCTAAACTTTTTAATGTTTGCTTTCAGTATGAAGGCGGTGTATTAGAGAATGTTTCTCACAGAAAGCCAAAAACATTATTATACCGCTATGAAGAAGTTAGGAAGAAAAAAGCCGCAAAAAGTAATAAAACGGCCAAGAAATCAATTTCTTGCTATGTTCTACGACCTATCAAATTCGCGTCGTTTCGAAATAGCAATATTTGTGCTCATATTTCTTAACATGCTTACAATGGGTATAGAACATTATGATCAACCACATTCTGTTTTCTTTATCTTAGAAGTTAGTAACGCATTTTTTACGACCGTTTTTGGTTTAGGTAAGTTTTTATGGTATTAACAAAAAAACAATACTAATAAACAAACTTTGTCAAAGGATGGCTTTCCTAAAGATACTGTTTTCAGTATATGCTAAATTCACCTAATTGCTGTTCTTCTTTTACATATTTAGAAGAAAGTTTCAAAAAATCAGTCATGACAGGGAAACATTAAATAATGATAATAGATTTTTAAGTCCGTAAACAGCAACTCGCCTTTGTTAACATCATAAGATCATTGTATTTTGTTTACTAAGACATTGACAAAAAACAATAAGGGTTTGAAGCTAATGGGAAGGGGATTGTAATACCAACCTCTATTGTTGAGATTATAGTTTCATAATTAACACTACGTACAGTAATAATTTTAATGTAAATATATTTACAGAAAATATTATCTGATACCTGGTCCTTAATTTGTGAATAAATATACTCATAAACACTGTAAATATGTATATAACTAAGCAGTGACGTACACGTCTTTATTCATATTTGAGATACAAATATTATAATTATTTATTTTAAAATCTATTAGCGCTTACTGCATTTGACCATTGTTTGTTCACGTGATGATAATCTTAAAATACTATTTTTACGTTTAACTATGCCTGTTTTATTTCAGAGGCAATAGTTAAAATCGTCGGTCTACGATATCATTATTTCACGGTACCGTGGAATGTTTTCGATTTCCTTCTAGTTTTAGCTTCTATCTTAGGCATTGTTATGGAGGACATTATGATCGATCTCCCTATATCTCCCACACTGCTGCGAGTTGTTCGTGTTTTTCGAATTGGGAGAATCTTAAGACTGATTAAAGTAAGTAAATCGTTAAATAAACCGTTACAATATTTAAAATGCAGTCCACAAGTAACTCACTTATATGATATATAATGTTGCAATTACATATTTTTACGCATATAATTTACGTCTTGTATAATTAAAAAATACAACCTGCTGTTAAATTTTGTGAAATATTTTTAATAAAAAAGATAAACATATTTAATTCATTTTTTGAACATTTTCAGGCCGCTAAGGGTATTAGAAAACTTCTATTTGCACTAGTAGTATCTCTTCCTGCTCTTTTTAACATAGGTGCCTTGCTCGCTTTAATTACATTCATATATGCGATTATCGGTATGTCGGTATTTGGCCACGTTAAAGAGCAGGGTGCTTTAGATGATATTGTCAACTTTCAAACCTTCGGTAGAAGTATGCAGTTACTTTTTCGGTAAGAATTATCCATACATTTAGTTACTAAGTACGATGTTCGGTGAATATGAGAAGAATTTATTATTTTCTAGCCTCATGACCTCAGCTGGTTGGAACGATGTACTGGAGTCGCTTATGATTCAACCTCCTGATTGTGAATTAGGTGATATTGGGCACAGCAACGGGAACTGCGGAAGTCCACTTTTAGCCATAACGTACTTTACATCTTTTATCATCATAAGTTATATGATTGTGATAAACATGTACATCGCCATTATCCTTGAGAATTTTAATCAGGCCCACCAAGAAGAAGAGATCGGTATCGTTGAAGATGATCTTGAAATGTTTTACATCAGATGGTCTAAGTGAGTCTCCATTGCATTTTACTGATATTTTTCTTTTTTGATTTTATATTTAATATCCTGTATTAATTTTCAGATACGATCCGCACGCAACACAATTTATAAGCTTTGCTCAATTGTCAGATTTTATAGCATCTCTAGATCCCCCATTAGGTATATCTAAGCCAAATACAGTGGCATTAGTTAGTTTTAATCTTCCTATAGCGCGGGGAAACAAGATACACTGTCTGGATATTCTTCATGCATTAGTAAAACATGTATTAGGTCACGTGGAAGAAACAGAAACATTTAGGCAACTTCAAGAACAAATGGATATAAAGTTTAAGAAACAGTTTCCAACTAGAAAAGAGTTAGAGATAGTGTCTTCCACTAGGATATGGAAAAGAGAAGACAAAGCAGCACGAATGATACAACGGACATGGAGAGAATATGTAAAGTAAGACATTATTTCTATTATTCGATAAATTAATTTTTTTGCTCATACAGACTTTTCAGTAAGTTTGTGTACTGCTAAGAAACGTACGTAATATTTCTATAATATATATACACAGTTACCGTTGCATAGTACGTGCTTGTGAAGAGAGCGATATATATTGTAAAGTTAAATATTTCATTGTATTTCAGGCGTAAAAATCGTAGCCCTTCAAACGAAGAGGAAAGCACGAAGTGGTCCCCAGGAGGTGGTTGGGGCGGACGGTTAGGTGCTTTGCTGCACGTTCGTAGAGGGTCACATGCTTCCAGTAGAAAATCTTCTCGAGCATCTGACGCTTCTGATTTGAGCGAGTTAGGAGGAGCTTGGCTTAACTTACCTCTGCTTTTATTACCAGGCGCTGCTCCTGGAGAACAAGTAAGTTCAGTTAAAGCCAAACTTAACATCTTTCAAATAAATTTTCGGTACATCATCAATTGCCAAAATGGCGGCGACGTGGTTCACGCCTCGTTTCCCGCAGGGGGCGAAAAGTGGGCTTGATGTGTAGACCATTTTTTGGAGAAAAGTCGTAAATATTTGTATATGTATGTTTATATTTATATTTTTTGGCATTAGATTACATTCCGTAACGAATATTCGATTTAAAAATTGCCAAATTTTTTCAGAAATCATTTAATATGTTCAGAAACCCATTTATCAAAAGAATTGTGCAAATCAATTGCAAACATTTCAATATAAATAGTTTTTGCGCAGTGTTGGTGCAGTGGCTAAGCCCTTGGCTTCTGAGCCGCGAGTTCGATTCATTTACGGGAAAAATATTTGTCTACATGAAGTTGTTCCAGGCTTTGGGTGTCTGTGCATGAGGATTTTTTTTAGTACATATTCTTACGTAAGAGTTCGTTTATTGCATAAATCGAATTAAATCATAAAGCATTGTACCAATAATTTTAAATAGTAAAGTTTTTTGTGAACGTGACCTTTCAGTGCCATCTGATAGTAATTTATTTTGTACCATAATCAGAATTGGGTAAAATCATAGCTATAATAGTTCAATTTGCATCTTTTCATCCACCGCAAGAAACATGAATGTCCGCCAGCAAACGCCAAAAAAAGTCATTGATAATTGACAGTAGGCACACGGGCAGCGCGCTTTTTCTTAACCGTGATGATATTAAGTAGCTATTTGCGATATTATACTTTCGTATTGTTTGTTTATTAGGATTTTTTAACGAAAAAGTATTATTTTAAGTTACTGTCATTATAATAAGTTAACAACAAATGATAATTTGTTTATTGTGTTGTGCCGGCTTAAGAGAATCTTTTTTTATATTGGATAAAGTGACGAGACAAGCAAAACGTTGATCTGATGTAATAACTGGTCTGTGGTGATACCTACCTAGAAGGATTCCTGCATAGGAATCCTTCTTCTGATGATGATGAAATGATGATTTAATCACATGATGTTAAATTAAAAATTGAAAATTCAGTCAAAAGAGTCAATTTTAAACAGAAACCAGGAATGTCAATGAGTTGGAATTACTGTAGATTACGGTCCTTTTTTGAACTTCACGTCGCTCTTCGGAGGCAGTTCGTTGAGTGTTGTGGAGCCCTTCCCCTACGTTTTTAAATATAATATTAGGGGCGCGAATACCTTGTATTGGGTATTTCATATATAATATAATGTGAACCTGTTACAAGTGCAGTTCCCCTTGTAACAGGCATGAATAAATTAATATTGTGAACCCTATACAAGCGATTGAGGAGTAGTTATTAAGATAATATTCGGCACTGTATATGGCTTGCGGCCCTTCTGGTGACCATTCGTCTTTCCAAGAAACTGTTAAAAGAACTGGTTACTTACCAAACACAACGTAATCGAACGGTACTAACTGGACTATCACATTTTACAAATAAGATTATTATAATCGACTTAAAAGGATAAACCTAGAATGATCCAAAGGAAAGATCAAATAAGTTTCCTGGTCACAATAGTATAAATAGTCACAAAAACTTTCGAAGTCCTTTTACAAAAAAACAAGTACAAAAGCAACCGCTTATTAAAATGAAGAGCTATTAAAATTTCATGGATTTCAGGCAAGTGGGTCAGACACAGCACCGCCACGACGAAGATCTGCGTATGGTTTGCCTCTATTTCTTCGTCATCAGGACGCTGTAGATGAAGATGTCGGTCCGAAACGTGCAGGTTCATATGTAATGTTTTGCTTTTCGTGTCTCTTCCTATAGTAGTTAGATTTGTACGTTTGCGTGACGAAGCTTTGCAATAAGTTGCATTCCTATTTTAAGTAGTTTTAAACTCACTTATCTATGATCCATTTTAAATGAAGATTCCTCGTTATCATACAAATTTAATGTTTATCAAGTTTCTATAAGCGAGAACATTAACAAAACTACTTAAATGTACTTACATACAAATACGTATTGCGTTATAAATGCTGATAATGACATGTAATAGTTATTGTAGTTCTCTAGTAGCACTTAAAACTATTTAACTAGAATCATTTCAGGTTCATGACATGTCAGAATTTCGTTTTACATTTTAAAATCGCTAAACAGGTGATTTTAAAATTCCTTTATTAGTGATTTTAGATTTCTTGCACTTTTCTTGCCCTACTTGAACCACAATAAATATAAGTAAACCATCCCAAAAAATTTCGTCAACTCAAACAACATCGGGAAAATAAATATCATAAATCTTCGATTAAAGCAATTTCGATTCCTACAGGACACAATATGACTGAATTCGAAAATACCTATGATATTTTTCTTTCCGGCTACTTAGTGGAAAGCTTCTCATGAATAAATTCATTTGATCTGTCAACAAAACGAAAACAACGTTCACTTTGTATTTGGCGGTTGTTCAAATAAATTTATATAATGCCCAAACATCCCGCTTACTGTACCCAAACTACTTTTACCAACAGTGTCGTATTATTTGTATTTTAATTAATGTATCGTAAATTCCAGGTTACAGTGTTTATTGCTTTTGCATGAATGTTATTCGTCTTTCTATCTCCATGTTATGTCCATAGTATACATAGATCTAAAAAAAAGCATGACAAAAATAGCAGCCTTAAAAAATGAGTGTGCTGCATGATTTACGTTTTCTGGAAACCTGTTTAACTAAATGAACTAGAATATAGATGTCGATTTATTCTGTTAGGTTGAAATATTTTGGTAAGTGATTTTTCTGATTGTGATCTAATCTGCCATATCCCAGAAAAGCAAATTGAGAGCAGAGTAAAGGAGGACCGCCAACAGCCAGCTCAGTTTCTTAGTGAGTGGTCCTCGATTTTTTTTTCTCTCTCTATATCTACTTTTCCGACTGCTTCTTATCTCTATCATAAACTGTTTTTTTATTATTATCCATTAGTATATTTATGTATAAACATGTATAATAACTTTTTATATGACTAATATTAAGTTTTGAAGCTGACAAACAAATTTACATTGGATCTGGTTGATCTCTGATTGAAAAATTATGTTCATGTTATCAGTGTTATTTATTGTTTTAGCTATAACCTTATTAATTACGTATCATCTAAATCAAAAACTATATTTGATAATGAACAAAATTTGCACATTCGTAAAATATAAAAAGCCAGTGCTTAGCTCTTATTTTAATTTTTAGTGCTTACACATTGAACAACTACATAAACATGATTTATTTTTAAAAATATGTTTATAATCATTATTGAACAAATTTTAAAAATGACTCTTACTTATCAGTTTTATATGCCTTACTCTCGTACTTAGAATAACTGTGAATTATTTAATCATAAGTACGTTGCTCACTCAAGGTGATAAAGATACACTGCAGCACACAAGGCGCTGACTATAGTACATAAATGGGTCTGTTCGATCAGGGAAGTATGATGAGTAAAAAAAAATGGCAAGAATTATTGGCAACAAGACATGCCATCTTATAGCTTGAGGGTACACTCTCATGTTCAGTTGTTAAAAATAGGTGCCCTATCAAAATATAGGTGTCCGGCAGAGGAGAATAGCATCTTCTTCTATCATATCGAAGTGACGTAAGAGGCGACTAAGGTATTCTACGGGCAGGCCTTATTCGTGCAGGATAATACTAAAACTATATGCAAAATAATATGCAAAGCTGTACTGTTACTGTACTGTTACTGTGTGCTGCACTATACTGCTCGTGAGAACGCAAAGGCGAGTAAGAATTTTTTGACTCGTACCAAAATGGCGGCGACGTGGTTAAGCCACCCGTTAAATCTCCCGCGGGCTCATTCGTTTCCCACGGGGCGCAAAGTGGGCGCAATCTCTGCCTACCCTTTATATGCGTGACTGTATGTACTTATCAAAAAAAATTATTGAAGCATTGCGAAACACTGAGGATTTTATTTATAACGTGTTGTATGTCAAAAGAAAATATTATATCCCGTAGCGGTTTCGCGAAAACTACAACTAAATACTAAGTTGCGGATTATACTTCTTAAATCAATGTATTATGAACTTTATCTTGCAGTTATAGATAAGTGTTTATAAATAATAAAATAAATGAAACAGCATAAGGATATATATAATTACATTTTAATTTGCTCTTATTGGTGTTGCTTGTGTACGATGGAGGAACCTTGAAACTGTTTAAAACTTAAACGGTTCTAAATGACAAATGTAAGTTATTAATGTATATAATATGTTATAGGTTCACTTCGCTTGACGTCACGGCGGCATTCAGCAAGAAGGGTGACACCTCCCGCACGAGCGCGTACACCTTCCCCTCACGCAAATAGTTCCGTCAGCATCCTGGTGACCGAAGCCTCTCCTGATGCGGCTCCACCGCCCGCAGCGGCACCTACCGTAGTCCGAGTGCTAGTCCACCGCGAAAGTGATGAACAACCCAGCTGATCCACGACTACCGAGCCCGAAGACGAGGCTCCCGGCGCTAGTTGAAACAATGAGATTAGTTTTAGATTTAGTGAGTGACTATGTTTTAAAATCAAATATTGTGTTCACATAAATATACGGAAACGTGATATAAATAAAGTTTTCTTGTAATAGTGAATTCGAATTAAATTAGATGAACGCGTATGTAGATCTTAAGTAAAATATACGAGGGGTGATCCAAAAGTAATGATAATCAGTTATTTCTAGTGCACACAAAAATACAAAAAAATTTCAGTCACTTACTCAGTTAACCACTAGTTCAGGGAAAAAAAATCATATAAATAGGCCACGATTCCCGGGAGCTACATTCATTTGAATACGGACTGTCAAGGAGTGAACATCAAAATGGAAAAACACGAAATCAGAGCTGTCATTAAATACCTCTGCTTGAAAAAAATGTCTACCAAAGACATACACAGCGACTTGGTGGAAACATTAGGGGACTCTTCTCCTCCATATTCCACAGTTGCACGCTGGGCTAAGGAGTTTAAGTTGGGAAGAACATCGACGGAAGACGAACACCGCGAAGGACGCCCATCGACGTCCCTCACTGAAGAAAATGTGAAAAAAGTTGAAGAAGTTGTATTGGAAGATCGAAGAGTGACTATCAGGCATGTAGCTGAGGTCACAGGGATCTCATATGGCAGCATTCAAAGAATCCTTGCGAACGAATTGCATATGAGAAAGGTCTCCGCGCGTTGGGTACCGAAAATGTTAAACGACGAGCAAAAGAAGAAACGAGTCGACATGTCAAGAGCAAATCTCGAAAAGTTCCAGGCAGACAAGGATAATTTTTTGTCACGTTTTGTGACCATGGACGAGACCTGGATCCACCATTTTGATCCTGAAACAAAACAACAATCGATGACATGGAAACGATCCGATGAACCGACGCCGAAGAAATTCAAAGTGTCAAGCTCAGCAGGGAAGGTTATGGCGTCTGTTTTTTGGGACGCTGAAGGAATAATCATGGTGGACTACTTGGAAAAGGGGGCCACTATTACAGGCTCCTACTATGCAGAACAAATAAGAAGATTGCGGGAGGCTATTAAGGAGAAAAGGCGAGGCAAACTGCGGGCTGGAGTGCTGTTCCATCAAGACAACGCACCGGTTCACAAAGCTGCAATTGCCATGGCTGCCATTCAGGAAGCGGGCTTTGAGCTGGTGGAACACCCCCCCTATTCACCAGATCTAGCCCCCAGCGACTTCTATCTCTTTCCACGACTCAAGGAACACCTCCGAGGCAAGAAATTTGACGATGATAGCGACGTGATGGCCGCGGTTGAGGACTTTTTTGAGAGTCAAGATAAAGATTTTTTTTCTAAGGGAATTTTAGGATTAGAAAAGAGATGGACTAAATGTATAGACTTGCTAGGAGACTATGTTGAGAAATAAATTTATTTATTTATTTTTATTCATTGTGTTTATTATTGATTATCATTACTTTTGGATCACCCCTCGTACCAATAATTATTGAAGAAAACTTAAATTCTTAAAGAAAATATAACTTCTTAACAGTCGCATTAACATTTAACTGATAAATAAATGCAAGAAAATTATTATAATATAAAAATATAATATTAAATTAAATACCACGTGACTTTAAAAACACGCTTAAAGTATCGTGTTAGATTTCTCCGGCTTAATGCTTAATTAGTGACGTTTTTCGTTTTAATAATAATAGCTTGTATTTAAATTCGATATTTAATCGTTTTATATATAGATAACGTTTGTTACTTTGATATGTAAATATTGTTATATAATTATAGATTGTGGTGTGATTGGATTAGCTAGCTAGTAATCCACTAGATAAATATAATAACGCCAATGTTCCTTTCATTTTTGATTAGAAAACAAAATGTTTGGCAAGGAGAAATACATAAAATTATTTATTTAAAGTTATATAGAAAAACTCCATGTGTCAGTCGCGGAAAGACTTTAGCGTACAGTTATTATATACAGAGTAGACGAGTCGTACTTTAGCTTTAAAATATTAACAGTTAATTAACTACACAAGTTAAGAAAGAAAAGTTTTTCATAAATATTTTAGACTTTGTTATTCAATTCTTATTTAGATATTTGCTTCTACTACATGTATGCTATTTCAGCGAATGATAAAAATAAAGTAATTAAAATTTATAAACAATATAAACATACCATTCAAATTTTATTTACATACATTATACTAGAAGTTTAACATAATGAGAATAACAGGATGCGAAAAATGTAGATCAAAAATATAATGCAAATTTGAAATTACAATTATTTTTTATCATGAATGACGTATCAACTAGTGATCAATATCAATACACGTAGTGCGACGTTTTTACTAAAGCACTTTCTGGCAACGCCAATACTTACGCTTAGCTTTGCATAAGAAATACATAGAACTCAATTGAGAAATTTTGTTCAATGACTTGTGAAGTCGTCAGCTATTTGTGCTATTTTAGATAAAAAATTCAACAATTTTATGACAATCGTCACTGCAAAATTAAGGAATATAAAAATAATGTCATGTTGATTATTTTATATAATTTGTTTTGTATGGTTACCACTTCAAATGTCGCCAAAGTAAAATTATAGAAATAAATAAATATAATTCTCATAGATAAATTTTAGATGCTGTTTGATCCGTACAATTCTCGTTAAATGCTTTTAATAGTTACGGTAGCTGTAGCGTTAAAATAATAACATTATAAAGGACAATATTCAAATGTAGACGGTTATTTGCAAGGCTTTTTGGCCCTAGCTTATCAAGTTTTAATTTTTCTTTTCTCTCTTTACCGTAATGAGCTTTTGCCATCTGCATTTTAATTGCAGATATAATTATCTTCAAAACATTTAAGATATTGTGATAGGATTTAAAAAGTATTGTCATTACAAGGTCTACGCAAAAATTGATCGAAATCTGAAACCATGGTCCCATTAACTCAAAATCCAAAATCAATATTTTTTGTTTTTGAGGTTTGTATAGTTTGTGTGTAGACTTTTCTTATTTTTTTTAAGGTACTTCAATTAATCAAGGCACATTAAAACGTTGCAATAGCTATCATAGTAAAGTTCGAGCGTAGCTTTTTTATTATATAATGTCAAATTGAAATCAAAGTTCTATTCTTCTAAAACATCGTTTTATCACGAACGATTTTTTTAGCTTATAAACTATTCACAATCTTTTTATGATCCTGAATTAAGAGATGCAACTAATTTAATCTAAAGATGCAGATTTGTGGATTTGTTTCAGCATTTGTATGCTTTTAACATTTTTCGTGAGGTACTGGATGAAACAATCATAATTTAGAATAACATTGGATAGTGGATTACTAAAACTGTCCACAAGCCACGATCAGCCACTACGCAATTTAAATCTTCGAATAGACCTCCCCTATGTTTTTTCATAGTTACCATGCTTATTGCTTAGCAAGTTTGTTTTGTTGTGTTGATTGTTAATTCCAAAACCAAACGTCTCAAGCCTTAAAAGCTAATGCCTAATGCTAAGCATTTTAGATCATGTTAGAGACGGTTAACGTCTATCGTAAGTCCCGCGATTTTTTAGCACTTTCCTTAGTCGACCTGTAAAACACCCATTGGAGTAGACAGAGGATAAAGCGAATTAAAATTATTGTTTAATTTTTAGATAAAACTGTCTGGATTAAAAATATTGACTAATATCATATGTAACAGAATTTTAATTAAATAAATCATTTATTGGATTATATTAAATAGAAACTATAAACGAAATTTCCTTTTTTTTGTAAACAAAAGGCTTTTTTAATCCAGAACTTTCGAGATGAAGATAAAAATGTACAAAAGTAATAAATGCACGTAAAAGATGTATTACTGATTAATAATCGTTTTAATTCCAGACTCTTAAAGTTTTTATCGCCTTTGTTGTTTCATAGATAGTAGATCCATATAAGGACCAATATTTTTATAAGCTCGACCAAACCTCTTTTGAAATAAACTTTTTTTGTAGATCTCGAATTACCTTTATATTTTAAATTCACTATTTAAATCTATCTAAATTTCGTCTACCTACTTTTATAAACTTATACATATATGCTTTCAAACGTCTCCATCACGTAATACGGCTACGGCCGAAGTAAAATCAACTCTTAAAACAATGTTATTTGTCTTTTTGCTTTATAGTAATATTTCTCAATACGGTTCGACTTTGTACATAGACGAGAGAAAATGCAATAATTTTTCATAATTTTACGTAGTGAAGAGATTGTTAGGGTAATTTTAAAACTTACAATGTACATTTTAAATTGTAGCTAGAGAATTCAGACAACCTAGTCTTGAGCATGCTACATGCATAGATTTATATAAGATATATTTAAATTGTAAAATATGTAAATAAAAACTTTAAGTGAGACCTGCGAAATATGATTTTCTTCTAAGGTACAAAATAAAAATTAACCATGTTGAAAATTATGATTAAACGAAAATACAAGATTCTTTTGTTTTATTTCAATTTCATTAATAAGGGATGTACCAAGTTATATCCGGCCTGGAAGATGCCTGATATTCGGTATCCGACTATCCGGACATCTTCCAGGATGTATAGCCGAATATTAGGTCCTATTACGGACCGCGTGAACATTATTCATAAAAACTTACGCGCGCGAGTAGCATGGTTAAGCGTTACCGCACGACTAGGTAGTGTGGAACTGCAGAACAGACTTTATGAGTAATAATAAAAAAATAAAATAGTAATCGCTTAGCCCCTAATTGAACAGCAACAGAAAAAGTAAGTGTTCCTGCATTCCTATTTACATATAGTTAAATATCTATCTAGCTTCCGGCCGAATACTACAATAATAGCCGGGTGCCAGATAATAACCGGGTATCGGGTACGCCCTTAATAGTAATTAAAACTTCCAATTTAGTTTTAAATACATATATTTAATAACTAATTAGTAGAAGAGTTATAGAGGAGCCCGCGTGACCCTTGGTTGTGAGAAAGATTATATTAAAGACATCTGTAGACGTGTTTTTGTGTGCGTGCCTATGAAAAATAAATAAAGGCCAATATAATAAAATCGTAGAAGTATAGTTATTAGAATCAGGTTTTCTTTACGGAAATCCAATATAATAAAAGAAAGAAAGCTAATTTGCTATGATCCGCATGCAAAATATAAAAAACTTGGCGGCTGACTGTCGTACAGTCAATATCACTTCATAATGCATCGTTTTGAGGTGAAACACGTGTCATTTTCTTTTCTTCTGTCGTGTGTATTGCCTAGTGGTAGTGTTGTAGTGGATATCTGATGGCGGCTCCTGGTGGCGGTATTGGTTTGCTTGTGCACGCTGTTGCGGGAGGGCGGGCGGTGCTCTTAAAAACTAGGTAATACACACCATATTACATTTTGCATGCGGATCTTAGCAATTTTATTGATTTTTATGACATTTTTCCTTTTTTTATTCTAACCTTACGCACGAGCACGCACAAGTTAATATGAGTTATAAAAATCCGTATCTTTAAACTCTTAAATATTGCATGTATTGACATTAATGAAGCATAACGTACTACTTATAAGTATTAATTATTCATATTCCAGGGCGGTTCTCACCGCCCGGAGTTACCGACACACAAGTCGACAGTCCGAATGGACGCCCGCCGACTCCCTCGGACGGTCATTAGATGACTTAAAATATTTAAGATTTTCGAAATCGCGAAAGCACGCAGCGAACGCGACACAGTCCGAATTTCGAGGTTTTTGTAGGAGTTTTTATTTATTTATTTATTTATGTTTGGGTCCAACCAAACCTGGCACGCGGGCCCCAGGCCCTCGAGCACAGTATCCGATGAAGCTGTAAAAGCCGAGAAGGCTAACAGCAATTACATCACCGAAAATATATATATAATGATTCATGGAAAGCACCACGAAACCGTTATTGAAAAGGCAAATGTACAAAAGCTATGGTAAACAATATTGAAAGTAATACTAAAAATTCAATCTTATATACATACAGTTAACAAATAGGTTAGTCTTAAGAATGCATCAAGCGGAAATGCATGAAGGGAACTAACTGGACACTTATTTACTAGGCAAGAGAGTCCCTCCTTAAGAGAAGGTCTCCCAAGTCTGACAAGTCAGACAAGTCATCTTGATTCTTCATTATGGAAGAAAGGAAATAAATTTGCTAAGATCCGCATGCAAAATATAAAATGGTGTATATTAACTTATTTTTGAAGAGCACCGCACCGCCGCACAGTCAGCGTGCAAATAAACCCATCGAAAAATGTGACAACGTAAACGTTTGGTAATACGATCGCTAATGTATCAAGCATGATGATTTCGGTAAATCTTATCTTCTTGAGTCTTCTCATAGTTCAACAATGGACTATGTGTTAGTGGACCGTTGTTGATAATAAATTAACGTACTAATGTATATTATACCCATATTTTGATACTTTTTATATAGATAGTTACCAACAATGTTTAATATTTTTAACGACATTTTACTTATCAAAATTACTGTTATTTGTTAAAAGTAACAGTCTATAAATATCCTACTGCAGAGCACAGGACTCGTCTTATTTTTTTTTTGAGTGACTAGAAGAGCCCACCAACCAACCGGCATTGGAGCAGCGGCTCCGATGCCGGTTGGTGGACTTTGCATGTCTTCGAAATATTTTATTCTTCAGACATGCAGGTTTCCTCACAATGTTTTCGTTCAACGCTAAGTGCGCGGTAAAGCATTACTTAAAATTGCAGAAAACTTTTACAGGTGGCGGCGCTGGGGATCGAACTCAGGTCACTCGTGTGCTATTAACACTAGATTTACGGGCATCGACAGACGGTACGGAACGGGTAAATTACGAATAGGTAGACAACATCTAGATATAATAAAATATAGGTGTTTCAGATAAAACTACTAGATAAATATATTCGCTGCATAATATCATTAAAAACTAATAGATAATCGCTATAGAATAATATTTATTTGTTATGAATGTAAAGCATAAAATTGACAACCCGTCAAATTGTCGGGTTTCGTAAATCCCTGAGCTGCCACGGCCTGCGTTTTACGTTAATTTAAATATAAAACACATGTAAACGATTCCCAGTAAGTGATGCTGTTTCCTTAGCTGTGACCATTCTATCCCGTCAATAGCACTGCCCTTTGAAAATTGAAATGTCGAGGTCGTTTGAATCACCTTGACTCCATTGACTTTCACAGTACACGTAAAGAGCCTTTTTACCTCACTGAGAGGCATTTAACGATTACTTAAGCAATCTAGACATTTTATCATTTGTATTCAACACGGCTATTTAAGCGTGCTATTCAATAAATATTGAAGTAATTAACTCGGTTATACAAGCGTCGCTCATTAAAGCAAAAAAATACTAATAGCTTTACCATACGTACCACACACGCTTTTCGACCCCGCGGGAAACGAGACGTGACGGCTGTCAAACCACCAAACAACAAACTAATCGATTTTTAAAATTCTGACTACTACACGATATTCCGAAAGCTGCAAATAAATGAAAAGAGCGCGTGCAACTCAGTATACGTGACAGAAGTGAAACTTAAATATTAAAAATTTGATTAAAAAATAAAATGAACATGAACATACATACATAAGATCACGACTGTATCCCATAAGGGGTAGTCAGAGACTGGGCAATCACTGCAAAAACAGATGACTGCCACAATCCACGTTTCACCAAAACAATATAATGCACTTGGTGTGATAGGTGGTGAGCCCATCGCCATCATGCGCTGTTGGGTGCACAGTGCAGTTTAATTCCTTACTCGTGTTTTACGAGATCCATTGGATGAGATGGAGTGGTAGTATTCTTTTATCGAGCCGCCACCACACGGAACATGAATCATTATAGAAATATAGTCAAACTATGAAAATTCATCAAACTTATTGCTACAACACCTGTATTCTAATAAAGAAAATTTTAGATAGTAAAATACATGCACAAATAAAATTTATATCAAGTAAATGTCCTTACCAATAAGTACTTCGTAATGCTAATAATATCTATGTTCCAAAAGTACGGAAAAGTTACGGTAAACAGAATATAGTCTTCGACGGGGCAAACTTATTTAATAAACTACCAATAGACAATAAAACATGAAAATCTTTTAACATTTTTCAAAATAAGCTAAAACAATTCATACTTAATAAAGATTAAATCTGACCCTGTCTTATTGTTGGCTGCAATCGGTAAGTATATTCAAAGAAGTGTTTCAACTTTTACCGGCTTTGATTACTTTTTTTTTAACAGTTGATGACCTGGTAACAACCCCTAAAAATCACAATCCTTTCTGAATGTTTCGATAACCATGCTCGCTAAATAGTTTATATGTCATTATAGTAAATTCTCATTTAGTGAAATGTATACTGCACAGTATATAAACAATTATTAATGAATCGATAAATATTAATTAAGAATAGCAGGAACGTAGCACGAAAAGTTGCACTCAAATTCGACCTCGAAATTGTACTCTCATCGCGCTTAAATAAATTTCTTCAAAAACAACTGTTGCTCCGATTTAAATATTCAATCAAATAAATTGTGGTAAGAGAAAGAAAAAAAAACGAGGGCCTGATTGGGCCTCGGCGGAGGTAAATTTAAACTCATTTATGTTAAATGTTTAAATTGATAACATATTATTATTATTTATGGTAATAGTCTTTTTATACACTTTCCTATTTAGAAGAAAAATTTAAAAGCAGGTTATTAAGTTGGTAGACTGAGAATGCTTTATAGAAGGGACATATTTGTTTAGGTCTCGCTTTGTTTTACTCTGCTGGCACTCAGTTCAAACTTTGTTTTTCAACACCTGAACCGTTAAAAGGTGGTTTTACATATAAACCCTACTTTTATATACAAACCTTTTTGGAAGTGGAAACGTTATTCATTATTTCAATACAAATTTTCTTTTACTCTAGGAAAAAATCTATGCTTCACACTTGGATTGTTGATCTGATTGTTGTCCTGTTTCATGGGTGCATTTCACAAACATAAATTGGACATGCACTAACACCGAGACCTGGAACAGCTATGTGTAGGCCGTACAAATATTTGTCTCGTGCGGGAGTCGATCCCGCGAACATTTTACGATTTATCTTCATGCCCAAACAATCTCTCATATAGTATGAATATGGATTCTGTAAAGATAACAGCTTTAAAAAGGAATATTATGCTTGCTGCGAGGAAAATATTAAACTTTCTCCCTTTCATAGTGTAATACGAACGTAGATCAATATCTATCAAAAACAGGTGGTCGCCACTTATTCTATATATCGCGGTATTTCAACAGGTTATTGATTACTGTGCTAAAAGTTACCCGAAACCGGGCCGCAGTCTTTCGACCACCTGTCCTCATTCATTCATCATTTGTTAAAATAAATGTGGACGGTTCGTAGTAGATAAAAAATAAGAATAATACTTATAAAATTTCTTTAAACACTTTAGTGACGCGGCGCGGCATGTAAATAAACAACACCACATGCACGAGTACATACGAACGATTTTTTTATGACAGATCAATACTTAAATATGTATTGTGGATGATCTCGGTAATATAAAATTATTTGATAAACTCTCTAAAACATCAAAAGATGTCGTCGTGGTCGTAATCGACCAAATGGATACATACCCTCGTCTCGTTTTTACAAGCTACCGTATTGGTTGAGTTATTTTCTGGCTAAAAATCCATAAGTCATTGATGACCACGTAGTGCAAAACGACTCCAAAAGGCGTTATTAAAAAAACGATGTTACCACACTAATGTATCGTGAGTGCGTTTTACATACATAATTTTTTGAGACACTTATGTACTACGCCAGCCGTATGACTACGTCTGAGATTCGTAACCACGACCCACTCCGTAGAAAGCGCGTGCTCTGACTATTAAGCCAGCCGGTTATTATATAAGTAAGTATTATATATCTTTCATCGACATCGTCATCGTTTCAGCCTATCACAAGTCCACTGCTGAATATAGGCCTCCCCCGTAGATTGCGACAAGTTTTGTAGCTCTCATTTTAGGGGATTTTGTCATAGTTGCTTGGCAGGCAGGTTGGCAACCGCAATTTATTTATTCAGATGTCCCAGGAAGATGCTGCTGCCTATCTCCTGGTTTTCATTATCTCTCTGTCGACTTTTACGAGACCCACCGGATGAGATGAGGTGGTAGATTCTCTTGTGATGAGACTTCGCTACTACGACACTATCAATAGGCAACAGACCACAGTAGTCGAGAACACGGCACGTGTTTCATCTCAACACGAAACTTGGTTAATGAAGTAATATTGACTTTACGACAGACAGCCGTCTACATTTTTAATTTTGCATGCGGATCTTAACAAAATAACATTCCTTTGTTTTTTTTACGACTCACATATATTTTTGAAGATTGTCAATATAGTTTGTTACGACTACTATGTCTCAGACTACTAAGTTGCTTCTCATGTTAAAAGCGTCAAATAGCAGCTGTTTTAGAATTTTAATGGAAAAACACATATTTAGATATAAAGTATGTCAGCTTTCAGTGCTTTTACAGTAAAGCTCTCTAATTTTATGGCGTAGTACTGCATATTATATGTTTAATAACCTTTGACAAAAATAGATTTATATAGAAACATGATAATATTTTAATGTGTGGATGTATGCATGTGCAAAATATAATTCGTAATAGTATATTCATTAAAAGTAAATAATCCAATGACATTTGCTAAATTAGTAAAGAAATTTTACAAAGAATTTAATATATTTGGCTAGCATATTTTACCTAGTTTAGTTTTGTAAATAATATCTTGTTTATTTTTCTAGGATTTAGAATGCGTAAATTCTGTTATTTAATATATTAATAAATAACTCCCGAGTCACTTTAAATCAGAAAACTTAAATAGGTTTGTGATGATATTTATATACATAATACCACGACTGTATCCCATAAGGGTTAGTCAGAGACTGGAAAAGCAGATGACTGCCACAATCCACGTTTCACCAAATATAAATCACATAGTAATTATATAATCTTTATAATATGGTATTATTTTAGATTTTTTATGGTTTTAAATATACTCTAAGTAATTACCCCGCTATACACAAGGGATGCGTTCCAGAAAAAGTCTTGTTAAGTAAGATTCCCGTATCCTAAATATAGTCTCGAATTACTACAAATATTTTACTCCAAAATAAAATACATATTTTTACCTCATATACCTAAAGTTTTTGAACAGCATTTTTATTATGCGCTTGAAACACTTTTTTATTGATGATGATGATGATGTTCTTCTAGCCGATTTCGACCACGGCTACAACTGCCGACTACTGTCGAGAGCCATCAACTGCGCAGGAGATATTATAGTGCCACAAGTGTACGCGAAAAAACACGGGCACTCACTCGTCCCAACCTACCCGCGCCCGATGTAACGCTGATGCTATAAGATCGGAGGTAGGCTAGGATGCAGTGTCAGAAACACGGGGACAATCACAATACAACCAGACCCGAAAACCAACAATTTATGTTTTAGCACAAATGTTGGCTCCGGCTGGAATTCGAACCCAGGACCCGCGGCTTAGAAGACAGGTACTCTGACCACTAGGCCACGCGGTCGTCACTAGGTCGCGGTTTTTATTAATTACTATACAGATGACGAAATAGTACACGGTATATTTTGAATTTATTTTTAGTGAATCAGCGAAAAACGGAGCCGCGTTAACTGGGGTATATGCTCATATGTATACAAATCATTTACTTTGTCTATACATGATGTTTTTTCCCCTCAAACTTTAAGGTCTAATAATTGTACCTAAATATCTCACTTCGGTCGACAACCCTATGTCAAGCGCTTCTTAAGCTTAATAAACAATTTCCGAGCCGGCAAACCTATCTATATTAATTAAGTTTTCCCTTCATTTGCATTTAATCTATTTGAATTTATTTGCCTACTGCTGCTTTTATAATTTTTAAGATAAACATTACACAACAAGCTTCAACGTATCTGTGTAACCATACTCGTATTATTGTTCTGTAATTGTACTTATATAGTGTTGTCCAAAAAGAAGTCCGACGCATTTTGCTAGAAAAACAATTGATTGTACGTATGTTTTTAAATACGGTAATTTGTTGTATATAAAAGAAAAAGTTTATTAATATCATAGTATGATTATACATATACAGATAGGTAGAATAATAGAATATCACTTCCTTTATCCGAAAGTTGATAACAACTGTTACAACATTAAAAAAGGGAAAAAATTAAGCAAGATTAAGAAACCGTATAGACACTTAATAGACCGAAATGAAATAAAAGCAATTATAAATTTAAATTATAACGTAAATTACTAATAATAACAGTTCAAACAATGTGGAATCTAGGCAGGAATCCGCCTAGGTAGGTACCACCCCGGGGCCAGTTATTCTGCCGTGAAGCAGTAGTGTGCAAACATTACTGTGTTTCGGTCTGAAGGGCACTGAGAGCTAGCGTAATCACTGGGCATATGAGACTTAAGAACTTATATCTCAGGGTGACGTTTTGCTCGTCTCAACACTTTATCAAATAAAAAAAAAATGCTCAATGGCCTCAATAGTGTCTCCCAACGGGTAGGTCTTAAGATGAACATGGATAAGACGAAGATCATGTCTAACGTTCATGTCACATCTATACCGGTTATTGTTGAGAACACTACGATCGAAGTTGTTGACGAATATACCTAGGACAGATTGTCCGACTAGGTAGGTCAATCGACGGATCCAACTCGGCTGGGCAGCGTTAGGGAAACTGCGTCACATCTTCTCGTCAAGTATACCTCAATCCCTCAAAACAAAAGTGTACAACCAGTGCGTGTTGCCAGTGATGACATATGGAACCGGGACGTGGTCCTTCACTGCAGGCCGCGCATGAAAGGGCTATGCTCGGAGTTTCTCTGCGAGATAAAATCCGTAACGATGTTATCCGCAGCAGAACTAGAGTAACCGACATAGCCCTAAAGATTAGCAAGCTGAAATGGCAATGGGCCGGCCATATAGCTCGGAGAACCGATAACCGTTGGGGAAGAAAGGTTCTCGAGTGGCAACCTCGTACCGGCAAACGCAGTGTAGTGCGACCCCCCACTAGATGGAGCGACGACCTTCACGGTTTTGCAGGAAGTCGATGGACGCAGGTGGCTCAGGACCGTGTTTTGTGGCAATCTATGGGGGAGGCCTATGTTCAACAGTGGACTATGGTAGGCTGAAATGATGATGATGATGATAATGATAACTTTTACGACACCCACGGAATGAAATACAGATAACAGGGTTTCCCAAGCTTGTTCTGCAATAGAACATTTTGCGAACTCGGAATTTTTGCGGAACAGTTAGCTATCACCCGCAATTCGATAAAAAGTAGAATATCTTTAAATATTTACTAGTGTAATTACCAATATGCTCACCTATTCCGATTCAACGTTTTCCGCACACAAGTTTTCCGCGGAACATAGTTTGGGAACCCCTGACTCATAGCTGCTGTCATGTTACATACTGTATTCGGTTGCCAATTTGCCAATTTTTGTTGATTCACATTTCTTAAGTTTAGTCACGACTGTATTTGTTCAAACTACATTAATATTTTTATGGTGATGTTAAATATAGAGTATAAGTTGCTAACTTGGAAATTCGTGCACGAAATCTTCGTTTGACGATTGAAATGTGAAACCATTATCATTTAATATTCCATAACGCTCTTTAGGAAACGAATAACGTTAGTCATGATACCCATCTTGCTATTATTGCAATTATTTTGTTCGGAATGCGGTGGGTATCATAAATCTCATTTAAAATGCAGAACATTTTAAATGAGATTTATGATACCCACCGTAGCGATTATTTGAAGTCTCAGTTGACACAGTGGCTAAGCTACGGTCCTGCTATACGGGTCATGAATTCTATTTTCACTCGGAACAAATTTTGTATAGACTAGAGATAAACAATGTACCTCCGTAACATTCATAAAGTATAACAGCGTGCCATCTCGTTTTTCGTTATAAACGCTATATAGGTTGGTCAGCGGGAGAAGTTCTGTCTGTTAAAATGGCCCGGCCCCTTTAAATTCAACGCAATCATTTTCGGAGATACATCAGAATGTACTTACTGAGACGTTGCTATCCTAAATGATCATACTGAAAACGAACCGTTTGTACGATTTTCAGCTAATTATACCTATGACGACCGTGTGGTCTAGTAGTCAGAATACCTGATTACTACGCAGTTTAAGTTCAAATCCGTGCCGGAGGAGGTATCCGATCTTATCGAATGAGCGTCGGTGATTGCTAGGTTAGAACGAATAAGTACCCATATCAAATTTCCTGCGCAGTTGAAGATTTATGGATAACAGTACTCGAAAATTGTCACTTTTTTTTATTGTATAAGGTGATGAAACGAGCAAAATGTTCACCCGATGGTGAGTGCAACGTCTGCCCATAACAAATGCTGTGACACCCAGAACATTTCTGTCTGACACCTCACTGTGTCCAAACCCCTGAGACATCAGTTCTTAAGTCTCATTTTTTTTTTCGAGAAATGAAAACAAGAAATGAAAGAATGAAAACCAGGAGATAGGCAGCAGCATCTTCATAGAACAACTGAATAAATAAACTGCGGTTGCCAACCCGCCTGCCAAGCGTGACAACTGTGGCAAAATCCCTCCAAAATAACTTAAGTTCACTTTTTTTAATTACTTTTCCTGTTATTACTACTGTAATTTATTGTTTGTAATTACTGTTGCACCATTACACATCTAGAAAATATTTTTGTATGTGAACTGGGAGAAAGGTAAAATGTATATATACATATTTTTCTCAAAGTATATATCTATTCTGAAAATAAATAATATAACGTATTAAAAATATAATTCAAAACTTTAACCAGAAAACTTTGTTTTCATTTTATTTATAAAGTTAGTTTTTATATTAAAAAAACTTGCGTATTTGAATGGAATTCTTCGCGTCAAGCATATTACCAAGAAATCCAATTTCAGTTACATGTTTGTAATATTTTAACGAATTTATTACAAAGTCAGCTTGAACGATGTCAGCAAATTTCAGGAACCACCGAGATATTCTTAAACTGTTCCTTATAGGATAATTGTACTTATAGGAAGCCAGATATTGGATTCAAATTATTGTGAAAGATCCATCGATGACAAAATGATCAAAAGATCCCGTGCTTGCGGGCTTTTTGCTCGCGAGTCTCTTGCTGCTGCGAGAAGCTGTGAAATCCGCCGGAACACCGAAACACCGCCGAAACACATCGAAGAAAAAAAATCATGAAGACGTCTTCTAGGCGTGATAACCATCTTGGACAAAATTCCAATTGATTACTGCCGAATTTCTGTGCTTTTAAAATACTTGTATATTATATACAGAAATTGGTAAACAGATTTAAAAAAGAATGACTAGGTGTTTCTCACAAAATAATAATTCTAATGATAATTGCTATTATTACTTTATTATTACAACTTTTTCTCTCTACTAACTTTTTCTTCAAAAGTCATTCTCTTTTCTAGTATTTCTGACTTTTTGCCATATCATAAACTTTTTACTAGCTACTATGAATACACATGTATTTAAAAATGAGGCTAAACATCGGTTATCGGTATCGGTTAGGTTTAAAGGTTGTCAAACCATTATTTTAACATGATTCCGAAAAACTAAACCCTATACACATAAATTTAAGGCGGTATGCCGCAGACGAATATTCTTTACGCAGATGTACAGACGACGCCACAAATGAAGCGATAGACAAGTAGGTACATGCCGCTTTATCACACGGCAGATGAATATTGCTTACTATTTAAAATATTGCTTACGGACGTTATTGAAACTTGATTATTATACATAATTTGATACAAATTATAATACAAGAGCTATTGTCCATAAGGATCTGTTATCTAGATTCAACATAACAAGCATTCGAGCCGTTTTCGTGTATTTTGGTAGAAAAATTAATATTCCGCAAGAATTTGGAGGCTCAGGGGCTAGGCGCTCGCTTTAAATTTCATAGTACGCGAGTGACTTGGGTTCGATTCCCGGTGCCGGAACCAATAAAATAGTTAATTGCAATTTTAAGTGCTGATTTACGACGTGCTCGGCGGTCAAGGAAAATTTCGTGAGGAAACCTGCATGTCTGAGAAATAAAAAATATTTTGAAGACATGTGCAGTCCGCCAACCCGCATTGGAGCAGCGTGGCGGATTCTTCCCTGGCTCCAAAACCCTCTCAGAAATGAGAGGAGGTCTGTGCTCAGCAGTGGGACATTTATAGGATGAAAATTTACTTTTTTTTTAATAATTTGGATTTCTTGTATATTAAAAAGACGTCGTTTTCGACATAAAAATAAATATGTTCTCACGTAGAAAACACTTAAACCGGTACTTTCTCAGAAACAATCGATTTTATTACTATATTTCATTAAGTCAGAAATCACACTAAATAATGGCCAAATGAGGTACAATTTTATCTATTAATGGCATCGCCCATAGACCAGAGATTTTACTAGTCTCTAGTCTAGTGCGGTGAAGGACGACACCGGATGTCTGTGAAATAGAAATACTCGTATTTTGACAAATGAAATGAATTGATGCGAAAGACTTTCGAATATAGAGTCCGCCAACACGGATGCTATAATGAGCAGCGTGTTCCTGGCTCCAAATCTCTCTCAAAAACATTAATAAGCTGTTACTTTAGTTTATTCGTCTTCATCACTCTCCCTTCTACGAAAGTCGATATTATTTGTCACTTTATGAAATCTAAATAACGACAAATTTAAAATCCTAATAATTGAAGGATAAAAATAATACATTGCTAAGGTATACAGTTTCCCAAGCAGCCATTCAACAACACAATAAGATTCAGAAGCACGTACTGGTGCTTTTATTGCGGCTCATTTGAAATCATAAGGCTCCATAACCTACTTGACGCGTGACCTTTGTAGTCGACTGTTACACTTTACCTTTGCGATTTTGTCTTTTGCTCTGAATACTTATAAAGTTCTCTTGTAAAATATTACGCCAATTTGTAAGAAATAAGTGTCAGTGATATTTTTTAAATTTAATGACGTAAACTCTTTGCAGTAGAAAGTCACGCCATTTCTTTGCTTTCATATAACGGCGTAACAATAGTTGCCCAATAAGTGAATCATACTATGCTCAAAATCACCATTGATGCATTTACAAAATATACTCATTCATAACTTCCTTTTTTGTTTATTTACGCGACGATTTTTTTTCGAACATTGTGTAGTGTTCTGTTAGCCAGGAGGCTTTCACAGCTTCGACTAAAGTCTCGCGAGCAGAAGGCCCACAAGAAAAAAGCGCTAACGAAACTGCCGACAGTGACACGACGGGTGGCGTCACGACGTCGCCCGTCATCCCGTTGCGCTCCGACCCCTTTTAGTTAGTATGGTTACTGCACTAGGGGGCGGGGGGAAGGCTCAAAGTGGTCAAAGAGCCCCAGTGGCGCGACGCGTAAATCGTTCACCTGATGGTGAGTATAACATATGCTGTGTCAATCAGATCATTTCAGCCACCCTGACGAGTTCTTTAGTTTCATATGCCCAGTAATTACACTATCTGTCAGTACCCGTCAGACCGAAATGTTTGCACACTATTGCTCGACGGTAGTGTAACTGACACTGTGGTGGTACCTACCCAGACGGATTCTTGCATAAAAACCTTAACGCCAGTTAAACCAGCTTCATAGCTGTTCTGGGCGCAATATAGTTCTAAAATAATAACTTGCACCTGATCATCCCCTTCTTAACACACCACTGCTGGACATAAATTTCT
The DNA here is from genome assembly GCA_019845155.1 of Luehdorfia chinensis. NCBI lineage: Eukaryota > Metazoa > Arthropoda > Insecta > Lepidoptera > Papilionidae > Luehdorfia > Luehdorfia chinensis. Next base: position 4,750,353 of record JAHVAK010000012.1, on the reverse strand, counting down.
TTTTATGTTCTTTTTTACGCTCTTTCTGCGTAGATCGGACCCAAAAATAATAATTAAAATCTGAAGGTACCCCAGGTTAACTATGACATCAGGACATCTGTCACCTCAGTCCTCCCGTGACTATGGGTGCTGTAAAGCACTCGAAACGTCGGGTTATAAATAGTAATAAATTAAACGCGATAAAATCCGTAAACTTAGTTTCATTTAAATGTGTAGTGTTCGCGTAAATATAAGAAATCATTATAAATTTCTTTTCTCTCTGCTTTTTCATAATCGGCACGCTTGGTGCCGTGCAACGGTATTTGGAGGTAATCGCAGTTCCAAACACTTCGCACCTTGGACGCTGCTGCCTGTTAAAGGTGTAAATAATTTATGGCTGGCATAATTGAGATTGGCGGTTTTACAATGGGGAGCAATGGACAAAATCTTAAAACCATCATTAATCTTACTATAAATCATAATTACTACCTGTTTACAAAAATCGATATTTATCGATATACCAAAAAATATGACATAACAATACTTTCATTACTGTCGGACAAGGTAATATACCACTAGGTAATATACAGCACTGAAGTCGAGAACACGACACGTGTTTCGCCCAAAAACGAGGCATTATCAAGTGTCATAGACTCCACGACAGACAGCCGCCGAGTAAGCTTTTTTTGCCGAAGGCTTTCACAGCTTCGCCGGATTGAAGGGTGGCCGAGCGCTGAGGGCGCTTAGTCGAAACCTTTATTTATGGATACCTTATAATACATTGCATTATTCAAATGGAAGTATTACATGGATTACAAACTAATATATAATATTTTTTTTTTTTACTTTTGAACGCCTGAATATCCTGCCATAATTCGGGAGACATAAGATTTTTCTGTTATTTCCCTTAGTCGACTTTTACGACATCCACGGATACACACTCGTTAAGTAAAACGTCGTCGATATGTTATATTCAACAAAATATATAAAATATTTGAAATAAATCCAGCAATTAATTTATATATATCAAATAATAAAAAAAAAAGGTTTAAGTGAAATTGTAACAACAAAACGAACTCATAACAGACGTCGGTAGAAATGTTTGTATAGATTACTCGAATACCGCCATAATACAAATTGATGAAAATCTTTTTTGGGCCTAATGAAAAGCTCGCCGGGCGCTTTTATATCAATTTGTTTGTTTACCTAAGTCAACACGGCTTCTTCGTATGTTGCCTGATAGCAGCGTCAAAATATGTTATATTTTCATTGTCCTTCATAAATTACTAGTAGACAAAAAAACTAGTACAATAAATATATGTATAAACGTCCCACTACTAGATAAAGTTCCTCTTTCATTTGTGTAAAGTGAAAGTAAATTAGTGGCTACGAAATTCGTGACTGAACACTAAAGAAGCGTCGAAGATGATCACGAGAAGGTGTCGACTAAGTTTACCAAAATTTTTTTCTTCAAATATTTTAATTAATGCTATGTAATAAACAATAATTTCTAAATAATGTTGTCAGAATTAAAAAAATAACAGCCTATAAATTATACACTGTTGGTCATAAGATTTGCACCTTCTAAATCCTGTATTTTCGGGTACGCATACAAAGACTCATGGGCCGTGCGGCCTTCTAACAATACTTAACAAAGTTTGAGTATTTATAGTACATGTGGCGAGAGAGACCTACAACTTTATCATAGCCCACCTGAGCTCTTTAATTTATAACTACGCTTCACAAAATGTTAATGACGTAAACGCTTACCGGCTTAACCTTATATTGTAACTAATGTCATAAATAATGTGAACTTTAATTAGGAAACATATTTTATTTCAATAGGAACATTTACTGTTGGTGGGATTCTTACACGTGAATCCGCCTTGGTAAGTATCACCGCAGTTCCAGTTATTCTGCAGTCAAGCAATGGTGACATCACTGTACCTACCACCCTATGTCATCCCGTGGTCATAAAAGTTAACAAAGCGAAAATGAAAACCAGGAGATGGGCTGCAGCTTATTGGAACATCAAAAAAATAAACTGCGGGTGCAACTCGCCTGCAATGCGTGGCTTCATAAGCCGTTGCCACGATTGGCAAGCGGGTTGGCAAAATCCCTCCAAAATGAATGCTAAATACTGTTGTGGCAATCTTTGGAGGAGACCTAAGTTCAGCCGTCGAGTTATAGTCTGAAATGCCTGGTAAACATGGCTTCCGACAGTGTACGGAATAACCATTTCGTAAATTACCAAATCAAAAATACATTGACCCGTTTTGGGGCAACATTCTAAGGTGCGAGGTGACAACACTGCGATAACCAATCCGCCTACCAAGGTTGGTGATTACGGCAAATTCCCAGTACTTGGGAAAGGCGTAAGTCCAACAGTAGACTATTAACAAGCTACCTAAAAACACATACATAGATAGTAGCTGAAAATTTATCACGGTATGCTGGACGAAGTTAAAACTTATGGATTACAATGTTTGCTCCAATTCCAGCATAAAATGAATATAAAGTAGATATAAATATCGCCTGCAATGCCATTAGGAAATGTCCTAAAAAAGTTCTACCAGTTCGAAGAAGTGAAGAAGGTGCGAAAGAAGGAATTATTTTTTCCTTGGCACCTTCTGTTAAATTGTTAATTATTTTACGTATAAGTTGGTAAAGTTAAAAACTTAATGTTGCCGAAAGTTACTACTTAAATCTTTCTATATTAAACTTAAAGGATAATTAACTTTAACATTGTAGGATGACAAACAGACTCTTTTTTGGTATTAAACTGTTAAAAGTACTTAAGTAATAACGTGTTATGTCCCACCACAGGCCTCCCCTAATTGAATTAAGAAGGCTTTGAAACCGGGAAGAGACCGTCAACCTGTTGTAAGGCGGACTGGAGGATTTTGAATGTGCTCGACTTGAATTCCTTAAATGTCTGAGCCAATTCTAACTTAAGCCTAGCTCAGAAATTTCCACTAAACATGATCTCATTTGTATCCATCAATTATAGACAGGTCGTCGCTCCGTCTACTAAGAGGGTTGACTGTACGAATACGTATGGTTCTAAGCTATAAAATTTTATAGTACAGCCTCGAGGAGCTGCACGCTGAACAAAGCTGCAAACCGAACAGTACCGAGAAGGGCCGAACTGCGCATGCTTACGAGTAGATCATCGATGTACCATGTCGTACGACATAATCATGTGGTCGGCTCATTTTACGTGGGGCAGGATAATATCAGAATTATTTAATTCTTGCATATCGGAAATTATTATTTAACACCCAGGTAACAACTATTTTTTTTTATTTGATAAAGTGACGAGAAGAGCAAAACGTTCTCCTCGGTGGTAAGTGCAACTTCTGCCCATAACAGATGCTGTTTGTCAGAATATTTCTGTGTAGCACCACACTGCGCCCGTCACCCTGAGACTAAGTTCTTAAGTCTCATATACTATTTGTTTAGTCCGATGTAACCGAGTAACGTACAGTCCAATCGCTTAGTCACAGCGACAACTGAGCCTTTATACAAACTAAGCTATCGCTCTTTTATGTTTTTTGACACGGTCTTTCAATTTTATAACATTTTATATCGCGTAGTTAGCCGATAAGTGTCCGGCAGAATAGAATAGGACCTACCTCTTTCCTACCGAGGTGTTGTAAGAGGCGGCTAAGGTATTCTACGGACAGCCTTTATTCGCGCAGAGTAGTAACATAATATGCAATGCTGGCACTATACTGATCGTGGGAACACAATGGGGAGTAAGATTTTGTTTTGACTCGTACTGAAACCGTTAGTCGTTAGTCTAGTTTCCCGCAGGAGCGAAAGGGGGCCACGCGTGTGGTCTCTGCCTACCCCTTATATGGGGGAAAAGGCATTACTTTATGTATGTATACCGCGTAGTATAGTCTTATTTTATTAGAAAAAAAGTAATTATACGAACCCAATCCACTATTAGAACGTAATAAATTTGTGATAATAAAATCTGAAAAGCTAAAGAAACAATGAATTATAGTTCACCTTGCTTTGTACCAAAATTTCACCGCATTGAGGTTTAAAAATAGTGAGCAAGAATGTAAAGTGGTAACCTAAAAAATAACTCTTAAGATAATTGAACCGGCAGCCACGAGGAAAAACTGTCCGGAAAAACTTGTTCAGAAAAAGAGATTCCAACATTAACTCTGCATGAACTAATGGGGTCTATAGTTCTTACGAAATACGGAAAACGTTTAAATAAACACTACATAGATTCAAAATACGTATTTCGTTATACACAAAATTAACATGAGTTGGTCACAATATTCCTAGAGAATCTCACTGAGTACCCGAACACTAACGATATAAATGAATCACTTACACTAAAGGACGTCAAAGCCGGGCTTTCACCGTAATTTATTTTGCATGTGGAAGTCGATGGATGCAGGTGGCACAGGACCGTGTTTTGTGGCAATCTATGGGGCTGGCCTATGTTCAACAGTGGACAAAATTGACTGAAATGACGATGATGATGATGAAACAAATATCTTCATATTTACAATAAATCAAACAGGAAAGCTTAATGTCGTTTTTTTTTCTGAATATAGATGGAAAAATAACAGACTTTTTCGATTGAGACTTGGTTTTACATTTGTCGTGCAAATTTCATCAAAATATAACTCAAATTAACTCTGATTAACATATCGTTACTGACTGCGTTAGTAACACTAATTAAATCTTTATTATAAACTCCGTAACTGAATAAGTAATACTGGTGATAGGATTCCTATACAGAAATCCGACTAGGTAGGTACCACCCCTGGGTCAGTTATTCTGCCGTGAAGCAGTAGTGTGCAAGCATTACTGTGTTTCGGTTTAAAGGGCACTGTGAGCTAGCGTATTCACTGGACATTTGATACTTAAGAACTTATGTGTCAAGGTGACGGTCGCAGTGTGGTGTCACACAGAAATATTCTGGGTGACACAGCATTTGTTGTGGGCGGACGTTGCACTAATCTTCAGGTAAACGTTTTGCTCGTTTCGTCACTTTCTACAATAAAAAAAAGTACCTGAACCTCAATGCGTGGTACAAAATCTCTTGATATTTTGGTTAGCTTCGGTCAAACAATATCCTCTACAGAGGTTGATAATGATGACGATGATGAATGATTCAACTTTTACAGATATCAATAGACATCATACAACTATTGTAAAGCCGTTCGGAGACGGCCAACTCTTTTTATGAAAAAATGTGACGGGACCAACAAATCAATCACCTGATGGTAAGTGCGATGTTTGCACATAACAAATGCTGCATCACCAAGAACCTGGGTTGGCACCACTATGCGCTCGTCATCGTCAGTTCTTAAATCCCACATGTCCAGTAATTACACCAGCTGTCAGTGCCCTATAGACCGAAATAATTGCACACTACTGCTTGTCTGCAGAATAACTGACGCGGCGGTGGTACATACCTAGACGGATTAGTCCACAGGAGTTCTACCACTAGCTAAAATATATTATGACGCAGGAGATATCTGTCGGATAGCATACCACTGCAAGACTTCAAGATACAGTTAGCTCTTTCTGCGTAGATCGGACCAAAAATAATAATTAAAAGCTGAAGCACTCCGGATTAACTATGACATCAGGACATCTGTCACCTCAGTCCTCCCGTGACCATGGGTGCTGTAAAGCGCTCGAAACGTCGGGTTATAAAAAGTAAAATTAAACGCGATAAAATCCGTAAAAATAGTTTCATTTAAAAGTAAGTTAACTATTGCATTTTCAATCGAATAGAAAATATAAATCATACGCCTTCTTAAATTTGTTTCCATTTTAGTAAGTAATACGTGTGCAAACAGCAATGTAGAATTTCTCGGAACTCAAATGTCCCGTGCATATGAAATATAATCAACCAAGTCCCGCTATTGCAGAACGTTGAATATTTCATCTGAATATCTTTGGAGGTATGCAAACGTTGGCATAATTTATTTTGCCCGCATTTCTTTCCCATACTTGTCCAAGCTGGTTCATTATATTCAAAATTTTAATAATATTTTCAATTTGTGCGAAAATCTCTATCGCCCGATTACAATGATTTATTTATTAAAGAGGTTTACGAACATTGTATATTTGTGACAAAATATGAGCAGCTACCAGTCTAACGAAGCCGCGCTAAGTGTGTCTAAATAAAATTTATTCCAAGCATTTTTTAATTCTGAAAAGATTTATGGACAAGTGTAATTTTTGAGGTAAAACAGTTCGAATATAACTATTAAGAACTACTGGATAAAAATTTTGTTCAAATTTACACATTTGACATACCTAAATCGAAAAGTTTTAAATATTTGATCAATTACAATACCGTAAAAACAATTATAATAGACACTCTTAAAAAAAAAGGATATCTCATCACAATGAATAAATGAAAAAATAATAGTTAATATTTTTACTACAAAAGATTTTCTATTTGTAACATTCCATATTCTGTCGCCCACTGTAGAGCTTATGATTTATACTTCAAGTAATCAGTGATCACACCCATATAAAAAAGTCACGCAGACGGGAAAGAATAGTTTTGCACTAAGTAATTTAAAAGAGCTTTATAACCCCTTTGTGGAATCATAAAATGACGTTCCGATTGAAACTTCTGTAACTCTAACCTCGTAATTTGGCAGGCTACTATTGTGATTGTTCCTGACTATTAGTAGTCGTTAGTAACCTACGAAATTTAAAACTTCATTTGGGTAAAACCTACTTAAATTATTTACTTACCAGTAGCTCTCATTTAACTTGCATTATCTATATAATGCTATTTCTTAGAATATCTACTATATTAGAAATATGCTCTGTAACCAGTCATATTTTCTAACTCATCCATTTCCGTAAGTCAGTATTGTAAGCATATCCCTTATAATATATATAAACTCGTACGCGACAAACTAATATTTACAAAACTCACACAACAGTATGTTGTTTGCAGGATTTTATTAATGGCACAGACATTAGATAAATTTCCTTTCACATGGGTAGCGAATTAGGGGAGAGTGACGTACAATGTATCGTTTCTTTATAATAAAAATTTGCAATGGTTATACTTATTCTTAATCGCTGTGTTAACAGACAGCTCATATAAAATAGTTTGTTATTACTTTTCAAGTTATTAATGATGCTGATAACTTGTTAGCTCTAAAATTTAATATCCCTCAATAATTTTGCTCATGTTTTAGTAAAATGACTGGAAATGCTAAACAGACATTTAAGTATCTGTGTGAAGAGCGTAGTGCAGTTCTACACAGAACCTTTCATTACTAAGACTTGTATAACACTACGACTGTTGTAGGCAAGCACGACGCTTTCCATCACGTGGATGACAGCTTATATTCTCAAGGCCTTCTGCCCCAAAATAGAGAGTACAGGGCCCCAATTCTGCGACTTTACAAAAAAAACGATTATGATGCCATACAATTATCGTCCCATTATCATTCTCTAATATATATATATATATATATATATATATATATATATATATATATATATATATATATATATATATATATATATATATATATATATATATATATATATATATATATATATATATATAAATAAATTTTCAATGGCATGACAATGACATGATAATGGCATCGTTTAGCAATGTAGGTAGGAATCTAACCAGACAAGCCATAAATATTGTAAATTATAAATACTTTTAGAATATGATGCAAATAATAATTAGAAGAAAAGAAATGTAACCATGATTTCACAATCAACTACTACTACTTCAAAATGGCGATCATTGAAAAACTATGTGTTAAATCGTTAAGGTTAAGTTAAGACTTAACTTATTAAATACAGAAACTGTAATTCTGCGACGCTGTCAATGTTTTACTATTCGTAAAATAGTAAAATATTTTATTTCTTTACATTTTGTTAAAAAAAATTATAACAGAAATTGACAAGACAAGCAAAACGTTCACCTAATGGTAAGCGCAACGTCTGCCCATAACAAATGCTGTGTTACCCAGAGCATTTCTGTGTGGCACCTCACTGCACCCTCTGAGACAACCCTCTCTCAAGTGCCTAGCAATTAGACTAGCTTTAAGTGCCCTTCAGACCGAAACACAGTAATACTTGCACACTACTACGATCACGGCAGAATAACTGGCCCTACGGTGGTACCTACCTAGATAGATTCCTGCATAGGTATCTTGCATACGTACATACATAAGGTCACGTCTTTTTTCCATATAAGGTAAGCAGAGGCCACTCATGTAGCCCACTTTTCGCCTTCGCGGAAAACGAGACTTGTCAAATCATGTCGCCGCCATTTTTGTATGAGTCAAAAAATTTTACTCTCCATTGTGTTCCCTCGAGCAGTATGACAGCATTGCATATAATGGTGTTATTCTTCACGAATAAAGGTCGTCCGTACAATACCGTACAGTAACCTCGTTAAGAAAGAGGTAGGTGCTATCCAGCTCTGCCGGACACTTATTATAATATCTCTCTTAATACGCCTTGGAAAATTAAAGGCCTTAATATATGTGGATGTGTTCCTTACATAGAATTAATATTAACGAATCCTTATCTTGATTAGAGAATTGCCTTGATCGCTTTCAGGTGTATATGATACAGTGTCTAACCTTATGAATATTTTGTCAAGCGGAATTCGATCAAAATTGAACAACGGATAGACAATAGCTTATCGTGAAGGCTTAAAGGCTATAGATGATTGCGTTATTGCAATCAGTGCTATATATTACAGATGTGTACTGACTGCAGCAATAACATAGTACTCGTATAATTACTATATGAATTATTAAATATAGGACAATCAGCCAATAATAGTCAGACTCACGTATTAATATTTAATTTGATAGTCATATTTAATAGCATAGTCTACTCCTGGACATAGGCCTCTCCTATGAAGGGAGGATTTGCCGTACTCGCCGCGCTTGGCGAAGGATGAAAGGATGAAGAAGGAAAGAAAGGTTGATACGCCGCCTATTTAATGGTGTCTATTAAATTAAACATAATTTTATTGTACACCATAATCAAAAAATACAAAATTCTATCATTAATAAAACTTAGTAAATCTCTTCAAATAGGGTTTTTTTTTATAAACTAGAAATCATTATTTTTCTAATTCTACGATTACTTCCCTATTGAGATTCATTAACGAAAGGCTTGCTTTTTATGAGACGGCGACATTGTTCACCACCCATCACCTCTCGTTTCGGCGGAAAGGGGCGGAAAGTGAGCTACGGATGTGTTCTCTGCCTACCGTTTATGTGGGAAAAAGTTCGTGTTTGTATGTATGTTTGTGTTAACGAAAGTCTATGAATTTTTTGGGAATATTTCTATCACTCCATCATTTATATAAAACATCATTTTCTAATATGTTGGTAAGTTTCTCTGATCTTTAAAAAACAATTTTGATACTTCTGGAATATAAATAGTAAAGTGATTATTATGACTGATAAAAAACAATGCGCGTAAGTATAAAATAAAATTGATTGGTACAAAAACCCCCTGAAGGGTTATCTGTGTGTTGCAACATAATGTAGGAATAGGTACAATATAAAAATTAATCGAAATATATAGCTAACGATATTTTTCTCGAACGCACTATATAGGTATAATAATTGCGGACATTTGGCGTCAACTATAATCCCATCAAATTCTGGTGAACATTTTTTGCTGATTTTGTCTGAAATCGTGCAAAAATATATTTTGTCCAGCGTCTTCCGTCGCCTTTGAAAAAATAACTTCTACTATAAATGTGGTATCCGATAACGTAAGTAGACTCACAGAGGACAACGTAAATCAGAGAGTGTAGCTAACGTCAATCTCTGACAAATGTTGCTTGGAATAATCCAATTTTTTGTATATGTCGTAAATTAAGCGTGTTTTATTCATTATGATTTCGAAGTTTTTCACTTTTAGAAACTAAACTATAAAAAAATTGATTTAAAAAGATATTTCGAAATATCGATACTTTTGCTTTGATAACATCGATAGTTTTTTAAAGCATCGATACGATCTATAACGATATTTTTAGTAATTGGCACACCCTTACATAATCTACCCGCCTGAATCATTGGAAGGCGTAACATAAAAGAATTTTCCGTTTGATAAATGATAGATACAATTAAACGTGACAGCGTCTCCACGGACTAAGCCTAGTAAGTAAGTATGACTTACGATTCTTCAATCAATTACACCTTATTTCCAAATGATAATAAAAACATTAAAACATTGAAGCAGTAGTGTGCAAACATTACTGTGTTTGAAGGGTACTGTGTGCTAGCATAATCACTGGTCATATGGGACTTAAGAACTAATGTCTCAGGGTGACAGGCGCAGTCTAGTGTCACACAGAAATGTTCTGGGTGACCTGGCATTTGTTATGGGTAGACGTTGCACTTTACATCAGGTGAACGTTTTGCTCGTTTCGCCACTCTATGCAATAAAAAAAAAGTAGAGAAAACATTTTTTTTGTTAACGTGAGAGATCGAGGTATGCGTTTACCGGGTATTTTCAAGAGAGAACTCTAACAATACCGAGATGAGACAGAAGTTCTTACAACGCTATCACTCGGTTATATATTTGATTAAAGTTATATAACTATGGCAATTTTGTTGTATTCGTACAACATAGTGATGAGCGCAGTTTGGTGCTACAAAGAACAATGTTCTGGGTGACACCGCAACTTTTATGAGCAGTGGTAGCACTTACCATCAGGTGAACGTATTGCTCGTCTCGTCAATTACATCCATATAAATAAGAGTTGCCAGCGAATACATTATTTCTCATGGTAAATGGTTGCGGCCCAGACGCCTCCAATGAAAATGCAAGTACATTATCTTCCCTGAAGCCTTAAAATTGGAATTCCTCATTGTCAATAAATAGTTTCTGCTTCTTCGCACACACTGTACGAAACACACTAACGTTATGCTTTAAGTTAAGGCTTGTATTTTTCAGAGCGTACTTCTGCCCTGGTCAAACCGACCCACTTATGTGCCACAGGCAATGTACAGACACATTTAATGGTGGTAGGATTCCTATGCAGGAGTCCGTCTAGGTAGGTACCACCCCAGGGCCAGTTATTCTACCGTGAAGCAGTAGTGTGCAATCATTACTGTGTTTCAGTTTTAAGGGCACTGTGAGCTAGCGTAATCACTGGGCATATGAGACTTAAGAACCTATGTTCCAGGGTGATGGGCACAGTGTAGTGTCACACAGAAATTTTCTGGGTGGCACAGCATTCGTTATGGGTAGACGTTACACTTACCATCAGGTGAACGTTTTGCTCGTTTCATCACTTTATGAAATAAAAAAAACACATTACATACAATCACACCTTTTACCCATACCCGCCCCCAGAAAACGAGACTTGACGGGTGGCGAACCATGTCACTGCCATTTTTGTACGAATCAAATAAAACTTTCTCCCCATTGCGTTTCCACGAACAGTATAATGACAGCATTGCATATTATGATGTTATTCTGCACGAATGAAGCTGTCGGTACAATACCTTAGTCGCCTTACGACACCTCGGTAGGAAAGAGGTAGGTGCTATTCTACTCTGCCGGACACCTATCGGCAAGGATCGATTGAAGTAATTAAAAGGACCTTCATCGATTGAAGTAATTAAAAGTTAATTTACAACCTAAGAATGTCCCTCTGCTGAGCACAGGCCTCCTCCCATTTCTGAGAGGGTTTTGCAGCCGTTAAGAGTTCACCGCCACGCTGCTCCTGTGCGGTTTGGGGGACTTTAGATATCGTTACTTGGGACTTTAGATATCGTTACTTGGGACTTTAGATATCATTACTTAGGACTTAATATAGTTCGAGAGAGACTCTCGAACTCAAAAATATCAACATTGAGAACTTGAACGCAACGGGCTTATTAATAACTAACTGTAACGTAATTTAAAATTTTCAAGGGCTCTGCTAACATAAATAGGTAAATTCTTTGAAATATTATCGAAAAATCGTTCATATCTTAAGAACCGGTGAAACAAACACGATGATTTACCTTTAGTAGTTCTCAGGTTAAATCAGTTCGTACAGGCAAGTCTAAAATCAATTCCGGGTACGACTTTACCTTAGATTTGACGCGTGGCACTATAAACAGAAACAAATAAGATTAAAAAAATAGTAACTGTCAAAATAATGAATACAGAGTAAACAACTATTGTTATTAACCGAAAAGAAGATTACGACACTGTTTAGTCAATCAAAGCCTTGTAAAGCCTAAGGGCGAAGCCACGTTGTAGCCACTTTACACGATCTTATACCACTTAATCAAAAAAACCTGTTGATACCCAACCATAAAAAGGCTTCACCTGACCTTCATCGATAAGCATCTATTTCAGCTTTGTCTTTTTTTAACCGACATTAACATTAAATGTGAAGCTTATCGTTATTTTATGGAAGATACCTTAAAAGAAACTTTTAGAATAAAAAATTTGCTTTATTAATTATACTTATTGCATATTAGATAATATGTAACTATATATACTATCCGGACGCTAGCTTTAAATTCGTACTCAGTGGCCCATGTGCCACTGAGTACATGGCACACTGAATGGCACTCAGTACACTGAAGTTCCCTTGGTCGTTGTATGTGGTACTCCTTTGAATAGAGTTTCGTTATTTAAACACCTGGATCACTAGGTTACTGATGATTTAAAAGATGACACTGATTTGGCAAGGGAACGAAAGGCGTTGGCCGTCCGATACAATATGCTGGCCCGCAGATTCGCGCAATGCAACAGCGAAGTAAAGGTGACCCTTTTTAAGTCGTATTGCCATAATTTCTATACGTGTAGCATGTAGGTCAGTTGTACGCAGAGGGCGTACAACGCTCTTAGAGTTCAGTATAACAATGTTTTCAGAATGTTAATGAGATTACCGCGTTACTTTAGTACATCGAATATGTTTGTCGATGCGCCCACAGATGGTTTCCAAGCCATCTTGAGAAAGCGGAGCGCCTACTTTATCAGAAGGCTGCGCGTTTCTACCGCGTTTCCTGAGTGTACTGGTTACTGGTGGTAAAATTCCATTGCAGGAATCCGTCTAGGTAGGTACCACCCCAGGGCCAGTTATTCTGCCATAAAGCAGTAGTGTGCATACATTACTGTGTTTCGGTTTGAAGGGCACTGTGAGCTAGCGTAATCACTGGGCATATGAGACTTAAGAACTGAGGGTCTCTGGTTGTCGGGCGCAGTGTAGTGTCACACAGAAATGTTCTGGGTGGCATAGCATTTGTTATGGGTAGACGTAAAGTGCAACTTTACATCAGGTGAACATTTTGCTCGTTTCGTCACTATATCCCACAAAAAAAATATGTAAGATGCATACGTGTTGGAATCAAACTGGCATTTTTCATGATGGTTATTCAACCATCTGCTGGAAGCCACAAGATCTACCAAATAATAGATCTGCAAAATACCCTTAGTTGACTCTCACAACACCCACGGGATACGACACGGCGGCAGATTTTCTTACGCGCTCACCACGCTACAAATACATCGCACCTAAATTAAACAAATCGATGAAGGGAAGATCGTAATGTTTGCGAATCTTCTTAGAATGATGAATGATTTGTTTTAAGATATTTATGTAGGTTTTTTCGAGGCATAAATTTTTATACCAATGTGGTTTTTTATGTGATTAAAACTAAATGAAGGTAGAAATAGTTAATTAAAAGTTAAGTTAAATTTAAACTATAACAAAAAGAAAATTTTCCACGACATCACAATGGAAAATCATTTATGACGTCCGAAGAAAAATGTATCCAATATTTTTTTTTTGTTATTTACTAAAGAGCACCACTGAGCGAATCCTCATAATCATTTCTGTTTAAGTTTGTCTACTTTTTCTTTTTCAGCGAACTTATGAAACAGCGAAGTTAAGTATGCTCAGCCTTAAGCTGATCATAAGAAGTATGTCTTATAATTTACGTGAGAATTTATAAGTTTAAATAAAATATTTTTTTTTTAATTTCCTTTCGTCACCATTTAAATTTGTTCCGAAGTGTTTAAATAAAACATTTTGATGAATAAATTCAAACTTGTCATCGCTGGCAATAATCTCGTTTTTAATTATTTCTTATAAAGTAAATCTGATGTATCGTAGAAAAACTCAATTTACAAACATTTTTTTATTTATTATTATTATTATTAATTATTGTATAAAGGGACGACACGAGCAAAACGTTCACCTGATGGTACGTGCAACATCTGCATATAACAGATGCTGTGTCAACCAGAATATTCGTCACGCTGAGACTTCAGTTCTTAAGTCTCATACGCCCAGTAGAAGGAGAAAGAGTTGGACAAGTGAAAGAGTTTGTATTATTGGGTTCAAAATTTACGTAAGGCGGAAAGTACGACGCGTATTTCCAAATGCTTGTTGGTAGCGTTGGGCTACGTGAGCGTTTGGGCAGACAAATTGTATATACGGGCCACGTATCCTTCTATAACACTTACCTTAAAAACACCTTAAATACACATCATGTTGAGGCAATGAAGGCATGTTATTGTATCCGAACGCTTCTAGTGATCTACGCCCCCGCACTCCTTGCGCTGCTAACCTTGGAGAGAGTCTCCAGTTTTCTTCACTTGTCATAAGGCACGCAGTAGCGTTAAGTTAAGTTAGAGAGACAGTAAACCCCCCAAATGTGTTCTCGCCTTGCCGTGGCGAGGGGGGGCGCTTAGTAAACGTGGCGTGCTCCGACCACTCTGGATGCGAACTGGAGGACTGCTGGGGGGAGGAGTGAATCGGCACTGGTCACCATGCCTTTCGCAGACGATGTGGAGTCCCGGGGATGAGGAGTGTAGGTGTTGCGTTGCCTCTCTCCCTGTCCCCGTTGGCGGTGCCGCACCGTAGATGTGGCGGTGGTGCGGCCGCAGAGAGAGAGGAGTGTTGGTGTGTCGTTGCCTCTCTCCCTATCCTCGACCGAAATGTGGTTGGCGGCGGAGCCACAGACCAGATCCGCTGACGGGCCGGGAAGACTGGTGCTTTCGAGTGCAAGTCTCCTGGCCCCGTGGCCTCCGAGTGGCGGAGTCAGGGGGTTCGTTGCGCGCACAAGTATTTACATAATGTGACAAACGCTGTAATTTGCAACCGAAACGCTGCCAAAATACACGATACATTTAAGAAAGATTTTTTTTTATCTTACAACCCGAAATAGGAGTGACTTTAATACTACACAGGGACAGACACAGTGTCAGACGATTGACGATTATCGATGTTCGTCACAAAAAATATGCAGTAGCAAATAAAAAGCACCGAGTTCGTTCAAGGTACGTGCAACTTGAACTGCAACCAGCACGCGGTAAGCTTCACCTTAGATGCACAGGCCTACGGTAAGTAAGCGTAGCAAGTTAGTGATCACACGCGAGGTTGCGAAGTTGTGCACGATCGGTCACAGGCGCCCGGCCCCAAAACTACCACGGCTTATAGGTTTAATTAAAATAGTTATTTGTGTAAAAACGAAACCCATGTAGATAAACTTGGAAATTAAAACATTTTCTAATATAGGTATTAAAAAAACCATAGCATGAAGTTTTATAGCCTAGAACCTTCCTTAATTAACGGGCTATTTAATGCAAAAGTATTTTTTCAAGTTCGATAAGAACTTAAATGGGCGGTTTGTGCCCAAATAATTAATAATCAATAAATAAATAAAAAAAAGAAAAACGCTGCAGCTGTTAAGGACAGGCTTGGCACCTTTAGGTAAATAACTTGTTTGTACACTTAACTTCAAAACTAAAACTTAACTTTAAGGAAACTGCTTCATTAACATCAAAATAATTGTGGAATTTTTCAAATATTAATTTTTAACGTTAAATGTTTCTTCTCATTTCAGCCTATCACTAGTCCACTGTTGAACATAGGTCTTCGTCTAAAACTGCCACAAGATGGTAGCTGTCATTTTAAGGGGATTTCATCATAGCTGCCACGCGTGGCAGGCGGGTTGGCAACCGCAATTTATTTATTCAGATGTTCCAGGAACATGCATTGTAATTAAAAAAACGCTGGATTTGCCAAAACAACAATAACTGCTTAAAGTTAATTCGCTTCTGTTGCACGTTCGTGTACAAAATAAACAAACTTTATAGAACTTCTTGCTAAATAGAAATTGTAAACTTTGTTGAATCTGCTCAATGGTAAACTGCTTGTGGCTCATTTTATTGCTTAAAATACAGATATTGTATTCATGAACGGAATATTTTTTTCGTTTGAAAACTCCGCTTCGAAGAAGAAGCTTTTCTCGCTGTTTTTTTGTATTATTAGAATTTGAAGTTCAGTTTTTACTTACTTTAATGTAGTTTTGACAAAACTTTTATTGAAGAAAAATTTCAGTCTTCTTATATTCATAGATTTTCGTAGAGTTCTCACTTTTTGCATGACATTCATAATTTCACACAGTATTTTAAGCCGCCGAAGAAGATAAGTCAGTTTTTATCATTTGTCAAGTCACCTGATCGACATCCTTCTACCGCCGTGTGGTAGCGGCTTAAGAGAATCAACCACCCCATCTCATCCCGTGAGTGTCGTAAAAGTCGACAGAATGAAAAAAAAAACCAGGAGATGGGCAGCACTGCTGTTGCCAACCCACTTACCAAGCGTGGCAAGTGGGTTGGCAAACTTTTAGGAACTTTGTTTTCTTTGTTTATACTTTAATCAACTGAAATGAATACATTAAAGGTTTAAATCACAGACGAAACCAATATTTATTAATAATAGATAAACATTTTCGGGTCTATATGAATGCTAGCTGTCGTCAACACAAAAATAGATGCCTAAATGCATTTATATACAAAAACCCAAGATACTTAGTTCCATACAAAAATAACTACAAAAAACGTCCTCGATCCATCAAAACAAAAATCACAAATTAGTTATTTAAATGAAATCAATCGAAAAAATCGTGGAACCGACATTTTAAAATTTGTTCCTTATTTGACGCAATAAAATATCTATTAAATAATGGGCGCATTGTGCGCTCTTAATTTTTGTATATCAATGCCTGAATGTGAAGACTTAGATTTAAATTTTTCGTATCCGATAATACGAATAGTTTAAGAAGTGTGCATTTTGGAAATAGATTCATACAAATGCCAGACGAAAACCTCAAAATGTTGTTCTAACGAGGCAGTACAAATGCATACTTGTTATATTAAACAAAGCCAAACACGTAATTCTGTATTCCTCAAAACCTCTTCTCTCCATACTCGTGACTATATATTATCGATATTTGTAGATAGCAATTATTAGTATGGGTATGATGTAACACAAAGCGCGTCTGATAAGAATATGCTAAGCGCGTTATTCTCTTTCATTTTTAATCTTCCCCTCACGTAAACACCGTTATCATGCAAATTTCTCTTCATACTGACATCGGGAACATTTAAAACTAGGTCAGCAATCTGAAACTGTGTCGTAATACTATCTTTACGCATTGTTCTCTTACATTTTAAAGATATAGTTGCTAATTGAAATGAGCTTATGCAGTTAACATCTAATAAGGGACGCAATAAGTAAGTAAGTACCGAGTAATATTCTTTCAATCATTATATATAAATATCGCCAATTCACGATATAAATTTTATATCTAAACTGATTTCTAGAAAATTCGAGAGCACACAATCCCTATAACATAACCGAAGTTAAAATACACAACTAAACAAAATACTATTCATAGCAAATCCCATCCTGTAGTATCTCAGAAATCCCGAATATCAGTTTGAATAAATTTTTATTGCATCTTTAAAATGGCAAATATCTTAAGCATGGCCAAACATCAGGTGACAATGAAATAACGGTGAAACTTTTAAAACCTGACGGAACTGATCTAATACTACAGTAATCGAAGTAGTACAGAAACAGCGAATCAGCTTCTCAACTAATACTTATAGTTAAGAATCTGATTCGCTATTACTGTAGCACTTAGGAGAGGTCTTAATATGAACACGGATAAGACGAAAATCAAAATCATGTTCATGTCACAGCTACTGTCAGAAGCTTTCAAGTGCCCAGAAGATCCACAGGCCCTAGTCCTACTCCTAACCGTCCCGATGTTATGCTAATGTAATAAGAATGGCGGTAAAACAGGATGCAGTGTCAGGGACAAGGGAACAATCATAACACACCCAAAAACTAACAATTTGTGTAAAACACACATGCTGGCAAAAATGTTGGCTCCTGCTTGTACTCGAACCTAGGATCCAGCGTAGACGCCAAGTAGAATAACCATTAGGCCACGCAGTCGTCGAAAACTATTGACTATTCATCTAAAATGCTAAATGATAAAAATTAACCAAACTTTATTTCCTTCATTATAATGGATTTACGCAAAGTAACGGCTCATTCTATTAACTATATAAATCCCTTAGTTTTAAAATGATAAAAATCATACAAACATGAGTGAATGATAAACATGATAAAAAAGTTGCTTCATTTTTCACTGAGTAAGTATCATGTGAGCCGTGGTAGCTCAGGGGCCGGGCGCTCGACCTAAATTTAATAGTATGCGAGCGAGCTTTATTTTCAGTTATTTAATACTCCCTTTCTACCTATTTGATTTGTTAATCCCGTCCTCACCTGCGTGATATTCATCTCAGATGAGCAAAAAAAAACTGATGCCACGTTGCGGACTCATTCGGCACCAAAAATCTTACAGAAATGATAGGGCGTAGTATGTCAAGTACGTCATCAATCTTATTACAGAAAAAAACTTCAAATGTAAATTGAAATCTAATTCCTTAAATAATTTTTAGTGATGATACTTCATGTTTAATTTACTACCAGTAACATTTCTTTGCATAATTCTAAATCTTGTAATTATTTGCATTTGCAATGTAGTCATTACTTGCAAGCATTTGATTAATTATAAGTATAAGTATAAAATTTGTAATGTCTTTGTCTTGTCCGTGTAAATCATAAATTGTACGGTGTAGTTTTCTCTTTCAATAGCATCTATATAAACCTTAGACGTATTTCTAGATACTATTTCAATTCTGTGGAATATAAATTGTATTTTATAAATGATAAATAAATTTAAAAAAAAAACATCAATCGTCAATGCGTTTGTTTTTTGAGAACCTTTTACAACATAGCTTTTAGTCATTTTTTTATAGAAGATGGGGCAAACGATGATCGTCGCCGCCCATAAACATTAGCAATACCAGAGGAATCGCGGGTGCGTTGCCAGCCTTTAAGGATGGAATAGGCGCTTTTAATAAGTTGGATTTTGTTTCGTTTTACCGACTATGAAACCGCTATGACAAGTGACGGTTCGGTGGCACAGTGGCTAAGAAATTAGCTTCTGCACTCCACGTCACGTATTACATTCTCGCGCGGAACAATCATTTGTATAGCCTACAGTTGTACAGGCTGAAACAAACAGCCGGGTTTCGGGTCTAAGACTATCAGTTTGTGTACTTTTTTTTAAATAGATTTGCAGCAATCCTTTTAACATTACTAGTATTCCATCTAACCACTGCAACTAATCTTTAAAGCTTCTGCTAGGAGACGGTTCATATTTCACAGTCCGGACCCCAAACCAACAAAAGTGATATGTATGTAAGTAAAATGAACGATACAGATGAAATTCTATTAAGGAACTAGCTGTGAGGAAAGTCTACATAAGAGCCTTTAGAAGACACAAGCCGAGGCAAACCATTAACTGTAGCAGCTACTTTGAAGACTAAATTGTGGTCTTACCCGAAAACAGTATGTCTCATAATATTGGGTTGAGTTTTAAACTTCAACTTAATTACATTTTTTTTTTTAGATTTTATGTAATTTATTATAATTTATTTTGAACACTACGACTATGAATCACAGAAAAGAACAACCGATAAAAATGAAGGCCTCTACTTATCCATAGCTCTTAAAATGAAGAATGCCAACGAAAACACAGGCACTGCTTTTAAATTCTGCAGCTTCATACTAGTGTTAGGAAATAAATGGATTTGATTGACCGGGGTAACCATGGATGTCGTCAAACTCAATATTCATAATCATCATTTCATCTCATAATCATCATCATCTCCCCCATAGATTGCTACAAAAGCTTACAGCTTTAATTTAGGAGGTGTTTTGCCACAGTTTGCAGGCGGGTTTGCAACTGCAGTTTATTTAATCAGATGTTCCAGAAAGATGGTGCAGCCCATCTCCTGGTTGGATATCGTCAAACTCCAATAAGGGAAATTCCAGAGGGAGACGCCATTTTTTATTATAAGATTGGAACGAGACGAACGAAACGTTCACGTTATGGTAAGTGCAACGTCAGCCCATAACAAATTCTGTGTCACCCAGAACATTTCTGTGTTATTGATTGTTACATTGCGCCCGTCACCCAACGACATCAGTTATTAAGTCTCACATAAAAAAAGTAAAGTTTCAGCCTATAACTGTCCCACTGCTGAGCACAGGCCTCCTCTCATTTCTGAGAGGGTTTTGGAACTAGAAAGAATCCGCCACGCT
Organism: Luehdorfia chinensis; assembly: GCA_019845155.1. Lineage (NCBI taxonomy): Eukaryota > Metazoa > Arthropoda > Insecta > Lepidoptera > Papilionidae > Luehdorfia > Luehdorfia chinensis. Next base: position 4,729,889 of record JAHVAK010000012.1, on the reverse strand, counting down.
GCTCCGCACAATGCGGGTTGGCGGACTAATGCAATTACACTAGCTATCAGTGCCCTTCAGAACGAAACACAGTAAAAAAGATCTCAGCAAAATAACTGTCTTTACTTTATTATAATGGGTTTCCGCAAAGTAACTCCTGATTCCATAACTGTTACTTTGCTAAGATCCGCCAAGTCTATTACGCTTGATAATGCCTCGTTTTGGGGCGAAACACGTGTCGTGTTCTCGACTTCAGTGGTGTATATTATCTAGTGGTAGTATTGTAGTGGTTGGTGGAGGGTACCTGGTGACGGTTCCTGGTGGCGGTGTTAGTTTGCTTGTGCACGCTACTGAGGGAGGGCGGGTGGTGCACTTCAAAAAACTAGGTAATATACACCATTTTTATATTTTGCATGCGGATCTTAGCAAAGTAACTCACTTTTCTTCATTATAATGGATTTCCGCAAAGTAACGCCTGATTCTATTAACTCCATAACTGTATTAAATTCTGAAAATGTAGCAAAGTGTGATTAGGCTAATATGCTCACAAACTTAAACATTAGATTTATAATCAATAATAAGTCAGAGATATGAATTTGTTATGATGAAAATATTTACAATCTAAAATATTCAATTTAAGATACGAGTATTATCGTTCAAAGAGGAAATTACTGTTGGTCAGATCATAAATTTCTGTTCCCAATTCCATTCCAATTCTAAATTAATTGAAGCCCTTATTAAGATAATGAATGACAGAAAACGTATTAATATCCGCTACCAGCAACTTATTTCTCAGAGGTTAAATCTTGGCGTCATTAATATTTCACATTATTTAGTTACTTCATATTTATTGTTTGTAATTTTCAAAAAACACCACTTTCAAAATTTAGCTTGTTCCAGTGGACCCCCTGCAGCTAACATTTCTACCATATTCCCAAAACTATAACTAACTAACCCATTTTTTTGTCACGCTAATGTAGACTCCCGTCGAGTCTCCCGCAGACCCCTGGGAGTCCACCTGGACTACTTTGGGACACTTTTTTTTTATGATGTACTAAAAAGTATTGAAACTGTCATCTACCAGAAAACGTACATAAATAATATATCACGCCTTTTTCCCAGATAAGGGGTAGGCAGAGGCTACACACGTAGCCCACTTTCCGCCCCCGCGGGAAACAAAACGTGTCGGGTAGTGAACCTCGTCGCCTCCATTTTGGTACAAGACAAAAAAAATCTTATTCTCCGCTGCGTTCCCACGAGCAGTATAATGAAAGCATTGCATATTATGATGTTAAGGTGCACGAATAAAGGCTGTCCGTACACTACTTTAGTCGCCTCTTACGACACCTCAGTAAGAAAGAGGTGTTATTCTTCTCTGCCGGACCCCTATCGGATAAATTTTAGGGTTCAGAATATTATGAAACAAATATATAAATTATATTAAAATAAACGATCTGAATAATATGTTTTAAGGAATTATATGTTTTAAGGAATAATATTTTTCTTTTCTAATGTAATCCTGTCCTGAGCTCAGAAATTGCTGCTTGCAGATTTTCAAAAGCAGTAAATTACCGTTTTAAAGCAGCAAATTACCGACCAAACAGAAACGCGACCGAAGACAAACGCCGCCCGCGAAACGTGCTAGACGACACGAACGTCTCAGCTTTTTTTTTTTTTTTTTTTTTTTTTTTTTTAGGACTGATAGTCACTGTTAGCCCGAAGGCTTTTACAGCTTCGCCGGATTGAAAGGTGGCATAGCGGCTTGGACCGTCATCCTGTTCGCGAGAGTAACAGACTCGAGGGTGCCCAAGGGGGCCGGTCTCGGCTCGGTCAGTTACTGCAATCGGGAGGGCAATATTACTACTACTATAATTATTAATACCATGATTATTATTAGATAAGTTTACCACCAATTCGGAATGCGTTTCCGCTGGAGAAGAAATGGCGCAAGAAACTCCAGCGACGCTTCTGTTTATGACACTACTGCTGGGGGAAAACCGGCCTGAGATGCGGCGGTATCGCGAATAACTTTGTCTGATACGCCCACGCCGACGGCGGGGGCGGTATGATGGTGATAATGGGTGTTTGTGTAGTGTTGAGTAGAGCGCTTGGGCAATAGTGGTCGCGTCGTCAGGGTCCTCGAGGACGTGCCTCGGTCTCCTTTTTCCGCGGGTCGAGTTTTGGTGTATCGCGAGGGGGTTGTAAGTGGCGGCACTGACAACCAGTGGGTTGGGGTGCGTGGCGGCAGAGTCGAAGTATCGGCGAGAGGCCAACTTTAGATATTGGGCTATGGTAGGAAGCCCTAAATCGATATGAAGGTTAGCATTACGCACGAACCACGGTGCTCCCGTGGCTTTACGCATGAATCGATTTTGTATTACCTGAAGTCGGTGAATTTGACGCGGGGAGGCATGCGCAAATACGGGGCTTGCGTATGTCATAATTGGCCGAATACAGGCTTTGTAAAGTGTAATTTTATTACGTAGGGACATTTTGCTATTTTTATTTAGTAACGGATGTAATCGACCGAGGACGAACGCCGCTCGGTTCCTTACTCGGTTAATATGTGGACCGAAGCTGAGTCTCGAGTCTAATAGGACGCCTAGGTATTTGACTGTCTTTTCCCAGGGGATTGGACGATCGAATAACTCTATGGTGGGGAGATGCTGCGTTATGCGCCGCGAGAAGTACATGGCTGCACTTTTGATTGGGTTGACCTCGATCCTCCATTTCCGAAACCAGTTCCCGAGGGTTCGGGCTGCGGATTGGAGGCGTTTAGAGATAGTGTCTGGATTACGTCCAGACACATATAGGCAGGTATCATCTGCGAAGAGGGCGAGTTCGACGCCGCTGGTGTGCGGTATGTCGTTCGTGAAAAGGGTGTAGAGCACGGGACCTAGGACTGAGCCTTGTGGTACGCCGGCTAGGATGGGATGTGATTCGGATCGCACCCCCTCGACGCGGTAGCGGAAGGTTCGACTGCGTAAGAAATCTCGTATGATGAGTACGAGGCGATCTGGCACACCGAGTCCATATAACTTGTATATGAGCCCGTTGTGCCAGACCTTGTCGAACGCTTTCGCCACGTCGAAGAAGAGCGCTCCGGTATGAAGCCCGCGTATGAAGCGGGATTGAATGTGCTCCGTTATGCGGTGCACCTGCTGGGTACATGAGTGTTTGGCACGGAATCCAAACTGCTCGTGGATGGGGATCCCTCGAGACTGCATGAAGTCTCTTAAGCGGGCGAGAAGTAGGCGTTCGTATATCTTGCCTAAGGCCTTGAGGAGGCTTATAGGCCGATATGCGGTGGGATCGGACGGGTGTTTAGAGGGCTTTAGAATCCCTACGACCTCTGCTTCTTTCCAGGTGTTCGGAAAGATTGCGTTGGCCAGAGCTGCGTTGTAGATTAATACCAATAGCTGAATGATGGTAGTAGGCAGGAGCTTAACTACTTTGTTAGTGATACCATCGGGACCGGGAGATTTCCTCGGACGGAGGTTTTTAATAATAGACTCTACTTCGGTGCTGTTAACCGGCGGTATGGAATCGCGGAGCGGTTGAGAAGCCCTCCGATCGACCTCGCTGTCGACTAACGCGACGTGGGCGGAGTCGACCGGTAAGGTGCTTGGGGAGCATTGAGATTTTAGGCTGTCAGCTAGACATTCTGCCTTTTCTTCGTCTAGGAAGGCAGGCGGTTGGTTGGGTCGTACTAAAGGGGGCATTGAACGGGATGTGCCTCCTTTTAGTGATTTTGGAAGTCGCCAGAAGGCGAGGTGAGACGGTTCGATGTTAATGAGACTGTTATCCCACCGATCGTTTCTGAGCTCCTGCATACGTATTCGAACCTCACGTTGCAGGGTGCGTAGTGTTGTTCTATTGCTGACGGTAGGATATAAGTCGTGAGCGCGAGTGGCTGCGTTCTTGCGCCTCATTAGGTCTCTAATGTCGTTAGGCAGGATCCAGCGGTGGTCCTCCGCCACTGGGACCTGTCTCGAGGAATCCTCGACGACAGTTTGGATGTGCCTAGTGAGTGCATGAGCCGCAAGGTTCGTGTCACTGACTGAATTGATGGTGGATGGAATCGCATCAAGGTGCGGAGAAGTTTGCTTAAGTTTTTCGGCTAGCTTTTGCCAGTCGACTACTGTTTTTTTGGGTGGTGAGGCTTGGACGGAAGGTCCTAGCCGAAGTAGAACGGGGCGGTGATCAGATGTTAGTTCGTGGATCACCTCTATATCGCGGATGGCGAGATTTATGTTGCTAAGGATGGCTATGTCAAGCACATCCGGCGTGTGTCCCAGTGTATGCGGGAAGTGGGTCGGTATTGTAGGCGCCAGGACGTCGAAGTCGAGGAGGTCGACTAGCGAGTCTAGGGCCAGCCCACGCGGGTTGGTTGTCCTTGAGTTCCACCGGGTGTGCTTGCTATTAAAGTCACCGGCAAGGATAGTTGAGCTCCCGAGGGAGAGAAGTGCTTCGAAGTCGCTGCGTGTGATTTTGGCGTCATTTCTACATGGTAAGTAGACAGACGCGATAGTAATGGGGGAGTGGCCGGTCATGGCTAGCTGACAGACCGATGCTTCAAGATGGCTGAGTGGCGGTGTGACGACTGGTACGCAGTGCAAGGACTTTTTGTAGTAGATAAGAGTGCCGCCTTTCGCAGCGGTAACTCTATCGTTCCGAATGATGTTGTAATTTGCGATTTTGGGATCGCGAGTGTGTGGTTTCAAAAAAGTCTCTTGCACGAGTAGTACGTCGACTTGGTGATCGCGAACGAAATTGAAGATTTCGTCGCGCTGGTTTTTTAAGCCGTTAGCGTTAAAAAACGCTACGTTTAGGGAGCGCGGTTTCTCTCTGCCGTTGTGAGTCATTTTTATGCCCTAAAATTGACTATAGCGTTTATGACGCTTTGGTACCGCACCGCCGCGGCGATCCTCTCATTAGAATTATTGTTGGTGTTTCGGAGAGCCGTGGCGAGGGCTGTAATGTCGGCACCGTTGAAAGCGGTGGCGAAGCGACAGACGAGGTCTAGATCGCTCTCTGCGACCGGTCGGCTTGCGACGGGTGCGACTGGTGCGACCTGTGAAGGTGCCGGTATGTTCCGCGTGATCGCGACCGGAGGAGGCGCGTTTGAAGTTGCGCGGGTCGGAAGTGGCCTCCATACAGAGGGTGGTGGGGGAGGTACTATGTACCTTTGTGTTTGGGCCTGTTTAGCCGCAGGCCTTTTAAGTTTTGGGGCCTTCGGGCAGCCGAGGTAGTTGGCCGTGTGACCTTCTGCGTTACATAGTACGCAGGCAGGCGGGCCGAAGGAGGCTAACAGAGCTTTGTCCTTTGGACGAGGACAGTCTGCTGTGGCGTGATCGCCTAGGCACTTGACGCACCTGGGGCGGGCGTAGCAATTTCTTGCTGAGTGGCCGTACAATTGGCACTTATGGCATTGGCCGGGAGGGCCGTTTTTGTGTGGGGCCTCAACTGAGAGCCCCGAAAGGTTGCAGCAGGTCCGCAGATTAAATATCTGCTTCCCTGCCGGGGAGCGGTCAAGTGCGACTAGCACCATGTTATAGGGCACCTTAGTGCGCCCGCTGTACATGCGGTGTACAGCGACGACGGGGAGGTTTTGCGCGATGAGGTCTATTTTGACCTCTTCCGCGCTGATTTCCTTGGGTAGGTTCTTGAGAACCACCCTTAGTTGCCGCTCATCGGCTGGAGTGTATGTGTGGAAGTATACACCTTTTTCCGACAGGTAACGTGTTACCTGGCGGTAGACCTCCGTGGTCTCCACCTGTAATTTAATGCCGTTTGAGGTAGAAACGGCAGTATATTTTAACCTGGACATGGCCGATGTGAGCTCTTGCCATCTGTCCAGAGCCCGAATGAAGATAGGCGGTGGCCGCCGAGAGTGTGCAGCGAACTGCGAAGGATTGCGCGGGGCAGCGGGGGCCTGCTGTGAAGCGGCGGGGGTCTGCTGTGAAGCAGCGGGGGCCTGCTGTGAAGCAGCGGGGGCCTGCTGTGAAGCAGCGGGGGTCTCTTGGGAGGCTACAGGGGCGACCTGCGGTTGCGGGATAGGCGTGCTATCACTGGCTTTGGCAGCCTTGGCGTGGCTATCGGGCGTCGGTGAGGCGCGCTTCTTGCGCTTCTTTTTTGATTTCTGCACTTGCAGAAAACCAATGTCGTCGCCGGTGTCGCGGGGGTCCTCGGGTGCCGAGGGAGAATCGAACTCCATTTCGGAGCCCGAGGACGAGGCCCTAGAGGGGGGCCTAGATAGCGCCTCAAAAGCTGAGGCTACTGACGGCAGAGCGGTTAGTAGCGACCGGAGTAATTCCGGTTGCTCCGCCTGGGCCGCTAAGAGTGCGTTAGCTAACGCCTCCGACATACTTTTCCTTCTCTTTTTTCCTACGGGGAAGTGGCCGCCGGTGGGATGCCGGGGTGTGTGGCCTAACTTCCCTCCCTGCCGGGTATAGGCAGGGAGGATGAATGCCTAGGTGTGTAGCCCTAGTGCGTCCTCGTGTGGATCTTATTTTGCACACTCGGGTGTGTGCTTACAACTAATTACAACTACGCGTGGACTTTTGAGTCGGTCGAGTAAACCCACATTGACTAGGGCACTACCCAAGGCCAATTTCTGTGGGTTTCTTCCGATTGCGCGTTTCCCAGATGGGGAACCGCGGGCGTACGGGGCTAGCCTACACTAGTTTCGTTGTCACCGTTAGGTATCCGCTAGTGTAACCACAACAGGTGGATTCGCAAATGACGTGGAAACAATTCTGGGAAATTAGTACAATACAACGAAAGTCGCCTTGACTAATTCCCGGAAGGGTTGGGCGCAGGTAGCTGCACGCTTCGATCGGATTACCGGAGCGGGTCGTAGCGGGGCGCAATGCGACCGTCTGGCGTCGAGCGTCGAGTGCAACTGGGACGTCTCAGCTCTTCCTGACCACGATACCGTCAGTCACGATCCAGGCCACACTCTACACACAGTCAATAGCTTTAATATAACACGCACCACGACGCGCGACCGCCGTAGAGAGCGGCGCGCAATAGTCAATAATCACACCGCGTACACATGATTCACCCGTGTTCCACCCAGAGTTACCGACACACAAGTCGACAGTCCGAATGGAGGCTCGCAGCCTCCCTCGGACGGTCATTAGACGACTTAAAATCATTTGAGATATTCGAAATCGCGCAGCGAACGTGACAAATCCGAATTTCGAGGTTTTTGTTGGAGTTTATTTATTTATTTATTTATGTTTGGGTCAAACCAAACCTGGCCACACACACACACGGGCCAGGGGCACGCGTGCCCCTGGCCCGTGAGCACAGTATCCGATTAAGCTGTAAAAGCCAAAAAGGCTAACATCAATTACATCACCGAAATTATATACGAGTATTAAAGATTTAAATACAATTAATTAACTTATTCACGTCTTACTTTTATTTCTTTTTTAACTATAAACTTAGGGATGGAGTCAATATTAATATGTTTTATCTTAAATCAAACGACATTAAGTTTTCAGAACAGCAGTGAAAAGATAGTTTATATACCCAATGAAAGTAATACTTTAACTTTTATACGAGTAATTTGCACTTTAAAGTTCGTGTAGCTTGGGAGCGAGCGAATAAACGAAGTTAGTCGACCTGTAACTAGATTGCAGTTAAAGTTATTATACATAGAAGCCTATTCTAAAATGATTGCATTGTTATTTTTTTGTCTAAAACATGACTTATCATATTTAAATACATACAATAGTTCTTCAAATCTAATAATTGAATTTATTATAAAGTAAGGAAGGGAAGAAAAGGGAAAAGAAATTCCGATATTTAACATTAAGTTGCAAAATTTTGTAACTACAAGCCACTTTCACAAGTTTTTAATGGCTATTGACTCCATACATACATACATACATAAGATCACGACTGTGTCCCATAAGGGGTAGTCAGAGACTGGGCACTCACTGCAAAAGTAGATGACTGCCACAATCCACGTTTCACCAAAACAATATAATGCACTTGGTGTGATAGGTGGTGAGCCCATCGCCACCATGCGCGGTTGGGTGCACAGTGCAGTTTAATTCCTTTCTCGCCTTTTACGAGATCCATTGGATGAGATGGAGTGGTAGTATTCTTTTAACGAGCCGCCACCACACGGATAGATATACAATAATTACACTATATATTAGTGCCCTTCAGACCAAAACACGGTAATTATGGAAACTACTGCTTCTCGGCAGATTAACTGGAACTGCGGTGTTTCCTACCTAAACTAATTCCTGCATAAGAATCCCACCACCAGTACAATAATGTAAACAATCATTATTTTATCCATAAATATTAATGAAGCATAACAGAATCTTTGCACGAAAACGCGGCACACATTCTCGACCTTGAAATGTTTCTCATCGCGCCCAAAGAAGTTCCTCTTCAAAAATAACATCCTATTTATATACTTTAACATCAGTGTTACCAGCAACGACATTTATACATGATATAAAACAATGTAATTTAAATATAACTGCACTTGTCTACTTTTGTATTATATTGTAATTAATAAGATAAGTACATAAGATCACGACTGTATCCCATAAGGGGTAGTCAGAGACTCACTGCAAAAACAGATGACTGCCACAATTGTAATTAATAATTACGGAAATCGGCAGTTAAATATTCAAGTGACATTTATAGTCATATAATTATTTCCTTGCGTTGAGCATTATCGTTAATTTTGTGGCTGCGTAAGAAATTCATCATCCGGGCTCAAGTGGCGTATTATAACAAAGGAGTTTCTATACCTGGTGTCAAATGTATGTAAATAATTGAAGACGTATGGTCTGCACTCAAATATTTATAAGTTTAATTATTTTGCGTATGCGGCATACGTTTATGAATCTTAAATTTGAGTTAAACCAAATCAGCATATAATGCATATCAATCTTGTCCTTTAACCTGAACAGATAATACACAATCTAAACACTCTCTTCTGGTGGCAGGAGTCCTATGCGGGAGTCCGTCTAGGTAGGTACCACCCCAGAGCCAGTTATTCGAGAAGCAGTAGTGTGCAAACATTACTGTGTTTCGGTTTGAATGGCACTAAGAGCTAGCGAAATCAGTGGGCATAAGAGATTTAAGAACTGACGACTCAGAGGGACGGGCTCCGCTTGGTGCAACTCAGAAATATTTTGGGTGACACAGCATTGCTATGGGCGGACGTTGGACTTACCATAAGCATCCGATGAAGAGTATCCGATGAAGCTGTAAAAGACGCGAAGGCTAACAGCAATTACATCACCGAAAATGTGCACTTACCATCGTGTAAACGTTTTGCTCGTCTCGACCCTTTCTCCAATAAAAAAACAGAACAGTGCCATAGTAAATTATACTTTTATTGCCAGAAATTGTTACATAGATCTACTTTTAACGTATAACTAGTGGTACACTAGTACTTCCGTGTACAGCAGACCATCAACAGTTGAAGACCGTAGTGTGCCAAAAAATCAGGGAATTGAAAACCTTACACAATCTTCGTTAATAACGTCTTCATTCATGTCAAGTTCGAAAACAATCGAACAACGCGTGACGTAAAAAAACACCGCAAACAAACCGACGAAATGCCTAACAGTCAATTAAAACAGGACTTCGCTTTATAATGGAGTTTAAACGCTATCGGATTAAATATCTCATTAAAAAAAGTAATGAAATTTGGAATATATAATATTAGATGTATTTATATATTTACTACACGGCTGGTTTCACAACACTAATATTCCGAAAAAGTTGTTTTATTTACATATTGACTTATTTTACAACAGTAATAGTCAACTTAAGCGACTGCTTAGTCATTCATCTTATTATCTATTTGAGGTATTTTTTAATACCGACTACATTCACTTCCTTTAATGTTGTTTTTTTGGCGATAACAATTATAAGTAATGTTAAATATTACGAGTATGTACTTTTCCTTTTTACTTGCAATTTCCGTAATAAAATTTAAATTAATGCTACTTTGAAAAAAGTAAAATAATACGTAATATGTTGGTTTCATAATACAAAAGTTTGATTATTATATAAACAAACCGAAATATATAAGGAAACACATGTAGCGACATCTATGTTGCCGCGTGAGGACCTCAAGAAATATCTTATACATTTCATTATTGGACTATGAATGTTTCTGAGATGCAAACTATATATACAAAATCCAAATATTACTAGTACGAGGAGACGTCCTCCCCAGATCAGAACATCCGATCTAGCGATTAGAGCTACCCTTTTCCTTGGCAATAACATCCGCTAAACACAATTTTGACTTCTAAGAACTAAGAACATTTTTGTGTGGCACCACTCTGCGCCCGGGGTTATCCTGACACATCAGTTCTTAAGTATCATATGCCCAGTAATTACTCAACATATTAGTGCCTCTCAGACCACAACACGGTATGTATGGAAACTACTGCTTTATGGCAGAATAACTAGCAAGCACTGCGGCGTTGCCTATCTGGACGGTTTCCTGCATAGGCATCCTGCCAAGTAAAAACGGTTAAAAATGGTTTAAAACAACTAAATAAAGTCGAACAAACTCATCTTGACAAAATTCGAAACAAACATAGCTTACATCCTGGAGACGGACTTTAGGATACTTTTTATTTCTGAAAATCAAGGAGTTCCCATTCTTTTTTTTTAAAAACTAAATCCACGCGGACGTAGTCGCGGACTTCAGCTAGTTAATAATAAGTCCTAATAACATACTAGAGAAATATTACAATTTGTTTGTTCCTAAGTAAAGTCATCAGCTGAAACAAAATGTGAGTAATTTATTCACTCACAGATGTTAACGAGCTTTGCGACAATACATTTCATTCTTGCAAATTCTTATTTAAGCTTCATTACTTTATTAACGTTTGTCATTAATCCTTTGTCAGATGCTTTCCCTCTTGAATTTCTTAATCGTTTCTGCAATCAATGGCATCTCACGAGACACTTTCAGCGATTTATTTTAGTTGAATTTGGGTTTTCAAGTCCATATTTCCTCTTCGTGTGATTTTCACGGAATTTAGTGTTCAGAGTATTTTTAAGAGTACTTTGACCTATATGTTGACAAGTTTAACTAACACGGATTGTAAGTAGTAATACCCCGTGTGGTTGCGGCTTAAGAGAATCTACCACCCCATCTCAACACGTGGGTGTCATAAAAGTCGACAGTGGGAAAATGAAAACCAGGAGATGGGCAGCAGCATCTTCCTGAGTGGCAACTATGGCAAATTCCCCCAAAACGAGAGCTACAAATTTTTGTGGCAATCTATAGGGGAGGCCTATGTTCAGTAGACGACAGCTCTTAGTACCGATACCCATTGAGGGAGAAAAGTTCTCAGGTGGCAATCGACCGATACGGATCCCGTTTTACGGAAAGTGGACGGATACAGAAGATTCAGACAGTGTTAGTGGAAATCTTTGGGTGGAGCCGACTTATAGGCATAATAAACATAACAATCATGCCTAAGCTACAGTACACTTTAAATCGAAATAAAACTTAATCCATCGAACATCTTGGTTTCACTTAGCGCTCCTCTACTAAAAGTCTTGCAAATATGTCAAGTGTTTATTTAAAAAAGTAAAACAGTTCACGTTTCTGAACTGTCTGTAAAAGTCTTACCGGTGGTACCTACTGTACTCCTATGCAGCAATTCGTCTAGGTAGATACCACCCCAGGGCCAGTTATTCTGCCGTAAAACAGTAGTGTGTAAACATTATTGTGTTTCGGTCTGAAGGGCACTGAGAGCTAGTGTAATCACTGGGCATATGATACTTAAGAACTGACGTCTCAGGGTGACGTTCGCATAGTGAGTGGGTTACTACTGTCCAAGTATTACCTGTGTGGGTATCAGTATTGAGAACAACTAAGGTATCTTTCCGATGTCGGCATCACCAGCATAAATACATAGATAATAAGACGCAGAATTCAACGATACTGGGCTACACGTTTCTATACAGTCGCTGATACGGTTTTCTTTCACTGCCGATACGATTCCTATGCAGGAATCCGTCTCGGTAGGTACCACCGCAGTGCTAGTTTTCCACCAGTTGTGACAGTAGTGCGAAAACATTTTTGTGTTTCGGTTTGAAGGGCACTGATAGCTAGTGTGGTGATGGCATATGGAACTAACAAACTGGTGTCCCAAGTGTCCCAAGGTGACGAGCGCAATGTAGCGACACACAGAAATGTTCTGGGTGGCACAGCATTGGTTCTGGGTACGCGTTTCACTTACCTTCCGGTAAAAGATTTGCTCGTCTTATCACTTTATTCCATAAAAATAATCTGTCATTAAATACCTCTGTTTTAATTTGTACGATGAGAACTAACAGAGACTTTTCCAATAAATTAATTGTCTCGAAATCTCAGTATTATATTCAGGAAAAAACAGCCCTAAATATATTTTTTTATTCAAACCTATATCTTCGGAATCCGGACGCAATAGGAAAATTGCAAAAGAACACCGATTCCTACCAAGGATGATTCGCGAGGCTATAGAAATTAAAAAAACATCCTAATTTCAATAGGGAAGATGGTTGGGTACTACCACCGGCTTGGGATCCGATTATTAATAAAATTAAATCAAAAACGAAGCATACCACTGCAAGGCTTCAAGACACAGTAAGTTCTTTCTGCGTAGATCGGACTAAAAATAATAATTAAAAGCTGACGGTACTCCGGGTTAACTATGACATCAGGACAACTGTCACCTCAGTCCCCCCGTGACCATGGGTGCTGTAAAGCGCCCGAAACGTCGGGCTAAAAATAGTTTAAAATTAAACGCGATAAAATCCGTAAAAAGTAATTTTATTTAAATTATACCGGTATTGTTCTTTTACCGCAAAATATCGCCTGATTCTATTACCTATCTTATCAAACTAAGCCTTTTCGACCTAATAATTGTGAAAGCAATCGACGATAGCAGGTGTATTGTTATAAAAAAATTCAACCACACCTGTTCCGTTTCTTATTAACTATGAGCAAGTCGTATAAAAATAAGTGTAGCAATAAACTAAACGGACTATAACTTTAATAAAACGATAAAGCAGCAATCAGAATGAATAAGGAGCATTTCTTACGTGTTTCAATTCATTTCACAGCGAACGGATGCGCCAGGTGTTGAACCGAAATAAGTTAACTTTATTTTTGTGCCTCATACATTTTATACTATCTTCAACGTCAGTACTTCTTCTGTACTATGTTCTGAACATTCTGACAATAAATTAAATCAAAGACTTCTTTATTTTAATTAATTACTTTGATAAAATAAAATAAATTACTTACAATACACCACAATGTATATTAGGATATATAAATTACAATATTTTTATTTTATATATTAATCATATTTTTACTACGTCTTTCCAGTAGATATTCTTTTAAAGATAAAAGAGAAATACTTTTTGTTTTGATAAAATCGGAAACCACAATTAGTGTTTTTGCACAAATGTTGACTACGGCTGGGATTCAAACCCAGGCCCTTCGACATAGAATTTCATTACTCTGATCGCTAAGTCACGCGGTAAATTGTACAGTGAAAAGGAAAATAAGAAAATTATTTCTATTTACATTCCTTCATCTGGAGACCATATTATAAAATTTTAATTTTTGGATATAATGCCTTGACAGTCAATGCAAAAGGGCCTAGCAGCAACAGAATCGTATTCACGACTGAGGGTGCTTTTCCACTGACGCGGAGCTGGGCGAAGTGGAGCATAGAATAGCAGGCAAAAGTGGCAATTGTTTCCATTTAAGCGAAGCGGAACGTAGTGATTCACATACAATGTAGATAATGTGTGAAGTTTATGACGTAGTCGTCGTCGTCGTTTCAGCCTATCAATAGTCCACTGCTGAACATAGGCCTCCCCCATAGATAGCCACAAAAGTTTGTAGCTCTCGTTTTGGGGGGATTTTGCCATAGTTGCCACGCTTGGCAAACGGGTTGGCAACCGCAGTTTATTTATTCAGATGTTCCAGCAAGATGCTGCTGCCCATCTCCTGGTTTTCATTTTCCCTCGGTCGACTTTTACGACACCCACGGGATGAGATGCTTGCTCCGCCAGCTCACGCAGCTCCGCGTCAGTGGAAACGCACCCTAAGGCTTGGTTTCCCTCTAGGTTTCGTATATTTTTGTACTTTTTGAAATTTATGAGTGAGTTAACTAAATTTTGAAGTTTAGTTAACTCACGTGCTGAATGCTTATTACTTTTTAAAATAGGTTTTATTATATTCATTTGGAACCATGTACAAAAAAAAATTTAAAATTCGCCTTCTGGCGACTTCCAAAATCACTAAAAGGAGGCACATCCCGTTCAATGCCCCCTTTAGTACGACCCAACCAACCGCCTGCCTTCCTAGACGAAGAAAAGGCAGAATGTCTAGCTGACAGCCTAAAATCTCAATGCTCCCCAAGCACCTTACCGGTCGACTCCGCCCACATCGCGTTAGTCGACAGCGAGGTCGATCGGAGGGCTTCTTAACCGCTCCGCGATTCCATACCGCCGGTTAACAGCACCGAAGTAGAGTCTATTATTAAAAACCTCCGTCCGAGGAAATCTCCCGGTCCCGATGGTATCACTAACAAAGTAGTTAAGCTCCTGCCTACTACCATCATTCAGCTATTGGTATTAATCTACAACGCAGCTCTGGCCAACGCAATCTTTCCGAACACCTGGAAAGAAGCAGAGGTCGTAGGGATTCTAAAGCCCTCTAAACACCCGTCCGATCCCACCGCATATCGGCCTATAAGCCTCCTCAAGGCCTTAGGCAAGATATACGAACGCCTACTTCTCGCCCGCTTAAGAGACTTCATGCAGTCTCGAGGGATCCCCATCCACGAGCAGTTTGGATTCCGTGCCAAACACTCATGTACCCAGCAGGTGCACCGCATAACGGAGCACATTCAATCCCGCTTCATACGCGGGCTTCATACCGGAGCGCTCTTCTTCGACGTGGCGAAAGCGTTCGACAAGGTCTGGCACAACGGGCTCATATACAAGTTATATGGACTCGGTGTGCCAGATCGCCTCGTACTCATCATACGAGATTTCTTACGCAGTCGAACCTTCCGCTACCGCGTCGAGGGGGTGCGATCCGAATCACATCCCATCCTAGCCGGCGTACCACAAGGCTCAGTCCTAGGTCCCGTGCTCTACACCCTTTTCACGAACGACATACCGCACACCAGCGGCGTCGAACTCGCCCTCTTCGCAGATGATACCTGCCTATATGTGTCTGGACGTAATCCAGACACTATCTCTAAACGCCTCCAATCCGCAGCCCGAACCCTCGGGAACTGGTTTCGGAAATGGAGGATCGAGGTCAACCCAATCAAAAGTGCAGCCATGTACTTCTCGCGGCGCATAACGCAGCATCTCCCCACAATAGAGTTATTCGATCGTCCAATCCCCTGGGAAAAGACAGTCAAATACTTAGGCGTCCTATTAGACTCGAGACTCAGCTTCGGTCCACATATTAACCGAGTAAGGAACCGAGCGGCGTTCGTACTCGGTCGATTACATCCGTTACTAAATAAAAATAGCAAAATGTCCCTACGTAATAAAATTACACTTTACAAAGCCTGTATTCGGCCAATTATGACATACGCAAGCCCCGTATTTGCGCATGCCTCCCCGCGTCAAATTCACCGACTTCAGGTAATACAAAATCGATTCATGCGTAAAGCCACGGGAGCACCGTGGTTCGTGCGTAATGCTAACCTTCATATCGATTTAGGGCTTCCTACCATAGCCCAATATCTAAAGTTGGCCTCTCGCCGATACTTCGACTCTGCCGCCACGCACCCCAACCCACTGGTTGTCAGTGCCGCCACTTACAACCCCCTCGCGATACACCAAAACTCGACCCGCGGAAAAAGGAGACCGAGGCACGTCCTCGAGGACCCTGACGACGCGACCACTATTGCCCAAGCGCTCTACTCAACACTACACAAACACCCATTATCACCATCATACCGCCCCCGCCGTCGGCGTGGGCGTATCAGACAAAGTTATTCGCGATACCGCCGCATCTCAGGCCGGTTTTCCCCCAGCAGTAGTGTCATAAACAGAAGCGTCGCTGGAGTTTCTTGCGCCATTTCTTCTCCAGCGGAAACGCATTCCGAATTGGTGGTAAACTTATCTAATAATAATCATGGTATTAATAATTATAGTAGTAGTAATATTGCCCTCCCGATTGCAGTAACTGACCGAGCCGAGGCCGGCCCCCTTGGGCACCCTCGAGTCTGTTACTCTCGCGAACAGGATGACGGTCCAAGCCGAGGTCCCCTCTCGGGGGCCCTTGCGCCAGTCATCCATAAATAAAGGTTTCGGCTAAGCGCCCTCAGCGCTATGCCACCTTTCAATCCGGCGAAGCTGTAAAAGCCTTCGGGCTAACAGTGACCATCAGTCCTAAAAAAAAAAAAAAAAAAAAAAGTTAAATATGCATACTAACCTTTAAAGCTGTAAAATAGACAGAATTTTACTTCTAGTATGAGTTGAAACGTCTATTACAGGTAACAAAGTCCTTTGGGTATGATGATGATGATGATGATGATAGTGATGATGATGATGATGATGATAGTGATGATGATGATGATGATGATGATGATGACTTAACATATGAATATAACTTTTAATTGTTATTAGCATTTCAAAGATTTGTAATTGTGTTTACTCAATTGAATAAGAAAATGAATGATTTCATAACAAATAATTACATATTAATTACCACCATAAAGTTAATAGTCCACTGCTGGACATATCCCTTACCCAAGAAGCGAGGATTTGCAATAATGACCACGCTTAGCAGGCGGATTAGTGATCGCAGTACCAAATGCCTTAGTGCCTGCTCGGCCGTCCGGCACATACGGCGATCGGAGCGGCCACTTCAGGCGCCAAGTCCCAGGGGGCGCCCCCCAAAGCAGTCCGTCACTCAGAGACATCAGTTCTTAAGTCTCGCGTGACCAGTGATTACACTAGCTCTCAGTGCCATTCACACTGAAACATGATCACCTCAACACCTCAGAGTAATATCTCTACAGTACTGTTGTACGGCAGAATAACTGGCCTTGGATGGTACCTACCTAGACGGATTCGCTCATAGGAATCCTACCGCCAGTCAAATATATACATAAATTCACATTTCGCGAAAATAAACAACAATTTATTTTGAGCAAACCACGACACTTTTCTTTTCTTTTCAATATATAGCATTATCAATATAATAGTTAATCTTTCCATTTAACGAGAAACGCAGTGCACACTGCAAAATTGAAATTAACGGTGTTTGCATGGTGGCTCGTGATTCATTAAGCGCATAATTTATCCCAGCGAGCAAACACACGCGAGGTCGTCGTTAGCGCGTCACTATGTAATGGGTGTTGGAAGATAATGCAGGCGGGTTATGGTACAATTGGGAAACTTGGTCTCGACCGAGCATTAACAGATGTGTTTCCTTGGTTTAAAATATTTACAATCCTTCAAACTTACAAAGCGATAATATTACGATTATGCTAAGTAGGAAATAATTACCTCTTCGGAGATTCTAGAGTTCTGGGAGTCCTATAGAACATGAGTCCTACATACAAAACCTGCACGACGCTTCTATTGCCCTGGGGTTAAAACTGAACTTCGACTAGACACAATGTATGTTTTAATATACAACATGTTAAATATACAAAAATTTGAAAGTCAACTCCTTTACTTCCATAAAAAAGCTGGTACAAATTCGTTTAAGTATATGCGTGGAGCCATTTGCATTCCGCAACGTCATCATGCATGCTGCAAAAACTTTTTACTAAAAGGCCTAGACGAAAAGAAATTGTTTTATGGGTCCAATGGGTACGAATATATACGAATATAATAAGATTTACTTTTTTTCGGTATTGTAACCAACATATTATTAATAATATCTGTAATTTATTAAACAAAATCATCATCATCATGTCAGCCTATCACTAGTCCACTTCACCACTCAAACCTTCTTTTCCTACGGTTGTCGGTTCTACCAGCTATATGGCCGCCCCTTTTTTTAACGATGCTCCACACTGCTTCTCCTATATTCCTGTATTTACAGATATAAATTTCACTTGAACAATACAGTGAGACCCGAAAACACAACAATTTAGGTATAAGGTATAACTGTATAGCTGTGACTAAGTGTCAAAAATTGATAGAAGCAATGCCTAGCCGGTGTAATTATTAAAAATGCATTCATTTCCCTTTTTTCGTTTTCATGCTCTCACATAAATGCAATTAATTTACTCTACGTTTCATTAGAAACAGTCAAAAAATTTACTAAACGTTCTTAATTATTTATCCAGCTTCATTTGTATTTTAATTTGTTACTATTGAATATAAATGGTATTTGTAAATATACTTAGTGATTTTATAACTCTATTCATAATTCAGTTCGCTTTACTCATGTGGCTTTTTTATGACTTATCTAATTACGTAAGAGAAGGAACACAAAAGTGTGTGACATGATATTGATTAACAATTTGTGGAGCTACAAATCGTTCATAATTATATGACCATCACTGTAAATTTGCATACAAGTTACTTAGAAGGATATAGTTGAGCTATTTTTTAAAAAAGGGGATAATTTATATATAAAACAATCTTTTATAATAAAAGTACATTATAATACTAATGTTTTTCGGGTTATTTTATATTGTTTTCAGAATTTTTATACGCAAAATTTTAAGTATTTATGACAATCGAATGCGAATGCGAACGCGAAAACGAATATTCGTTACATCACTAGTACGAACGTACGTACGTACCTAATAGTAGACACAAATAGTACAGCCAAAAAGATTTTATTACAAGTTTATACATACTATATGCGAAAAGACTTTTCCCCGATCTATTATTCTGTAAGTCTTACAAACAATAATTGTTCCGTGCGAGAATCAAATCCACTACCAACGAATTCGTAGCGTTGTAGCTGAGCGAGTAGTCCTTGCGCCAACCGAGCCGTTCAATAGTTATTTAACATTTTCATTAATAATACTTCATTAACTTCATTTAATATTATAGGATTACGTACACTATTTAACTTCTACGTTGCAAAATTAATTAAGTTAGTACACCGGTGTAACGTCCATTACTGTAAGTAATTTAGTTATTTGGTATTGCTCGAACTTAAAGGAATATCGGAAACAGAGTTAGTTAGAATTATCTTCCTCCATGGGAGACGCTTATATTCAATAACGGACAGAATGAGAACTGACGGAAATGCTATAATGAAGAAAAGAAAAGAAAATACAACAAAATCTGTATTCGTCTTTCTGACAAATTTATCAGAATCGTACATAATTTTTGGACGAGATTAGCCAATCGTTCACCTAATAAGTGCAGCGTCTGCCCATAATAAATGCTACGGACATTCTTATTGAATTACGAAGTTTCTAGTGTTTTGTATCTCCGCCTTAAGGGATAGAGATGTTTCTAGAACGTTATATTTTCCCCTTCACGAATAGCGAAGTTTGTAGTATGTTGTATCTTCACCTCAATGAATAACTTTCTAGATGTATAAGACATAAAGATTTTTAGAATTTACTCGACGCTCTAGATTATTCGATGGCATATATAGCTCAGGGGCTAGGTGCTCGCTCTAAACTTCATAGTACGCGAGTGACCTGGGTTCGATTCCCGGTGCCGGCACCACAAAAAATTGTTAATTGCAATTTTAAGTGTCCATTTACCACGTGCTTGGCGGTGAAGGAAAACATCGTGAGGAAACCTGCATGTCTGAGGAATAATAAATATTTATTATATTTCGAAGACATGTGAAGTCCGCATTGGAGCAGAGGGGCGGACCCTTCCCGGCTCCAAAACTCTCTCAGAAATGAGAGGAGGAGGCCTGTGCTCAGCTTTTTTTTTTTTTTTTTTTTTTTTAGGACTGATGGTCACTGATGTTAGCCCGAAGGCTTTTACAGCTTCGCCGGATTGAAAGGTGGCATAGCGCTGAGGGCGCTTAGCCGAAACCTTTATTTATGGATGACTGGCGCAAGGGCCCCCGAGAGGGGACCTCGGCTTGGACCGTCATCCTGTTCGCGAGAGTAACAGACTCGAGGGTGCCCAAGGGGGCCGGTCTCGGCTCGGTCAGTTACTGCAATCGGGAGGGCAATATTACTACTACTATAATTATTAATACCATGATTATTATTAGATAAGTTTACCACCAATTCGGAATGCGTTTCCGCTGGAGAAGAAATGGCGCAAGAAACTCCAGCGACGCTTCTGTTTATGACACTACTGCTAGGGGAAAACCGGCCTGAGATGCGGCGGTATCGCGAATAACTTTGTCTGATACGCCCACGCCGACGGCGGGGGCGGTATGATGGTGATAATGGGTGTTTGTGTAGTGTTGAGTAGAGCGCTTGAGCAATAGTGGTCGCGTCGTCAGGGTCCTCGAGGACGTGCCTCGGTCTCCTTTTTCCGCGGGTCGAGTTTTGGTGTATCGCGAGGGGGTTGTAAGTGGCGGCACTGACAACCAGTGGGTTGGGGTGCGTGGCGGCAGAGTCGAAGTATCGGCGAGAGGCCAACTTTAGATATTGGGCTATGGTAGGAAGCCCTAAATCGATATGAAGGTTAGCATTACGCACGAACCACGGTGCTCCCGTGGCTTTACGCATGAATAGATTTTGTATTACCTGAAGTCGGTGAATTTGACGCGGGGAGGCATGCGCAAATACGGGGCTTGCGTATGTCATAATTGGCCGAATACAGGCTTTGTAAAGTGTAATTTTATTACGTAGGGACATTTTGCTATTTTTATTTAGTAACGGATGTAATCGACCGAGTACGAACGCCGCTCGGTTCCTTACTCGGTTAATATGTGGACCGAAGCTGAGTCTCGAGTCTAATAGGACGCCTAAGTATTTGACTGTCTTTTCCCAGGGGATTGGACGATCGAATAACTCTATTGTGGGGAGATGCTGCGTTATGCGCCGCGAGAAGTACATGGCTGCACTTTTGATTGGGTTGACCTCGATCCTCCATTTCCGAAACCAGTTCCCGAGGGTTCGGGCTGCGGATTGGAGGCGTTTAGAGATAGTGTCTGGATTACGTCCAGACACATATAGGCAGGCATCATCTGCGAAGAGGGCGAGTTCGACGCCGCTGGTGTGCGGTATGTCGTTCGTGAAAAGGGTGTAGAGCACGGGACCTAGGACTGAGCCTTGTGGTACGCCGGCTAGGATGGGATGTGATTCGGATCGCACCCCCTCGACGCGGTAGCGGAAGGTTCGACTGCGTAAGAAATCTCGTATGATGAGTACGAGGCGATCTGGCACACCGAGTCCATATAACTTGTATATGAGCCCGTTGTGCCAGACCTTGTCGAACGCTTTCGCCACGTCGAAGAAGAGCGCTCCGGTATGAAGCCCGCGTATGAAGCGGGATTGAATGTGCTCCGTTATGCGGTGCACCTGCTGGGTACATGAGTGTTTGGCACGGAATCCAAACTGCTCGTGTATGGGGATCCCTCGAGACGGCATGAAGTCTCTTAAGCGGGCGAGAAGTAGGCGTTCGTATATCTTGCCTAAGGCCTTGAGGAGGCTTATAGGCCGATATGCGGTGGGATCGGACGGCTGTGCTCAGCATTGGACATTTATAGGCTGTAACTTTATTTAGGCGCGACCGGAGGGCAAATTGTGATGAGTCCGAGTTTATACGAGTACGTACTAAAGGGTAAAACAAAGAATAACGATAAGCTTATGGATTAAATATTGTCCATTTGAAAGGACTATAATAGAAGTATCCTCGGAATTTTATGTTATTAATCCAAATCAGAACCAGCGCGTATCAGCTCTAACAAGCGTACAGCTTGGACCCCTGTAATTTAGAAAATTCAAGAACCGCAAACCTGTGAAAGCCTTCCATATAAAGTTTAGGATACGGGCTGCAAAGCATAACGTCGTATGATCGGGCCCGTCATTCGACGGTTGTCGTGACATCGCTTAGAACAAGCTTTGAAACTTAGTTCGAGTAGTTATTAGTAATATTCTTTCTAAAAAAATTGCCGATTGCAAATTCGTTTTGAATTTATGGACCGCGGGACTGCCTAGCCTACTGACTCCCAGAATTTTTTTCCCCAACCTAAGCTATAAGCCCCTCCTATAAGGTTAGCAATAACGACTATAAATAAATAAATACGACTATCGCTTTTAACAAAGCAAACAGGCAAGGATAGAGCACCACACTGCTACACGCACCTAAGTGGTTCTACTACAAGTAAACTAATAACCAATCTTATGGAAAAAAGTTGTGAAGTTCTGCCAGGCCGATAGTAGCGTTTGAAAATCTGCCACTCTTATAACGTCCCGTGGGTGGGTCACGTCGTAGGAGTCGACTAATGGAAATTTCGGGATAATGTCATGGCTTCCGATAGGCTGGATAAACTTCTCGAAAAATGCCATACTTAAACATCTGAGGCGTCTGGTAACGGGAAAGTAGTGTTTATGAGAAATTCTCACTTCTTAGGAGAAGCCTATGTTCAGCTGAGGACTATTAACAGGCTGATGAAGAAGTGGAAGAAGTCAGCCGACCTTCAATATGTTCAACGGATGAGGCATATGACGTTTTTTTTTTTTACTTAGGCCTCCCCCTAAGATTGCCACAAAAGTTTGTAGCTCTCATTTTGGGGGGATTTGGCCAAGATAACATGCTTAAATTGTTGTGTCCAATTCCAAGTCCAAGCCCATAAGGGTACCAATGCTGAGCACAGGCGTTTTTTTAAATACTGCCCGCCCCCTCGTTTTTTTTAAGTATCAAAAAGTAAAATCACTATCAAAAGATCTTATGATATGTCTACAATATTCACCATTATTCAAAGTGGAATAATAACTATACCCTTACTTTATAAATGTCGCACCTGTGACAGAAAAATCAGGATATTTGTTTAAATAAAAGACTGATTATACATATGTAAACAAATGAAATGTAAAGAATTAAATTGAATAGTCGCCAAATCTTGATATTTAAAGAAAATTTTGTTAAATATTAACATATTTAAGACAGTAAAATCAGACAACTTTTTAGTAATCTATTACAGTATGTGAGAGAAAAAAGTTAATTTTGAATAACAACACATGAATTACAATTTTTTTAATACTAAATTAAAATTGTCTTAATTGAGAGACAGCAAGAAGTACCTTCAAAAAGAAATAAATATGTAACCTTCATGGACTTGTGTTTAAAATGAAGTGGGATTTTAATTTAATTTTAGATGTGACCATAGCAAATTAACTTCATTTGTCTTCTATATTTAAGTTGTTTAATTAATAAAATTACATTCAATTTTTATTTTTAAAGACTCCAAAGTATGAAGTAATATCTCGTCACTATATTTCTACATAGGTCTATTATACAACATATTGATTTTGTCACATTAACAGAATTACTTTGTTGACACCCTAGTACGCCGATTCCATGAGAAATTTATACCATAGTTCTTTGGTTTGTAATCCTTTTCAATTTTAGGACAATCTAAATACCATATCCAACCATTCTTTTCACAATGTTCTATAGCCTCATCTGGAGATGAAAACTGCACCTTCATATTGGACAATGGATCCCCTGTGGATGTCCATCCCATAAGTGGGTTCTCCCATCGTTGGCGATTATCAAACTCCATTTCCCAGTGATGAATGTTGTTGGTGCCACTCTGCATTGCATTCTTGGGTGGTTGATAAATACGAACACGACGGGTTTTGATGTGTTCCTCTGGCACACCAGAAATTGGTGAGATGTCAACCTGAAAGTAGTAAACCATAATTTGAATATTTTACATGCCCAGAAAATACAAATGAGAATATCAGAGTATGCTAGACAATTGTTTGAGGCATGTCTGAGAATTAAAAATATTTTCAGGACATGTGAAGTCAGCCAACCAGCATAGGAACAGTGTGGCGGACTCTTCCTAGCTCCAAAGCCCTCTCAGAAAATGAGAGGTGGCCTGTGCTCATTATAGGGAATTTATTGGCTGTTACTATATTTTTGACAGCAGTTTCTTAAAATTATAGAAAAAATAAAGAATTAATAAGGCACAACTTACCTTTTTGGGGACTGTTATAGTAGACTCTAATGCACTTTTTTCTCGTGCCTCCTCGGGCAAAGCCAAGACAGCTTCATTATCAATTCTCGGCGCTTCTTTACGGATTGTCGGATCATTCGTCGAAGAATATCTAGCACTAGATGATGTAAGTGAAGGTATTGATCTAAAAAATAAGAATAATAACTTTAAAAAGGGTAACGAGACAACACATAACTAAGGAACCAAATATTCATAAAATTTTGTTATACCTCGATATTGCACATCGAGACAACTTGGTTGTATGATTGAGAAGTTTAAACATTGTCGTTATTACTAAGTTCAATGTGAAAAGAATGTAGTAATTTAATTGAGTATGTACTTTTTCTATAGATTACACAATTTTTGCCATTAGCCATCTGATATTTGACAATGACGACATGTCAATTGTCATTAATGTGTCATAAAAGTTTCAAATTTGAAATGACTCCTATCAGCGACTCTTCTACTAATTCTACTTTAAATTAAAAAAAGTATTTGTTTTCACTCCCTATTAATTATTAATAAAATCCCTTATATGAAACTTATTCTAAAAATCTCTGACCGGAAATAGATACAGGGAAATTACCTCATTTGCGTTATAATGATTCGGTCGGATAGATCGTGATCGAACAGCGAAAAAAGACTCATCTATTTTGTTAATTAGCATTAATATTGATATTTGTAATTTTAGAAACAAACATCTAAATTAACATTGACATATTATTAAATTAGCGATATGTTCGGAGCAATATCCGAATATATGTATGCATACCTGTTTTTGACATTTGACACTTTTCACCTAGACGTATAGCAGTTTTCCATATATTAAAAAGTACTCTGTGGTTTCACCGTAGAAAAGTCCATAATTTTTCTTAAAACACTGTTTTACCTATTTTAAACTTATTTTATGTAATACGCACTTGACTGCATCTAATGCAACAACTTAATATTGGCTTAACGTAAAATATGGTTTACAAATTCATCGTAGAGTTAGAGAGAGAGAGAATTATTTTTTAATTATTATTTAGTAATCAAATCTTAATATTTGTTTTTCTTTTCAGTTCGTAAACACAAACATTATGTCTATCTAAGAAGATTCTTACAGCTCCTTTATGGAGCTACATTAGAGCATAGCTCTACTGTGGTTTTTTGTTATTTGTTGTTTAAAAATAGTGATAGTTTTACTACGCACGAACAGTTTGGAACTCTACAATGAATTTGTAACCTCACTATCTGTCAAAATAAAGTTTATCTAAAAGGTTGGTACACATACAATCCTTATTAGGTTGGCATGAGAATGTATAGGGAATTCGAAATGAGTATGTGTGAGTGAGACACGTTTCAATGTACTAAGTGCCGATTCTTACTTTAGATACTCTTTGAATTGTTGTGTTTTCGGGTCTCACTGTATTGTTCAAGTGAAATTTATATCTGTAAATACAGGAATATAGGAGAAGCAGTGTGGAGCATCGTTAAAAAAAGGGGCGGCCATATAGCTGGTAGAACCGACAACCGTAGGAAAAGAAGGTTTGAGTGGTGTTTTACTGGCATATCTTAATTTTTGAACCTGGAGGAAGATATATGACAGTACTTATTAGTATATAATGAATTTGTAAACTAACCAACAAAGTTAAGAACAAAGTTGATAAAACAAAAGGTGTAAGTGATCACAATACATAAAAGATAAGTTCTGTAAAATTTATGTGAAAGCGAGACAGTAATATAATGAGTAAGATAAATATAGATATAGACTGCACCAGGAGGTGTAGGTCCAGAAGCCATGGACAGGTTCTTACAAGTGCCATAACCAAGAGATCTGTTAATGATGAATCCTTAGCAAGCTTTATAAAAGCAACTTGTGCAAATTTCACTAAGGCTTTTGATTTTGAGGTAAGGGCATCACCATTCTTATTTACAAGTTCTTACATAAATATGAAAGAAATGGGGTAACAACATTCTCCCAAAATTTATATGAGTAAATTGAGATCGAATTTAATGTAATTACTTATGAATATCTAGAGAATTAAACAAGCTTATAACAAAGAAGTAACAGCCTATAACACCCCCCCCCCCCCCCCTATATTTATTTCATAAACAGCCATAAGAGGTAGTGGTCAGAGTATCTTTATTCTGTTCCATGGGTTATTTTTTCATATAAATTGTCAGGATGACCAAAATGTTCATACAATGTTAAGTGTAACATCTGCCCATAACAAATGCTGTGTCATCCAGAACACTGTGTTCTAGCACCACACTGCATCCATCATCCTAAGACATCATTTCTTAAGTCTCATATGCCCAGTGATATATATAGCGAAGAATAACTTGCCTGCGGTAGTACCTTCCTAGAAAAATTCCTACACAGAAATTCTACCACCAGTAAATGTTAATGCTCAAATGAAACTGCTATGAGACTGATAATGGTGATGTCATGGTAATGAGAAATTAAGAATTTAGAATATAATGAAATGCAAATATTCCAGGGACGCACAGCCCTGCATATGACAGTATCCCGAGGCAGAAGCAGGTTAATGGAATGGCTGGTGAGACACTCAATGGAAGCATTTATAAACGCGCGCGATCGTGAGTCCGGGTACACGCCATTGCATAGATGTATTTTCTATGGGCAGATACATACAGCTGTGGCCCTGATGAAGCTAGGTACTTAATGATGACATTTTTCACAAAATTATGTTCTATTTTGGATATACTTTACTTAAAAACTATGGAAAGTTTTAGAAGAAATTCAGTGTTGTACTAGAAGAGAAAAATTCTCAACTGTTAGGCCTCCCCCACAACGGGCTTGGGCTCGGTAGTTGAGCGGCACAGTGAAACTAGCTCTATCATACCTGGGATGATGATGAGGATGATGTCCTCCTGAGCAAATTCAGCCATTGCAATATGTATCAATAATAAAAATTTCTCATCTGTGCAGAACAAATACAGTTCCATAAGTATTAGTGCAAACATTGGAAGAACTAAATTGCTTTTCCCTTCTTAAACTGTTAGTAATTAAGTCAGAGAAAGAGTCAAATTCAGTGTAAATACATAAGATGATTACAAAAAATACTAACTCAATAATATTTACATCAGCTGTGATTTGCAACACCTTTGCACCACAGCTGACTTAGGTCTTTTATTTGGGGCCGTTTTGGAAACCAAATTAAAATAACATGAATGAAAACTTCTGAATATACTTTTGTTAACAAACTGTTACTATGAGTTTTTAATTATGCATTAAACTAAGAAATTAATGTTTTTTTTTTAATTATTTAATTTGATTGATAATATTTGGTTTCTGCATATGGGGATATCAAGCCGTTAGGCTAATAACGGAATTGCACACCCTCGAGCCACACCTGCTATTTTACGAAGTTGTTTTATGAAAACAAATAGTGATACATTTTTTAAAAACAAAAATTCATTAAAAATTCTACTGTATGTGACCAATTTTGTAATAAACTATTTTAGAATCCATCTCTTCTTTTTTCTTTTGGGTAAGCCCAATAATTTGGCTTAACTGTGAACTTAATTCCTATGCAACTTTGCAAAAGCTTCAGTGGTCTACAAACCGAAACAGTGGTGCTAGCATGGAAGAATAGCTGGCACTGCAGTGGCACCTACCTAGGCGGATTCCTGCACAGGAATCGTACCAGCAATAAAATATTCAGTGATTTTTTTGAGCATTTTCCTTTATGAGATTTTCACATGGCGAAATATTAAACCAATAAAATAGATTGTACAAAAATCTTATTTTTGTTACAAGCCATTATTTGAGAGGCCTATGTGCAGCAGTGGCCTTCAAATGTTGCTTGGGAAAGTAGGGCAAAACAAATCCAACAACCTACTAACTACTTCCTCCATCATCATACCAGCTCCATGGTATCATATTATTGCATTGTCACTAAATCTATATACATATTAAAAAATTTAGCATCAGAATGTTGGTCAAATTTAGAATGCAAAATTTGAACTTCACATGCATTGCTAGTTAAAAGCTTGTAAGTAATCAAGATTAAAACAGTGTTGAATTTTTCAGGTGTCAACACCGATATTGTAGACAAAGATGATTACAAAGCCTCGGAACATGCTATGTTAGACCGCCATTACATGTACAAACATATTGGAGAGCAACCCAGTGACGTTTACGTGTGGGGAAGTAACTCGAACTACACATTGGGTACGGGCACGCAGCAACAACGCAATGCGCCCGATTTGCTCACGTGTTTCAGTCGCACTAACAACTCCGTTAAACAGGTAATCTTCATAGTGATTTCTTCTCTACGATTACTATTCGATGATGAAAACAAAATTTAACACTTCTTTTACTTCTTTTTTACTTTTACACAACTTTTACAGATTTATTCGCGTTTTTTTTTAACTATTGTCCCGACGCTTCGTGCGCTTTACAGCACCAGGGGTGTGGTTTTAGTAGCTCTTTAGTGAACTGGTTCAATGTTCCGTAACATCAATCTGATCCGAATGTTTCGGAACACTTGTGTCAGTACAAATGTTTCATTTGAAACGTGATCATTTCATCTGTCAGGCGGACACTAATGGTTGTGTTCTTTGTATCAAATGTGAGCCGTTTGAGATTGAGTCAGTTATCCTATTAAGTTTTCATGCGTTGTTCCAAATAAAACATATCAGTGATCCGGAACATAGCACTGTTCCAGGTGCAATTGTTCCAATCTCGCTAAAGACACTTATGCCATGTGTATGAGTTACATGTCCCGATGTCATAGTTATTTTTTTATGTAGCTGTTAGCCCGGCGGCTTTTACAGCTTTGACGGAAGATACTCGCGAGCAGGAGGCGCGCAAGGACGATAGGTAATCCGGGCTACCTTCAGGTATTAATGATTAATGTTGGTCCGATCTATGTAATCTAAATATTTCCTTTAATTATAATGCCCTACAATGTTCTAGTATAGTCGTCAAAATACGTCAATTGCTATAAATTTTTCACGACTTTCACATTGTCCGAACCGAAATTAAACTACCATGACATAAAGCTGGCTTAGGACTAGATTCTTCATCATCATTTCATCCTTTTAGTCCATTGCTGAACATAGGCCTCCCTCATTTTGGGGGATTATGCCATAGTTTCCACGCTTGGCAGGCGGGTTGGCAACCGAAGTTTATTTATTCAGACGGTCCACGAAGATGCTGCTTCTGGTTTTAATTTTCCCTCTGTCAATTTTTACGACTCCTTCGTGATGAGATGGGGTGGTACATTCTCTTAAGCGGCCAGCACACGGCACGGTAGGGCTTGATTAGTCGTAATGTATCAAACCTCTCATCATTTCCTTTAGTTTAAACTTATAACAGAACAGCCGATAGATGTTCGGCAGAGTAGAACAACATTTACCTCTTTCCTACCGACGTGTCGTAAGAGGCGACTAAAGCAGGGGTTCCCAAAGTGTGCGATGCGGCGCCTTGGGGCGCCGTGGGGACCAAGCATGGAGAAAAGAAAACTATTAGGGGTACAAACTAAAACATTCAAATCGCGCGGCTGTCTTTTTAAAAAACGGCGCAATTGAAAGATCCAAGATCCTTTCCGCGTTCAAGCTTCAATAGAATTTAATTCGCAATAAGAAGAGTCTTATTGAACTCTCTTGCGACAACTGCCTTTGAACAGAATATGCTAGCTCCGACTTGGTGAAGTTTGCACCAAGTCGGAATCGAACGTGATAACGGTGAAAAGTAATACATACAGTCACGCCCTCTCCCATATAAGGGGTAGGCAGAGGCCCCTCACATCGCCGCCATTTTGGTACGAGTCAAAAAATTCTTGCTCCCCATTGCGTTCTCACCAGCAGTATAGTGAAAGCATATAATGGTGTTATTCTGCACGAATAAAGGCTGTCCGTACAATACTCTAGTCGCCTTACGACACCTCGGTAGGAAAGAGGTAGGTGATATTCTATACTGCCGGACTGCCGAATTTCGACTGTTGGACAACCGATAATTTTAATAAATTTAATGTTATGTTATTATGAATAACATTACAAACTGGAGCAGCGTGGCGGATTCTTCCTAGCTCCAAAACCCTCTCAGTCATGAGGGGAGGCCTGTGCTCAGCAGTGGGACACTTATAGGCTGAAACTTTAATTTTTTTTACTTTTATGTATCATTTATTAAATTCGACACTATAGGATATAAGGGAAAGGTTCCTTAATTTTTAAATAATAAGTATTCATAAGTCTGGCTGAATATAACAAATTAATTATGTAATTTTTCATTGTCAAATACTGTCAATTATAATATTATAACCTATAGTAATATTTTTATATGAAATTATTTTAAGTCTGCGTATTGTGAATTATTGCGAATTAATATGCACACAATAAATTTACCACGCACCTGTTTAAGTTTCACGAACATTATGTTCTTTTCGTTTGGATTCGTGAGCTGTATTGTTTGCGTATGGTGCATCATCAACACGGACGTGTTCCGCGAAGTGAACTATAGCGTGACAAAAAGCTCTTTCGTCCCCTTCATAGCTAAAGTCGTGAACCTGAAGTTGTGGTTCACCCCTCTGACGTCAATTATAATAATATTGGCCGCGTTCACTATGTTCACGTCGTGCTGTGGTGTTATGGGCACAAGTTGCAAAATTAAGTGTGCAGTTAAATCTTACGTTTTCCTCGTCACCTTCATCTCTTCAATCGCATTCTGGCTGTTCTTCGTATCAGGCGTCTATAATATCTATTCAAATAACCCTAAAACGAAGAGCTACCTCCAATCAACAATACGTAATAATTACGGAAATGACAATGATTTGATTTCATTCTTGTGGGACCATGTAATGGTGAATTACGAGTGTTGTGGCGCAAACAACTATGAAGATTTTTCCAACTCACCATGGCAGAAACAACATCGAGGACTGATATTCCCGATTCAGTGTTGCGTGTTAAAAAATAAAACGGCCCTCTTGCCTTTAGATCTAGATTGCACTAAAACTGTTGCCAATAATATAGGAAATCACAAAAATGACGGATGCTTCAACGCGTTAAGGCA
This sequence comes from Luehdorfia chinensis, assembly GCA_019845155.1. Taxonomy (NCBI): domain Eukaryota; kingdom Metazoa; phylum Arthropoda; class Insecta; order Lepidoptera; family Papilionidae; genus Luehdorfia; species Luehdorfia chinensis. The sequence goes on along the minus strand of JAHVAK010000012.1, from coordinate 4,698,789 downwards.
GGCTATTATAAAAAACAAGGGAACTTTCATATTTTATGCCGTACTTCTGTCTTTTTCTTATTTTTTTCTCGTGTCATTTTCGTATTGCTTAATTAAAGGCGAACCATTATTGGACTCTAAAGTATGGGTCCCCAAAAAACCTATACCGTCGCAATCCGAATCGGAAATTCGAAATAAAACGAAAGAAGTTAAGATAGTAGTGCCAAAACGATCGTTCGTGGATAATATAGTGTTTACCGAAGAAACTCCGAAAAAAGTTGTTAGAGTTGTCTCAGCGATCAATCCAAACCAGAGTTACAAGTTTGACCCTAACGCTTATCGAGCCAATGAGACGTGGCCTTATCATGTAAATACTCATCTAAAATAATGATTTCTGAAAACGATTTTTGATTTTTTATTTTGTTACATTCCTAATCATCAACACAATTACCCCGATTCAACGGTGTTGCCAGTTATTATTTAACATACATTTATAATATAACACATAACAGTTATTAATATAACACACGAAACCGAGATCTGGCGAATATTCTGCTAATCATTCTAATGACAAACTTTCCAAATTTGCTAAGAAATGTTTTGTTATTTTCCTTAAAAATGATTATAAAGGTTAACCACGCTTTCACAGAGTACCCAATAGTAGCATAACACTGCAGTATTTTTCGGAGTGTGTCGAGTCATTACTGGTAATGAGTGGTTTCATCTTAGTCCTTAGTCAAAGTCGAAATTGCTTTGTTAAATTTCGGCTTATTTAAAACTCCTATGAACGTCACTCTAAACCGATTCGAACATTAAAGGCCCAACGCACTTGCGCTGCTCTGCCCGATGCTTCAAAATATTGTTTGTATGAGTTTGTATGGAGCAAATCTTAGCTCTTGAGCGACGAGGCAGCTGGGTAACTCTCGCTAATGCGAATCGCGCCGCGGGTGCGGGGGAAGAAGAGTATGACAAATGCTATTTTCGCATTTTACCATTTAAAGCAAACATGAATACTTCAATATCGGAGACATTCATTTCGAGTATCACGAATTTTTTTTTTTATTGTATAGCGTGACGAAATGAGCAAAACGTTCACCTGATGGTAAGTGCAACGTCCGCCCACAACAAATGCTGTGTCACCCAGAATATTTCTGTGTGACACCACACTGCGCCCGTCACCCTGAGACGTCAGTTCTTAAGTCTCAAATGTTAGTGATTAGGCTAGATCACAGTGCCCTTCAAACCGAAACACAGTAATGCTTGCACACTACTGCTTCACGGCAGAATAACTGGCCCTGGGGTGGCACCTACTTAGACGGTCTACATTAAGGCCGCGTCTACATTAAGGCCGCGTCTACATTAAGGCTATTTGTGTTGGCTGCAGTAATGAGCAGCGCAGCGCAAGTGCGTAAGGAGCTTAAGACTTTAAAGAAAAAACTGGCTAGAAACAAAGACAGAGTTTTTTTGCTCTTTATATGCAATGCATATTTTAGTAGCCAGGAGGCTTGCTAATGCAGAGTAAGAATTATTTTCGCACATCTTTATCCTCTGTATAATGATCTGCCACAGTACCTGTGTACGCGAATGTAAATCAAGGCTTTCATCAAAGCCATGATTGGAATTTACCGAATCTGCAAATACTAAATAAAATCCTAGTTACGCCTAGTGCCTAGTCTTTTCATTTCAATGCATTATTTGTATAATGTTACCTAATATCCCCAGCATTTCTGAACCGATTTGATTTATATATTTTTTTTTCATTCGAAATAATTTATTTGCAGTATAGTCCAATAAAATAAATTGGATGAAAATATGATATACATTTCTCACACCGTGCGGAAACCGCCTTTTAATTTAAATAATTATTCTACACTTTTTCAGATATTTCCAAAATAATGCATGAGACTTGACAGAAATAAGCTGAAAGCAGGTACTTGAAATTATTTTGTCCACAGGTGTGCCTAGGCAAGTTCCACAGCGTGTGGGTGTGTGAGGCGGGTGGAGGGGAGGTGTGGTGCGGGGGGCAAACCGCCCGCGCGGGAGGCCCGCATTGCACGGCGCTTCGCCCCGCACCTTTACGATTACCGGAGCCCTGTATGGCAGCAGCGATAACTCTGACTTCCACTGTTTTCTTGCTACAGAGTGGCGCGGTGAGTTACAACATTCGCAATATACAAATGTACCTAGTCCGGCAATAAGTTCTGTTACAAATGAAAATGCATTTCTTTTAATGAATTAGTCTCAGCAAAATAATAATAAAAAAAATCTATTCGAAATGGCCACCTTTGGCTTTTATACAGGCCTTTAATCTGTTTGGCCACGACTCTATGGATTTACGCACTGTTTCCAAGAGAAATTTCGCCACTGCTTGCTCCAAAATTTTTTTAAGAAACTCAATGTCATCGTGTCGTTTAGCCACGTCCTCTAAAACTGACCATAATTTGAAGTCTAAAGGGTTGAGGTCTGGGCTAGATGAGGGCCAGTCTTCAGCTCTTATGAAGTCCGGAACGTTGGTTTCAAGCCAGGCTTGAGTAGTTCGTGCCTTGTGACCAGGTGCAGAGTCCTGCTGGAAAGTCCACGGTTTATTTTTAAAAAGTGTATTTCTGAGAGGTTTCACAACATGATCCAAGACTGTATCTTGATACACTTTGGCTTTTCACTCCTTTTTCACAAAAATGTAGTTTTGTGACTCCTTGATAAGACACGCCCCACCAAACCATCACTGACGGAGGATGATGACCACGTTGTACCTTTCCGACCACTTGAACAGCTTCTTTAGAACTGTGAGCGTATACTTTAACATTTTGCTTATTGTAGTGTTCTTCAATCGTGAAAATTTTTTCATCGGTAAAGAGGATATTTCTGTTCCTTTCACCTGCGTATCGCGACAGAAGGTGTTTTGATCGATTTACTATCTTTAATTGTAAAGATTGATTTAGGGCATGTCCTGTATAGCGACGATAAGCACCGAGCTTCAGGTCTTGTTTTATAATACGCGACAGAGTCCTAGTGGAAATCTTCATTTCTCGCGATAATATTTTTTGCTTCCTAATGGGGTTTCGTCGAATTCTGGCTTTAACAGCATTAACAGCTTTTGCAGTTCTAACAGCTCGCGGCCGCCCCGATCTTTTCTGGTCTTCGACAGAGGAAGTGTTGTTGTATCTGTTAATAGTACGATATACGAACATACGGCTGATACCAAGCTTTTGAAGTGTCTGGAATATGACCGACGGCTCCATACCCACTTTGTGCAAGGCGATCACTACAATCCTATTTTCCTTAACACCCCATTCCATATTGTAATTTGATAATGAACACAAAAAAATATGTGAAATGGCGCAAAATCGAAAGAAGTTTTTAAAATAATATACGTGTTCCAAATTCAAAATAATTAAAAAGTTGAAAAAAAGAAAATTTTTTATGTAACAGTATTTATGGCCAGACTAGTTATATACTACTGTATGAAAATACCTAAATTAATGGATATAAATAAATTGAAAGTACGACAACTCAGAAAATCTACCTATCCATCTCATCCCGTGGGAGTCGTAGCTGCAGGTTATTAGAATAGAATAGAATAGTATTTTTTTTTATTCAATATTGATCATTTACATAATACTTATTGAACGTCATTTTTTTAAACAGTGGTTCGCAAAGAAATGCCTCTGTCCTGGGAAGAACCAGTATCATTTATTTTAAAAATACATTACATTCATAATCTAAAAAACATTTAAGGGGTTAGTTATATAATGTAAATATCCGACTTCCGAATACTCTCGGAAACTATAAATGCGCAAAAGATATTACAGTCCCACAAGTATACGCGCAAGCAATCGCACTCACAGGAGGTAGACCCAGGTCGCAGGTAGACCCGCGACACCTATAACGCCACGCGATAATATCGAAGGTAGTCAAGAATGTAGTTTCCGAGACACGTGGACGCTAACAACACAACCAGACCCGTAAAGCAACTATTTGTGTTTTTACACGAATAATATTTATAAATGATATAATAGTGGAATACGAACCCGGGACCACAGTTGAATATTTCTATTATCTAACTCACGTCTAATAACACATTTCAGGTGGTCCAGTACGGCTTGAACACCACAGATAACATAAGCTCGTCCAACGCCAAGACCCCGGCCGTTATCAAATTGGCAGCAACGAAACCGCTACTGAAACTAGCCGACCCGCTGGGCATTTGTGCTGGTCGTTCCCACGCAGTAGCGTGGAATCCGCGTGCCATTTATACCTGGGGCACAAATTTGGGACAACTTGGACATCCGCAAGAGGATAAAATGGTACCATCGCCGAAACGAGTGAGTATATTAACGTAATACGCGTACGTAAACGCAAAGGCTGTTATGTGTAGAATTGCAATTTATGTCTGAATAATTATTAATTAAAAACCTACTACAACGCTACGCTGTCTGGAATATGACCGACGGCTCCTAACATGCTTTAGCGAATTTAAGAGTTTCATGATTTCAGGAAAAAGATTTTTTTTTTAATTGGTCCACAATTGAAGAACATATCAGTAAAGGAAAGAAAGTTAATTTGCTAAGATCTTCATGTAAATTAACTTTCCTTCCTTTATTATAAAGGATTTCCGCAAAGTAGCGTCTGATTCTATGAACATACATTAAAAAAATACACTCCGTCGTTTTTGTAATTGGTTAAAAAGGAATCCACCATACAGGTTAAATCTAAATATTCAAACGGTGCCCAGAGACATCAGTTCTTAATTTTCATATGCCCAGTGATTACCCTAGCTCTCAGTGCCCTTCAAACCTAAACACTGTAATGTTTGAACACTACTGCTTCTCGGCAGAATAATTGGCCCCGGGGGTAGTACCTACCTAGACGGGTTTCTGCATAGGACTTGCGTCGCAACTTTCGTATCTCTATATATAATATATAGATACGAAATAAAAAAATATTATATAGAGAATATAGAACCTTTTTTTTCTGTCTTTCTGTACGTAATGGTTAATCCATGGAGAACTACTAGAGTTAGAGTTAACATAACGTTTACACAGCTTACAAATAATGATGTTCTCCTAGCCGATTTCGACCACGGCGACAACTGCCGACTACTGTCGAGAGCCATCAAGTGCGCAGGAGATATTATAGTGCCACAAGTGTACGCGCAAACACAGAGGCACTCGCTCGTCCCAACCTACCCGCGCCCGATGTAACGCTGATGCGATAAGATCGGAGGTAGGCTAGGATGCAGTGTCAGAAACACGGGGACAATCACAACACAACCAGACCCGAAAACCAACAATTTATGTTTTAGCACAAATGTTGGCTCCGGCTGGGATTCGAACCCAGGACCCGCGGCTTAGAAGTCAGGTACTCTGACCACCAGGCCACGCGGTCGTCAACAGATAATAAACCTGGGACGGTTGAATTTTATAGAGCACCAATAATTATAACTAGTGGTCGCCCTGTGGTTCTACCGTAATTTATATTTTTAAGTTGAACGTTATTGAGGTTTTTGTAATTATTTGTTAGCAACATTTTTAACTACTACGGCATCATCTCTACTCTATGCGACTGTTTTTAACCACAGGCTATTATATCTTTGACATAAGCAGTATGAACGTAAAACAACAACGACGGAATATTATGTGATTGTCATTATACTCGTAAATAATGATTATTCTATTTTACTGAAACTAAATTTATGTGTTACAAATCCTTAAATGTAATAAAATTTATACAATTTCTGCCTTTCTGGCTTCTTCTCCATACTAACTTTAATTATGCCAAATCACACACGTGGAGTTGTTAAAAAGGGGTAGAAAGTATTCTCTTCACGTATTAATATATAGATATATTAATACATTTCACTTGATTATTTTAAAATCCAGTGTAAAAACATCCAAAAGTAACAACCGGAGCGGCGGGTACTGTTAGTTTCAAACGTCTGCTTACAATTTTATCGTGTTCTTAACTTCAGGTAGCCGTTTCAATCAATACTAAAGAGCAAGCGGAAATCCAATTGGTCGCAGCCTCGGACGCTGCCACACTATTCACTACGAGCCGCGGTGATGTCTATCTACTGCACAAGCACATTTGTAAGAAAATCGTCATCAAGTAAGACATTTCTTACTCGGCCCAAAATTTCAATGTCATTTAAAAAGTAATTAATGGTAGACTTAATGGCTTAACGACCAGGGGCCTGCACAGCCAAATGACCTTAATCCAATCCCTTTAGTTCTTTCACCTCTGTTTGTTGTCCTTGTGCACTGTATCTGATTATTATTCGGGATGGCAAAGGCGAGTGAGTATCTCTGTTATTACGCTTATACTTAAGACACTAATATGTTCTGCTCAGATGACAGCTCCTAGTTTTTAACCGAAAAATGTCGCTATGGTCAAAATCGAACGGGAGGGTATTATTAAACTAAAAATAAAAAATTAAAATTAAAATAGTTTATTCAGCAATCTTCACTACGGTTTCGCTAAAATTCACAAGATTCTATGTGTTTTGGAAAGAAATAAGAAGTATGGAAATTATAAGGTTAGGAACAAAGGTTCATAAGGCAACATGCAAGTTAGTACGATATACCAAGCAGGTGCGGGAATCAGCACACAGTAGACCAACACCAACACTTATACTTCGGTCTGGAAATCCGGGATGACAGGTATATATAATTTTTGGCTGCAACGTTTCGTAATCGTTCGTATGTCCGCGATGCACGCAGGTTTTGGTCTAACCGGCGTAGTAGGTGGGGCAAAAGGGTACTAGAGTAGCAAGCAGAGCGGGGGAAGAATATGCTGGGGATTCGTGGAAGAATAGATACATAGGTATAGTTTCTTGAACAATAAGGATATACCAAGAAGCTCGTTATCAGTGAATTTATAACATTGAAACTTATAATTGTATAGCGACATCTATGTTGCCACATGAGAAGCTCAAAAAATATAAGATACGTCCATAATCGCCTTATGGAAGGTTCTGTGATGCGAACTTTATAATCGACATCAAAATAATAGTAGTTGGAGACAAGACCATCCGATCTGGCGGGTAGCTACCCTTATCATTTGCCAAAATTGTAGCAAGTAAATAATCTCATATTTTTGAATATATTGTATTCATCCTCATTTCAGCCCACACCAGTCTACTGCTGAACATAGGCCGTAGATTGCCACAAAACATGGTCCTAAGCCACCTGCATCCGTCGACTCCCCGCAAAACAGTGCAGGTCGTCGCTCCATCTAGTGGCGGTCACCCTACACTGCTCGGTACGAGGTTGCCACTTGAGAACCTTTATTCCCCAACAGTTATCAGTTTTACGAGATATACATGGTTCCATTCCAGTACCCATTGCTTGGTCGGCACTTCTTCATTACATATGTATAAATAAATATTCTAAATAAATTTAATATATAAATTTTCTAGGGGATGCAGCATATGTTATGGTCAAACGTTTCACTTACCATCAGGTGAACGTTTTGCTCGTCTCGTCACTAGAGCTGTGTCAGTTACTCTAGTTCTGCTGCGGATTTTCTATTTACTTTTATCCGTTTACTTTAAGTGTGTTTATTTAACCCAGGCAAATTAACCTGCGCCAAGTATGCGTAGAAGGCAAAGTGAGCGAGCAAGGCGCTTATTCGCGTGTTACTGTCTTGTTACTCACTAATGTGGGACAATTGCATATTTGGCAGGACACTACCAACCGACTAACAAGGTAAGAAAAGATAAGTCAGTTTTGAATTTTATAACATTTTTCTCTTGTATAATTTTCTAACGCATTAGATTGTCAGTTGCAAAAGGCGACTGAAAGGTATGACTTGTATTTCCCTTAATCAACTTTTACAATACTCATGGACAGACTAATTCAACTCCTGCGACACAGTCCCTCAACTCACTAACAATAACATCCAGAGCAAGTGGATCCGATTCGAAGGACCATCAACGATCATAGTTATACATTTTTTTCGACGACCGCGTAACCTAGTAATCAGAATACTTGACTTCCAAGCCGTGGGTTCGAATCTTATCACAAGACAAACTTTGTACAGAAACACAATTTTTTGTTTTTTTTTAAATAATATCTCCTGCTCAGTTGATAGCTTCCGATGGTACTCGGAAGTTGACACCATGTTCAATCGACCAGGATGATATCAATTTTGAAAATCTTAATTTAATGGATACCTATTCACAGTCGATAAACGATATTTAAAATTATTTAGTTTCTAAATAAATTACGTTTCAGATGCGTATTCGGCCTCAACCACCAGACTCTCATTTCTCACGTTGCTCTTACCCACGACGCAATGTATTTCGTTACTAAATATGGGGAAGCGTTTACTGGTAGCATATCGCGAAAGACATCGCCTATAGCACATACGCAATCAATAAAAAAGAAAAGGAAAGAGATAGCAACAAGTCTGCGCTTGTGAAGTTCCTAGAGAAGGACGACTGCACGTCGGTGCGAATTGTCAAAATACCGAATATACATAGAGCTGTTTCTATTGCTGTCGATAATGAGGGATTGAATTTCGCCTGTTTGCAAGTAAGTGGGGGATGATAATATCTTTCTAAGCGATTTGGATGTGACTAAATAATTCAGTTAACAAACAGAATCTATCATTTGGTGCTATACTACTCTGCCGGACACTTAAAGGCTAACCTTTTTCCTACCGAGGTGTCGTAAGAGGCCACTAAAGCCTGCACTCACAGCCTTTATTCATGCAGATTAACACCATAATATGCAATGCTGTCACTATACTGCTCGTGGAAACGCAACGGAGTCAGAATTTTTTAGACTAGCAAAATGGAGGCGACGTGGTTCACCACCCGTCACGTCCCGTGTCCCGCGGGGGCGTAAAGTGGGATAGATGTATAGACTCTGACTGACCCTTATATGGGAATAAGGCGTGATTATATGTATGTATCTATAATCATTATCATTTGCGAGCCGGAAATCACGTACTCTCGCCTTCCCATATCTGAGACCTGTAGATACGGTATCGAAGACGCAAGAACATTCACAATACACTCAGATCATTAAATAAACTATGTTGGTTCCAAGCTATAGTCCCATTTCCGGTGTTGCCATACTAGAAATTATCATGGTCCCTTTTTTTATACGAAAGTAATGAAACGAGCTAACGTTCACCTGATGGTAAGTGTAACGTCTGCCCATGACAAATGCTGTGCCACCCAGAACATTTCTGTGTGACACCTCACTGTGCCCATCACCCTGAGACATCAGTTCCTCATATGCCCAGTGATTATGCTGGTTCACAGTGCCCTTCAAACCGAAACACAGTAATGTTTGAACACTACTGCTTCACGGCAGAATAACTGACCCTGGGGTCGTATCTACCTAGACGGACTCCTGCATAGGAATCCCACCACCAGTAGTATCATCAGTAAATGTGTTTTACAGATAAAAATACATAAAAAACCTGGAACAACAAAAAAAATTCATTAACATAAATATAAATATGTAGCTCGTAGATCGCTTGGCGCTGCCTCATTCTCAGGGTTTATTGTCATCCCACATAGATTCTTCGATATTACAAATAAAACTTATTACAAAATATTTATAAAAAGAACTAAACGGAAGTAAATTAAAAAAGAAGTTAAACCAATCGTATTGGTGACAAATAAGCATAGTGTCAACTTGATGTTAAAATTTACTGGTGGTGGGATTCTAGCTAGACTGGATGGGGGAATCCGCCTAGGTGAGTAGCGCCAGAGAGCGTTTGAGTTATTCTGCCATTAAGCAGTGCGCACATTGTATTTCCGTCTGAAGGGGAATCGGACTCAAGAACTCATGTCTCAGGGTGACGAGCGCAGTGTGGTGTCACACACAAATGTTCTGGGAGGCACAGCATTTTTTACGGGCAGACGTTGAACTTACCATCAGGTTAACGATTTTGCTCGTCGTCACGTTCATATAAAAAAATTGTAAAACTCTCAACAGTCTGTAATTTTTACTTTGTCACAAATAAATGTTTTGTTAGGCACAGCATTTGTTATGGGCAGACGTTGAACTTACCATCAGGTGAACAATTTTGCTCGTCGTCTCTTTCATACAAAAAAAAATTGTAATACTCTCAACAGTCTGTAATTTTATTTTTTAGATAAAGCCTACTTGCGGTCTGACGTCTGTACCTGAGCTTTCATCGTCGAGCTTGTCCAAACATATGGAATCTCTGTTAGAAACTGCAACACAAGACGATATATTGCATGACGTTATATTTAAGGTATGTATATAACTATTTATTTATTTAGTTTATATAAACTTTTTTTTCACTAGCGGTGCATATGACTTAATGACCATAGGCATTCTCTCCCAGTCAACCATAAGGCAAAGCAGAGAATAAACATAATATACATATACACATATATATATAGACACACACAGATAAAAACACGTTTATATATTTATACATATTTATGTAAATATACATACACACGAAACAGGAAAGAACAAGAACCGAAATACAGTATCTATCTTCTAAATATATTACATGTATATACTCGTATATATAAAGGTTTGGTCAGACAACAGACGGGGCGGGACAGCGACGTTACGCTGTCACACACTGTGACGCGACGACGGATGTAACACTGGGGGCGTGGCGTTGACAGCGTCGCGCCAGCTCTCCCGTCGCACTCAGTGTGGTTTCTCGAGCATTTTTTTCCCATTGATTCCAAAATCGACCTGCATTTTTATACATATTCCGTCTAGGTAGGTACCACCCCAGGGCGTTATTCTGCCGTGAGGCAGTAGTGTGCAAACATATTTCGGTTTGAAGGGCACTGTGAGCTAGTGTAATCACTGGGCATGTGAGACTTACAGCTGATGTGTCAGGGTGACGGGCGCAGTGTGGTGTCGCACAGAATTGTTCTGGGTGACACAGTATTTGTTATGGGCAGACGTTGCACTTACCATCAGGTGAACGATTTTCTCGTTTCGTCAGTCTCCACAAAAAAAAAATCTATCGAAAGCCAATATTTTTCCAACACTCAAATTATTGGTCTTTGTGTCTTGATGTCTTATATTAATCTTAGTAAACTTTTTAATTATCTAACAAAACCGTGTTCAGTGATAGGATGCAGGTGTTCATATGAAAAAGGTGCCTCGAACAATTTCAATGAGCTTTTCCACTTTTTTGTTTTCCATTTTTGTAATTAAATACGAAGCTTGCGTCCCGTCGGGCGCGACATGCTCCCGTCCCGCTGGCTGTTTGACCACTACAACGAATATATACATTTCCGGTGATGTAATTGCTGTTAGCCTTCTCTTCTTTTACAGCGTCATCAGACACTGTGCTCGCGGGCCAGGAGCCCGCGTGCCAGGTTCGGTTTGACCCAAACATAAATACTTAAATAAACTCCTACAAAAACCTCGAAATTCTAACTGTGTCGCGTTCGCTGCGTCCTTGCGCGATTTCGAATATCTCAAAAGATTTCAAGTCGTCTAATGACCGTCCGAGTGAGGCTGCGGGCCTCCATTCGGACTGTCGACTTGTGTGTCGGTAACTCTGGGCGGTGAGAACCGGCCCTGGATACAACGAATACTCATAGAACACAACGCGTATCTTCTATATAAAATAGTACATAACAACTGCTCACATCGAGCCAGCGTCGCGTCGCCGTCCCGCCCCGTCCGCTGTCTGACCAAACCTTAAGCGATTTACCACAGACTCATCACGATATGTCTTCATAGTCGGAAATATAAGCTTTAAAATATTTGTTCACGTGGTAACATAATGACCGCGAACATAAGAGGTTTGAGTACCAACATGATATGCCTACACCTCATAGTATCAGAGATATAAGCACAAGTCATGGCATCATCATCAGTTCGGCCTATCAGTAGGCCACTGCTGAACATAGGTCTCCCTATATTGCGACAAAAGTTTGTAACTGTCATTTTGAGGGGATGTTGCCATAAAGTCACCACATCGATACATACAACACAAGTCATACAGTCACCAGGTTAATACAAAGATTGAATACCAACATGATAGAGCTACACCTCTATCAAGGTGTCAGAGATATATGCTTTCAAAAATGTTCATGCTCTCTTATACTCATGGCGAATACAAGAAAGAGATACATGTTCAAACATACAAACCGGCTTAATCATAGTAGTTATATATTTACTTGTACATTGCGCTTCTAGGTTGGAAGAAAGCTATATCCAGCGCACATATTCATAGTGGCATCAAGCAGTGAACATCTATATAAATTGTACCAAGAATCGCTCACTAATACTGATGAGAAACCTATAGTAACATTAGAAAACGTCCATCCTGAAGTGTTTGAGAGGATACTGAGATTTATATACATTGGTACATGCGATGTAGCTGAACTTGGACCTTGTGGTCTGAAGATAAAGAAGGAAGATCTGAATGCCATAGTGAAGAAAGAGAAAGATAATAATGACCTCGACACGGATGCTATTGGTAAGATAACGGGACTCACTATTCTGATACTTGCAGTTTCGTTATTTAACGACACGGGGTCAAAAAGTGAGCTACGGGTGTCGCCTCTGCATACCTCTTATATGGGACAAAAGCGTGACTGTATGTACGTATGTTTGCTTACGGATTTCACCTTAATAACTTTTTTGTGAAAGAAATTGACGAGGCGGAGAGATCGTTCACCTGTTGGTTAGTGCAACGTTTGCCTATAACAAATGCTGTGTCACCCAGAACATTTCTGTGTGGCACACTGCGCTCGTCACCCTGAGACCTTACTTCTTAAGTCTCATATGTCCAACACACAATTATCTTTGCACACAACTGTGTTGACAGAAGACTAACTAACACTGCGGTGGTACTTACCTAAACGCATTCCTCCAAGGGAGTCCTACCACTTGTTTTTCTTTCTTTAATAAGTTTTGTATGCGCAAGTTTATTTTCAATAGACAATCCTATGGAAGTGACCGCATTCGAAGTTTACAAACAACAGAATGAGAAAAGCAAACGCGGCAATCGCAACCGTCGCAGCACTGAAACGCCGACGCGCACGCATATGTACTGCGACCCGGTGAAATTGGTGCAAGCCACAGCGAAGAGGTTGCAAGTTATGAATTTGCATAAGCTTCTCGATAAATTCTAGTATGTATTCTTTGTTTTTTCGAAAATATTATATGATATATATATATGCATCGTCTTTTATTATTATTATTATATAATAATAAAAGACGATGCTCCATAAGAGTTCCACTATGCACTATGCCAGTACCAATGGCATCCTAAGGATGATTAGTAGCAGGTTGGACTGCAAATATGTGAGTCACTGCTGCGCTATTTCGAGCGGAGTGGCGCAGCGATGACTCGCATCTCAAATAACGATAAGTTAAAGTGAAGGACTGACATAGAAAATATGATTGTAGTACTAACAAAATGAGTCTGTGTTACTTGAAATATATGTTATTATTATAATAGGACTTCTGTTGTGTAGTGGGTGCGTTTTACCTGACCAGACCCGAGAAGCAACAATTCTTGTTTTTGCTTTGACTTGTATTCGAACACGGGGACCCGCGGCGTAGAAGACAGATTATCTGACCAATAGACAATCAATTCGCAGTTACGCCAGACTTCTAAAGACAACTTACGACAAATCCTTTTAATATGGAAGAGATAAGGGTCCAGCATTGGATTTGAGGTGAAGGAAAATATCGTGAGGGAAACCTGCGTGTCTGAGAAATAAAAAATATTTCGAAGACATGTGCAGTCCGCCAACCCGCATTGGAGCCCCTCAGAAATGAGAGGAGGCCTGTGCTCAGCAGTGGGACATTTATAGGCGGAAACTTTACTTTTTTTACGAGACAAGCAACAGGTTCACCTAATGGTAAGTGAAATGTCCGCCCAAAGCAATGCTGTGTCCACCTGAGACTTCACTTCTTAAGTCCCATATGCCCCGTGATTAAATTATTTAATAATACCTTGTTTTGTTTAGTTACAGGGAGGGTACCGTTTACCTAAAAGACAGTGCCACCTATACAAAGAATGCTCCTTTGTATTGGAATCGTGACTCTTTCCCAGAACTTGTCGATACAAATGTATGTTCCAAAGACGGCACACTAATACCAGCACACAAGTGTATACTGGCTGCAAGACTTGAATATTTCAATGGAATGTTCATGCATTCTTGGACCGAGGTAATTTAATGTTTTAATTTAGATGGTTTATAAATTATTGAATTTAAATACCCATGTATATTTCGATAGGTGTCCGACAAAGTAGAATACCAATGCACCTATCTCTTTCCTACCGAGGTGTCGATAAGAGGCGACAAAGGTATTGTACAGCCAGCCAATGCTGTCACTATACTACTCGTTGGTACGCAATATTTGACTCTTACCAAAATATCACGTCAAAAGTGGGCTATATTTGTGGCCTTTGCCCCTTAATATAGGAAAAAGGCGTAACAAAACCAAACTCCCGATAATTTTTCCCTTTCGTCCCGAAAATTGACACACCGGATCTGGCAACACTAATCACAACCCAACAAGACCCGAAAAAAAATACAAAATTAAATGAAAATTTATATTAAAGTAAATAACACATTTACAATTGACGGTTTTCATGAATTCATTGTTCACATGTTGTTTTTGCAGAGTAAATTAATGTCGACAGTCACATTACCTATAAACCATGGAACATTGTTACCTGTCATCAATTTCCTCTACACGGACTCTTGTCCTGATATCGAAAATTCTGACAGTATCGATTACATCTGCAGCATGCTCATTGTCGCAGACCAACTGTTCATAAGTCGGCTTAGAGAAATGTGTGAAGTGACATTAGCAAGCTTAGTGACGCTGAAAAACTGCGCAGAGCTTTGTCAATTTGCACACACATATAATGCCTCACAACTCAAACAGTGTTGTATGGAATTCATTTCTCTTAACGTCTGCAACATACTTGAGAACCGATCTCTCGACTTACTGGAGGTAGCTCTCTTAGAAGATATTTCAAAATACTACTGCAAATTCAATCCGATAATGTCATCTCGAATCATCACACCCTTCTTCAATTGCCCGAGTGATGATGTCATTGAAGAACATGCAAAGAAATATCCTGTGAATCTGAATATAACCGATGAAGAATTGAAAAAAGACGACAGCTTGATAGAGATCGGTAAAAAGAGGAGTAAGTCGAAAAAAATTGAGTATACGGAAAGTGAAAAAGCTAGAATGAGATATGAATTAGTGAGCTCTGTCACCTCATTGGAATTGTCAAACGAAAACTCAGGAGATGTCACATTATCATTGAGTTCTATAGGAAAAGAATCTGCGAAAAAAGAGAGCGAGAAAAAGGACAAATGGATAAAAGTGTCGTCGGCCCAACAAAAGCAACAAAAAGTCATTCAAGCAAGATTAAAAGCCATAACAGCAGCTAAAGATATTCTCAGCGAAATGCCCACTGAATCATTCGTAAAACTAACTAAAAGTAATTCTTCAAGTGCCATGAGCCCCATTACCAAAGAGAACACTCCTAGTACATCACATATGTCCGAGTCTCCTATCTCCGAATCCAATTGGAGCCCGCAGTGCAATTTAGTTGTTAGTCACATTGGGCCTAAACTTTCCCAAAAACAACGAAAGAAGTTGGCGATGCAAGGGAATGATTCGCTTGGACCGCAGAATTTAGATATTTTTTTATCTAGTAAATTGAGCCTTGGCAGTCCACAAGACAAACCTAGGAATCCCTGGAAAATTAGTGAAGTACCCATTGCTAATAGTAGTCCCAAGGCCCGCGCCGTCGAATTCAATCAAATTTTGACTGATCAAAGGAAACAGAAAGATGATTTCTCAAGGATTATGACAAAGCCCCTGGTGCTGACACAGGTATGAATTTATATATGTATTATACAGTTTATTTCTTAATCGTAACATTGACCAAAATATAAATCATATTGTTTTTTTTTTTATTTACTCGTAATTTAGAATTTTAAAGCTCAAAATGATTCAAGTATTTCAAAGTTTGTGTAAGATTACAGATTATCTATACAGGCATCCATTACTGGTATCCATAGCTTTAATTGTTAGATTACTAATTTGCTAAGATATGTATGCAAAATTAAAAAAGGTGTATTACCTACCTTTTCAAAAGCAGGTGGTAGGATTCTTATGCAGGAATCCGTCTAAGTAGGTACCACCCCCAATTTATTCTGCCATGAAGCACTAGTGTCACACTCATTACTACACAAAATACAGTAATGACAAAACATTACTGTATTTTGGGTTGGAGGGTACTGAGAGCTACTTACTGTAATCACTAGCCATACAATAGCCCCCCCTTAAATTTTCAACTATGTGGTGAAAAGTTCTGTAACCATTGTAACTTATTTTTACAATAGTTAATTGTAAAAATTTTTACACTCAAACATTTTTACACTCAACGAAAAGTGGTATGAATAAGATTAAAACTAAAATACTATAAATTTTTACAGTTAACGTTATACGCCAATAAGGAACCCGTAACTGTGCGTGGTCCGACACACACTTGATCGGTTTTTTAATTTTGAATGCGGAACTATACTTGCAATATTTAAATAATACGACAACATAATTTTGTTTATTATTTCTAGCTCGAAGACAAAGCAATAGAGGAATTAGAAAAATTCTACAATGTCCATGAAATTGATGATGAACTGATAACGGTACGACGTATAGAGCTACAAGTTTCCTCGCCGCAATGGATTCACACCGCCTCAAAATGATAATTGTGTGCTATTTTATATTTTTTACTTATATTGTATAATTGACAAATTGATATTTTAAATATATGAAATTAACTGTCTGATGTAGTTTCATTTGTTACATTTTATATTAGTTTAAGTGCTTTTTTGTATTAACTGTACTGTAAGCAAGGTCATTGAAAATACCAAGTATTTTTCAAGTGTTACATTGATGTAGGAATAGGACAAAGATTGATGGCAGTCAGATTTAAGACAGGCCCTACCTATAAAGAGAATACAAAGTAAATGCATGTGCCAATCTCCCAAGGACTCTATTTTTCAAACATCAAAAATGTATCCCTACTATGAATATGATAATGGAAAAAAACAGTATGGCTTAGTTTTCAAAATCAGGTTAAGTAAAAACAAAAAATACAATAAGAGTGAGCTATGGGCGGTCTTATTACTGATAGCAATATTTTCCAGACAACTGTTGGATTGCCGTGTGGATGCGGCTAAAAGAATCTGCCACCCATCTCATCCCATAGGTGACGTAAAAGTCGACAGAGGGAAAATGAAAACCAGGAGATGGGCAGCAGCATCTTCCTGGAATATCTGAATAAATAACGCGGTTACCAACCCGCCTGCCAAGGGTGGCAACTGTGGCAAAATCCCCCCCGTATGAGCGCTACAAACTTACGTGTTTTGTGGCAATCTATGGAGGAGGTCTATTTGCAGCAGTGGACTAGTGATAGGCTAAAATTATGATGAACCGTTGGATGAACAGGATATCAAGAATAACGAAAAAGTCGGGAGCGTCGGCGTGGAAAACAAATAAATAAAATAGATTACAAAAAGATCAAAATACATACTTCTATGCTGCGGGTCTTGGGTTCTAACCCCTAATAGCAGCCACTATTTGTGCAAAAACACATTGCTTCTTGGGTCTGCTTGTGTTGTGCTTATGAAATAAAGCATTGTTCTTAAAAAAAAATGTGAACACAAAATTGGGGAAATTTATAATACTTAATTTGTTACTTGGATTGTAAGAGATGCCAATTGTATAATTCAGTCTTGCTAGATATGTTTTTTAATTTTTTTGTATTTTGCTAAAGTAAGTTTTAGAATTATGATATAAAATCATAGCAATAGCAATGGCAATAAATAAATTAGTTTTAATGTTACCTGTATTGCTTTAGTAAGCTAACATAAAACCTGTTAATTTTAAAATCTAAACTGACCACTTTTTTCTTCTGTTTTATATTATGTTAACAGAAAAATGCCTTAATTAAATAATTATGATTTTTGAATTACAATCTTCTTTTCTTACATAATATATGGTCACTATTCCAAAAGACACTTGCATCTATTCTTTGTGTTGTCCCACCTGAGTACTAAGATGAACTTGTTTTAAAATGTTTATATCAAAGTACCTACGCCGTGGGTCCGGAGTTTGAATCCCAGCCAGAACCAACATTTGTGCAATAACACATTGATGGTTTTGATTTTCCCCATGTCTCAGACATTTCATCCTAGCTTGACTCCAATCTTATTGATATTATATTGGGCTCGGGTAGGTAAGGGACAATTCTGAGTGCCTCTATTTGCATGTATGCTTATGGCAATATAATATCACTGGTGCAGTTTATAACTTTGACAGTATTTAGAAGTTCTTCTATGCCCAGTAATTTCACTAGCTCACAGTGTCATTTAGACAGAAACACAGTAGTGTTTGCACACTACTGCTTCACAGCAGAATATCTGACACTGCAATAGTAGACCCACACAGGCAGATTCAAGCATAGAAATCCTACCACCACTATTCAGTGAGAATGTAGTACTAAATTTCTGACAGACCCATTTTTACTACAAATGATAAATGATAATATATACTGTCCTGGTCACTTTAGTAACTTTTATAGTTCATCAACAGACAATTTACTGTAAGCTTTTTGTACACAAACAGAAGTGAACAGAGTTATATGGATTAGCACACGCCTAATAGTAGTTGTACATTTCTTACAATTCCATATGATCTATTTGTGAGAACAATTGTCATTATATGCCAAGGCCAGACCAAGGTTAAGTCCAGTGCTAATTACACCTGATAATTTATTGTATCTAAGAATCCAAGATTGTAGATTGTAGATTGCAATGGGTCGGTTTCCGCAACTTCACGTCTAGCGCATACTTTGCGTGTAGGCAGGAATATCAGTCTACTCGAGCCAACCAAGCTCCTCCAGGAATCGCAGCAGACCCTTAATGTTCCCCGTGACCTCAGGGAGCGACTGTACTGATGACAGCTGTATTTCGGTGCCAAATAATCTGGGAAGATGATGTTTATTCAGTACCCGTTTATTGGTAATCTAAGAATCCAAGCAAACTTATATAGCTGTTATATAAAAGCTAGTAATGCAAGGATCTGATTTATCTTCTGTCTGATTAGGAAATATGTGATGAAGTGTTAAAAAGCAGATCCTAAACAATAATAAGTCAAACACAATAACAAAAATGTTGTCTGATGGAACTCTCGCTATGCAACTTTAGAATTTGGGGACAGTCACATATTGATCCAGCATTCTTTACTTTTTTTTTGGTACAAATATTGACCTTAGATAGTAGTCAAACTGTAGACACAGTACAACAGTATGACTACAGAGTAATATTGCTACAAACTATGGTTGTATTCAATTATATAATTAGATTTAGCATTAACATGCATCCTCCTGAAAAATAACCAACAGAAGACCATCTTATGAGCATTCTGAAGAATGAATGAGTAAAAGTATGTTGTAACTGGCTGTCACCGATCGATTTTTTATGTCCAAAACATTGTTAGATCAAAATTGTTTAGACTTTTGAGAAGCCACAGAAAACTCAAAAAGAAAACTGACATAATTTTATTCACACTAAATTAATCATTAAGTCTAAATTAAATAAATAGTAACATTTCATTTTTTTGCTGGAAACGCTTTCAACAGTTGGTTTACTTGTCTATGAGTCAACTTCTTCTCTCCCGGCACTAAGATACCTTTTTTGCTTTGTTCTTTTTGCGTTTCAACTTTCTCACTGTATTCGCGATAACATCCTTGAAAAGTAGTTATTTCTTTCAAACATTCTTGCTGATCAAATTCGTGTTTTTTGAAACATGCAAACATAATTGCCATTTCCTGCATGCAAGCGGCTTCTTTAAGTTTGTCTCCTTTTCCAGATACTGTTTTCTTCAACTGTAGTGGTAATAACATTTGAAAAGGGACGGGTTCCCTTTGCGGCCTTCTGGCGGATTTGTTTGATGGCGCAGAAAATAAAGCAGTATACAATCTCATTTTAATATTTTTCCTAGATTCTGTTTTATATAAATAAAATTAACTTAAATATATATAATTAGGTTATGTTTGATTTAGTGAATAACATACATTTAAACATGACATTTTATTTGTCATTGTTGCCAACGATTTTACACAATTCGTACTAAATCGTACTAAATGTTTCTAATCTTCCTAAGTTTTCAAGATAATTCTAAGTGTAACATTTTCAGATCTTACAAAGATTGTGTGTATTAAATAAAGATACGAAGTTTTATCAGTAGTATTGTGCCCACTATTTTTATTATTGTTTTATGAAACCGTCATAACTTTTTTCCAGTGTTTCAAAACATATCCAAGAACAAATATATAATTGAATGTTATGTATCAAATATTAATTCAATACTTCGATTTACAATAAAATGATAGTTTACTTTCACTAGAGAATTACTGTACTGGTTGAGATTGGGACAAAACGAAAAGTACAATTTTAGTCTCGAATAGAATCTTCTAATCATACTACTTATCATACTACTACTATACTACGTATACTTTCCGAGCACTTGATGTATAAAATAGACTATCAATATTAAATATTAAATTCAATAAATACTACCGCCAGTTTTCAAGTTGACCTTAGGTCCCTACAGTCTACAGAGGTTTATGTATTCTGTGTTGTTCTGTGGTATACTGTCAGGCCGCTGAGAGAATGGGCGTATCTGGGCGAACAAAATTCTGAGAGTGTTAATTTAGACTCAGAACTTACTTACTAACAACTTACCTAACGTAAAAATATTTTTTAAAGTTACATAAAAATTTAGATGATTTATCTATGGAAGATCAGATCACAAAAAAATAATTTCAACTTACTGACGTAAACATAAACAAATATAGCTACTTAGATAAACAGTCAGCACATCCTGCACCTGGCCCTAAAATAACATCATGTTAATTAGTAACTTAAGACCATGTAGTATTGCAAGACATTAATAATATCCTGTTATGGTTAGGAACCTTACACCGAATTCCTAGTCAGCACCTTGTTTTGCAGCATCGTATTACACTGCGTGCGGGTGATGCTAATTCTATTCTTTCATATTATGATTAGTCAGAGTCTGGCTTCGGGTAAACGTTAAGCCTGCATGGAATATAGCCTCATGCACAAACAGTGTTATAGAGAGCAAGCATTTATTTTAATAATTAAACAGTTGGTCTGGTTGGTTGGTGGACAAGTTGTCTTTTCAAAAACCTTCAACGGCGCTCCCGAAACTTAACTACTTAGTGAGCAAGCCTGTTTTGGTTAACAAGCGCTGTACTTAGTCACTTAGATAGACCCTAACTTTTTTATGCTGAGTCTAACTTAGCAACTTATTTTGCTCTCCCAGACACGCCCAATGCTTTCGTGATCGAATCGACGTTTAGCTTGTAACTTCAAAGTGGCGAAGAATTTGAGATAAAAATATTAAAAGAATAATATAATAAAAAATTATGTCAACTTACAATACCATCAATAAATGTTATAATTATGCGCTAAATTTAATCCATACAAATATTATAAATATGAAGGTAAACTCTCTCTATCCCTCTGTCTGTTTGTCACGGCTCAACTGCTAACCGATCTTGACGAAATTAGACATAGAGCTTGCATTCTGGAGACAGATATGGGATACCTTTTATCCCGGAGAATTAAATAGTTACCACAGGATATTTAAACAAACCTATATGCTCGCAGACGTATTAGTCTGCATCAGCTAGTGTTAAATAAATAAGAAAACAATACAAGTGACAGACATCGGAATGGCATTTTCGCAGCCGGATGGTATCTGCTGTGTAAGAAATTAAGAATAAGTGAAAACCGATTCATCGAAATTTTGATATATTTTTTTTAAAAATCGGCTAACTTAACCAATATTTGAAATCGAATAAATGTAGTAAACAATGTTTTTCTCGAAAGCATCACATTACTTCATCTACCCTACCATACCATATTATTATTAATTGCAGGAGGATTGTTACTTGACAGTGTGTAAAAGTTATGACTTAAGAATTTTTCAATCAAAAACAAAAAATTGTGTTTAGTCTTTAAGTGCGATTGTCATTGAATATACAATAAGTAAAGGGGATAAATAAACGCATCTCTTATAATACTGATATAACATGATTTTTTATTGATACTATAAAATATTATACATAAATCACGTATGTCGTGCTGCTATCTATTTTTAGATATGTATATTACTATGTT
Source organism: Luehdorfia chinensis (assembly GCA_019845155.1). Taxonomy (NCBI): domain Eukaryota; kingdom Metazoa; phylum Arthropoda; class Insecta; order Lepidoptera; family Papilionidae; genus Luehdorfia; species Luehdorfia chinensis. Next base: position 4,676,588 of record JAHVAK010000012.1, on the reverse strand, counting down.
ACGTAACGTTATTTAGTTTTGAAGTATTCTGCTTAGATGGCGCTAACTTTAATTCAGTTTTCATTCATAACATCAACAAAAACAAACCGCTTTTGGAGTTTACTCCTTAAAAATTAAAAAAGTTTCTTGCAAAGTGTGGCCGAATCGTTAGGAACGAATGCTCCATGGCACAGAAAAAAGCTGTCAATCGCACTCTGTGAGAGATTCGGCGAAACGATCGCATTATAGGAGGCGTTACTTACATATCATTTTGTGGTGATTTCCACCAGACTCAGTCCGTTATATCCCGAGGAACCAAGGCAGATGAAGTGAGCGCATGTATTGCCCGCTCCGTGCTCAGGTTTCGGGTACAGAAATTGAAATTGGAAGATCAGGGCTCAGTTGGTTGGCAATCTCCATGTGCAAGAATTCTCATACTCTATTAAAAATCGCGAGGATATATTGCCCGAATCGAGTAGATTAGTAACTGCCAGAAAGAGATTGCCATGTTGTTCCTTCGGTGGAGGGACTTATTCGTTTTGTTTATGGAGATGTCTCCCAAATAACGCGTTACGAGAATTCTTGGCTTTGTGAACGATCTGTACTGACGTCCAAAAATGATCAAGCGGCTCCTATAAACCAAAGCATTACGGAAAAAAATGATGAGAACGAGGTCGTATACCAGTCCATAAATACAGTTCTGGGTCCGCATCGATTATCCGGTAGAGTTTTCTAACTCCCTTTTTCCCTTTCCAATTAAAACGCGTGCAGTTTCCCGTGAGCATATGCTTCGCGATGACCATAAACAAGTCGGAACGTCAGAGGCGCTTCGAGCCGCCGGCATCGACCTCAGGACGAAAAACTGTCATTCACATGGGCAACTCTACGTAGCTTGCTTGCGGGTCAATTGCTTAGACAATTTGTTTGTAATTGCTTCCCTGGTTCTCCACAGGGAGCCTATGGGGGCTATTTAAAGAAATTTTCAAAATTCTTTAATTTTCGTAATTACTTTAAATATGACACTAGCATATCTATCCTTATCCCTACACAGACACGTCTACAGACCTTTCCAGGTCTATTGGTATTTCATACTTTAACTATCTGTTCCAAAATACATTTATTCTTTGCCGTTGCGTTTTGGCAACTTCACCGTTACTTTTTTATGTCCGGTTATACCACCGACAAGGTTTTCACGCTGTAAAAGTTGCCTACGTCCTCCTAACTATCTTTATGCGATTCGTTACACGGTCCTGACCGATACGCTTGCGTTATTTGCTGTATCAGCTTTTCCCGCGGAAATAAGGTATTTTCCTCCAGTAAAAGGAGTGTGTGCCATAGGCCTTATAACATCTATCCGTTAAAATATTATTATTTCCCATGCAAACTTCATCGCCCTATTTAATCCTTTTCGCGGAAATTTCCCACAATCCCTCCTTAGTGTTCATGTAAGGTACTCAAGCAATTTTTCCTCCGAACAAATCTCTAGGTGAACTAGTTTAAATTGTGCGTTATTTGCCTGAATATGTATATGATATATATAAGACACGGTATGCATTATGTGGTCAGATAAGCTTCTTTTTACATGCAAAGAAAGAAAAATATAGATACCTACATCCACATTTCACGCGTACGAAGTCGCAGGCAAAACCTAGTTCTTCAATAAAATTAATGATTCAAATATCATTTTAATCTTATGACATAAGATTTTATAGGAACGGAACCGTAGCATAAATATGTAAGATGCAGCCTCTTAAAAATCAGACAAGTCAGACGGGTTAGAGTTGTCACATGGTGTCACATAAGTTAATGAGAATCAAAGGTAAAAAGGTAAGAGCAATTTTATTACCTATTTGTCAAAAAGCAATTGTAATTCAACAATTATATTGTAAAATGCTTATAGAACTACAAGATTATAAAAAATTACCAAAATCATAAATAATAGACATTTCTTTCAAAACTCTATCAAAATGTTATCTGAATAGAATAGAATAGAATAAATTTTTATTCAATATAGATTATTTACATAATACTTATTGAAAGTCATTTTTTTTCTTTTTTTTAAACTACACTGGTTCGCAAAAAATGCCTCTGTCCTGGGAAGAACCAGTAAGAAACCCAGCGGGCTTTTTTTTTAGTAATTTTTAAAATAATGTACAAATAACAGCAGTATTATAAAGATGTATCTAGAATCTAGAGTAATAAAATGTTAAACTTTAAACGTTGCAGCGTCTGATAAAAAAGTATTTGTTGACGTTCCTTTTGATTAGAGACATATTAATATAACCATTTTAATAACTCATTTTCAGATACATACAAGAAAGTACAATCGCTTAAAAACTTCTTAAAATAATATATATAATAAATAAATTCTTAATTCGTTTGAATGTTTAACATATATCAATGATTGCACATTTATCAAAATGATGTCAACTTAGAGTATATATTAACTTGCTTATACACTCGGCGTCAAAAAAATCGCACATCCGAAAAAAATAATTTAAATACTATTTTAACACAACAGGCCAATGGCAATGTTGTGGTTTGAGGGTATCATTCGAAAGGTAATTTCATTAGCTTTCAGGAATTTTAATTGAATTTTACTTTTATAACGAGACGAAAGAGAAATTAAAGAAAAAGACAGGGTATGTACAAATTTGCAAATTAATAATTTAAAAAAAAACTTAATAAATACAAAAAAAGTTCTTAAAAACTAGTGTTACCCCCCCCCTTGCATTGATAACGGCTTCCATGCGATCTTTCATGGACCTTATAAGGATAGCAACAGCCTCTTGGGGTATTTGTTCCCACTCTTCAAGTACCACATCTTGGAGCTCTTGAAGAGTGGCTGGAGCTGGATCTCGAGCTCGCACGCGCCGTTTTAGGTCATCCCAGAGATGTTCTATTGGGTTAAGGTCTGGACTTCGTGCTGGCCAATGCATGACAGGGATATCGACCTCCTGTAAATAATCCCGTACAATAGCCGCGGTGTGGCAACGAGCATTATCATGCAATTACATGAATCCATCGCCGACATAACCAGCATACGGGACCACATGTTCCTCCAGGATTTCAGTAATGTACCGACCAGCATTTAATGACCCTTGTCCACGGCCACCCTGAGTCCGGGAAACGCACACAAGTTCCGTTTTCCCGTCGACGGAAATGCCGCCCCAAGCATACACGAGCCACCCCCGTATTCGACGGATTCTTCAAAGCAGGGTTGTTTGAACCTCTCCCCCTGTCTTCTGTAGACCCTTCTACGTCTGTCATTGCAGAAGAGACAGACCCTCGTCTCATCAGAGAAGAGTACGGTCCGCCACTGTTCTAGAGTCCACTCGCAATGATTGCGATCGAATTCATAGCTGGGCTCTTTATTTTACATATAGGAGTAACAATAGCTATTTTGGTTGAGCTGATTTGTTGTCCTTTAACATCACTGAAGCTGAGGTGTTTACCGTACGTACAATATTCAGCTTCAGTTAAACACGTTTCTATGGTACAGCTAAGGTGTTTTATGGCGGCAGATGTACTTTTTCGTATTACGCCACACAATTTGGTAAACATTTCAGAGAACGCAGCCACGTTGCTCTGAAATGCAATAATGTTTTACCAAATCCTGCCGTCCTGCCGTCCTGCCGTGTCACCGTGTCTTGCCGTATGGTGGCGGCCTAAGAGAATCTACCACCCCATCTAATCCCGTGGGTGGCTCTGGAACATCTGAATAAAAAAATCTGCGGTTGCCAACCCGCCTGCCAAGCGTGGCAACTATGGTAAAATCCCCCAATATGAGTGTTACAGACTTTTAGCAAACTAGGGTGTGGGTGTGGGTGGGGGGTTTGGTCTATGTTCAGCAGTGGACCGGAGATGGCCTGAAATGATGATGACGTCCTTTAACGTATTCTTTTTTGCCCGCCACACAGTTACTATTCACGTCATCTGAAAGAAAAGTTTACACGTCCAATTCCTTCTGCAAGACTGGCACTTACTTAAATGCTTTATTTCTTCTCTTAAACACAGTCTTGATCAACAAAGTCGAAGGGGTGTCTCCAGGTGCGGTTTAAGACTACGTGAAATAATTTTGTTCACTTTATAAGACTTAACATTTCTGTAAAAGCGCATAATACTTTTAGCAATAACGTAATTTTTGCAGCAAAGGCGATCAGGTAGAGGATAAATCATATTTTTTTCAATGCCGTTCTCGAATTTACTTCTTGAATCCTGTTTGCAATTCGAATGATTTCGAAATGGCCCCGCCATTATGGTTTTTGGCATTTTAACTAATAATAATGCTTATAGCTTAGAACACAACAGTAAATCCAAAAAAAAAGAGATCCCAAAAAACAACAAAGAAAAATTTAGATTTTAAGGAAGTATTTTAGTAATAAGTGAATATGTTTTTATTTAGGAACATATTCACATGGAATAACATCTTGATTATTGTGATAAGGGTTGTATTGGTGAAGAATGTAGATCAATTATTATTAAGCTGGTAAGAGTCTCATTCACATGTGCTTTCAAAACAGGTTAAACAGACACACAAAAAAATAACGTTTAACTCGCATTGTATCGAAACGGTCAGATTTGCGAATTCCACAATGATTTAAATCACAGAGCATCTATTTACATACTTAATGGTTTCATTTGCCAAGCAACCAGTAACAAACCAACTACAAACAAAAATATTTAAGTTAGGTTATAGATTCCATACCTGTTACAAATACCCGATTTCTAAAAAAATAATGCAGATCTCAACACGTATTGTTATTCCGAGGAATTATGTATATGCTATATGCGATAGTGTGCAACCACAGATTTCAGAGAAAATCCCTTTGGACAAAGTTTGAGCGTGAATATATCCGAATTTTAGCAAGTAAGTAATATATGGTTTACTGGAAATTAAACCTATTAATATACAGAATTGTATTTGAATTACAAATCCAAATTTCTCAGAAAATATTTTATTAATTTAATTTAAAAGTGTGACGCTTTAGCACACGATCGGCTATTGAGAAACAGGCATTTCAATGTGTGTACGTTTTACAAATATATTCCTGTAATTAAAAAAATACTATTCGGCCTTTGTGTAATAAGTCTCTTTAAAGTACAAAATTACAGTATTAGATAAGAATTTAGTATAAAAATTCAGACTTTTCTATCAATCACCGTTCGACAGGTTACGGTGCCACTGAGAACAACCCAAATAACGCTTGTAAACGAAATGGTAACCAACTATCAAAAATAGGACAGGCATTATTTTTGATAGTTCGTTTGCTCTTAGTGAATTGGGAGGCACTGACTAGTAGATCCTCTTTCATCATCATCATCATTTCAGCCCACGACTCGTCCACTGCTGAACACAGGCCTCCCCCATAGATTGCCACAAAAGTATATAGCTCTCATTTTGGGGGATTTGGACATAGTTATTTTTGCAGTTATTTGAACATAGGCAGGCGGGTTGACTACAGCAGTTTATTTAATTAGATGTTCCAGCAAGATGCTGCTGCCCATATCCTGGTTTTCATTTTCTCTCTGTCGACTTTGACGACACCTTCGGGATTAGATGGGGTGGTAGATTCTCTTAATCCGCCACCACACGGCAATGATCATCTTTAAGTTTAAGTAATCCTTTATAAGAAGAAAGAGGTAATCTATTGTTTCAGAAGCAGGGCGAGGTACACGGTCGGGATACTTTGAAATGTAACGTAGAGCTTAGCACGTAACACTAAATTTCGTTGGACAACTTCCGCTGACAGTATTTGAAAGAAAAAAAGACAAAATTTATACGATGTTCATAAAGAACATTAATTAATTAATGGAACATTAATGGAATATAATATTAGATCCTTCTTTACTTATCCGCATCGCCTTTACTTCTTTATTTATTTCGTAGGGACAAAAGGCTGGTAGGTGCCCGGCAGAGTAGAATAGCACCTACCTCTTTCCTATCGAGATGTCGTAAGAGCCGACTAAGCTATTGTATGTACAGCCTTTAATCGTGCAGAATAATATTAAATGTTTGTACTATACTGCTCGTGGGAACGCAATGGGGAGTAAGAATTTTTTGACTCGCACCAAAATGGCAGCGACGTGATTCGCCACCCGTCACGTCTCGTTTACCACGGTGGCGAAAAGGAATCGTTACTCGATACGTCTCGATTCGATAGCTGAGTTACATCTGTAGCGTCTCGAACTATCTACATTTTTAAAATAAATGATGAAAAAAAAAAATATTCATGCGTAAAACAAATATGCGGTGGCGGCGTGCGAATAGACAGACTTACCTTGTTTTCCCGTAAGTGCCATAAGAGTCGACTAAGGAACATCTAACGGTGAATGCCACCATAAGATGTTCCTTATAATAATATTTTTATTTAATACACCATTTTTGATGATTATGGTAAATACTTATAATTAAATTAAATACTCAAATTAGAAATTTGAGATTTCAATGCCCAGCAGGGGACTTTCTTAAGGCTGATGAAGATAGATAAATAGAAGATATTAAAATGAAACCAAGACTATGCCAGCTTACGACGTAACAAATACTATCAATAAAGATTATGTATATACTATTTTGTACATAATATCAAGAAGGATCTATGTTGTAAATTTTATTTTATATTCAGTAATTTAATAATTAATAAATAAACAGTATTGACAATAACGATAATGCTATATTTAATCACCAAAGTGAGGTGGCTCATTCTTAGCAGTGGAGCATTTATAGGCTTACCTGTTGTTGTTGTGTATGTTCACGTCATAAACAGAAGCGTCGCTGGAGTTTCTTGCGTCATTTCTTCTCCAGCGGAAACGCATTCCGAATTGGTGGTAAACTTATCTAATAATAATCATGGTATTAATAATTATAGTAGTAGTAATATTGCCCTCCCGATTGCAGTAACTGACCGAGCCGAGACCGGCCCCCTTGGGCACCCTCGAGTCTGTTACTCTCGCGAACAGGATGACGGTCCAAGCCGAGGTCCCCTCTCGGGGGCCCTTGCGCCAGTCATCCATAAATAAAGGTTTCGGCTAAGCGCCCTCAGCGCTATGCCACCTTTCAATCCGGCGAAGCTGTAAAAGCCTTCGGGCTAACAGTGACCATCAGTCCTAAAAAAAAAAAAAAAAAAAAAAGTATGTTCACGATTTCCGAAGTTGCGCCGCTAAAATGAAGTTCCGATTTACTACGTACTCAGCGGTGATTGTGCGGAAACCTCTATGTCTTAGAAATAATAAACATTTGGATATGTGAGTTCCGCCAACCCGCACTGCAGCAGCTTGGCGGACTCTTTCCGACTTCAAAAACCTACTTAATAATGTAGGCACATAAATAACACTTTCCGGGTTGTCGACCGCGTGGCGTAGTGGTTAGGGGCACCGGTCCTGGGTTCGATTCCCAGCCGGAGGTAACATTTGTGCAAAAACACAAATTGTTGCTTTGCGGGTCTGGTTGTGTTGTGTATGTGAAATGTATGTTTGTAAACGCACCCACGATACAGGAGAAAATCCTACTGTGGGGCTTCATATTAAAAAAAAAATCATTCGAATATTACACGAAAGTCATTATCAATGATAATATCTTCAATAAGATGCATTCGATTATACTCCTTTTTGTAGAGGACCTGATCACAGGAAGTAGCAGATCAATCAGTGTTTGCTTTAAATATACGAGTACACACTAAACATTGTAGATAATTTTAATTAAAAACTCAATATATTCATTTGCGAAATATGTGCTTGTATATAAAAGCAAACAAGTATCAATAAAACGGACTAAAAGTATAAATCTTCTCGGGAAGTTAGTTTAAAATCGTTCAACGGTCTTGAAAGTATCACATGTCTTATAAGGTCTTCAAAGTAATCCGCTTGATAATTGTTAGACAGTTTTATAAAGAAATACGGAAGAATTACGGTTTTCGAGTTTGCAAATTTAATTTATGACTTTAAAACTCTTGTGAAATCGCCGAAGATAAACTAAAAGGATTAAATGTGTTTGGATAAACTTATTATCTAAACACCATAAATTTTATCGGGATTCCAAATTGAATTCAAGGGTATTAAACACATTAGTCCTAATTTACCCGGCCTTTTTATAATTTTTTTGTAATCTATGTTAGAAAATGGCTTTAAGAGAAAATGTCTGGCTACACAGTTTGGGTGATGGAGCGTATGTAACAGGAAATTTTGGCTAACAAACGTTTATTTTATTAATAGCTCCATTCGTGCCATTTACCGCGCACTAGACGAACTCATACCCGCCAAGTGACTTAAGTGTTATCCTGGTATGAGGAGTCATTTAGGCTATTGTATTGATATCCTTGCACCCCTTCTATGTGTTAAAAAAGATAATATAGAAATTTTAAAGTAAGCACAAGCGTTGTCCTTTTACTTATACATCACAATATATAGTAGCATACATAGCTCGTGGAAAGAATCCGTCCACGTGCAAATATTACTAACGAATATAGTGTTTCGGTTTGAAGGGAACTGAAAGCTAGTTTAATTCCTGGGCATATGACACTCAAGATTCAGATACCTTATCATCTCGATGAAATAAAATGCAATACCTCGTTGCCAGTTATTGAGTCCCTGATTTTTTTTATTTAATAAAAGTGACGGAACGAGCAAAGCGTTCACCTGATGGTAAGTGCAACGTCTGCCCATAACAAATACTATGTCACCCAGAACAGTGTGACACCACAATACGCCCGTGACCCTGAGACATCAGTTCTTAAGTCTCATATTCCCAGTGATTACGCTAGCTCTCAGTGTCCTTCAAACCGAAACACAGTAATGTTTGCACACTACTGCTTCACGGCAGAATAACTGGCCCAGGGGGTGGTACCTACCTAGATGGATTCCTGCATAGGAATCCTACCACCAGTAAAAACTTACGATACGAAACCACAAAATGGTATGAATGTCGGTGTGTTTTATGAATACGACAGCCCGGTTTTTTAAAGTTATTTTCAAACCACTCTTTTTACAGCGGGTGCGTATTTAAAACTTTGTCCTGATCTCTTTTTCTTCTCGTAATTTTGAAATCCCTAATTTAAGATGTATTTAATTACACTTTGAGCTACTTGTTTGGTAACAGTTCATTTGCGTTCATTGTAGAAATTCTTCAATGTTAGGTTGACTCACTATATTATGTATATAGTTATAAAATTAGCTTTAACAGTGTGCAATCCTAACGACTCGCTACTATTTGATCTTTGGAATAAAAAAGTTTATCGTAGCCGCGAGGAAAGTTCGGTTATCGGGGTCATTCCCGAGACCCAACCCGACCTGCATTGTTCATCAATGTCTCACTGTAGATGAATGTTATGTTTTTAAAATTGCCGACGGCTCCATTTTCACCACGAAAGCTATAATTACTGAAATAAAGTGACTAAAGTGTGGTGGCGGCTCGGTCAAAGAATACTACCACTCCATCTCATCCAATGGATCTCGTATGTAAGGGGATGAATGTAAGGGGTCTATTTCAAATTGGAAAAGAAATAACCTTTGAGTGAATTACAGTGTTCAAATTTTTATTTACTTACTTTTTATGTGGTGGCGGCTCGTTAAAAGAATACTACCACTCCATCTCATCCAATGGATCTCGTAAAAGGCGAGTAAGGAATTAAACTGCACTATGCACCCAACAGCGCATGGTGGCGATGGGCTCACCACCTATCACACCAAGTGCATTATATTGTTTTGGTGAAACGCGGATTGTGGCAGTCATCTGTTTTTGCAGTGAGCCCAGTCTCTGACTACCCCTTATGGGATACAGTCGTGATCTTATGTATGTATGTATTTATTTTGTATTATGATTACATTGGAATAAATCAAGACAAAATTATCAGAAAATTGGTCAATAATCTTACCTAAATGATTAAATTAAAATCAGATAAAGAATGTTGGTATAAAAAGTCATGGCTATGACAGGTTTGACATAGTTACTGAGTTTACTACAACCTAAAAGTACGAGTAAGTAATTAATTTTATCACTTTATACATTTATAAAGTAAAATAAGCTATTCAACCTTACTTAAAAAAACATTCTAATTTTCAGATCAGCATTATGAAAATCTTCCTAGCTTTCGCTCTATTCGCCGTGGCTTCGGCCAGCGTAATTCCGCCCGCAGTCATCGCCAGTGACAACCCCGAGGTACAGCAGATCGTCGCCGCGATCCAAAGCCCCAGCACTGACCCCGCCACCGCTGCTGCCCTCGAACAAATGCTTCTTGAAGTCCTTGGCCTTGCCAAGCCCGAACCTATTGCCATCGGACCCGCAATCGTTGACAATTATGAGCCCATTTCCATCGGACCCGCCATCGTTGACAACTATGAACCCATTGCCATCGGACCCGCGATCGTTGACAACTATGAGCCCATTTCCGTCGGTCCCGCCATCGTCGATTTCCCACTGCCCGACCCCTCCCCTGTCATGCCCGCTCCTGTTGGTCCCTCTGCCAATGCTCCTCTTGTTCAGATTATCTTGAACATTCAGTCTGGTATTGCTGGCTCTCCCGTTGCTATTGAGAACATTCCCTCTCCCGCACCTGCACCCGTGCAAGTGGTCGAGGAAGCCGGAGTCGGTGACAACATCGTTGCTGAGCCCGTTATCGTTGTGGATGAAGCCGCTGCCCCCGAGGGCGTCATCGTAGCTCAACCAATCATCCCCGCCCCTGCAATTGTTCTTCCTGAAATCCTTAACTGAATGTAACAAATCCAAAGTATCTGCATATTAATTAAATGAAAGCAAGTAATAATAATGTACTCCGGAGCTAATAAACAATGTTTCCTAATTTTTATTGTTTTGTTTTTCGCCCTACATGAATATTACTTTCGTTATTTTAGTTAAGGCAAGTATTTATTCTGTGAATGAGAAAGATTACTTAGAAAGAGGTAAAGAAGTGAACATTGACCAATTGCCTTAAAATTACTTCTGCATAACAAACAAAAGTCGTGCTCCCCGATAATTACTTTGTTGTTATATTAGGTCCTTACATATAAAATTAGCGTTTTGTCGTACTGGAATTCCAAATTCAAATTTATAAATACATTTAGCTGGTATATTTGTGTTTCGAAAACAGTAATTCATTGGTTTTTTTTCTGATTAGTTTATTATTTGGCGTCGCTCATCTCGCACAACGGAAAACTTGAAATTTCGCTTTATTTACGAGCACGAGTTCTACCGTGGCGGCACCAGTGCTGGAGAAACAGCTCGAAGGATAAACGATGTGTATGGCGCTGGTGTTGCAAAAGAAAACACGGTATGTTTTTGGTTCCAACCTTTTTGTTCTGGAAATTTTGACCTTCAGAACAAGCCCCGTGAGAGCCGGAGACCAAAGTGGATAATGAAAAATTAAAGGCTATTGTGGAAGCGGATCCATCTCAAACCACTTCAGAGTTAGCTGCAGGCTTCGCTGTGGGAGATAAAACTGTTTTAATCCACTTGAAGGTTTTTTTAGTAATGGGATCAATGAACTACCATTGTTATAATATATTTAATAAATTTGAATATTAAAACCCGACTACTTCAACATCGCATTCTAAAAAGTATGAAACGGGAAAATATTATTGTCTGACGTTGTGATGGTCAGAGAATAGCCTTGGTCGTATGCCTCCTTGCCAGGATCGCTTACTACTTTTATAATGCTACTATTAACATACTACTTACTTACATACTACTATTAACTACTACATACTAATATTCCTGTTAACTACTCCAACTAAGCTTAAAAGGCTTGTGCTAGGTGATAGTTCACTACAATAGAGGAATGGCGGCCCTAAAACATTAGGCTATTATATAGTATTGTAATACAATAAAATATGTTGTCGTGTAAAAACCCTTAGGATAAGGTGACATTCGACTATGGCTATCCTATGAACATCACTAAGCCTATGTATTCAATGATAATGTATATGTGAGTTGTCCACTTATTTCTTTCATAAAACTTGAACATCCATAAGAGTCCATAAAATTTTATAATTAATAAACTTGTCAAGAAGATATTATTGGAAACATCGTATTATAAAGTAGATCATTACATAGAGGACAGAGATGTATGGAAATAATTCTTACTCTGCACTTGCAAATCCCCTGACTACTAAATTTATGATGTAATTTTTATGTAAATTATAAATGACATGTAATATGGCATTGAAAAAAAGGAAGACTTCAGAGTTTCTTGCCGGTTCTTCTCTGAGAAGGTCTTATTTTTTGAACCGGAGTAATTTTGACATTCATAAGAGCTTTATACAAGCCTAAACTGAATAAAGAAATTTTTACTTTGACTTTGAACACTAACTAACTGACTGACGACGCACAGCCTACACCGTGAGCCTAGAAGCACGAAATTTTGATCAGGTTCCTAAAATAGATCCCCGACACTCCGAAAAATTAAATCTAGACGTAAATTCGATAATACCATATTGTGCCTAACCACCGAAGTTGTATGGGTTAGCCAAAATACACAAACTCAATGCTCCACTACGTCCAATAGTGAGCCAGATCGATTCACCAACTTACAGATTGGCTCAATATGTGGCTAAAATACTTTCACCACTAAGATGACACACAAAGAATTCATACCACTTTGTCAGTGAGGTAAAAGACGTACATCTTACTGACAATGAAGTTTCATTGTCAGTAAGATGTACGTCTTATGGTTACCATAGTTATGGTTGATGTCCAGTCGTTATTCACATGCCTACCTTTTCAAGACTGCATCTCGATTGTAACTAGGAAACTAACAGACAACAAGATGCCAGTAGAACGTGCGGAATTACTGAGACATTGCCTAATATCAGACTATCTATTGTGGAAGGAACAATGTTACAGGTAAGCACATGATGTGGCGATGGGCTCCCTAGTATCTCCCATTGTTGCTGATATTTTCATGGAAGGTTGGCGCAACTCACATATCCAAATGTTTATTATTTCTAAGACATAGGGGTTTCCGCACAACCACCGCTGAACAACAATAATAATACAGCACATCCACACCTACATCCATGAACGATAAAGAATCAAGGCAGGTAACTTGTTAACTCTAAGGATTAAGGTGGAATACCTCGTTGCCTGTTACTGAGTTTTCAGTTCTCGGCACACAACATACGAAATACAGCGACGTTATGATGCTACTTTAAGGTAAACAGAACATTAATAGAATGTATAATATACATTTAAACGTTGTATAATGAATCTGTAAGTGCTATAACTAAGTAGGTACTCTGTTAGAGAAAGTCCTTCCCATGTTGAGTTTACCTAAATATGTAATACAGGCAGCATCAAGCAGAAGCTTGGTTCTCATCACTTAATCATCTTTAGTGCCTACCACAAGTCTGCTGAAGATGGTACCTACTAGTTCTGCTGCGGATACCGACGTTGCGAATTCTGTCTCTCACCGAGCTAAGCCCTTTTTATAGCTTGCTAAACGGCTTTGTGTGTCCTCATGCGACCTATAGTGGTCTGCCTGGTTGCCGAGAACATGATTTTACCATGTTTTAAAATATACATTTCTATGTATCATCTCATTGCTTAATTTAAATGACGGAGGAGAGCGTCCCTCTTCAAAAATAAGAAACTCCACCTCCTTGGTTTTATTTTATATCGATAACGGTACCTTTGCTTTTTAGCGGCGATGTAAGAATTGCCTGTCGCAAAACTTGCCACAGAGAAATGGCAGAAAAATCTCGTGGCTTCTGATAGTTACCGGAATAATTACTTTTTATATGCCGGATGTAAAATTTGATGGACAGTACAAACTTTAGTATGAACCTTTATCGCTAATACATTTACCAAGCTTGATGATTTCTGCAAGTACTTTCAACTTGAGAAATACCGATGTCGAACGGATGCCTATTTATGGCATGATTCACTACATGTTTTTTGTAATGTTATATAAAACCAGTTTTAATAATCGTCGGTAAATAGGATTTTTCTATGCTTATACTACCGCAAATGTCATTTCACACAGCAACATTTACTGTTTTGTGGTTTCTTTAACAGCGTGGAACCCTAACGACTCGCGCTTTATTGATATTGAACAGAGCAATAACAGACTACAGAAAAGTAGCCGAGAGGAAGTCCGGTTAATGAGGTCATTGCCGTAACCAGATACCTGAATGGTTCATCAAGTGGCCTGTCTTTGTAGCTGACAGTGTTGTGACATTTTGTAAACTGTGATCGACTCCTCTCCCACCATGAACAGTGTTACTGCGATAGAGAGGAATGTTAATCCTAATGTACGCCAGTTTAAAAAAATCTATAAACTTGCAAAAAAACATTAAAAACTGACAATTGACTGAATTACAGTGTTCGAAATTTAATTTATAGAAAAGATTAACGCGTATCTTTTTAATTTGTATCACAATTTATGGCCAGACAGCTATTATATAAATCAATAGTGTATGTTTTTTTAATGAGATTAAATGAAGAAAAGTTTATCACAAAAGTTGTCAATAATCTTACCTAAATGATTATATTTTTATATGATAAAAAAATTGTATAAAAAGTCACAGCTATGACAGGTTTGATATAGTTACTGAGTTTACTACAAGCTAAAAGTAAGTAATTAATTTTATCACTTTATACAACTATAAAGTCAAATAAGCTATTCAACTTTATTTTAAAAAAAATCTAATTTTCAGACCAACATTATGAAAATCTTCCTAGCTTTCGCTCTATTCGCCGTGGCTTCGGCCAGCGTAATTCCGCCCGCAGTCATCGCCAGTGACAACCCCGAGGTACAGCAGATCGTTGCCGCGATCCAGAGCCCCAGCACTGACCCCGCCACCGCCGCTGCCCTCGAACAAATGCTTCTTGAAGTCCTTGGCCTTGCCAAGCCCGAACCTATTGCCATCGGACCAGCAATCGTTGACAATTATGAGCCCATTTCCATCGGACCCGCCATCGTTGACAACTATGAGCCCATTGTCATCGGACCCGCGATCGTTGACAATTATGAGCCCATTTCCGTCGGACCCGCCATCGTCGATTTCCCTCTGCCCGACCCCTCCCCTGTCATGCCCGCTCCTGTTGGTCCCTCTGCCAATGCTCCTCTTGTTCAGATTATCTTGAACATTCAGTCTGGTGTTGCTGGCTCTCCCGTTGCTATTGAGAACATTCCCTCTCCCGCACCTGCACCCGTGCAAGTGATCGAGGAAGCCGGAGTCGGTGACAACATCGTTGCTGAGCCCGTCATCGTTGTGGATGAAGCCGCTGCCCCCGAAGGCGTCATCGTAGCTCAACCGATCATCCCCGCCCCCGCAATTGTTCTTCCTGAAATCCTTAACTAAATGTAAAAAACCCAAATTATCTGCATATTAATTTATCGAAAGCAATGTATTAATACTGTACTCTTGAACTAATAAACAATATTACCTTATTTTTATTGTTTTGTTTTTTGCTTTGTATAAATATTATTTTTGTTTATTTTAGTTAAGGCGCGTAGTTAATATATTGAATTCTGTGAGTGAAAAAGATTGCTTAGACAGAGGCAAAGAAGTGAACATTGAATAGATGAAGAGATGCTTAGTACACCAATTGCCTTACATTATTTCTGCATAACGAACAAAAGTCGTGCTCGCCGATAATTCTTTTGGTGTTATAATAATATCCCTCGTGTAAGCTTCCATAACATCTATTGAAGGAAGGTTAATATGGTGAAGAGTTTCATATATATAAAAATAAATTTAAAAACTAAAACCCAACTACTTTAACATCGCACTCTAAATAGTATAAAACGGGAAAACATTATTGTCTATCATTCGGATGTTCAGAGCATAACCGTGGTCGTATAACACCTTGCCCTAACGATCGCTTACTACTGTTATAATGTTTTTATTTCTTTTTCAAAGAATACTAGCAATGCTACTATTAACATTACTAATAGTCCGGTTAATCACTCCAACTAAGCTTAGATGGCTTATAGTGGTAGATAGATCACAACAATAGTCGAATGGTGGCTCTAAATCTATACCTATTGGCGTTACAACGTATTGTAATACAATAAAATATATAGTTTTGTAAAAACCGTTAGAAGAAGGTGACATACGGCTACGACTATCCTCAGAACATCACTAAGGCTATGATAATGTATATGTGAGTTGTCCACTTATTTCCATAATAAAACGTGAATACTAACTAACTAACAGACGACGCACAGCCTACACCGTTGGGCCTAGAAGCACGCCATTTTGAACAGGAGTTATTAATGAATAAAGTAAGCACTAAAAACGGATTTTCGAAAATAGATCCCCTAATGGGGTTGGATGATAAATATTGAATAGTTTGTAGATAATAATATTAGTCAAAAAAATATTTTCTTTCGAACTTTTAAGAGCCCGATTTTTAAGTAGTTCGGTTTTAGTTTGTAAACTTATTTCTTATTTAAATTACTTTGAGGTTTCATTTTCTAAGAAAGTATGTGCAGTGCCGCTTTACAACTTATTTAGTTTACATAACATATAGGTAATATACTACTTACAGGATTATATTTCGGAAGTTGAAATATTTTTCAGGATTTTTAATTTCATATGTATATACATATATATATATATATATATATTAAGCCTTTCATTTGATACCCATCACGGCACCTTTAAATTTTTTTTATTCTTGTCTTCATGCCCTCTTGTGGGCGCCATATTGAATTAAGTTTGACGTCACATAACCTATAACCAGCGGACGATCATGACGCTTTTAACGATACTCCATTTATCAAATTATGATAACTAGTTTAGAAGTTATGCGGGAACGGATGAACATACATATGTATATACGGGCAGAAATCATAACCCTCCTTTTTGCTTCGTCTTTGTCGGGTAAAAACGGCAGCGTGCACGCGACAGAAGAAAAACATACATTTATTAGATTTTTTTTTTTTTAAATAAATAAACATGAACCCATCTCATCCCGTGGGTGTCGTAAAAGTCGACAGAGGGAAAATGAAAACCAGGAGATGGGCAGCAGCATCTTCCTGGAACATCTCGATAAATAAACTGCGGTTGCCAACCCGCCTGCCAAGCGTGGCAACTATGGTAAAATTTTCCAAAGTTAGAGCTTCAATTTTTTGTGGCAATCTGTGGGGGAGGCCTATGTTCAGTGATAGGCTGAAATGATGATGATGATGATGATAATGAAACAAGAATTAAGAAAAATGTTTCTGTAAAATAACCGCTCAGTATATAAATATTGTTTTTCTTCTTTAAACGATGGCCCACATATACATAAACTTCACATGCACGATACAACCAGACCCGAAAACCAAAAATTCGTTTTTTATTTGCACAAATGTTGGTTCCGGCTAAACTTAACTTAACTTAACTTTAACCAGGACCCGAGGCGTCGAAGTCAGGTACACTTACCACTAGCACACGCGGTCATCACAACAAACATCAACCGAAGGAAAACATGTCCGACTTAGTCCTTTACGACTGGTAATTTTTGATTGAGGTTTATATACTGGTGATAGGATTCCTATGCAGGAGTCCGTCTAGGTAAGTACCACCCCAGAGCCAGTTATTCTACCGTGAAGCAGTAGTGTGCAAACGTTACTGTGTTTCGGTTTGAAGGGCACTGTGAGCTAGTGTAATCACTGGGCATATGAGACTTAAGAACCTACGTCTCAGGGTGATGGGCACAGTGTAGTGTCACACAGAAATTTTCTGGGTGGCACAGCATTTGTTATGGGCAGACGGTGCACTTACCATCAGGTGAACGTTTTGCTCGTTTCATCACTTTATGCAATAATATATATATCTATATACATATAAGTTATGTCAGAAACATTTCATAAAATCAAATGTACTACTTTTGTTATTTGTGTAAGGCAAACGAGCAATAGGCTCACCTGATGGTAAGTGATCACCGCCGCCCATGAACATCTGTAATACCAGAGGAATTCCGGGTCTGTTGCCGGCCTTTGAGAAAGGAGTAGGTTCTTTTCTTGGAGGCCCCTAAGTCGTATTGGTCCGGAAAAACCGCTGGCGGCAGCAGATTTCTACGTCCTCAGGTCCTGGTTTGTAGTCCCAGACGAAAACAACATTTGTGAAAAAACGCCCTCACGTACAAGAGAAATACTAGTGTGAGCCTTTTTTAAGAAAGGAAAAAAAGATGTTTATAATGGATATATTTACAGAACATTAAAAACTGACAAGGCGCGTATTTAATATATTGAATTCTGTGAGTTCACGTTCCAGTGCTATTAGGCGATTATGGATAATGTTTATGGATCATCTTCTTAAGTACTTTTTATTAATAAGACAGTATGTCATTCTAGTATTTTAGTTGTACCTTCGATCACTACTAACGTATAACGTACACAAAATGTTTTTACTGACGGCCAAGTACACATCTTTTCATATATATAATTCTTCTGTGCGTGTGTATGTCACTGAACTCCTCCTAAAAGTCTGGGCCGATTTTGAAGAATTTTTTTGTAAATTGAAATTGTTTGTGAGGTTCACTGGATGATTTAGATTCAGAATTCGGTAGGTAGCGCTGCGATAGAGTTCTAGGAAAATGACAAAGGTCACGAAAAATCGTTTGCTGATTCTGTTAACAGCAGGCAAGCCAACGTTCTGGCAGGACAACTTCTGTCTATCTATATATTTATAGCTACAAGACTTAGTGTCATGAAATTTGGCATAGATATTCCTTTCGTGACATGGGTGTCTGTCGGGAAAGTAATATTTACTAAGAACGAATTTTACGAACATTTACCCCTAAATGGGTTATTCGGCTGGAGCTGTTACTACATACTGTCTACATTCGTCTTTTTTCTAAATCAGGGGTAGGCAGAGACCACTTCCGTAGCCCACTTTTGGCCTTCGCGGGAAACAAGACGTTTCCCATTGCGTTCCCACAAGCAGTATAATGACAAAATTACATATTATGGTGTTATTCTGTACGGACACAGGCTGGCCGTAAAATACCTTAGTCGCCTCTTACGGCACCACATTAACATAAAAATAACTTTGGTAACAACTAACAGCTAGTATTAAACAATTTAAATAATCGAAAATAATATATAATTATATACAAAATGTAACAAAGTTAAACGGTTTAAAAATTAACGGCCCTTTGTTTGTAGTAAATAATTAGCATTTTCATATTGCGTCTCTTTTTCCATGGATTCATTTAATTTGAAATCATCTTTATATACAACATTATGATCGCAGTACAGAGGTAGTCAGTATTAAGTATTTTTATAACACGATTTATGGCCGGACTAGTTATAATCTACGATAGTGTCAATCAACACCTAGTATACGAGTATGTCTGTTCAATTAGAATAACACAACAAAACTTTATCAGAAAATACCAGTAATCTTACCTAAATGATTAAATTAAAATTTAAAGATAAATAATTTTGGTATAAAAACTCAACACAACGTTACGTTTATTATACTTACTGAGTGTACAGCAAGCTAAAAGTAAGGTTTACATTTTCTTTACTTTAACATGTCATAAACCTACTGTTGTCCGTAATATATATACATTATACTGAGTCCTTAAAGATATTGTGATTTTCAGACCAGCATCATGAAAATCTTCCTAGCTTTTGCTCTTTTCGCCGTGGCTTCGGCCAGCGTAATTCCGCCCGCAGTCATCGCCAGTGACAACCCCGAGGTGCAGGAGATCGTTGCCGCGATCCAGAGCCCCAGCACTGACCCCGCCACCGCCGCTGCCCTCGAACAAATGCTTCTTGAAGTCCTTGGCCTTGCCAAGCCCGAACCTATTGCCATCGGACCCGCAATCGTTGACAATTATGAGCCCATTTCCATCGGACCCGCCATCGTTGACAACTATGAACCCATTGCCATCGGACCCGCGATCGTTGACAACTATGAGCCCATTTCCGTCGGACCCGCCATCGTCGATTTCCCACTGCCCGACCCCTCCCCTGTCATGCCCGCTCCTGTTGGTCCCTCTGCCAATGCTCCTCTTGTTCAGATTATCTTGAACATTCAGTCTGGTATTGCTGGCTCTCCCGTTGCTATTGAGAACATTCCCTCTCCCGCACCTACACCCGTGCAAGTGGTCGAGGAAGCCGAAGTCGGTGACAACATCGTTGCTGAGCCCGTCATCGTTGTCGATGAAGCCGTTGCCCCCGAGGGCGTCATCGTAGCTCAACCGATCATCCCAGCCCCCGCAATTGTTCTTCCTGACATTCTCAACTAAAAATAACGAATATGAATTATAATTGCTGTAATAAGTAAGCGAAATATAAATATAGTGTTGATAAATTTTTTATTTGTTGTGAGTTAATAAATCTGTCACCTTTATTTTATCTATTTATTTTTGCTGTCTCATAAATATTTTTGGTGATTTAAGATACAACTTGATCAAATATTATATGTACAGTTAAATTAGGGACCATTAAAAAGATCATTATTTATATTACCATGAGGAGTCGCCAAGGAGGGGCAGGAAGGGGCAGCTGCCCCTTGCTGCTCCTTGGCTAATTGATTTTGTCTAATGCCAAGTCATTTATAGTCTTACTAGTCTAAAATCTTCCTCAATAAATGGGCTAAGTAAAGCAAAAAGATTTTTTTTTAATTCGAATAAGTACTTCCTAAGAAACCCTCTATATTTATTATAGTAGTAAGATAAAGTATATTTTTATAAATGAATGAAAGAAAGAAAAACCTTTATTAACTAGAAACGGACGTACACAAAAGAAATTCATAATAAAAAAGTACAAAATATAAAAAGAGAAAATAAAACACTATTTATTCCTAAAATAAACAGCATGGAAATTGTCCGCCGTATTCCTAGTACTATAGTAGTTGTCAACTCAGCATGCACCGCGGAGCGGAAGTCAATTACGTCACAGCACTGTTTTTCAGTGTCATGCCCCGTTGCACTCCGATATTGTTAAACATATACACTATACCACTCCCGTTCGTTAGTAGCCCTGAATAAACTCGATTTTTAAGATCATCTTCTGTATGAACAATATTACAAAATTCTCTACCTAATGTTATCAGACCATTTAAGTCAGTTGCAATTTGATCTTCTGCGATTTTGAGAAGCTCAGCCGCATAGTTTCCTGCCTCTGTATCGTTGTGTAATTGCACTCTCAAATTTATAGTCAGATTGACTATTTTTTAAAACTGCCACAATGTGGAAGTGTTTAAAGATGCTTTAATTTCATCTGCTGGCGTACCTATTGGTATGGCAAGTAATATTTGTCCAAAGGCGCCAGATAGCAACGGTACCATCCCACCCATAATTCTTTGGTTACTTTTTACCTTAAAGTAGGCGGCCTTAAAGTAAGCCAGGCCTTAGGACTTCCCTGTCCACACCAAATGAAGTCATTTGAAAACACGAATTGTATTTCCTTATTTTGTTTAAAAAACGTTGTGATTCATTAGTGTTTTTAGCGGTTCATCTGGCTCTCCCAGTAGTGGCAGTGAAACTTGTCGCTCCGGAGCAGCACATACCTGCAGTTTCCTCCTTCCATTTTAGTGTTTAACAATCACTACATGTTTGGTCCATTATTTCTGTAATTACTAATTGATGATCACCATAATCAATGGATTATATTCAAACGCCTGCCACGTATTTCGTTCTAATGCTCGTCTTATTTCGAACTGTTCAGCATTTAGATCACATCGCCTTTGGGACTCTTCTAACGTCTAATCAGTTAACCGAGATGCGCGTCACTCAGCGTCTAAGGTCCGGCCAGTTTCAGTTTCCTCTAATGTCTCTCCAGCTATTAGAAGCGCATGTTGTTGAGCATCTAAGCTCTGGCGGGCTTGGGTCTGCTCTTGAGTTTCATCAGCTCTCTGAGACGCGTGTCGCTCTGCATCTAAAGAGCGAGAGTTTGTTCCGGAGTCTCTAATAGTCTGTGGGTGGCTTCTCTTTCAACTTGCTCACGCATTCTTGCCACAGCATTGTCATCAGTTTCTTGAGCCCTGCTAACTTTAGCAGCTCGTGCTCCGATAGAGCTACGCCCTAAGTCTGACTTTCGCCTTCGAGGCATGTCAGAATTAGTCGAAAATGTTATAACAACCAATAAAAATAATTACGTAGTATCTATATATTAAAATAGATAGGTACTTATACTTATAGAATCTCTCGTAAGATTTACCTAATAAGGTTTTTCCTGAACCCCTCTACTTAATAATTCCTAACGTATTTATCTACTTATTTTTTATTGTGGTTAACTAACTAAATTATTATTTAGAGACCTTTACGCAATTTAAGGGTAACATATAAGTACTATATCTACGTAGAATATAAAAAAATCAGTTTATGTATCTACACAATAACTACTTACCTATTGATAAAAAGATTTAACTAACACAACAAAAAGAGGAAACATTTAGGTACCTAACTATTTATCGTACATTTAATATTTATTTAACCTATACCGATCTAAAACAATAATGAAACAATCAAATTTAGTAAGTTATACACATATTATATGAAAAATTAAGCAGTTTTTACTAATAATGCAACTTAAAAATATTTACACACACATTATGTATCATACACAAACGAATCACTAACGTAAGTAACTACTTTTAAAATAGCTTAACTATCTAAAACCTTTTTTGTAAGTAGGTAATAGATAAGGGAGCCGCGCACCTCGATGATGCCCAAGTCGCATGGAGCCGGGCGGCGGCGCGGCCGCTGTTTTTTTATAGAGCGTTTCAAGATTTTAAATTAAAAAATATATATATAGTTAAAATTACAAATTACTATTCAATTGTTTCTAGTTTACAAAAAAATTAAATGAGTAGGTATGGCGGGCAGGCGGGCGAGCGAATCGCTGTTCGCTCACACCGCAGCATTTTTCTTACTTTTCGCATTTTTATACCCGTCGTAACTTCTAAACGATAGGTCCGATTTGAATAATTTAAACAGGAATTTATATGTACATAATCAACCTTGACTATAAAACTATTAAGTAGGATAAAGATTAATATTATGATACGAATGTCATCATCTTTCCCGTGTTTTGATTGAACAAAAAGTGGTTATTGTGACTTAACTATAATAGTTAGACATATAGCCCCGCGGACTTTTTTGTAAGTAATGATGAGTACTATGAAAATGTAGTACATTATTTTATATACATAAGCATAAGTTTTTGCAGCGCACGCCAAATAATGACTTTTATTAGCAAAATAAATTTTATTTTTGATACCTTGAGTTACATCATAGCAATTTTCGTAGGGATCTCACTTTTTTTATTAAATTAAATATAAGTCATGTTAAACGCCGATGATGTAGCTGTTTAAAGGTAAAAGAATTTTTAAAATCGGTTCAGTAGTTTTTGTGTTTATTCATTACAACCAAACATACCAAAAAACAAATCTTTTCTCTTAATAATATTAGTTTAGATACTAATATTTTATGTTTAAACGATATCGGAGTGCAACGGGGTTTGACACTGAAACAGTGCTGTAACGGAATTGGATTCCGCGCCGCATTACATGCTGAGTTGTCAACCTCGTTTACTAGTATATACGACGTACAATTTCTGTTCGTACAATTTCTGCCGTGGTAGCTCAGAGGCTAGGCGCTCGCTTTAAATTTCTTAGTATGCGAGTGACCTGGGTTCGAGCCCCGGTGCCGGCACCACTAAAATTGTTAATTGCAATTTTAAGTGCTGATTTACCACGTGCTCGGCGGTGAAGGAAAACATAGTGAGGAAACCTGCATGTCTGAGAAATAAAAAATATTTCGAAGACATGTGAAGTCCGCCAACCCGCATTGGAGCAGCGTGGCGGATTCTTCCTAGCTCCAAAACCCTCTCAGAAATGAGAGGAGGCCTGTGCTCAGCAGTGGGACATTTATAGGCTGAAACTTTACTTTTTTACTTTTACAATTCTGTTTATTTTAGGTATTAACTGTGTTCAATTTTCTTTTTTTTATATTTTTGTACTTTTTTTATTATGAATTACTTTTGTGTACGTACGTTTCTAGTAAATAAATGTTTTTCTTTCTTTCTTTCATTTATACAAAAATAATTTATCTTACTATTATAATCAAGCTGGAGGATTTCTTAGGAAATGTATATTTGAATGAAAAAAATTTTTCTTTGCTTTTCCCTAGTTATTGAGAAAGATTTTAGACTAGTTAGACTATAAATGATTTGGCATTAGCCAAAATCTAGCCTGGCGACACCCGACATGTTGTGTATTATAAATATAGATCTTTTTAATGGTCACTAATTTAACTGTCCATATAATAATTGATCAAGTTGTAACTTAAACCACCAAAAATATATTTATGAGACAGCAAAAATAAATAGATAAAATTAAGGTGACAGATTTATTAACTCACAACAAATGATAAATTTATCAACACTATATTTATATTTCGCTTACTTATTACAGTAATTATAATTCATATTCGTTATTTTTAGTTGAGAATGTCAGGAAGAACAATTGCGGGAGCTGGGATGATCGGTTGAGCTACGATGACGCCCTCGGGGGCAACGGCTTCATCGACAACGATGACGGGCTCAGCAACGATGTTGTCACCGACTTCGGCTTCTTCGACCACTTGCACGGGTGTAGGTGCGGGAGAGGGAATGTTCTCAATAGAAACGGGAGAGCCAGCAATATCAGACTGAATGTTCAAGATAATCTGAACAAGAGGAGCATTGGCAGAGGGACCAACAGGAGCGGGCATGACAGGGGAGGGGTCGGGCAGTGGGAAATCGACGATGGCGGGTCCGACGGAAATGGGCTCATAGTTGTCTACGATCGCGGGTCCGATGACAATGGGTTCATAGTTGTCAACGATGGCGGGTCCGATGGAAATGGGCTCATAATTGTCAACGATTGCGGGTCCGATGGCAATAGGTTCAGGCTTGGCAAGGCCAAGGACTTCAAGAAGCATTTGTTCGAGGGCAGCAGCGGTGGCGGGGTCAGTGCTGGGACTCTGGATCGCGGCAACGATCTCCTGCACCTCGGGGTTGTCACTGGCGATGACTGCGGGCGGAATTACGCTGGCCGAAGCCACGGCGAATAGAGCAAAAGCTAGGAAGATTTTCATGATGCTGGTCTGAAAATCACAATATCTTTAAGGACTCTAAAGGTATAATGTATATATATTACGGACAACAGTAGGTTTATGACATGTTAAAGTAAAGAAAATGTATAACTTACTTTTAGCTTGCTGTACACTCAGTAAGTATAATAAACGTAACGTTGTCTTGAGTATTTATACCAAAATTATTTATCTTTAAATTTTAATTTAATCATTTAGGTAAGATTACTGGTATTTTCTGATAAAGTTTTGTTGTGTTATTCTAATTGAACAGACATATACTAGGTGTTGATTGACACTATCGTAGATTATAACTAGTTTAGCCATAAATCGCGTTATAAAAAAGTCGTGTGGTGTCGGGGGACACCAGATAGGAACGAAGTTACTTATTATAAAAATATTAATTTCAAGTTCTATTCGAGGCATAAAAAAATAATTATTCGGGTATACAATTTATATCATGATTTTTTTAGCGATAAAAATCAAAAAAACTACTTTACAAAATTATCTTAACATCTTTATTTTGTTTACAATGATTTATAAAAATATATAATAATATACAAAGAAAGAGCTACTAAAAAAAATATTTTTAAAATTTCTAGTGGTTTGTAATATAAATAATATTTTTTTTATTTAAAACTGAAACGCTCTTAATTGTTTCTAATTTACAAAAAAAAAATAAGAGTAGGTAAGTAACTATTAGGTAGTAAGTATAGTAGGCGAGCGTAGTTCGCTCCCTGGTAGCTCACACCGCGGCATTTTTCTTACTTTTAGCATTTTTATACCTGTCGTAACTTCTAAACGATAGGTTCGATTCGAATAATTTAAACAGGAACTTATATGTATATAACCAACCTTGACTATGAAACTAATTTGTAGGATAAGGATTAATATCATGATACGAATGTCATCATCTTTCGATTCTACTCGTGTTTTGATAGAATAATTTGAACAAAAAGTGGTTATTGTAACTATAATAGTTAGACATATAGCCAGGCGGACTTTTTTGTGAGTAATGATGAGTACTATGAAAATGTGGTACATTATTTTCTTTATCATTAATAGTTTTTGCAGCGCACGCCAAATAATGACTTTTACCAGTAAATTTTTAATTCCTTGAGTTACATTATAGCAATTTTCGTAGGGATCTCGTTTTTTTTTTAAATAAAATTTTAAATAAAATAAAATTTTAAACTCATGTTATTTGGTGATAATTAAGTTGTATATAAGTGAAAGAATTTTTAAAATCAGTGCAGTAGTTTTTGAGTTAAATCATTGCAAACAAACATATCTTTCCTCTTTATAATATTAGTATAGATAAAAATCTTACGCTTTTTTCTTTTAGCGTTACGGATGTTTTTTTCCGGCTAGGGTACCACTGCGCAACGCCCCTTAAGGAAGTTCGTTCCAAAAATATTTAAGACTTCTCTACCTTTGTACAACGATCAAAATATTGCATATATAGATAATTTCGAATCAAATGAATACATGGAAAAGGAGACGCAATATGAAAAATAGCACCTACCTTTTTCCTATCCAGATGTCGTAAGAGCCGGCTAAGTACGGGTACGGGTTGCCTTTGTCCATACAGATACCACCATAATATGTAATGCTGTCACTATACTGGTCGTGGGAACGCAATAGGGAACGTCTCGTTTCCCGCGAGGGCCAAAAGTAGGCTACGGGAGTGGGCTCTGCCTACCCCTTATATGGAAAAAAGACAATTAGCACAGTGATGAGTAAACTCATGGCAGATGATAACCGAACACATTTCAGGACAACCAATGTCGAACCTCACGCACGCCGCCTCAATTCTTTAATTCCCCATCTCGCTCACAGGCGATACCATTTAGGTTTACACACAACTAGATAAATTTCATCATCATCATCATTTCAGCCCATCACTACCAATATTCGAGGCATATCCTCGTCCTCGTGTCTTTAACCCTGTATCTGAATCTTCATCATCATCATCATTTCAGCCTTTTACTAGTCCACTGCTAAACATAGGCCTCACCAATAGATTTCCACAAACGGTTGTAGCTCTCGTATTGGGGGATTTCGACATAGTTGTTAAGCTTGGCAGACGGGACCTTGTATTTTTATCGAAGGTCCCTTTTCTTTTATAGTTTTTACTTGATGTCGACTTCCAAGTACCATGAACTTTGATTTTAAAGGGTTCAATACAAACGAACTCTGTTCAGACCAGACAACCACTCTTTTTAGGTTACCATTAACATCTACAACTGCTTTATCAATCTATTTAAGTCTGAAAGATATATACAGTTGACGGTCATTAGCATACATGTTAAATTTACAGTTTTGGATACATTCCACCACATAAACACTATACTAAAAAACAATAGTGGCCCAGAAGTCGATACCTGAGGGACTCCTCTTGTGAGATGTTCTGGGTTTGTTATAATGCAGGAAGCCGTCTAGGTAGGTACCACCCCAGGGCCAGTTATTCTGCCGTGAAACAGTATTGTGGAAATATGACTGAGTTTCGGTTAGAAGGACACTGAGAGGTAGCATAATCACTGGGCATATGAGATTTAAGAACTTATGTCTCAGGGTGACGAGCGCAGTGTGGTGTCACACAGAAATGTTCTGGGAGACACAGCACTTGTTATGGGCAGACGTTGCACGTTGTTTATTGATAGCATTAAATGTTTGCGAGTAATCCAATAGCACAAGTATTGTCACCTCTCCTCGGTCACGTGCCTCAGTCACATTTCCTACTACATCACATAGTGCTGTAGCCGTGCCATGCCATGTCCCTTCCTAAAACCGGTTCTGTAGATTCTGAGATCTGGTAGCATTCGATGTGATTCCCGATATTCAATTACCTTCTAATACACTACCCGTTCTAACACCTTTGGGAGGCAGAGCAATATACTGGCCGCAAATTTTTGTAGTTCACTGGAATGTTCTTCTTAGGTATAGGTCGAACAACAGCGAGTCGTCACGAGTCTGGTAATATTATTATATATTATTATATATTTGAGGATATTGACTTACCTGATTTTATTTCAGTTACTGTGTTTAGTGAGTGTGACAAGGTCACAGAGCATTGGATTATAGTGTTCTTAGTATTTTGAGCATTTGATCTTGTGTCTATACGGAAAAGCTTGGATGACTGTGCCTGCTGTACTCAAAATATGTGAGCCGTTGGATGGTTTAACTATTTTTGCGCGGTACTTCTTCAGATGCTTAATCATCTGTAGAAGCTTAAACATCTCTATATTAATATTTAAGTTAGAAATTGAGTAATAACGTTTTACATGTTTAACACAAAGTAAGGTTGCATTTTAAAAAAAGTGATTTTGTTATGCAGTTGCTATGTTTATTATGGTAATAAAATATAATATGCGTGAGTGTGCCTGTGTGTGAATGAGCGCGTGCGCGAGTAGTTTGTGTGTGTGTTAGTGGGTGTGTTCTGGTGTGTGTGCGTCTGTTCTAGTGTGTGTGTGTGTGCGTGTTACAAACAAAACATAAGAAATCAGAAGTTACTGTGGGGAAATCAGTTACAAATACGTGTAAAAAATTAAATTCCTTAAATTTGCAAGTATAACTTAACAAAAAAAATAGGAATATTACACATTACGTAATTTATTTTTAAATTTGGATCTCACGGATTCACTTACGTATAAAAGTAATTAGATAAACAGATATTTGGCCGTGTGGTGTGGCTTAAACTACCTCCACGTCTCATCCAGTGGGAGTCGTAAAAGTCAAGCGTGGCAACTATGGCAAAATCCCCCTAAATGTTCAGCAGTGGACTAGTGATAGGCTGAAAAGATTATGATGATGATGAGATAAACAGATTACACAATCTTTTGTTCAATTAAATAATACGAGGCGGAATTGAGACTTAGCCTGGCTCCCGCTAAAATATACTAGTTTTCATGACAGAGTCGTGACATTTCAGGCTAGATTTTACAGGTGGTAGGATTTCTGTGCAGGAATCCCGTGTCTCGGCGTGAAGGGCACTAAGAGCTAGTGTAATCACTGGGCATATGAGACTTTAGAACAAATGTCTCAGGGTGACGGGCGCAGAGTGGTGTCACGCAGAAATTTACTGGGTGACACGGCATTTATTATGAACAGACGTTGCACCTACCATCAGGTGAACGTTTTCATAAATGGCCCGGGTGCGATTTCCGGCGTCGTCGGGACCTTTAAAAATTGTTAAATGCAATTTTATTGGCTTCTTTCATGTGCCCTCTTGTAGAAATATATGCCATTCCCTTATTATACAAACGATTTCTATTTGTAGTAGCCCAGTCAACTTCGTGCTTAATACTCTTTGTCCCTTTTTTTTAATTAACGCTTGCATTTCGGGGTAGACCCATCAGTATGATCATTTTCCATTAAAGTCGAAATCGAACAAACAGAAGATGGCTGAGAGGGAAACTCTGATGCTGAATCTGTTTGAACATTATAAGTGGTTTTATATTTTTTTTCTAATGGTGAATAAAGGCCAACACATTCTTTGACGATGTTATGTTTCCTGATGTCCCTATAAGATTCATGTCCTGTAGATTATTGGGTAAGTATAGGGCTGTAATTATTGGTATATAACATGGGAATTTTGCAGTGTCCATAAGATCACAACCAGATAAAGTACTGGAGTACACAGTTGCTATCCATATTATTTAGATAAAACAAAGATTCAATTCGCTCATTGATAATGGTGTTTTATTATCAGCATAATAAAAGTATATGAGCTGAATTAATAATTATTGGAGTATTAGAAGCTCCCATGCTATGTAAATTCTGATCTTGCAATTCAACATTATCATCAACTGTCCATTTTAATAAAAAGCGACTTGGTGAACTAATATTTTTAACACAGTCATTGTTCCTTTCAAAGTAAAATTTTTTTTTTTTTGAAAAAGTGTCGAAACGAGCAAAACGTTCTCCTGATGGTAAGTGCAACGTCTGCCCATAACAAATGCTGTGTCACCAAGAACATTTCTTTGTGATACCACACTGCGCCCGTCACCTTGAGACATTAATTAGTTCTTAAGTCTCATATGCCCAGTGATTACGCTAGGCTCTCAGTGCCCTTCAAACCGAAACACAGCAATGTTTGCACACTACTGCTTCACGGCAAAATAACTGGCCCTGAATTTAATTTAAATTGACGATAGTTCGCTTATAAAACTGAACCAAGATGATGGATAATAATAATACCTAATAATTGTATCAGTTTTCTGTGAAAATATATCTCGAGATCGGCTAAGTTAAACGTTATTTACGAAAGTGGCGATTTTGGACCAACTACACTAGGCTAACTAAATATATCATTGGACTTTCAATAATTTGACTCAAATTCTAGTAAAACCTATTGAATAACTATGAACACTTTTTTTAACTATTATACACTTTTAGACTTTGCTAACTCATAATAGGCTTGCTGCTTTCATCATTAAAATTTGATATAATATTGTCAGGACTCCTAAATTGCGAGCTACTGCTTTTACTTAATTGCACCAAAATTCGTGCTCTTCGAGACATACCGGCTATTTGATATTGTGAACCAAAAAAACAATATTAAAGCAAACAATTGTAATGGACTAATACAACTGAATTGTAAATTATAGATAACTAAAACTTAATTAATTAAAATGTTTCGATTTCATTTCATTATTTACATCGTGTTATTGTTTATCTTATAGCAAAGTCTCGGATTGATTATATTTAGTTGTGGATAACAGATGGGGAAGGAATGATTGACTCAGCCACAATGACTGAGTCGGGCTGTTCTACGACACCAGGCTCGGCGACGATGGGGCTGTCGACGACAATAACTTGCTCAGGAGTCTCAGCGGCATCAACTACTTGGACTGGAGTAGGTTCTGGAGTGTTGATAGTGTCAACGACAACGGGGGAGCCACCAATGGCGTCAGCCAGAGCTTGGTTGATTTTGATTATAATTTGAACCAAAGGAGCAGGTGACGGCATAGCTGGGCTGGTATCCACGGGAGACACGACTCCATCGTCGACGATGGCGGGACCCACGGAGATGGGCTCGTAATCGTCAACGATGGCGGGTCCCACGGAGATGGGCTCGTAATTGTCGACCACTTCAACGGGATCGGGTTTAATGTCACCGAGTCCGAGGACATCCAGGAGCATTTGCTCAAGGGCGGCGGCGGTGGCAGGATCAGTGCTGGGATTTTGGATGGCAGCTATAATCTCCTGGACTTCAGGGTTGTCGCTGGCGATGACAGCTGGAGGAAGGACGCGGGCTGACGCCACGGCGAGGAGAAGAGTGAAAGCAAGGAAGAATTTCATTTTTGCGGTCTGAAAAACAATAAATGTTATTTTCTTATTATACATTGCACGAACTATTTGCTATAGATGTATAAGAAATTTTTCAAATATAATTTTAACGAGAAATATATTAAATAATTGAAAATTAGTTGAAAAACCTACTTGAAAAGCTTGCAATTTCACTACTATGGTCGCAGTACTTTTGCGAATGGCATTTATAGCGATTTTCGTCCACTTTGTCGTTTAATCCAATTAATATGATATCGATTTAATCACAACCATTAAGTTTATCCATATAATTTCAATTTGTTGCACGACTGATAGTACACGCTACACCTGACATTTTTATGACATTGAAAAAAAACAATACAAAAAAAAATTGCTACAATCCACGATTCATGGTAGTTTGAGATCAGAGCGCTTTCCTTACGTTTTAACACGTTCTCAGCAGTTGAGGCCTATGCCCAGCAGATGAACATTTATAAATGTAATACGCTCTAATTCCTGCAAATGACTACAACATACATACATACATACATAAGATAACGACTGTATCCCATAAGGGGTAGTCAGAGACTGGGCACTCACTGCAAAAACAGATGACTGCCACAATCCACGTTTCACCAAAACAATATAATGCACTTGGTGTGATAGGTGGAGAGCCCATCGCCACCATGCGCTGTTAGGTGCACAGTGCAGTTTAACTCCTTACTCGCCTTTTACGAGATCCATTGGATGAGATGGAGTGGTAGTATACAACTACAACGACTCAGTTTCCATCGGATGAAAGTTATACGTAATTGGCCTTGCGTAACAAAATATGAAACATAAAATTACTTTAGTTTTTGTTTAACAGTGTGATTACCCGTGATGTTGTCGAGATCAATTAATTTCATTCGAATTGGAATTGAGAAACAGTTGACTTACTTTGGCGTACTTGTTTACGTTTGCATGAAAAACAAAGTAGGCGTGCACCTCAGTACACGTGACAGAACTCGATACACGTGAAACATACGAGTATATATCGACCTACCCGTAGAATAAAGTTAAATCTGCAGAATGTCTCCTTTACAGGAGAGTGAAAGAGTTTATTTTCGCTCTAAATTTGTTATTAATTATATCAGAGAATAGAGTTTTGGGATTTTTTTTAAAAGTGATGGTACTTTATACAAAAAAGTCTTTGTTTATAAATTCTACAAACGCTTCAACGTTTTATGTAATAAGGTATAGATTTATGGAAAATCTGCGTTTAATTTTATATTTATATTGGTAGAAATTTAACAGTGTGACATAATTTCATTTATATCTACAAATGTTTTAGTGTATCTGACCAAATAATGCGTAATATCACTTGCATATTCAATAATAGGAACGATCTCTCTATTTTCTTATCGCTATCATACTCAAATTATATTAAACATCAGCTTCGACGCGGGTTACATTGCACCATTTACTTGAAATAGGCACATTCATCTTAAAACACCTAATTTCAAGCCTAAAATTTTCTCAATAATCCTGGTGCAAAAAAAAGGCGTGCGCTAGGAAATTTCTATAACTTAATAACGTAAAATAATAAAACACAAAATAATCTCATTCATCATTTCTAATCATTAAAAATAAATCTACATAATCAGTCATCTTCACAATCGCTATTAACAATGTAATTGTCATTTGTGCTAACTAGTAAAGACTTTAAAACATCTCGATTTTTTTCAAGTCTTTATTCTATCCATTATTCCCGAATCAATCAAAAATTTATTGGCCTTTTTTACGACAATTTATGATCCGTGATTGAGGTATCATAGTGCATTTGGCTCGACCGATTCTACACGATACAGTAAATTTTTTGGTGAATAAATTAATGTTTTTCCGTACGTACATAATATCTTCAAAAATAAACAACGACAGAAGTGTCAAAATATTAGTCTCCCTGAATAGTTCTCGTAGCGACTCGCGAGGTCCCGAGTTAAAGATTGCCCGAAATGCTTGTTTTTGCAAAATAAATATTGTTTCCAATCCAGCCGCGGATCCCCACGGTAATAAGCTAACCACTGTGGAAGTATGCAAAATATACTAATTTAGCAGTAGCTTCATCAGTCAGCTGTCTAATCATTCTTATTGCAAAAATGGCAGAACTTAATTTCGGAGCTATTTTTTCAATGTGTACTCTCCACAGTAACTAGGAATCAATAGTGATTCCAAGGAATACAGTTGAATTTTCAAACGAAAGATTAGAATTCCGTAAATTACCGTAAATTATTACTGGTGGTAGGATTCCTATGCAGGAATCCATCTAGGTAAGTACCACCCCAGGGCCAGTTATTCTGCCGTGAAGCAGTAGTGTGCAAACATTACTGTGTTTCGGTTTGAACGGCACTGTGAGCTAGCGTAATCACTGGGCATATGAGACTTAAGAACCGATGTCTCAGGGTGACGGGCGCAGTGTGGTGTCACACAGTAATTTTCTGGGTGACACAACATTTGTTATGGGCAGACGTTGCACTTACCATCAGGTGAACGTTTTGCTCGTTCCGTCACTTTTATGAAATAAAAAAAAATTAATATAATATTTTGCGCCGACTTAGACTTTTAAAGTGTAAACATTTTGTTTTGCCTACATTTAAAACTAAATTATTTGCCACAAACCATTTGGAAACAATATCTAGAGTTTCATTGAGCTGTTCCAACGTTAAGTCATTTCTTAACTTTAAACAACAACGATGTATCATCGGCAAACAGAACTATATCAGACATTTTTTGTACCAAATATGGTAGATCATTAATGTAAACCAAGAACAGAAATGGACCAAGGATCGATCCCTGATGAACACCCATTTTTACTGCACAACCTGATGACATAACACCGTTGTAACTTTGTGAGTTCTATTTGTAAGGTAGGAAAATCCATAGAGGCTTCATGAAAGCCGTAGTATTTAAGTTTACATATTAAGCTTTTATGTTCCACGCAGTCAAATGCCTTTGAGAGATCACAAAACACACCGACTGTGTCATGAAAATCTTCCCAGGCTTGTAGAACATGTGAGGCTAGTTTAACACCGGCATTAGTTGTTGACCATTTGGACTTAACCTTTTTCAAAGCCGAATTGCTTGTCATTTAAAA
The DNA here is from genome assembly GCA_019845155.1 of Luehdorfia chinensis. NCBI lineage: Eukaryota > Metazoa > Arthropoda > Insecta > Lepidoptera > Papilionidae > Luehdorfia > Luehdorfia chinensis. The sequence goes on along the minus strand of JAHVAK010000012.1, from coordinate 4,642,197 downwards.
TTTTATGTTTACTAAAATGAACGACCATTTGCTCAAGCATGATTTTTCAAATATTTTGCTAAAAGCTGGCAACACAGAAATGGAACGGTACTTTGCAGAAATTTCTCTGCTACCCTATTTAAAAAATGGTACAACTTTACTATGTTTCATCAGTTCAGGGAAAACACCAAAGTCCACACAGAGATTAAAAATCATCGCCAATATTGGGACTATATCGATAATAATATACTGGTGGTAGGATTCCTATTCAGGAATCCATCTAGGTAGGTACCACCCCAGGGCCAGTTATTCTGCCGTGAAGCCGTAGTGTGCAAACATAACTCTGTTTCGGTTTGAAGGGCACTGTGAGCTAGCGTAATCACTGGGCATATGAGACTTAAGAACTGATGTCTCAGGGTGACGGGCGCAGTGTGGTGTCCCACAGTAATTTTCTGGATGACACAGCATTTGTTATGGGCAGACGTTGCACTTACCATCAGGTGAACGTTTTGCTCGTTCCGTCACTTTTATGAAATTAAAAAAAAAATTATGTCATGGCCCAGATCGAGATCCCCCAGAGATCTTCCGTTTTCTTTTTATTTAATTTGCTAAATGCTTTTACGATATCTGTAGGGGTAATGTGATTAAAACGAAAGTTGGGATTGTCAATATTTACATGTTCCCTTAGATGTGACTCTGAAACAGGAGCACTTGATTAGTTGATTATTGCAAATGTTTAGTAGTTTCAGCAGGTAAATTTGAAATAACTTCAAGAAACTCATTTGCAACTTTGTACGAGTATTTATCATTTACTACATTAACACTTAATTTCAACGTCTTCTTTTTTAGTATTATGTCTGCCAGTTTCTAAATTAATTACATTCCATGTGGCTTCAGTTGTATTAAAACAAAACTTAATTTTATTGTAGTTAATAGAATCCGGCGTTACTTTTTGGAAATCCATTATAGTAAAGGAGAGAAAGTTAATTTGCTAAGATCCGCATGCAAAATGTTAAATGGTGTGTATTACCTAGTTTTGAAGAGCACCGCCTGCCCTCCCTCAACAGCGTGAACAAGAAAACCAATACCGCCACCGGGAGCTGCCACCAGATCCCCTCCACCACTACAACACTACTACTAAGCAATACACACCACTAAAGTCGAGAACACGACACGTGTTTCACCTCAAAACGTGGCATTATCAAGTAAACACTAATATTAGTATGGATTCTGCATGAATAAAGGCTGTCTGTACAATACCTTACTTGCCTTTTACGACCACCTCGGTAGGAAAGAGGTAGGTGCTATTCATTTCTGCCGCACACCTATCGGCAAAATATCGGTTACGAATTACAGTAAAAATCAGAAAGCATGTAACTGTTAAATTAAAACATTTGAAAATTGCAGATGAAAGATTTAGTCTATCTTTCGAAGAGATCCAATAAACGATACATGGCTTTCAACATTCATTCATATAAAAAAATGTTGGAGCTTAAATACGATGAAAATATTAATGAGCTGCTAAAGAAAATCCGCAAAGTTGTATGTATTTCAAACGATACATTTCTTCAAAACTAATACGACGTACTTCTTCAAAAATATGTGCAGATTGAACATGCAAAAGACCTTTCTCTTCTTTTTGACTGTAAAACTAGGTGGAATAGTCTTTTAAACATGCTGTAATTAATTTATTAATTTATGTACAGCTGATGCGGCTTTGAAATTTCTCATAAGACAATGGTGTATAAAAAACTCAACACTCGCCAATAAAATAAAAACATCCTTATTGGAACGTATAAAGCATCGACGAAGTGATGAATTAACTGGCGCGTTGAATTATTTACAAAATCCACGACAAGATGACGAAAGTCAGTTAATTTTGTATTAGGAATAACTTGACTTATTTCCAGTTCCTACACAGGCATCAAAAAAAGAGTATTGTTAGAAGACTAAATTTCCCAGATGACACGGAAGAGGAAGAAACGTCAGGATCACAAACAGGTGATGAGCCATGGCGTCAAACCCAACCCGGTAACGCATCTGCTAAATATTGGATTCGCCTTGGATTGGAAACACTCAATAGTCACGTCCTCGGATCAATGAGCCAAGCGGTCGTCATCAAAAAATGTTTTATCTTTTTGCTTTTATGTTTATCCTAAAGTTCCTGCTTTATATTAATCCAATCATTACTAAAAGATAAATGAGATTATATACGCGATAAAACTTTTAAGCAGTTCATGATATGATAAAATAGACATATAGCAATTTTTTTATTAGAGCACGCCTGAGTTTGATTCCTCGTGCCGGTACCACTAGAATTTCTAAATGCAATTTTATGACTTGATTTTTTGGTGAAAGACAATATCACGAAGAAACCGGCATGTCTTAGGAATAAAAAATAATTCTTCGACATACTGAAGTCCGCCACCGAGCAACAAAAACTACTCGAACATGAGAGGATGTCTGTGCTCAGTAATGGGACATTAATAGGCAGTTACTTGTATAAAGTGTCTTATCTAAAATTTTATCACGGATGGAATGCATATGAGACTATTTTTTTTTAAATATATTTACTCTCTATTGTTATACCCTTAGATTCTAAGGTAACAATGGGCGGGCTATTTATATGAAATACAAAATAATATATTAAAAAAATAATATTATAAAAACTACAAAAACGAGTTTTTTCGCCTGTTTCATCTCTGTTAAAGGAATCTAATTACTTTTTATTTTTACGATTTTTCATTTTATTTTATTTCATGTCCAATTAACATCGGTTACGGGAAAGAGAGGAGCCTCTGTTTTTAACCAAATGCGTACACCTCTGTAATACATCAGCTCAATTATTAACTCCTGATTATTAAAAGAACAGCTCTCAAGTTCCATATGCTCAGTAATTACATTAGCTATCAGAACCCTTCAGACCGAAACACAGTAACTTTTGCTTTTTTTTTGCACACTTTTGCTTCACGGCAAAATAACTGGCTATGCGGTTGTACTTCGACTAGAATTAGCTGCTGAGTATATAAACGATTAATTCATTGATAAATTTTACTTAAGAATAACAGAAACACTGTACAATAACGCTGCACACAAAATAGAAAATTTTACACTTATCGCGCCCAAAGAAGTTTTAATTCAAAAGAAACTTGTAGATCCTAAATTAGACGTTGATAAAACAAAATATGATACCCACAAAGACCGAAGTGTCCTTTTATTACCTAAGTAAAAATATATTACCGTAAAAAATACACAGGCCAATCTCGACTGGTCTTTGTTCATCAGAGCCGAGCCCATTCCCCGACCATGTTTTGGTTGTATCAACATCAGCTCCTTGATATTATAATAACTAGCTGACTCGCCCCAGCATCGCACGGAAGTCCGTATACAGAAAAACAGTACCAGCACGTTTCCACTTTTATGAGTAGGAGTAATGTTCGTAAAATCCTTAGTGGGTATCTATGTCGGGAAAGGAATATGTATGACGAATTTCGGAGATATCGTAGTGAGTCAATCATAATATCTCGCTTTTACATATAGAGATATCATGTTACTGGGTCTACCGCGTGGCCTAGTGGTCAGAGTAGCTGACTTTTGCACAGCGGGTCCTGGATTTGAAACACAAATTGTAGGTCGGGTTCTATTGTGATTGTTTCTCTCCGATCTTATCGCATGAGCACGGATCATGCGCGGATAGACTAGGACGAGTGAGTGCTTTTGGTCGCCCGAAAATTGTCGCTTTGGTCGAAGATTTACCGGAATCACTGTATCTATATATATTAGCAAAAAGTTTTTAAGGTGGGTGCTGAACGCGTAAATAAGTAGACGTAAATATGTCTTTTTTAGGATAACTTCATGGGTTGTCAACATATGAAAATCTGCTTCAATCTGCTTCTACTTTCTTCTTCACTCACTTCATCTAAATATGTTTAATTTATAAGGCATGCCGGTTTCCCCATGATGTTCTTCTTCATTGCCAGACACGTGGTAAATCAGCTCATGAAATAGTGGTGTCGGCATAGGTTCGACCCCAGATGGATATTTTAGGCTAGCGCCACGCCTCCGAGGTCCGAGCTACCACTTTTCAAGTTTCACTGCTTTTCGATTATAGCAAGTGAGAACCACATTTTATTAAAATCATATTAATAAATATAATTAATGTTTGGTAAATGTTGACTGCGTTACTATCAGACGAACAACAAAAGGGAATTAAACGGATAAATTTAATGGTTGTGATTATTAAATCGATATCATATTGATCTGATTAAATGACAAGGTGGACAAAAATCGCTATAAATACCCTTTGCGAAACTAATACCACCATAGTAGTGAAACTGCAAACCTCAAAGTAAGTTTACTCGACTATTTTTAAATTATTGATATTTCTCCTTAAAATTATATTTATAGATATTTTATACTTGAATAGCAGACAGTTAGTACATTGTATAATAAGAAAAATAACATTTATTATTTTTCAGACCGCCAAAATGAAATTCTTCGTTGCCTTCACTGTTCTCTTCGCCGTGGCGTCAGCCCGCGTCCTTCCTCCTGCTGTCATCGCCAGCGACAACCCTGAAGTCCAGGAGATTATAGCTGCCATCCAAAATCCCAGCACTGATCCTGCCACCGCCGCCGCCCTTGAGCAGATGCTCCTTGATGTCCTCGGACTCGGTGACATCAAACCCGATCCCGTTGAAGTGGTCGACAATTACGAGCCCATCTCCGTGGGACCCGCCATCGTTGACGATTACGAGCCCATCTCCGTGGGACCCGCCATCGTCGACAATTACGAGCCCATCTCCGTGGGACCCGCCATCGTCGAAGATGGAGTCTTGTCTCCTGCTCCTTTGGTTCAAATTATAATCAAAATCAACCAAGCTCTGGCTGATGCCATTGGTGGCTCCCCCGTTGTCGTTGACACTATCAACACTCCAGAACCTACTCCAGTCCAAGTAGTTGATGTCGCTGAGACTCCTGAGCAAGTCATTGTCGTCGACAGCCCCATCGTCGCCGAGCCTGTCGTTGTAGATCAGCCCGAGTCAGTCATTGTGGCTGAACCCATCATCTCTGTCCCCGCTATCGTCCATCCTGACATCCTCAATTAAAAAATAACAACTTGGAATTTGTGAGAAATGGCTTAATTTAAGCAAAGTTATGAAATATAATAAACATTTTCATAATTATTTTTTGTTTTAATTTTATACCTGAACAAATATGCATACAATTTTAAGCAATTATAAATGTTAAAATTGTTGATGATTTTGAGAAGACTAATTTTGGCATACGCAAATTTTTCTACTCTTATTTATTTAAATATCGAATGACAAAAGTCATTCAAATTTACAGTATTAATTTTTGTCTTATAAATGAAAATTTTAAGAAACTAATATTATTATAAGTTAATTAATAATTAATATTACCTTGGCCACTCAATGTCATAGTCTAGTCAACAAGTTCAAAAACGTGTTAAATAGACATAAAGCTCCTAAAAATATGTACGATAGCTCATTGGATGCGGAATGATGTCTACAAAAATGTTTTTTAAGGGCTTATTAGCACATAAAAAATTGCGATTGTTATAAAAAAAATAAGATTGAAAAAAAAAGGAATTTGGTTTTTTCTTAATAATTTCTAAAATAATTATATTTAAGGAATTTTGAAAAAAGATCCTGAAAGAGGAGGAAATTTCCAATAAAAAAGTCCCAACTCCGGGAATTCTATCTCTATTATTTATAATTTTTTTTTAACGCTGAAAATAGGGCTCCGCGAGGTCGTTACGGCATAGGCGCGCCGTCTAAAAAGCCAGTATATCACCTAAAATATTTTTTTTATAGTATTAAATAACAATATAAAAATTTGAAAAAATTATGGTGTAATCTAAACACTTGAACTAAAAAAACCTCGGTGAAAAAAAAATTTTATATCGATTTTTCAAAAAATTACACCATTGTTAATTAACTAATTTATTTCCAATCTCTGTTTTTATAAATTACGGAATAAAAGTTTAAATAATTCATCTATAAATTTTTCCCTTCGTGGAGCTCTTATCATTTAGGTACTTTATTTTAGTTAATTAACAAAAAATTAAATATCTAAAAAATGTTATGAAAAAATTTTTTTTAAGTAATATCTTATTATTGCTGTTTTTGCATCTACCATAGGTATTAATTAACATTGGAAAAAAAAATTTTACTCTATTTGTTAAGAAATTGTTTATAAACAAATAGACTATTTTGAGATTTTTTAAATTTTTTTTTTTTACCATCTTATTGTCTCTAATATAAATAATAGAGATAGAATTCCGGGAGTTGGGACTTTTTTATTGGAAATTTCCTCCTCTTTCAGGATCTTTTTTCAAAATTCCTTAAATATAATTATTTTAGAAATTATTAAGAAAAAACCAAATTCCTTTTTTTTCAATCTTATTTTTTTTATAACAATCGCAATTTTTTATGTGCTAATAAGCCCTTAAAAAACATTTTTGTAGACATCATTCCGCATCCAATGAGCTATCGTACATATTTTTAGGAGCTTTATGTCTATTTAACACGTTTTTGAACATGTTGACTAGACTATCAATGTGCATAACGAAAACGTTATGTCTATACATAAGAACTTAAATCAGTTTATTAGAATAGTGATGTTTATTCAGGTCCTTACATATGAAATTGGCGTTTTGTGTAGGAGGAACATATAGTCGTTTTTGTTTTGTAAAATATTTTTAATTAATCAAAGCACGTACCCTTGTTATCTATGCACTTTTGCCATCTCATATGTAGTTCAATGATCCCTTTTCTAAAAAATCATGGGGGCGAGAATCAATAATCTCTGAAGGCGGTTTTGTCTGCCACATCCGAGATGAATTTTTTTCCCTTGTAAGAAGTTATCCAAATTCCGGATAAATGGTAAGCTATTGGAGCAAGGTCCGGGAAGTACGGTGGATGTCCAATTGCAGCTCCTCTAGTTTAGCGGCCGTCTGTTGTGCAGTATATATAATTTCGGTGATGTAATTCGGTGCTGTTAGCCTTTTTGGCTTTTACAGCTTCATCGGATACTGTGCTCACAGGCCAGGGGCCCGCGTGCCAGGTTGGGTTTGACCCAAACATAAATACTTAAATAAACTCCTACAAACAAATCGAAATTCGGACTGTGTCGCGTTCGCTGCGTGCTTGCGCGACTTCGAATACGATTATCTCAAATGATTTTAAGTCGTCTAATGACCGTCAGAGGAAGGCTGCGGGCCTCCATTCGGACTGTCGACTTGTGTGTCGGTAACTCTGGGCGGTGAGAACCGCCCTGGAACACGGGTGTATCGTGTGTACGCTGTGTGATTGTCGACTGCTGCGCGCCGCTCTCTACGGCGGGCGCGCATCGTGGTGCGTGTTATATTAAAGCTATTAACTGTGTGTACAGTGTAGCCTGGATCGTGACTGACCGTATCGTGGTCAGGTAATGCTGAGACGTCCGTGTCGTCTAGCACGTTCCGCGGGCGACGTTTGCGTTCGGTCGCGTTTCTATCTGGTCGGTAATTTGCTGCTTTATAACCACCAGCGGGTTTGGATGAACCGCGGCTTTTTCGAAAAACCGCCGTGATAATTCTCTGAAGTGTTCAGAGATTAAGGGCATTTCACAGTCGCTGTGAAGGTCTACGTTGCGTTGATACCAACCGGCTCCGGTGGCAGTTCGCAAGAATCGATTTTGAACGCTCTGTAACTTCTTTAATTGATTGCCCGTCGCGTGAGCGAAACCGACGCAAGCATAGGCCATTACGGGTCTTATGCAAGGCGAAGTTTGTGTCTTAAGCACATTTTGCTTGAAGAGCAAGTTAATGGATAAAGTCGGCTTGAGATAAAAGCCGCTCTATTTCGAACGTTTTTTATGTGTGCAGCGAACGACATCGCTGCGTCTAAAGTGACCCCGAGGTATTTGACGCTCTTTTCCCAGGGAATAGGGCGTCCGAACAGGGTGATCGTGCCTAGATGATTGTTGCCGATTGTGTGAATTCGTCTAGTGGGCTTTGGCGTGCCCCTCGAGAAGTATATCGCTACGCTTTTCTCGGGGTTTACCTCTATTGTCCATTTCCGGAACCATTCGCCTAGGCGATCGGCTGCGGCTTGGAGATGAATCGTTATGCGGCCCTTGTGCTTGTCGGAATAGTACAGGGCCGTGTCATCTGCGAAAAGCGCAAGATTGACTTTCGGTTCTCTAGGAATATCGCTAGTATATAGCGAGAAAAGGAGTGGGAAGAGGCAGAAGCCCTGAGGGACACCCGCTCGGAGAGGGCGGCTTGAAGAGTGCGTTCCCTCTACCCGGAATCGAAATAGCCGGTTGGACAAGAAGGCTCGTATGATGTTCACGAGTCTGTCCGGCACTTTAGTGTGATACAACTTGTAATATAAGCCGCCGTGCCAGACTTTGTCAAATGCCTTTGCGACATCGAAAAATAAGGCCCCTGTGCCTACAGGCTTAGGGCGGTCGTTTAAATTCTCTAAAATGTGCTCCGTTAAGCGGTGCACTTGATGAGTACACGAGTGTTCGGGGCGAAAGCCGTACTGCTCATCTGGAAGAATATTATTGGTAAGGACATAGTCTTTTAAACGACTGAGTATAATTCGCTCATAAATCTTTGCCATCGAGTTGAGGATACTTATTGGGCGGTAATTTGACGGGATGTTCCTAGGCTTGTTAGGCTTCGGAATGCCTATAACGTCGGCTTCCTTCCAGGCGTCCGGTAAGGAGCAGCTGGAGAGGAGCGCGTTAAAAATACTAACTAATAGACACAATAGCGGCGTAGTTAGAGCTTTCATCACCCTGTTGTTTATGCCGTCGAGGCCGGGCGCGGATCGGTTTTTAAGATTTTTGACTATCTTAGTGACTTCGTCGATAGTCACTGGAGGCAGTGGTTCGCCCACTGGTGGTATCGCAGCCCTGCGTTCGAGTTCCGCGGCCACCTGCTGCAGATGGTCGGGATCCGCAGGCGCGAGAGACGGAGTGCATTGGCTCTCTAAAATGTCTGCGAGGCATTCGGCTTTTTCGCTGTCGTCGAAGGCGAGCGAGTTATCGTTCAATCTAATAAGTGGCGGCAGGGGTGAGACCGGCTCTGCTTTGAGAGATCGGGCCAACTGCCAGTAGGCAGTGTGCGACGGCTCGATTTTTCCAAGCATAGTGTCCCAGCTGTCTTTATTGTACTCAGATAAGCGCTCTTTAACATCCCTTTGTAGGAGGCGTAGTCTGAGTCTGTTCGCGTCTGTTCTGTATCTATCGTGCGCTTTGGCCGCACGGTTCTTTTCTCTAATCAGGCGTCGGAGGTCCGTCGGTAGATTACAGCGTCGATCGTTCGACACCGTAACCGTCCGGGAGGATTCTCCGACGACTGTTTTGAGATGGTTGGAAAAAGATTTTATCGCTCGGCAGGCTACCTCTGGCGAGTCGATAGTATTAGGAATTTCGTCTAAGTGCTGAGAGCTCGTAGCCTCGAGTTTGACTCCGAGGATACGCCAGTCCACAATGGTTTTGGTCTGAGTGACCTCACCATTCGGCTGGCCCAGCTTAAAAACGACCGGACGGTGGTCCGACTCAAGTTCGTGAAGCGTAACTATAGAGTCTATTGCTAAGTTCACGTCCTTAATTATAGCTATGTCTAGAATATCCGGCTGCTGATATAATTGCGTCGGTACTCTAGTTGGTGTTTCGGGAGCTATAACGTTTACGTTAATGCTCTCCGCTAAGTCGTACAGTTTATTACCGTTCGTGTTATTAACGTTGGAATTCCAACTACCGTGCTTGCTGTTCAAGTCTCCGGCAAGTATAACAGAACGATCTAAGTCTAGTAGAGATTTTAAATCTGATTCTAATATTTGTCTGGATGGCGAGAGGTATACTGATGCTAGTACAAGCGGCCTGTGGCCGGTCATTGCTATACTACACGCGGAAGCTTCTATATTAATTAAGTCTGGAGTATCGAGCGCAATACAGTGCAAGGACTTTTTATAGTAAATCAGCGTTCCGCCTTTCGCGGTCGCTCTGTCGTTACGGATGCATTTCTAATTGGCTATCTTAGGATCGCGCATACTAGGTTTTAAGAAAGTCTCTTGCACTAGCATAACATCGATGTCATTATCGCGAAGGAAATTCGCGACTTCAACTAACTACGTCTTAAGACCGTTTGCGTTAAAATACGAGACAGTCAGAGAGCGAGGTTTAATCCTACCTATATGGGACGCCATTGGTAACAATTAAAAATTTATGTACGACGCGGCGCGTGAAGTTTAGGGCATTGAAACGTCCAAATAGCGTCGATGACGTTCATGTGCTCTACGGTAGCCATGACTCGATCTTGAGGAGACTTTGCTTCGCGGATTTTGCGTGCTAAGTTCGAATGTTTGGCAACATTTATGCTGCGCATGAAGCCGCAAATTAGCGAGAAATCTGCGGCGAAATTTGACGAGCCCTGAATTTTAGGCGTAATGATTTGAGGCGCGGGCCGTGAAGCGGCTGCGCCTTTCGGCGTCATGGGCAGAGGTTTAGTCCAGGCGTTAGGCGTTAGAGCGTTAGAGCCACGCATCAGCTTTTGTTGTTGCATGAATGGGCCGGCTCGACCGGGGAAGTACCACGACTTCACAGAATACCGACGTGAAGTAGATGTTTAACAAACTTCTGCGTTTCGTCTGGTGAGTGCAGGTAACCGGAGGCCCACCCACCCCCTCCCCCAAAACATGGTAGCGGAAACAAAAAATCTACCCCAGGGGGGTACCAGCACCACCGGTGCTGGAGAATCCCCCTCTGGGCACCCGCGCTCGGGCTACCAGTCGCTACCTGAGCGTGGGTGCTCAAGCTGCCCCTCGTATTCTGGGGCTCTATTCCCCAAGTGTTCGAGGAAAACGTAGCAAAAAAACTACGGCACCCCTTACCACGCTTGCCGTGGATTTCTGCAATATCAGGGGACTACATTCCAATCTTGATGCCGTCCACTACCATCTGGAGACGGCAAAGCCGGCCTTGCTTTTTCTTACCGAGACGCAGATGTACTCTCCGGCGTATACCTCTTATCTTTCCTACCCGGGGTACAAGCTGGAACATTCCTTTGTGCCCCGGGACGGGGTTTGTGTGTACGTCAGAGAGGATATATGTTCTCAACGCCTCGGCTGCCTTGAAGGTAGGGACCTGTCCACCCTTTGGCTACGCATAGACAGCGACGACCACTCTCGTGTCTATGGGTAATACCGAAACTGACCGACTCATCGACCACATCCAAATGGCTGCAGATTCTGTGGTACAGCAGATTCCACTCGCAGAGATCGTGATACTCGGCGACTTCAACGCCCACCACGCCGAATGGCTTGGATCGCGAACAACCGATAATGCGGGGAGATCTGTCTGTGACTTTGCCCTGGCATATGATCTGACACAACTGGTTACTTCGCCGACGCGGGTACCAGATGTGGAAGATCATACACCTTCCCTGCTGGATCTTCTGCTGACCTCTCATCCGGACGGCTATGTGATCTCCGTCGATGCCCCTCTGAGATCTTCGGACCACTGTCTGATCAGGAGTACAGTGCCTATCATGTGCCCAATGCGATCGCGATCTGCAGGTTCGCGCCGTGTATGGCACTATAGGTCGGCGGATTGGGTCTTTCTTTGCATCCTACCCATGGGGGCGGGTTTGCTTCTCGCTGGATGATCCCGACGTCGTTGCCGGGTCTGTCGCCGATGTGGTGCTTCAGGGAATGGAACTCTTCGTTCCATCCTCTGTGGTACCCGTCGGCGGTAGGTCCCAACCTTGGTTTGGTGGCACCTGCAGAATGGCATCTCGCCAAAAGCAGCAGTGTTACCGGGCCTGGGCTTATGCATCGGCGTCTCGGGATTTAAAAACCAGCGACTTTAAAAAGAAGTACAACTATTCTTCCAGGTCCTTCAAAAGAGTAATTGCTAAAGCAAAGTCGGAGCACATTGGCCGAATTGGTGAGAGACTAGGTCGCCTTCCTTCGGGAACCCGTGCGTTCTGGTCTCTCGCCAAGGCTGTCCAAGAGAATTTCTGTCAGCCATCACTACCATCTCTGCACAGGGAGGACGATTCACTGGCCCATGACGCAAAGGAGAAAGCCGATCTTCTGGGCTCTCTTTTTGCGTCCAACTCGACTCTTGACGACAGGGGGACCTCACCGCCGACCATCCGGCGGTGTGGGTGCTCTATACTCGACATCAGGTTCTGGCAAAGCTCAGTGCGCAAAGCACTACTCTCCCTAGATATCAACAAGTCGAGTGGGCCTGATGGCATCCCACCTATTGTGCTGAGGATGTGTGCTCCAGAGTTGGCACCGGTTTTAACGCGTCTTTTCCGGTACTCCTACTCTCTAGGCGTCGTCCCGAAGTCATGGAAGACAGCTTTGGTGCACCCGATCCCTAAAAAAGGCGACCGCTCAGATCCGTCCAACTACAGGACGATTGCCATCACCTCATTGCTCTCCAAAATTATGGAGTCCATTATGAACTGCCAGCTCTTGAGGTACTTAGAGGAGCACCAGCTGATTAGCGACCGCCAGTACGGTTTCCGTCGGGGTCGCTCGGCTGGTGATCTTCTAGTGTACCTCACTCATCGATGGGCGGAAGCAGTCGAGAGTAAGGGGGAGGCCCTGGCAGTTAGCTTGGACATAGCGAAGGCCTTTGATCGGGTCTGGCACAAAGCGCTTCTTTCGAAGCTGCCTTCTTACGGGCTTCCCGAGAAATTCTGTAATTGGGTCACCAGTTTTCTCACAGACCGGAGCATCAAGGTCGTAGTTGACGGTGCATGCTCGGACTCTAAGTCTGTGAATGCTGGTGTCCCACAAGGCTGTGTGCTATCACCAACCCTGTTTCTTCTGCATATCAATGATATGTTGCAAATTAGTAACATTCATTGCTATGCAGATGACACTGGTGATGCCGTATACACCAGCCGTGCTAATATTTCTCGGGAACACGTTGACGAGTACCGGAACAAACTTATGTCTGAAGTCGAGTTTTTGTTAGACAAAATCTCGAATTGGGGCCGACTAAATCTAGTCCAGTTCAACCCCAAGAAGACACAGGTTTGCGTGTTTACCGCTAAAAAGAAACCCTTCCACGTATCACCTAATTTTGAGAGCACTCCCCTCGTTGCCTCAGCCAGTATCGGTATTCTTTTCGTCGACATATCGAGTGACGTTCAGTTTCGCGGTCACCTGGAAGGGAAGGCCAAATTGGCTTCCAAAAAGCTTGGCGTCCTCAGTAGAGCGCGACAGTACTTCATGCCGGCCCAACGCTTGCATCTTTATAAGGCGCAGGTTCGGCCGCACATGGAGTACTGTTCTCATCTCTGGGCGGGGGCGCCCCAGTGTCAGCTACTTCCATTTGACCGCATTCAACGGAGAGCGGCTCGAATCGTCGACGACCATGTTCTATCTGATCGGCTTGATCCACTGGCTTTGCGAAGAGATGTTGCATCCCTTTGCATTTTTTATAAGATCTACCATGGGGAGTGTTGACCGAAGAATTGTTCGGATTAATTCCAGCCGCTGCTTTTCACCATCGCACATTGCGGCATAGCGCGAAATTCCAACGTCACCACCTTGATGGTTGGCATTCCAACACAGTGCGTTTTTCGCGCAATGTTCTGCCCCGCACAAGCACCATATTCAATCTGCTGCCGCCAGCGGTTTTTCCGGACCGATACGACTTAGGGACCTTCAAGAATAGAGCCTATTCCTTCCTCAAAGGCCGGCAACGCATCTGTTATTCCTCTGGTATTGTAGATGTTCATGGGCGGCGGTGATCACTTACCATCAGGTGAGCCGCTTGCTCGTTTGCCTCCTCTAACATAAAAAAAAAATATGCGGCGCTCTGGCTTTGGCTCGGCCCGGTAGTCCCGTCAGAGGGGCCGGACTTCGCTGCAGCCGGAGCGGACACAGGCGCTGCTGTGGTTTTAGGCGCGGTTGTCTGTGCGGGTTTATTTGCCGGCTTTGGAGCGGGAGGCTGAGGCTGCGAGGCCCCGGGGCCCTTCCTACTGCCGTTTTTCTTGGCGCCCATACGCTTTTTACTTTTCGGCGCTCTGTCGCACCCGCGGTAGTTCGCAGGGTGTCCCAGCTCGCCGCAAAGTATGCAGCTAGGGGGTTCTTGCGCCTCGGGTGTACGAGCGCAGTTCGTTGTGCTATGATCCCCGAGACATTTAACGCACCGGGGTCGAGCGTAACAATTTCGAGCCGAGTGTCCGTACAGTTGGCATCGGTGGCACTGACCAACGATGCCCCTGTTACGGGGTGCTTCTACAGATAGGCCTGAGAGGCCACAGATCGACTTGACATTGAAAATTTGTTTGCCTTCCGGAGTTAGCTCCAGGATGGCAAGAACAAGATCGTAGTATTTCTTGTTGTGGGGGTGATGCATGCGATGCACCTCCAGAACAGGAATATCTTTGGCTTTGATGTCGTTAAGAATGTGGCTTGTCTCTAGCTCTTTCGGCAAGCCTCTGATGACTACGCGGAGTCGACGGTCTTCCGCGAGTGAGTACGTGTGGAAACTAATGTTCCTAGCACGTAGATGGCTGGTAACGGCCCTAAAGTCGCTAACGGTGCTTAGGTATACGCGGATACCTTGCTCTGCCGTCTGTGCCTTCGGGCAAATAATCTTTAGGTTTGTCATCCAAATTGACAAATCGTTCCACTGCGCCTTATCTTGTAATATAATTGGCGGCGGTGGCTTAGAGACGCGTGCCGCGGGATGCGCGGGCAGCGACTTTTCAATTGTCTGGCGTGTATTTGACACGCCTTTTTTTGCCGGGTTCCGTGAAGCGGACGGCGATGTGGTTTACGAGTAAGGCTCGGTATCCCTTTTCGCGGCGCGTTGTTTGGCTTTTCTCACGACAACGGTGAAGCCGTCGTCGTGCCTGGCTTCCTCCTCGCAGTCCATGTCGGATACAGAGTCCGAAAGGGCCGCGGGCCCACAAATGGGTTGCGATTCGCGGAAGAAAGGCGCAGGTGCGTTAGTCGTTCTATTGCTCGATGAATTGCACTCATTAGTGTCGGGTTTAGTACCCTCAGGCGCAGGTGCAGATTAGGCGGTTTTATTGTCGGCTATTAAGCCGCTAATTGTCTCGCACACAGGTGCGGATGAGTCACCGTGCACAGGTGCAGGTGAGGCGGGCTCTAAGGCCGGCGATGACGGGGCGTCGGAGTCGAACGTGGTCACGCGGCTCCTTTGCTGGATTAAACTCTCCAGGCAAATTCCGGGAATGTCTTCGGACGTGAGGCAGTAAGCCTGGTACTGCGCCCAGATGTCGGGGTACGCGAGACGCAAAAACTCTCCTAATTTTGATATCTCCGTTGCTGGAGCATTGGTTGACGCCATTTCGAACGGTCGATTTGGCGGTGTGTGACACAAATTTAAAAAAAAATTCCCTACGTGAGCAGGGAGCTGTGTACTAAAAACTAATTCACCTTACTACTGCCTTACGCTTTAGGTGCGAGAGGGTGTGTACCTAGCTGTTGCCTAGCGCAACAAGCGGACACAAAAAATATAATAGCCGCCTCTGAGGCGAGAATGTGTGTGTAGTTACTACTCACGGTTTTACCCTGTCACGTACGCACACCACAAAGCACAACACTTCCACTTTGAGGGAGACGGTCGGTGAAAGCACGAACGAAGAAATACCAAACACACCGCTACGGTAGCGGGTGTTGGACACTATCAATAACGATAACAACTAGCTACTACAGACTGCGGTCCATAGCTTATGCGAGCTGTCAACTAGGTTGCGCATAGAGCGTGGTCGGTTGAGTTCCGTACTGCGCCAGAGCGCATGAGCGAATGTATTGTGCAGTGTGTGTGTGGTCTAGCGTTGTCCTGAAGCAGCAGTGGCTAGAGCGATTGACCAGCCTCGGTTGTTTAGCAGCTAGTTCTTCCAGCATGGTTTGCAGTTACTGACTATAGATATCTGCCGTAATCGTTTGACTAGATTTTAGAAAGCTGTAGTGAACGACACCGACACTAGTCCACCAAACACTCACAAGTAACTTTTTCTGAGTAAATTTTCGCTTAGGGCAGGATTTGGCTGGTTCTCCAGGGTTCAGCCATTGCGACGAGTGCTTCCGATCATCGTACAAGATCCACAGGTAATATCCCACCGTTCATGCTTTTTTAAATAAATAATAATCTATAAATATATAATATCTAGAAACTTTACTGAACAGAGATTTATAAAAAGGGTTATTATAATATTAAGTAATACGATGAACGATAATAAACCCTTTGAATGATGTGATCGCTGACAAAATATTTCTTTACCATCTTTATATTTTTATACCACTAGCTATGCTCGCGACTACGCTCGCGTGGAAATTAAGATTTTTAAGATGGATGTAAGTAGAAGTTTTTAACGTTAAAAAAATGAAGCAAGTTTTTATTTTAAGCGATTCTTTGTAAATTTATATATAATGTTTTACGACTAAAAAAAAAAGATTTGCAAAAAAGCGGATACTTGATGAGTTTCATTCGCCTGTTTCTTCTCCCTCAGAGTAATTTCTACCAAAATATATATATATAATAATTAAAAGCTGATTATATCGAACCAAAAGTAATAATTACATCAGGACGTCAAACATCTCAATCCTCCCGTGTCCATTGGGGTACTGTAAAACGTTCGATTCTTATTATTTCGGATACGGGAATTCACTTATATTAAATTCGAGTAAATATTACTCGAATTATAATATTAACAATATTATAATTCGA
Organism: Luehdorfia chinensis; assembly: GCA_019845155.1. Taxonomy (NCBI): domain Eukaryota; kingdom Metazoa; phylum Arthropoda; class Insecta; order Lepidoptera; family Papilionidae; genus Luehdorfia; species Luehdorfia chinensis. The sequence continues at coordinate 4,625,472 of JAHVAK010000012.1, read as the reverse complement.
GAGTCATCATCATTATCATCAACAGCCAGCAAGAAGTTCACGATTGGACACATAACTCTTTCAATTTGGGAGGACTTCCGTTACCGTCACTCTTCGCATTTAAATAAGCGATCGCAAACATGGAAGTAATGAAAGTTTTTTTCTAGAAGTCCTTATAACCTTTTTACTGGTGGTAGGATTCTTATGCAGGAATCCGTCTAGGTATTTACTACCTGAGGACCAGTTATTCTGCAGAGAAGAATTAGTGTGCAAACATTACTGTGTTGCGGTCTGAGAAGTGCGGTGCGGACACTGAGAGTTAGCGTAATTACTGGGAATATGAGACTAAAGAACTGTAGTCCCTTAAGACTACAGTTGATGAGGGCAGTGTGATGCCACACATAAATATTTTGGGTGACACAGCATTTGTTATAAGCAAACCTTGCGCTTACCATCGGGTGAACGTTTTACTCGTCTCGTCACTTTCTCAAATAAAAAAACCAACTGATATTGACAGGACACACACACATTAATCGCTTATTACCCTAATTATGAAATATGAATTTATGTGAAATCTGTAAAAATATTATCTATGTAGTACTACGTTGTGTACGATGTTGCACATATTATAATGCATATTGGCTCTTAAAACAAGTCACCTTGCATGTATGTTTATTAATTATAAGAATTACACTTGTACACTCCTTTTATGAATATTTTTTTTTTATTTAAAAGACTGGTTGTATCGTGAAGTTTTACCAAGTAACAACTATTGTAAGTAAACATTTTACAACAATTTAACGCTGATTAAAAAAAACCTTAAAGTAGACATTTCTTTTAAAAATTAATCTGTACACACACATTCATTTTCTCTAAATTAAAAGTCATTGCACGAACATGTTCTCGTTCGAATTCAAATAAAAGCGCGCGAAACAATAGAAACTGAATGAAGTGCATGTATTTTTTTACATTCATGAGAAATATCGTTTGTAATTAGAACTGCAATAAATCACAATTCAAAAGAGGTTAAAGTTAAATTGAGTTTTCCTCAGCTACGTAATGCCAAAATAAGATAATTTTGACATTTTAAATAGCTTAAAATTATAAACCTGTCATATATCAAATAACAGCCTAGCCTGTTTACAAAACGGCGCCGTACACCATGCGGCCCGAATGACAATCAGCCATTCCATCAAACAACGACTATGTTCAATAACGTTTAACGACTTGCCTAGCCGAGACATTTGAAGAAATAAAATATTACAGTGGGAGTGTGTAGTGACAACTTCCTTCCGCGCTTCCGACTTTACAAATACACTAAGGTGTGGGGCAGATAAGACGTCGTTGAGTCGGGGTTGGCCAATTCGGTTCTGTGACTTACTATATTGTTTGTTAAATCATTATGTTATGTTTAAAAATAGTTTAGAAGAGAAAGATGTGTGTCATGATAGTCGTAGCATGGGCACAGATGTGGGCTCTGTAGACAGAGACGTAGGAAAGATGCGTGACTCTGTGTATGAATGTAAAAATAGTTTACTAATAAAGAATAATTAATGTCAGTTCCATTCATCTCATATCAGTCCTATTTCATCTTTTCTTTGTCACATGGTCACTGTATTCTACATATGTACGGCCTAAGTGTCCGCCAGCCCGTTTATTAAATGTTATATTAAACACATTTGCTGAATATCATTCAGGCCACTGGTTGAACGGCGCCGTTTAGTAAAAAGGCTAGATTGTTAATTAAAGTGCTAATTACGCTAGCTGGCTGCTATATACACATTAACTTATTTACAGAGTTAAAACAAATGTTTTATGTAAATAAAAAATGTATATGAAATTAAGCGATCTTTCAAAAAGTCTGGGTCGTTAATGTTCACTAAGAAAGGATGATAGCGGACACGGGGATTATGAGCTGAGCCACAATTACTGATTCGGGATTTTCTTGAATAATAATAGGCTCAGCGATGATGGGTTTCTCGACAACTACAACTTGACGGGGGTTTCAGCGGCATCAACTACTTGGACTAGTAGGCGCTGAGGTGGGCACAAGGCTTGCTTGATTTCAATAGTAATTTGAACCAAAGGAGCCGGTGACACCATAGCTGGGCTGGTATCCACAGGAGACTGGGCTGGTACCCTCTGATCGTCGACGATGGCGGATCTTACGGAGATGAACTCGTAGTTGTTGACAATATCAACGGGATCGGGCTTAATGACACCGAGAACATCAAGGAGCATCTGATCAAGTGCAGCGACAGTGGCAGGGTCAGTGCTTGGATTTTGGATGGCAGCAACAATCTCCTGGACTTCAGGGTTGTCATCGCTGATGACAGCGAGAGTGAGGACGCCGGTCATGCCGCCACAGCGAAAAGAACAGTGAACGCAACAAAGAATTTCATTTCGGCAGTCTGAAAAACAATAAATGTTATTTGTCTAATTTTTCGATGTACGATCGATCTATCTTACTATTCGATTAAGTAGATATTAACTTTTGAAAATAACTTTAAAGAGAATTATTAAATAAATTAGTTAAACAAACTCACTTTTGAGGTTTGCTGAATACCAATGTCGTAGTGCTTTTACAATAGGTATTTAGATCGATTTTAATCAACCCTTACGTGTAATCCAATTAATAGAGTATCGATTTAATAATCGCAACCATCATATTTATCCGTATAAACCTTTTTTTGTGTCTGACTATAATACAGTCAAGGTACACGGAAGACTAATATCATAATTATTTAACTTCATGTACACATTATGTACAAAAGTGTATAGGCGGGGACTTAATTAATTAAATTATAAGAATTAATAAAAAAAATAAAGCATTCCGTGAGGGTCTTAGTTTCTGCAACTTAAAAGCTATGGCAGTGCTTTTACTGTCTAAGCTTTATTCCATTAGAATGCCCAGACAAACAATCAGACGACATCAACTAAACTAAGGAAAATATCATCTGACGAAGTCAACATAAAATTTCCCCCGCTTTTTAGGTTTTCTTGCAGTATTGATTGTGTTTTCGGATCTATGTGTGCACTGTGTAATATTCAGTAGTATACAGTAGTCTAGTATACATTTAAAAATACTAGACATAGTTGCCTTGTCCAGCAAACAAGGTATAACATAGGGTAAGGCGACCCGGCCTCTCCAGCTACTACTGTCTCCTCCTGCTTCTTCCAAGAGTTTAAGAGATTAAGTACCCCGTTAATCCCTACCATAGAGTTATTTGATCTTCCAATCCCCTAGAAAAATACAGTCGAATACTTAGGCGTCCTACTCGTCTCAAAACTCGCCTTCGGTCCACACATTAACCGCGTAAGGAACCGGGCGACTTTCCTCTTTGGCCGATTACACCTGTTTCTAAACAAAAATAGCAAAATGTCTCTACGTAACAAAATTAAATTATTAAAAGCCAGTATTCAGCCAATCATGAAATAGGCAAGCTTCGTATTTGAGTCACCTAATTAATATTTTTCACTTCCTTTTTGCCAAGCCAGTGGTTGCCGTGCCGATGGCTTTCTACTCGTGGGAGCAAGAACGTTGCCATTGTTGCATTTTGGGACGTGTTGAAAACACGTACCAAAATGGCGGCAAGTAGTCCTCTGCTGAATATGCCTATATTCTCTCCCACAGATTGCCACAATAGTTTGTAGCTCTCATTATAGGGCGATTTTGCCATAGTTGCCACGCTTGACGGGTTGGTAACCGCAGTTTATTTATTGAGATGTTCCAGGAAGATACTGCTACCCATCTCCTGGTTCCTGCCCATTCAATTTAGTTCAGTTTTTTTGGCAATACGTCACATCTACCATATATTTTTCACTATCGGCCAAAGGATTAACTGGTAGAGAATCCCAAAAAAGCATTAAGTCAAGAGGTGGTAGAATTTAGATGCAGGAATCTGCCGTTACAATTGTTCTTTGGTTTTGCAAAAATAAAGAAAGATAGGAGAAAATAAAGAAAATAATGAATGATTTCACAATACCCAGATTGGCCTATATTGGAACACGACATACCTACATGTATGTCTTACGTTTTTGTTTTACGGATTTACAACCGCATGACTTTAAAACAGGTTTATCAGCCGTGCATTCATGTTTATCCTAAAGTTCCTGTTTCATATTAATCCATTTAATACTTAGAGATAAATGAGATGTTTCTGCAAAAAAATTTAATATAAGCTAAAAAAATGATATATCAAAAAAGACATTACAATTTAATTCGTTCAAATTAATCAAGTTTTCGTTATAAATAGGCATTCTATAATAATTTGTCATTAGACAGTACTAATCTTTTCCACTGGTGGTAGAATTCCTATGCAGGAATCCGTCTAGGTAGGTACGGCCAGTTATTCTGCCGTGAAGCAGTAGGTATCGCCGTGTGGTAGCGGCCTAAGAGAATCTACCACCCCATTCCATCCCGTGGATGTCGTAAAAGTCGAAAGAGGAAAATTAAAACCAGGAGAAGGGCAGCAGCATCTTCCTGGAACATCTGAATAAATAAACTGCGGTTGCAAACCCGCCTGCCAAGCGTGGCGATTATGACAAAATCCCCTATAATATGAGAGCTACAAACTTTTGTGGCTATCTATGGAGGAGGCCTATGTTCAGCAGTGGACTTGTGATAGGCTGAAACGACGATGACGACGACGACGATGAAGCAGTGCAAACATAACTGTGTTTCGGTTTGAAGGGCACTGTGCGCTAGCGTAATCACTGGGCATATAAGAATTAAGAACACAGAAATGTTCTGGCTGACATAGCATTTGTTATGGGCAGACGTTGCACTTACCATCAGGTGAACGTGTGCTCGTTTCATCACTTAATCCATTAAAAAAAATTAAAGAATCATATCCATTAAATCGGTAGTAATCGGGCAGTTTCAATAAATTACGAGCCAAACTAGTCTTACAATTACTTTAAAATATTTTTAAGCACGTTATCTGTTGGTAAAAAACTTTAAGAGAAGTACGACGTCGTCCGCAGGGATTTTTTAAATTTAACGATAATAAGCCGAAAACAGTTCATATAAAAATTTCTGTATACAAAATAAGTAACATACTTATTATTAATTTATAAAGTAGATTTATGGGTATTTTAATCTAATACGTGCATGCTGCCTTCACTCCATTCCAAGTAATATATTAAAGAATCAGTTATAATTTATAAGGTAAGTAAAGGCTAGTCTCCGTGTGCTTTTTGTGTGTTTGTTTATTTTTTTATCGTATACAATGATACAAGTTTATTTACCACAATTACTATAAAGTTTACCAATCTTTTGCTTTCGTACATCTTATCTAAACACCGTATATATCCTCTAGTTCCGTTCCTGACTGATAAAACCCATTAATTAAGTGAGATAACACTGTACTCGAATATTTTGAATGAGTTCATTAATACTTAGATATCATATGTGTACACGTTAATTACAATTAGTTTTAATTCATTATAATTTGTCCGACCGTAGTGCTGTCGAGTGTATTACCATGAATAAGTTTCTATAATTTTTCTATGTTATTTGAAGGATAAAGTAAAGTAAAAAGTTTACTTATTTTCGAAATTATATTAAAACAATTTTTTTTTTTTTAAAGTTATTTTTAACACATTCATTTTAATAAAAATAATCCCGTCAACTGTGATAACCTACGACAATCCATAGGTTCAAGAGTTCGTTGCTGCTATCCAAAGTCAAACATTGACCCCGTGACTGCCCATATCCTTGAACAGAAACTTCTTGAAGTTCTCTGTGTATCCAAGTCCGTATCCAATAAAGTTAGACACCTTTGCCGACGTGGATGCTGAACAGTGCTGGTTTTAAGCATAGGCCCGGAAGGCCCGCGCAGAGGGCGGCAACATTTAGGAGCGCATAAAGATCAATATTGATTGGCTTTTACGGACGTTAATGTTTAAAAGATGTTTTATTTTTAAGACTAGTATTATTTTGTTGATACTATTGAGTATGCAATCACTAAAAAGTCGTTAACACGTTAGAAAGGGTCCGCCCAATAAAGAATAAATAAATAAAACTAAACTACTAAAATGTATTGATAATACTATTACAGAACCAGAAGTGCGCGTTACTGCAATTTGTACAGCCACCTTTTCTTGCCTAATATTACCGTAATTAAAAAAAGTATGCTTATAACTATATAATAAGTACCACAGCTGAGCACAGGTCTTCTCTCATTTTTGAGAGTGATTTGATGCTGGGAAGAGTCCGTCCCGCTCTTCCAATGCAGGATGGCGAACTTCAAATGTCCTTGAAATATTATATTGATCAGACATGCAGGTTTCCACAGGATGTTTTCCTTCACCACTGAGCACGTGGCAATAAGCACTTACATCTGCAGAACAGTTTTAGATGTGCCGGCACCACCTTTTGAACTCGGGCACTAGCATACTATGATATAAACATGTCGCCCGACCCTTGAACTACCGCAACCAATTCAATCAAACCCCACCAGCCAGAAAAAAATACACAGACCAATCTCGACTGGTCTTTGTTTATCAGCGCCGAGCTCATGTGACCATCTTTAGGTCCTTGATATTGTACGAGGGTGGATTGAAAAGTACTCGGCCTAACCAAGAAAATAAACACATACTAAATCAGTTATATTTTTATTTTTCTACATAATCACCATCAAGTTCAATACACTTTTGCCACCTCCCCTTCCAAGCATTTAGACCGTTAAAAAAAATGATTCTTCCTTAGAGTCAAAATATGCGTCTACAGCTGCTTTGACCTCGTCGTTTGTCGAAAATCTTTGACCTCCCAAGTGCTTTTTTAGGTTAGGGAACAGAAAGAAGTCTGATGGTGCCAGATCAGGTGAATACGGCGGATGCGGTAACAGTTCAAAGCCACAGTTGTGAATTCCAGCCATTGACTGTACTGACGTGTGAACACGGGCGTTATCTTGATGAAACAGGACTTTTCTTCTGAGCATTCCTCGACGTTTTTCTTTTATTTCCTCTCGTAAACGACGTAGTAAGGTGCAGTAGTAATCAGAGTTTATAGTCTGACCCCTTTCAAGATAATCAATCATAATCACACCTTTCGAGTCCCAGAATACTGAAGCCATCACCTTATTTGCCGACAAAATCGACTTAGCCTTTTTAGGGGGTGGTGAACCAGGTCTTCTCCACTGTTTTGATTGTTGTTTTGTTTCCGGTGTACAGTAATGAACCCATGTTTCGTCCATAGTAACAAAACGATTCAAAAAATCATCTGCATCGGCTTCAAATAACTCCAAACAGTCGCGTGAAATAGTCAATCGCGCGCGTCCTTTTTTGTTAAACTGAAAGCAGTCGCGGAACCCACCTCGCAGACACCTTGTGGAAACCCAACTCGTTGACAATGATGTTTTGAGTTCGTTCATAAGAGATGCCTATAATCTCGACTATCTCTCTAATTTTTAATCTGCGGTCTCCCATTATTAAATCAAGTACTTTTTTAATATTTTCGTCAGTAGTTGACGTCGAAGGCCTTCCAGAGCGGGGTTCATCTTTCACACTCTCTCTACCACGCTTAAATTCTGCTATCCATTTTTTGACGGATGAATATGACAGAGCACAATCGCCTAATGTACTGACCATGTCATCATGGATGGCTTTTGATGATAGCCCCTTCTTATAGAGATACTTAATGACGGCACGCTGCTCGATTTGCTCCATTCGCGGAAATTATGACCGATTACTTTGTTAATAAATTTATAAAATCACAACTAATTATCGCACACGTTTCGAACTTCACACAATGAACTAGTCTGAACTGAACTAAATAATGTGGGTAGATTTGATTTTTAGAATTGAATGGATCTGTGTTAGGCCGAGTACTTTTCAATCCACCTAGTATTAAGTAGCTGACCCGCCCCGGCTTCGCATGGAATTTATAGTTATATTAAATTCCGTATAGAGAAAAACAGTACCGTTTACAATTTTACGAGTAGGAATAACGTTCGTAAAATCCGTTCTTAGTTGGTATCTACTCGTATATCGGGAAAGGAATATGTATGCCAAATTTCGATTGCGATGAGTCAGTGCTAGATTGCTTTTGTACATACAGACATCATGTTACTGGGTCTACGCCTACCGCGTGGTCTAGTGGTAGATGGCTAGTGGAGTCGCTGACTTTTGCGCAGCGGTCCTAGATTTGAAACACAAATTGTTTATTTTTAGGTCGGGTTTTATTGTGATTGTTTCTGTGTCCCTGATACTGCGGAAATTGTCGTGGTCGAAATTGTCCAGGAGTCACTGCATCACTGGGTCTACAAATATTTGAAAAATGTTTTTAAGGTGGCTGCTGTAATGCTAATTAGACATTCGCTACGGTAAATAAATAGACGTCAATAAGTCTTTTTAAGGATTACTTCATATATGAAAATCTGCTACAATCTGCTTCTACTTTCTTTTTCATTCTGTTTCCCCATGATGTTCTTCTTCTTCACTGCCAGGCACGTGGTAAATCAGCTCATATAATAGTGGTATCGGCATCGGGGATCGACCCCAGATCGATATTTTAGTGGTGCTAGCCGCCACGTCTCTGAGGTCCAAGCTGCCACTTTTCAACTTTCACTGCTTTTCGATTGCAGCAAGTGAGAATCTCATTGAGTGCATTTAATTTTTTAATAAATATAATTATAGCATTAATGTTAGGTAAATATTGACTGCGTTACTATCAGAAGAATAACAAAAAAGAATTAATATATTTAATGGTTGTGATTATTAAATCGATATCATATTGATCTGATTAAATGACAAGGTGGACAAAAATCGCTATAAATACCCTTTGCAAAACTACTACGACCATAGTACTGAAACTGCAAACCTCAAAGTAAGTTTTCTCAACTAATTTGTAATTATTTAATATATTTCTCCTTAAAATTATATTTTTAGATATCTCATACTTGAATAGCAGATAGTTCGTACAATGTATAATAAGAAAATAACATTTATTATTTTTCAGACCGCCAAAATGAAATTCTTCGTTGCGTTCACTCTTCTTTTCGCCGTGGCGTCAGCCCGCGTCCTTCCTCCAGCTGTCATCGCCAGCGACAACCCTGAAGTCCAGGAGATTATAGCTGCCATCCAAAATCCCAGCACTGATCCTGCCACCGCCGCCGCCCTTGAGCAGATGCTCCTTGATGTCCTCGGCCTCGGTGACATTAAACCCGATCCCGTTGAAGTTGTCGACAATTACGAGCCCATCTCCGTGGGACCCGCCATCGTCGACAATTATGAGCCCATCTCCGTGGGACCCGCCATCGTCGAAGATGGAGTCTTGTCTCCTGCTCCTTTGGTTCAAATTATAATCAAAATCAACCAAGCTCTGGCTGACGCCATTGGTGGCTCCCCCGTTGTCGTTGACACTATCAACACTCCAGAACCTACTCCAGTCCAAGTAGTTGATGCAGCTGAGACTCCTGAACAAGTTATTGTCGTCGACAGCCCCATCGTCGCCGAACCTGTCGTTGTAGAACAGCCAGAGTCAGTCATTGTGGCTGAACCCATCATCTCTGTCCCCGCTATCGTCCATCCTGAGATCCTCAATTAAAAAATAACAACTTAAAATTTGTGAGAAATGGCTTAATTTAAGCAAAGTTATGAAATATAATAAACATTTACGTAATTAATTTTTGTTTTAATTTTTTGCCTGAGCATACAATTTCAAGCAATTATAAATGTTAAAATTGTCGATGATGTTGAGAAGACAAATTTTGGCATACGGAAATTTTCCTACTGTTATTTATTTGAATATCGAATGACAAACGTCATTCAAAATTTCAGTATTAATTTTTCTCTTTTAAATAAATTAACATTATTATAAGTTAATTAATAATCAATATTACATCGGCCACTCAATGTCAACGTGTATAATGAAAAAGTTATGTCTATACATAAGAACTTAAGTCAGTTTATTAGAATAGTGATGTTTATAATGTAAATATCGGGAAGCTAATAATGCCTGGCACTTAACTTCACACGGTGAGGTAATTCATTTACATTTGTTTTAATATTAAAATCCCAAAAAGTCCTCAACTCTTCCAATATTTAAATATATAATGTCTTGAAATTTTACTGAACAGAGATTTATAAAAAAGGTTATTATAATATTAAATAATACATGAACGATAATAAACCCTGGGAATTAAGTGATTGCTGACAAAAAATTTTTCTGCATCATTATATTTTTATACCACTAGCTGTGCTTCCGACTTCGTTCGCGTGGAAATTAATTTTTTTAGGTGGACGTAAATATACGTTTTAAACATTTAAAAAAAATAAAGCAAGTATTTATTTTAAGCAGAATAGATGAGTCTTTGACAGTACATGCGAATATTGAACTACCCATCGGTGGCACTTAGGTATCTCAGACTCTTATGGGAGCAGTAACTCCACCGTGCTGTGGTGAACTTCGATAGTATGAAGAGTTTCCCTCTTTATCTGTGATAGTGTGCTCTATCAGCCCTCTCAGATACCTTTAAGTACAGTTTGAAATTATTGTCATGGGGCGTGCTTTGGTTATCTATGTGACTATTGTATGTAAATTTATATATAATGTTTTACTTTAATTAAAACATGATATAATATCTTGAAATACTAGTAGGATTCCTACGCAGGAATCCGTCTAGGTAGGTACCACCCCAGGGCCAGTTATTCTGCCGTGAAGCAGTAGTGTGCAAACATTACTGTGTTTCGGTTTGAGCTCTAATTACAAACGATTTCGCCTGAATGAAAAAAAATACTTATACTTTGTTCAGTTTTTTTGTGTTTACATACATACATACATAAGATCACGACTGTATCCCATAAAGGGTAGTCAGAGACTGGGCATTCACTGCAAAAACAGACGACTGCCACAATCCACGTTTCACCAAAACAATATAATGCACTTGGTGTGATAGGTGGTGAGTCCATCGCCACCATGCGCTGTTGGGTGCACAGTGCAGTTTAATTCCTTACTCGCCTTTTACGAGGTCCATTGGATGAGATGGAGTGGTAGTATTCTTTTAACGAGCCGCCACCACACGGTTTGTGTTTAACGCGCTTTTATTGGTATTCGAACGAGAACATTTCGTGTTATGATTTTAAATTTAATGAAAATAAGTTCGTACAGAATTATTTTTAAAAGGAATGTCTACTTTTAGGATATTTAGTATCAGCGTTAAATTCAAGTCTTTTAAAAGTAATACCGCTTATAATGTATACTTACAATAGTTGTTACTTGGTGAAACTGCACTATACAACCGGTCTTTTAAATAATAAAATAATTCGTAAAACGAGTGTACAAGAGTAATTCTTATAATTAATAAACATACATGCAAGTTGACTTGTTTTAAGAGCCAACATGCATTATACTATGTGCAACATCGTACACAACGTAGTACTACATAGATAATATTTTTACAGATTTTAAAACGACATAAATGCAAAAGTCATAAATAAGGTAATAAGCAAGTATTGTGTGTGTGTCCTGTCAGCATCAGTTGGGTTTCACCCGATGATAAGTGCAATGTCTGCCCATAACAAATGCTGTGTCACCCAAAACATTACTATATGGCATCACACTGCGCTCGTCTCACAGATATTACAGTTCTTTAGTCTCATATGCCCAGAAATTACGCTAGCTCTCAGTGTCCTTCAGACCGAAACACAGTAACGTTTTCACACTTATGCTTTACTGCAGAATAACTTGCCCTGCGGTGGTAACTACCTAGACGGATTCCTGTTTTACAGACAAATTACACATACACGCACGCAGACCCCGAGCAACTATATAATATATGTAGGCCATACAAATATTTCCCTCGTACGATAATCGAACCCGCGACCCATAGCGTAGAAGCCAGTCGCCTAGCCGCTCTGAGCGGACATTAGTATTTTATTTCAACTATTCTTTGTCTATTGATCATACCAAATACTCCTAGGATTTGCTAAATATTTAGATCAAACTACAGTTACATCTCATGCACCAGTAATTTTATTTGGCTAACATGGACCCCTTGTAGGTCGTCATTGACCCCTGGGATCGATAAAGATACGATGATACCCTTTGGATATGAATGGTTTAAGGGAAAGCCTATTTATCTAGTTTTAAAATTAAAAAAACACTCAAGTGCTTTCAAGTATTTTTAAATAGTGTTGACCGTAGTATTAACTACGTAACACAAGCATTTAGCATGGTACTTCATAATTTAAGTGTTATTATTTTAATCCCTACTGAATATTTTTATAGTTTTGAATCGCTGATAAAAAGTTAGAGCTATTTTGAAAATAACACAAAGACATTGCCCAAAATTAATTGGGAAATTTGTCATTTATATCCACTACGGCTGAAAATACTTTGACTTGTTGAATATAATTAAGGTATGAAATATATATGTGTATATATATACATCTATAAATATATACTTAAATATATGAAAATACTTGTGACATAAAATATAGAAACATAAAATGTAATCTAGAGAATTAATAATCGTAATGAAGGATCTTCTATGAGTAAGTATCTACTATTGAATGTTACAGATTGAAATGTCACAGGAACAAGCAGCCGCTCATCAGCTATGGGCTCCGCTTCCATCTCCACGTGCCACTCCAGAGGATGAGCAGCAGAAGCTATCATTTGTAGTTACATAAATGCAAGTGACTATTTTAGGGTGTAATATTGTAGTTACATGTTATCATAATTTAACAATAAATCGTGCCTAATCTTACTAAACTAAGTATAGAATAAATATAACCAATTAAAATAAATTTTTATTTAATTCATACGTTAAATTGAAATTGTAACCTAACATACATAGACATATTACAATTCAAATTCATATCTATTAACGCTAAGCTTCGAACTGCATACTCGCGTATTTGGTATGATCAATAGACAAAGATAGTTAGTTGTAATAAATTACCAATGTCGGCTTAGAGCGGCTAGACGACTGTCTTCTACGCATCACGAGTATTGTCGCGAGTTCGATTCTCGCACGGGGAATATATTTGTATGGCCTGCAGATAGTTATTCGAGGTTTGTGTTCGTGTATGTGTAATTTGTCTGTAAAACACAATTACGATAAAGAAGAAATTTAACGTGGATAACAGTTTTTAAAAAATCTATATATAAAAGCGATTTACCACTGTTGTTAAAATATCTAATAAACTACAAAATGAATTGACTTGAAATTTAGCATACGTATTCGTTCCCCGATTTAGATACCCACTCAGAAAGGATTGTACAAACATTTACTCCTAAATGGTTACGCGGGCTGGTGATGTTTTTCTCTATACACGCTTTAGCATTACAATATGTCGACCGCGTGGCGTAGTGGTTAGCGTACCTGACTTCTGCGCCACCGGTCCTGGGTTCGATTCCCAGCCGGAGGCAACATTTGTGCAAAAACACAATTTGTTGCTTTTCGGGTCTGGTTGTGTTGTGCATGTGAAATGTATGTTTGTAAAACGCACCCACGATACAGGAGAAAATCCTACTGTGGGGCTACGTTTAAAAAAAAAAAAAAAATAACTTATATGCGAAGCCAGGGCGGCTCAGCTAGTATAGTTTAATTAGCATTAATATAAATAATATGGTTTGTAATAACAACCTGTCTGTAGCCCATAGAATTATTTGTCCCGTGTGGAACAGAACCTCCGGTTAATGGCCCAGATCCACTGTGCTAATCGACCCGCTGAAACTAGTATTGAGCGCTCGCATAAAAATTCATAACACGAAAACGAATCATATGGGCTTCCCAAGGTAGGCTGAAGTTCCACTGCCAGTATGATATTTACTTTAAAAAAATTGCGCTAATATTACACATGCATTTCAAAAAAGAAAAAAATTGTAACGAAACTTGCCTGTCTTAGAAATAACAACTTATACAGAAGCAGAGTGACGGATTTTTTCAGCTCGAAGGCGCTCTTAAAAATGAGGGGAGACCTGTGGACAATAAGAGAATATTTATACTATTATTTTTTACATTAATATACGACTTACTAAGTTTCCCTTCTCCCCTTCTTCTTTTTACGGAATACAAGGGCGCTTCTAACTTTATACAAGTCGCTTACGGTGACAGTCCGAATACTTTGTAGCAAGTTGATCTTGCTCGCCCTACAGTTCTTGGATAATTTTTTTTAAACGTTAAAAGCTTCTACTTACGTCCATCTTGAAAATCTTAAATTCACCCGAACGAAGTCGCGAGCATAGCTAGTCGTATAAAAATATAAAGATGCAGAAATATTTTGATCACTTCATTCCCAGGGTTTATTATCGTTCATGTAATATTTAATATTATAATAAACTTTTTTAAAAATCTCTGTTCAGTAAAATTTCTAGATAATATATATTTATGGATGACCTTATGGGATTGTAATATTAAAACAAATGTAAATGAATTACTAACCCAGCGAAGTCAAGTGCCAGGCATTATTAGCTTCCCGATATTTACACTATAAACATCACTATTCTAATAAACTGACTTAAGTCCTTATGTGTACACATAACGTTTTCATTATACACGTTGAGGTAATATTGATTTTCAATTAACTTATGATAATGTTATTTTATTTAAATTTTCATTTATAAGAGAAAAATTAATACTAAAATTTTAATGACTTTTGTCATTCGATATTCAAATAAATAACAGTAGGAAAATTTCCGTATGCCAAAATTTGTCTTTTCAACTACATCGACAATTTCAACATTTACAATTGCTTAAAATTGTATGCACATTTGCTCAGGAATAAAATTAAAACCAAAATTAATTACGTAAATGTTTATTATATTTCAAAACTTTGCTTAAATTAAGTAATTTCTCACAAATTCTAAGTTGTTATTTTTTAATTGAGGATGTCAGGATATACGATGGTGGGACCAGAGATGATAGGCTCAGCCACAATGACTGATTCGGGCTGTTCTACAACGACAGGCTCGGCGACGATGGGGCTGTCGACGACTATAACTTGCTCAGGAGTCTCAGCGGCATCAACTACTTGGACTGGAGTAGGTTCTGGAGTGTTGATAGTGTCAATGACAACGGGGGAGCCACCAATGGCGTCAGCCAGAGCTTGGTTGATTTTGATTATAACTTGAACCAAAGGAGCAGGAGACAAGACTCCATTGTCGACGATGGCGGGTCCAACGGAGATGGGCTCATAATTGTCGACGATGGCGGGTCCCACGGAGATGGGCTCGTAATTGTCAACAACTTCAACGGGGTCGGGTTTAATGTCACCGAGGCCGAGGACATCAAGGAGCATCTGCTCAAGGGCGGCAGCGGTGGCAGGATCAGTGCTGGGATTTTGGATGGCAGCTATTATCTCCTGGACTTCAGGGTTGTCGCTGGCGATGACAGCAGGAGGAAGGACGCGGGCTGACGCCACGGCAAAGAGAAGAGTGAACGCAACGAAGAATTTCATTTTGGCGGTCTGAAAAATAATAAATATTATTTTCTTATTATGCAATGTACGAACTATCTGCTATTCAAGTATGAGATATCTAAAATATAATTTTTGAGGGAAATATATTAAGTAATTAAAAATTAATTCAAAAAACTTACTTTGAGGTTTGCGATTTCACTAATATGGTCGTAGTACTTTTGCAAATGGTATTTATAGCGATTTTTGTCCACCTTGTCATTTAATCAGATCAATATGATATCGATTTAATAATCACAAGCATTAATTTTATTCGTTTAATTCCTTTTTTTGCTCTTCTGGTAGTACCGCAGTTAATATTTACCTAACATTAATAATATTTTTTAATATGATTTTAAATGAAACTAATTTTACGGATTTTATCGCGTTATACTATTTACAACCAGACGTTTCGAGCCCTTTACAGCACCCATGGTCACGGGAGGACTGAGGTGACTGCTGTCCTGATGTCATAGTTAATCCGGGTTAACTACGTACCTTCCGCTTTTAATTATTGTTTTTGGTCCGATCTACACAGAAAGAGCTAATTGTATCTTGAAGTCTTGCAGTGGTATGCTCGGTTTTTGGTTTAATTTTATTAATTATAGGATCCCAAGCTGGTGGTAATACCCAACCATCTTCTCTATTAAAATAAGGATGTTTTTTAATTTCAATAGCCTCGCGAATCATCCTTGGTAGGAATCGGTGTTCTTTTGCGAGGATTTTTGGCTTATCAAATCTGACATAATGGTTGGGATGATCCCGAACATGGTCACAGACTACAGACTTCCTGGAGAGACTATGCTTCACATCAGCTATATGTTCTTTTTCGCGGGTTTTACCGATCTTTTTGTTTACCCTATATAAGAGAGACCACATTCACAATCCAGATTGTATACTCCTGCATCTTGTAGCGGCATGTTATACTTGACAGATGGTAAAAACTGACTTATCTTCTTCGGCGGTTTGAAAAATTTTTTAATGGAAGCCCGCTTCAAGATATAGCCAATCTTGTCTGTGACTCCTCTGAAAAATTAAATCTAGACGTAAATTCGATAATACCATCTTGTCCCAAACCACCGAAGTTTTGGGAAGTATGGGTTACCCAAGATACACAAACTCAATGCTCCACTACGTGGGTTTCGTAAAAGTCGACAGAAGGAAAATGAAAACAAGGAGATGGGCAGCAGCATCTTCCTGGAACATCTGAATAAATAAGCTGCGGTTGCCAACTCGCCTGCCAAGCATGGCAAGTGAGGCAAAATCCCCCCAAAATGAGAGCTACGAATTTTTTGCCATCTATGAGGGAGGCTTATGTTCAACAGTGGATTTGTAATAGGCTGAAACGACGACGACGAACACATTCAATATGTTCGAGTACAGTGTTATCTCACTTAATGAATGGGTTTTATCAGTCGGGAACGGAACTAGAGGACATATACGGTGTTTAGATAAGAAGTACGAAAAACACACAAAAAAAAAAGCACAGGGACCCTAGCCTTTACTTACCTTATAAATTATATCTGAATCTTTAATATATTACTTGGAATGGAGTGAAGGAAGCCCTGACCGTATTAGATTAAAACAACCATAAATCTACTTTATAAATGATTTGATAAAGTGATGAAAGGAGCGAAACGTTCACCTGATGGTAAGTGCCAAGTCTGCCCATAACAAATGCTGTGTCACCCAGAACATTTCTGTGTGACACCTCACTGTGTCCATCACCCTGAGACATCAGTTCCTAAGTCCCATATGCCCAGTGATTACGCTAGCTCACAGTGGCCTTTAAACCAAAACACAGTAATGTTTGCAAACTACTGCTTCACGGCTCTGGGGTGGTATCTACCTAGACGGATCCTGCATAGGAATCCTACCACCAGTAAAAAAGATAAGTACTTTCTAACGACAAATTATAGTTGAATGTCTATTTATAACGAAAACTTGATTATTTGAACGAATTAAATTGTAACGTCTTTTTTGATTAATAATTTTCTTTATCTTATATAAAAAAATTATCGCAGAAACATCTCATTTGTCTCTAAGTATTAAATGGATTAATATAAAACAGGAACTTTAGGATAACATTAATGCACAACTGATAAAGTTATGCGATTGTAAATCCATTGAAGAAAAACGTAAGACATACTCGTACATAGTGTTACAATATTGAAGAAATCTGGGTATAGTGAAATCAATAATTATTATTATAATAAAATTTTCTTACCTTTCCTTTATTTTCTCCCATCTTTCTTTATTTATGCAAAACCAAATAACCATTTAAATGGCAGATTCCTGCATCTAAATTCTACCACCTCTAGACTTAATGCTTTGTGGGATTCTCGACCAGTTAATCCTTTGGCCGATAGTGAAAAATATATGGTAGATGAGAAGTATTGTACTAAAAAATCTGTACTAAATTGAAATGGACAACAACCAAGAGATGGGCAGCAGTATCTTCCTGGAACATCTGATTAAATAAACTGCGGTTGCCAACTCGCCTGCCAAGCGTAGGAACTATGGCAAAATCGTCCCAAAATGAGAGCTACAAACTATTGTGGCAATCTGCGGGGAGGCCTATGTTCAGCAGTGGACTAGTGATAGGCTAAAATGATGAAATGGAAATCGTTAGATCTATATAAATATACTTAAACAGATAAATGTACATACTAACACGCCTTTTTCTCAAATAAGGAATAGGCAGAGACCACATCCGCGGCCCACTTGTCGCCCCGCAGGAAGCGAGACCCGTTACGTGTGGCGAACCGTGTTTCCGACATTTTGGTACAAGTTAAAATTCTTGCTCCCCATGAATAGATAGCAGCACGGCAATCACTGGCTTGGCAAATAGGAAGGGAAAAGGATTGGGTGACGCAGGGAGACATGGTCAAATACGAGGCTTGCGTATGTCATGATTGGCCGAATACAGGCCTTGTATAATATAATTTTGTTACGTAAGGACATTTTCCTTTTTTTATTTTGGAATGGGTGTAATTTGTCGAGGAGCAAAGACGCTCGGTTCCTTACGCGGTTAATGTGTGAACCGAAGGTTAGTTTTGAGACGAGTAGGACGCCTAAGTATTTGACTGTATTTTCCCAGGGGACTCAAAGATCAAATAACCCTGTGGAAAGGATTAACGGGGTACTATCTTGGAAGAAGCCGGAGGAGACAGTACTCGTAGCTCGAGAGGCCGGGGTCGCTTAATCCGATATTATACCTATTTGCTGGACAAGGCAACTATGTCATGTATTCTTAAATGTATACATAGATAAAATGTTTCACAGTAATATTATTAAATATAACGGTGCTTTCTTGATATCGTCTGATTGTTTGTCTGGTCTTTTTGTTCTTCTTGACATCGTCTAATAGAGTATAAATTAGACAGTAAAAGCTAGCAAACTAGCATAGCTTTTAGGTTGCAGAAACTGAGACCTTCACGGAATGCTATATTTTTTTATAAATTCATAAATACATCATATTTATTATCTACATATTTATTATTTACCCCTTTTTAAATTAATTTCGAACAACACCCACTTCTTTCGGTCTCTGCATCACCCAATGGTAGAGCAGTAGAGGCATTAAGTCCCAACCTTTAGCCACTTTAGTAATTATTTATACATGAAGTTTAATAATTATGACATTAATCTTCCGTGTACATTGACTGCACTATAGTCAGTCATACAAAAAAAGGCTTATACGGATAAATATAATGGTTGCAATTATTATATGGATATTCTATAAAGTGGATAAAATCTAAATATCTAAATACCTATTGCAAAAGGACTACGACATTGGCAAAGCTCAAAGTAAGTTTATTCAACTAATTTATTTAAAAATTCTCTTTAAAGTTTTTTTTAAAAGATAATATCTACTTAATCGAATAGCAGATTATTTTCCAGACTGCCGAAATGAATAAATTACTTAAATACATAAATTACTCACCATCGCATTTAATAAAAATATCATAGTGTGCATAAAGAAAAAATAAATAAACAAATATTTTTATAGTTGTGAATCGCTGATGCTTTTTGGAGCTACTCGTATTTTTAAAATAACACAAAGACTGCCCAAAATGAATAGGGAAATTTATGTTCACAAATTGTACATATCATATGACAATCCTGCTCAAAATTCTAGTTTTGAATGATGCACATTTTGCAAAGCATTTCTTTATCTTAGGTTAAAATATGCCATTAATTTATATCTACTACAGCTGAAAATACTTGGACTTCTTGAACATAATTATGGCATATAATATATATGTGTATATGTACTCATATGTATCTATATATATATACATATATATGTATATATATTTATACGGTGGCGATTTGGCCAGCATTTTTAACTAGTTTATTTTTTAAATAAGTGTTTTCTTTATATAGTGATGTTTTTGTTAATAATGTCATGCAATAATTACATACATATGTAATCTAAGAATTATTAATCGGAATGAAGGATCTTCTATGAGTAATAATCTACTACTGAACGTTACAGACTGGAATGTCACAAACTGGCACATCATGCGTGTTGACTACCCTGTGTGCGACTGAGCTCCTCGAAGCTGAGCGAGTGTGTGGTGGCGCTGGCGCTCCTCGTACTCGGCTAACTTCACCGATTACTTCGACGAGAAACTTCGATCGAGAGTGTCAGCATCAGTCATAAAAAATGCAGTACTTTATAGTCCGACAAATTTGATAATCCGACAAGCTTACGCACAAGCACAAAGTACTCACTCGTTTTAACCAGTACCGTACCCGTACCCGTGGCCGGTGTAAAGCTCGTGCGATAAGATCGGAGGTAGACCAGGATGTAGTGTTAGAGTTCAAAGACACAGAAACAATCACAACACAATCAAACCCGAAAAGGAGAATTTTGGTTTTTGCACAAATGTTAGCTCCGGCTGAGACTCGAACCCAGAACCCGTGACGTAAGAGTGAGGTACCCTGACCATTAAGCCACGCGCCGTACTACGACTTTACGCCGGTTTTCAGTGAAAATTTAGTCACAGGGCGATTCGTCCATTTTATGCACTTTAGCCAATATTTAATACTTAGCCATGCTGCTTAGAATACTTGATTTTTAGAATTCTGCTTAATTATGCTCAAATCGTCGTCGTTTCAGCCTATAGTATATTATACTATACTAGTCCACTACTGAACATAGGCCTCCCCTATAGATTGCCACAAAAGTTAGTAGCTTTCGCTTTGGGGGGATTTCGCCTTAGTTGCCACGCTTGGCAGGCGGGTTGGCAACCGCAGTTCGTTTATTGAGATGTTCCAGAAAGATGCTGCTGCCCATCTCCTGGTTTTCATTTAACCTCTGTCGACTTTTACGACACCCACGGGATGAGATGGGGTGGTAGATTCTCTTAGGCCGCTACCACACTGAAGTACTTGATTTTAATTTAAACACCCACTTATTTCTCAAAAACCGGCAAACCACCAGCAATTTTACTGCTGCAGATATTCATGGGCGACCGTCATATTAATTTTGTCCTCTAGAATAACAACGTACTTATATATTGCTTCTTGCTTAATGATTGACATAGTTTTCTATAAATCACGGTGATCACTTCAAATGAGATGGACCGTCGGCTCGTTTCTTAGTTTTTTACTAAAATAAAAAAGTCTGAGATAAAAAATAATTGATTCCACGCGGCTTTTTTATCTGGTCACTATAAAAAATCCATAAATCGCACATCATAGACTGCTAGCCGCAAAAACTAACGCCACAGTAGATAATATACAAAGCAATAGATAAAAAATAAACAAAAAGCATAATGAGGCTATAAATCTGTCGTTTATTCTAATACAAAGGGTCATATTGAATCGGAACAAGGATTTAGATAAAGAAATTAAACTTGTTTATTTTTGTAAAATACAGCCAATGCGTTTTGCTTATTAGCTTTAATAATGATGACTAAGTCCTGGCCACAGAGCAGTCTTCCAACAGTTATCAGATCTCCAATGTCTTAATTCAAAAAAAGGCTGTAAAAGTATTAGGAATTTAACTAATGTTGATACTGCTAGATTAGTTTATTTTAGTTATTTTCAATGCATAATGTCTTATGGTATTT
Organism: Luehdorfia chinensis; assembly: GCA_019845155.1. NCBI lineage: Eukaryota > Metazoa > Arthropoda > Insecta > Lepidoptera > Papilionidae > Luehdorfia > Luehdorfia chinensis. Next base: position 4,604,005 of record JAHVAK010000012.1, on the reverse strand, counting down.
TGCTATGGGGAAATGCGACTGACAGACTTTTGATTTGCAAAACCTAAACCTAAACCTAAACCTTAACTTGGCCTCTCAATATATATTTGAAAAAGTTTTGTATGTACAACAGGACCTTAAATCAGTTTACTAAAAAAGTGATCTTCATAATGTAAATACCAGGAACAAGCATAAATTAATAATGCCAGTTACTCGATTTCACAAGGTCAGTATCTGTTTTATGGGGCAATGTATACGTTTTTAAAACAAAATCCCGAAATTTGACACAGTGTTTCTGGCAAAGCTACATGACAGCTCGCCATTTGTATACTGCCGTCCTTATTATTCAATTTCAGTTTTTGTCCATCCAAAGGTTGCCTAGAAGAGATCGCTTTTCGCGATAGGGGGCGGCCTTTTACGTATTTTATTTTTATTCCTTTTGGTATTTTTTGATTATGGTGTACAATAAAGTTATATTGAATTTAATATCTACGCCGTAGTTGATAGCTTTTACGGGTGGTAGGATTCCTGTGCAGGGATCCGTCTAGGTAGGTACCACCCCAGGGCCAGTTATTCTGCCGTGAAGCAGTAGTGTGCAAACATTACTGTGTTTCGGTTTGAAGGGCACTGTGAGCTAGCGTAATCACTGGGCATATGATACTTAAGAACTGATGTCTCAGGGTGACGGGCGCAGTGTGATGTCACACAGTAATTTTCTGGGTGACACAGCATTTGTTGTGTCACCCAGACGTTACACTTACCATCAGGTGAGCGTTTTGCTCGTTCCGTCACTCAAATGAAATAAAAAAAAATGTTTCCTCATGATGTTTTTTTCACCGCCATTCATAAATTAGTACTGACGAGTTCGAATCTCGCCTGATGTAAAATTTAAGGCGAGCGCCCGGCACCTGAATTTTCACGGCTAATAAACCGATACGCAAAATCTTATAAAGAAGTTATTGCTCCATTTAGAATTAAACTATCTTAAGTAGATCATAAATATATTTTTATTGATAAAACATTTATTATTCTAAAATTATATTAATCGGTTTATGGGACTATAGGATAATTTTTTATATAAAAACCTCAAACGTAAAACAATTCTTATAGTTTTAGTCACAGTGACTACACGAGCTAAATGTAAGTAGGAAAAAAAAATTGTACATTATAAATAATATTTTGTTTATATATGTACTTTTTATTTTACTTTTTTTTATTATTTTAGACTTGCAAGATGAAATACTTCGTTGCTTTCGCACTTCTTGCCGTGGCTTCGGCCAGCGTTATCCCGCCCGCAGTCATTGCCAGCGACAACCCCGAGGTTCAAGAAATCTTGGCTGCCATTCAGAGCCCCAGCACCGATCCCGCCACTGTTGCTGCTCTCGAGCAGATGCTTCTGGAAGTTCTTGGACTCGCCAAGCCTGAGCCTATTGAGGTCGGACCCGCAATCGTTGACAACTACGAGCCTATTTCCATCGGACCCGCTATCGTCGACTTCCCCCTGCCCGACCCCTACCCTGTTAACCCCGACACAGTCATGCCCGCTCCTGTTGGCCCCGCTGCCAGTGCTCCTCTTGTTCAGATTATCCTGAATATTCAGTCTGGTTCTGATATTGCTACCCCCGTCGAAGTCGGGGAAGCTGAAGTCGTCGACGACTTCGTCCCTGTGCCCGTCGTCGTCGTCGACGAAGCCATTGCTCCTGAGCAAGTCATCGTCGCGGATTCCATCATCCCCATACCCGTAATCAATCTTCCCGAAACCCTTAACTAAATATGGTCCTTAAATATTGTGTCTATAAAATGTTTTATTATATTTGATGGAATAAATTACGTATACAATCAATCTGTTGTTTTATTATTCGCAAAGTCTACACATTTAAAAAAAAATTAACTATATTTAAAAGTGTTATGAATTCAAAGAATTTGGAAACGCAGTTCAAAGATATATTAAAACAAATAATAACCAGACATGAAGTAACAAACTGATAAACATCTTTTAACGTCAACTTTAAGAAGTTTTAAATAAAATTTTATTAAAACTAATCAAAATAAAAATACACTTTTTTCTCTATTTTGTGGGAACCCAAGCAATGTCATCAATTAAAGATTACTAAGATTTTAACATTAAATAAATGAAAGACTAATAACGTGTGTTTCCCCCTCGTGCTCTAACCAACGTGTCCATCCTTCTGGGCATGCTACGAATTATGTTATCTATTGTATCTTGCGACAAGCTCTGCCACTCTTCAAGTAATGCGTTTTGAGAGAACTCTCAAGGTTGTGGGGTATCGGTGTGGGGTGCGGAGGTCATTCAGTCTCGTAAATAATTGGAAGTAAAACTATATGTTAAAATAGTATCTGATATAATCTAAGAATAGATATTTGTCAAGTGTGACACGGTTTCATTGCAATTTGACATTTAGGATCGCTTGCACCAAATTCTATTTAAATAATTTTTCAACTCATTTAGTTAAATGTGTTCAATACTCGTACCTTGAACATATTTAGCTTAAACGCATTTAGGGTTGTCTTGTACCAGGCGTGTCAAATTATTTTACTCGTATTTACTGGTGGTAGGATTCCTATGCAGGAGTCCGTCTAGGTAGGTACCACCCCAGGGCCAGTTATTCTACCGTGAAGCAGTAGTGTGCAAACATTACTGTGTTTCGGTTTGAAGGGCACTGTGAGCTAGCGTAATCACTGGGCATATGAGACTTAAGAACAGGTCTCAGGGTGATGGGCACAGTGTAGTGTCGCACAGAAATTTTCTGGAGCAGACGTTGCATTTACCATCAGGTGAACGTTTTGCTCGTTTCATCACTATTTGCATTAAAAAAAATGTAAGTTTAAATAAACGAAATTATCGTGTCAGTAAACCAGTTTTCAACGTTTCATTTGTTGCTGTTTTGTAAAAATTGTATTAAAAAACAGGAAAAAATATTCACAAATATAGTTGACGCGTAACAATATCTGACGATTTTTACTTTTTTAATTAAATATTAATGCATGTGTATGAATAATGCCAATGTTTTTGTATATTTATACACTTTAGTATTTCTTTTAATTTCGCACTTGCCAACTTTTTTTTTCTCTACTTTCTACAGGATTGACTGACAGAGAATGCCACAAGGACCCATTGTAACCCACAGGTCATGACTAAGGTATTTTGAAATAAAGTATTAAATAAAAAATACATTCCTATCATCGTGTCAAAGAAGACCGATTTTGTGAAATAAAGCGACAAAACGTTTCCACACAGCCTTACTGTGTGGAAACTTTTTGAAACATTTTTTTACAGTTTACTTAAATATACGAGTACTATAATTTCTTAATCATCTTTAGAAAATAAATCATAAAAAACACATTTATTTAAAAATAATATAAATTCGAACTAATAATATCTACCATAACGTCAGATGATAGTTCACTAAACGCATTTAGCAGCGTTAATTAGGGGTCTACAGGGTGTTCAACTTAAACAGGTCTTTAAACGTATTTAGCGCGCTAAATATTTTGGCGCAAGAATAACGTTTGACTTAAATGAGAAATTGTGTTTAAATAAAATTTAAACATTTTTAAGAAAGATGATGCAAGAGGCCCCTAGAGTTAGTCCGTTGAAAATAGTATTATCTGCGAAGCCCAAGGTTACCCGGGTTACCCGGGATTACGGGTTAGTTTTCCATCTACTTCCAATGGTTATACGAGTACAAATGATGTAATGATGCAGTGAACTATCACGTTTAGCGAATGACTTGAAAGCAACTCTCCGGTATCTTAGTCATGTAAGCCGTTTGTCTATTAAATATTATATTATACATCTATCCCGCTGGTCCTAGGTTCGCATCCCAGCCGGAGTCAATATATGGGCAACTGCACAAATTGTTGGTTTTCGGGTGCATTTGTAAAACGCACTCACGATTCAGGAGAAATCGTAGTGTGAGGCATTGATTTAAAAAGCATCTTACTGGTAGCAGGATTCCTATGCTGGAATCCGCTTAGGTAGGTGTGCCAGTCATTTTGTCATCAAGGATCGGTGTGTAAACGCCACTATAGCTCGAAGGAAAGGAAATTTTAGTTCGAAGGGCACTGAAACCAGTGTAATCACAGAGCAAGAAAGACTTAAGAACCGATGTCTCGTGGTTGCAAGCACAGTGCGGCTACAAAGAATCTAACGCTAAGCTCTGTATGGCATCGCAATTTTTATGAGACATTTATCATCAGCTCATCTTGTCACTTACTTCCATAAAAAAACTAGGGCTAATCTATCTAAATATCTAAATAGTCTCGGCTTGAATATGGTAATCAAATTAGCGAAAATACAGATAATGCTAGAAAATAAAATCTGGTAACTATACATGGCTAATACCATATGAAATATCTGTAAGGAAATTTAAGACTTTCCTGACAAAATTGTATACGAAACTCTGAAGTGTTACATCGCATGGTGAGTCTAATGATAACGGATCACTATGCGATGTAGGGATGCGTGGACCCTTTACGCATGACCCCATCCGAGCTGCTATTTAATTTGTACTATAGAGCGGGATGTGCAATCCTGCAAGAGAGTATTTGCGGTACAGAGATATCCCTAAAGCTTCACTTTACTTCTTGCGATGCGCATGGCAGGATGCGACCGGTGGGAGGAGCTTGTATTTCAGAGGTACAAGTGAATACTGACAGTGTCATTTGTTCGCCCTGATGACCTAATAGTTAACACCAGATACGAAAACTGTCCACCTATAATTTAAAGTACAGCGCCATCGCTTAGCTGTTCCGTTACGTTCAAAGCACTTTCAGGAATTATTTTGGATAAAATATATACATTCGAGGAAACCATTAATTGTCAAAGATCGATGATGAATACATCATGAAGTAACATCACCATAACCATAATCATGCGTTAAAATACAAGTTCTACTATTTTAAAATGAAATCTTGAACGTCTCAATATTTTTATAGAAAAGCAACAAAACATAAGACAGGAAATTGACCGTAACTCTGTAATCCACTGTATTTATGGAATAATCCGTTGAGCCCTAATCAATTTATTAGTAGGAATTACGACTGCTTTAAATTCTATTATATTATATCTGTCTTCGAACTGCCTTTTCTATTACCTACCTGTTTAAATATACCGATATCCATCTCAATTTCATATTTGTTAAATAAATATTTTGTAAAGTCTTATTGTAATGGATGACCACCGATGATCAGGTACACGTCGTTTATTGCTCTTAAACGGACTGCACTGATTTTGTATAGAACAAAACTAGGGAAAAGGATCTTTCCTTTTCCCTTGTTTTGCTGGACGTAGGAACTAATGGATTGGAAGTAGGGAAATTATAAAAAGGACAAAGGTACCAATAGCGACTGCAGTCAGTACTTTAGAGTTCATGAAAAAGTAACTTCTATTTATAGTGAGTTCCTACGTTCAGAGGAAGTTCAACAGAAAGCGGACCCAGAATAGTTTCTCAAAAAAAACGATAGACCTCATTATGATCACCACATACTAGCTGTATAATCATGTTATTTATGAAAGAATGTGACGAGAGGCAAGTTGTTTACCCGATGGTAAAGGAAACTCCTTGCTTTGGCACTCAGAATATATTTATGTGTAGCATAAAACTATGCTCGTCACCATAAGACCTCGGTTCTTAACCTCTGGAATGCCGCAACGAATATTTACGCTGGAAATTTTGACGCCTTTGACTGCCGGAGCGTAGATCTACGCCAAATTCTGTTTTCTCAAAAACGTACTTTGACTCGATAAATAAAATTTTGTGTTTTCCTTGAAACCATTCACTTTTTTTTAAATGTAAGAAAGTGTCGAGACGAGCAAATCGTTCACATCATGGTCACTGCAACGTCTGCCTATAGCATATGCTGTGTCACCCGAAAATTTCTGTGTGACACTGGCACTGCACTGCGGTGGTTCCTACTTAGGCGGATTTCTGCATAAGAATCCCACCACCGTAAAGACTGACACTTAGTCGCGCGAAAAAAATCGCGTGTGACTCGCACTATTTACGCTAACGGGGTTGGCATTAAGTCTCGTATTCCCTGTAGTGACAATAGTTTCAGTGTCTTTAAAACCGAAACACGGTTTTTGCACACCACAGTTCGGCAGAATAACAGGCACTGCTGCCTACCTGCCTAGGCAGTTTCTGCATTAGACAGAGTCCTATAACCAAATACAAATCAATTCAAATGTAGTTTTTAAATTCGCTTCATAGCACGTCAGATGGCAGTTGAAAGGCTTATGGAATATGAAAGATCCAAAACGGTTTATCTAAACGGTTAATCTTTCCATGTCTCAATCATTTCAAACAGTTTCTAAACAAATTTTAAATCTGAAATGTATATCCCTACTCTACTAAACTAATCATCTGTTGCGATTTGAACTTCGCTGCATTGAATCTGAAATTTGTTTTAACGTGAAAATTTTACATTTCCATGTACGCTCAAAGGTAAAGTGAAAAGACATTTTATTGCTATTTTATAGCAAACTAGACGTTGTAAATCAGCTGATACGTATGTAGATAAAATTGTGTTAAGTAAGCATCAGAGACTAGAAGCAATATTACCGTCGTAAAATATGATAAGTTTTATTAGGTACGCATTAAAATGACGTCCAATGAAAAAGTGACGTAAGCTCAAACATAATTTAAAGATCGTAATTCAAATGGTATGCATACCCAAAATCAATCATCAATACTTATTACTAAATCGTTTTAAAAAAGTGGTTAGCAATATGGTGAAAGCAATTATATCTTTAAGACGTAATTCGTACCCTATCTGTGCTATTATCACGATCCCCACAGCTGGCCAAAGGCCTTTCTACAGTCCGGCCGCTGCGAGAATGCGTTTCTGACAGGTCGTGATAAAATGGACTTTGTAACTTTGAAGTGGCGTAGAATTCAGGATTGATCGTTAACGTGCCCTACTAACGAATAATATCATTAAAATGATGTAAAATTACAACAAAATCAATATGTTATAATATTTCGAAATATTTCATGTTTAAAATAATAAAACCGACCAACTGTCAGAAGTCAGGAACGCATTCTCTCAGCGGCCGAACTCTAGAAACATTTTTACTAATCTTAACACCTTTACCATCACTCCATGACGCACTTCATGACTGTAACTTTTTGTAGCTTGTTAACAACTTGTAGTACTTTTCAAGAACTGTTATATAATTTTGGCTTTACCTTGTTTTTCAAAAAAAGGTGTTTTTGCATAAGTAAACGAAACATTTTGTCTGAATAAATTGTGCCAATATAAATAACTTCCGCTTTAAATTGGTCGCACATTCATTGTAAATCAGGGATTAGATAAACTGCGATTAGTTTTCTACGAAATTTTTAATTTGATAACAAAAATAGTATATAAGAAAAATAAAATGCAAAATAAACATAATTGAACCATATTCCAATCACCAATAGGTGCGTTACATAAGAAAAATAAAATTAAAATATTATTTAATTGATATTATAAACAAACATTGGATATTACACTTATTTAATTGAACTTTAATTACGTTACAGAAATCATGAAGTTCTTAATTGTAGCTACTGCTGTCTTCGCTGTGGCCGTTGCCGGCCCTACCAAACGCGCTATCGTCCAACCCGGTCCCGCTGGTCCCGCGCCCATTATCGACTTGGACCAACTGGACACCATTTCTGTTGGCCCCGCTATCATCGACAACTTTGAACCTATCGCAATTGGACCGGCAATCATCGATAATTACGAGCCTGTTGCTATTGGTCCTCCTGTCATCGACTTCCCCCTACCCGAGGGTGGTATCGATTCTGGCATTAACCCCACTCCCGCCGGTCCCTCAGCGAGCGCTCCTCTTGTTCAAATCATCCTGAACATAAACTCTGCGTCTAATGTTGTTGGCACCCCTGTTGCCATTGACACTCCCTTACCTGCGCCGACCCCAGTCCAGGTGGTTGAAGAAGCTGAAGTCATCGACTCCATCATTCCTGAACCTGTCATTGTAGTTGACGAAGCCATTGCTCCCGAGGGCGTCATAGTCGCTCAACCCATCATCCCTGGCCCCACTATCGTTCTCCCTGACATCCTCAACTAAATTTAATGTAGTGTAAACAGTAATTTAAGTGTTGCTGTGATATGATATTTACTTATTTAGTATAGTTAATCATTTGTCAACAATGTTTAGTTCAATACACTATGATCGAATAAAGGTCTGTCAATATTATAGGATTTTAGTTCTACTTATAATATGTACTGTAAGACCCTTTTATTTTTTGTGCACTTTACTATTTCTCAATTGATAATAAGATATTAAACGCTAACTAAACATGATATTAAGGACTTAAGGGTCTTTTGTTTCGTATATACCACATAGACAACATCCCTTTATAACAAGAATTTGTCGTGCCTACCCTGAATATAATATCTAAGGCAAATGAATGAGAAAAAGACGCAGCCATATTTCGACTGACGACAAAAAATAATCCTTAAAAAAATATTTAAGTACGGTGTATCACCCAGAATATTTAATTGCAATTCTGTGTGGTACCGCACTGCGATCGTCGTCCAGGGACATCAGTTCTTGTATGCCTTTTAATTAACTACTTCAAACCGTAACACAATAACGGTTGTACACTGCTGTTTCGAAGCAGAATAATAGGCACTGTGGTCTGCGATGGTACCTACATAGACAGTTCCCTACATTGGAGTCCTACCACCAATAATTTAGGTCTGGTATATATCAGAAAATAGGTAATATTTATATGAAATTGGGCAAGGCTGCAGGATATGTTAGAATGACGGTAGAGATGCTGAAAGCTGGACAGGGCGTGGTAGCCAGTCGATTGTACCGCCTTTTTAACCTTTGCTGGAGGAGCGGCAACGTACCGTCTCCTGGTACGTTGGTGCAAGGCCGTCATCGTACCGCTTTACAAAGGAAAAGGGTCGCAACAAGACTGCAAAAACTACCGAGGCATTAATATTATACATTAATAATAAATATTATATAAAACATTAATAATATTATATTATCCGCAGCAGAACTTGAGTAACTGACATATCTCTAAGGATTAGCAAGCTGAAGTGGCAATGGGCCGGCCATATAGCTCATAGAACTGATAACGGTTGGGGAAGAAAGGTTCTCGAGTGGCAACCTCGTACCGGCAAACGCAGTATAGGGCAACCCCCCACTAGATGGAGCGACGATCTGCACGGTTTTGCGGAAAGTCGATGGATGCAGGTGGCTCAGGATCGTGTTTTGTGGCACTCTATGGGGTAGGCCTATGTTCAACAGTGGACTGTGATTGGCTGAAATGATGATGATGATGATAAATGAAACTGAAGAGAAGATGCATGAATCAGGACTTTTCATTACGAAGCATAGCAGAAAAATTCTATTGCAGAAAAAGGTTTTTTGCGTGTTCGTAGACTTGGAAAAGGCTTATGCCAGAGTGGTGAGGGATGAATTGTAGTTGACATTGTCTAGATATGGCAGTCTAGTGAACGGTAGCTTGATACAAACACTGAAATCATTCTATAAGGATTCCAGTGCTTGTCTCAGGGTAAACGGGTAAAAATGTCTCAGGGTAAAAACGTCGAAAGTAATAGTTTTTGAAAGAGAAGAAAGTATGATGGATTGTAGAGTTCTGATTGAAGGAGAAACAGTGGAACAAGTGGAATAATTTGTATACTTGGGTTCAAAATTTACGAGAGACGGAAAGTACGACAGTGCTCATCGTATCGCTCAATATAATAATAATAATAACAATAATAACGAAGAGTGTTGGCAGGAAATCAAGTACATGGGGCCCTGCATAACTTTATGTGTAGCCAGAAAGTATCTTAAAAGGGACGACTGGCATAGAGGAGTACTGATCCCCACACTTTTGTACGGTAGTGAATGTTGGATCTCGCAAAAGAAGCATGAAAATAAGATTAATGCTGTGGAAATGAAAAGTTTGAAAAGTATAGCTGGAGTGACTTTGATGGTAGAAGATGTAGTGACAAAGATAGAGAAAGGAATGCTTAGGAGGTTTGGACACGTAGAGAGGATGGATGAAAGAAGATTGACGAAACAGATTTATGAGGAGAGTGTGAATAGGCAAGCTGGTAAGGGTCGACGTAGCCAGTATAGCTCGATTTTGTACTCTCCAGAGTACATAATAAGACCGTGCTAGCTTTATTTCCTAAATCCCCAGAGCCAAAATAATTATATCCTGGAATGTTAGATTTTCTTTACGCTGGTTACATTCAGAAATTAGAAGCCAGACAAACGAGTATTGAAACTTAATTACTGTTATCTTGAGTCGGTTGAAAAAAGCAAAGTGTTAGTTATTGCTCATTACTACCAACACGTTTACCATCATGACCAAACTGACAGTCATCAGGAACTCTTTTTTTTTGTATGTGGGTAATTTTGTTAGCCCGGCGGCTTTAACAACTTCGTCGGAGGAGACTCGTGTGCAAAAGGCCCGCCAATAAGGGTACAACGTTGCTGCTGGCGTTGACTCGACGCTCGGCGTCTCGACGTCGCTCTTGCCGCTCCGCTATACTCCGACCCCTGTAGGCGAATAAGGAATCCGACTAACATGGGGGGAGGCTAGCAGCGGTCGAAACCTCGCCTTGAATCGCTGTCGAAAAGAGAAGATCTTTTTTATAACGTAACATTACGTAAATCGCTATGATGTTTTGCAAAACTATATAATATTATTTTATGAAACGCCACGGTCCTGCAATATAATTTCATTTTTTTTTTGTGTCGATGAACCTTGTGTCGGCCGTGTGCCTATGTGCGCGCGTTCGCCGGCGTGTTTCGACCTCTGAGTTGTGCGGATGTGTGCAAATGCAGGTGTACGCAATAGGCGGGGGCGTGTCCTGTGGGGTATGAGTTATTTATAGATGTGATTAAATCACAATAGTCAATAAAAAAATAATTTAGGACGTCTTTTTTTAAAAGAGGCATCCTTCGCGGGAATGTAGTTATCGATAGATGCCACTAACGGGTTACGGTGATCATTCAATGCCTTTTCGACATTTCTTTGAAATGCTGCTGTTGTAGGGAACTTAAGATCGCGGTGTAAATCTACGTTCCGCATATACCTGGGTGCGCCTGTGATGCGACGCAGGAAGCGATTTTGGATCACTTGAAGTTTGAAGTTTATTGATTCGGCTTTTAGGAGCGTTTGCGAATGTAACTCCAGCGTAGGTAATTCTAGGAAATGAAGGCCTTCATTTCCGGCCGCCTTTTCTACCTTACAAATAAAAATAGCAATATGGCCCTCAGACACAATCTGCTATTATATACATCATGCATAAGTCCTAGATCATATACAGCTGTATATGATTAGAAAAAGACATTCTTTTGACTCCTAAATATTTTATTTCAGTAACCCAGGGAACGAGTGTATTGAAAAACTTTTTTAATGCCTAGTATTTTCGAGAATAACACCGCTTTGCTTTTTTCAAGATTAACTTCGATTCTCCAATTCCTGAACCAATCGCCGAGTTCGTTGGCTGCAGTTTGGAGTCGAATGCATATTCTCGATATATTAATATCGAATGCAAAAAGTCGTCGGCAAATAGATCCAATTTAAATGTTTTGGACTTTTTGGGATATCGCCGGTGTACAGGGAGTATAGGAGCAGTGAGAGAACGGATCCTTGAGGACGCGGTGTCAACTTCGGTCGACTCCGTCGAAGATGAGGTCTCCGGGAGGTCCGAGTAGAACGTTAACTCGAAGTCGGGGGGGGGGGGGGGGGGGGGCAGAGGGGGCCGAGGGGCTATTTGCGCCCGGAGGGAGCAGACGGTCCTGAGGGGCCGAAGAGGCCTAACGGCTGTTTTTGAACCCCGGCGGTTGTAGCCGGGGTGAGGGGGGCTGGTACTTTAACTCCGGCTCCGCCCAGGAGGGCGAGTATCGCTTCCGCCGTGGTTTGACCGGGAAATTTCTCCGCTATGAGCGGGTAATTTCCGGCCCTAGTGCCTGCGCCTGATCCATACCGGACCCGAGGAAAGGCTTCTCACAAACTTTTACCGGACGCAGTGACTCCCTACCTTTCGGTAGGGAGTTGTGTAAAAACTGTTGTTAGTGTACCTTTGTGTGGTGTGTGTTTACTTACGATTGACAGCGACGAAAACACGTCGCGAAGAGGAGCCCACCTGTACCCTACTCAACTGTAACTAACGGGGGACCCGCTAAGGGAGATCCGCCTCCGCGGGGACCGGAAGAACAGTCGCCTCAAACTGAAACGACCGCCTAGCTAAACGAACACGAAGCACGCTCAGAGGAAGACCTTTGCTGCTGGCGCCAAGGACGCACACCTCCAGGCCCGAATCGAAGACGCGATCGCGATATTTAATTCTATATTATCAAAGTATAACACGTCTGACTCGTAACAGATCATCGGTGTGAAGTTTTTGACATCAGGAACGCTTTACAATTCTTTTTTTATACTAGCAATTAGCTACCAAATGGAGAAATTTTGCCAAAATCGAGTAATAATTTAATTATAACAAAGACTTCATTTCGATCGACAGTAAAATGACAGTTGACTTTTACTGAAGATTTGCTGGACGGATGGGGACAAAACGAATAGTACAATTTTGGTCTTGAATTGAATTTTCCAATCACTGTACAGGTGTACAGTGATTGTGTACGTGTTTACGAGCACTTGCTACAATATTAAACATACAATACAACAAATACACATATATTACAAAATTCAATAAAAACACCACCGCCAAAAGTCAGAAAGGCATTCTCTCCACGGCCGTACTGTAACGAAGTAGTATTAAATTTTCCGATATTATATAAACAAGCATATTTTTGTCTATTATGTATCAATAAAATGTAAATGAATCCTACGTCCCAACGTGGGTGGTCCCAAGTTTGGACGATTTACCGCAGGCGAATGAACCATCGCAGTTCATTTAGTCGATTTTTACGATATCCATAGAATGAGATGTAATGGGAGATTCTCTTCCATCCCCGGCCGTCACCAACCGATAAAATAAAGAGACAGTTATTATATTGTTTTATTTCTCCTATATTAAATGTGCGTTTTCGGAAACGGATCTAAAATTGAAATACTTACTTTATATACGTGGTAAAGTTACTTCTTTAAGCCGATAGGTGTCCCGCAGAATAAAATAGCACTCACCTTTTTCCTACCGAGGTGTCGCTAGAGGCGACTAAGGTATTATACGGACAGTCTTTATTAGTGCTGAATACTACCAGAATACGAAATGCTGTCACTATACTGCTCGTGGGAAGGCAGTGGGGAGTAAGAAGTTTTGGACTCCTACCAAAATGGCGGCGACTTGGTTTGCCACACGTCACGTCCTGTTTCCCGCGAGAGCAAAAAGTGGGCTACGTGAATGGCTTCTGCCTACCCCTATTAGGGGAAAAAGGCGTGATTGTATGTATGTATGTAATAGCTTATGAGGAATGTAGCACATAAATGGGTCCGCACGTCTGGGTATGGAACACGCTCACACATGCTAATGGGTTTTAGGCATCTACGCGTTACTGTGATCGCTTGCAAGAGTGGTATTCGTGCTCGTTTCTCACACTTGTTTATATTCAACATAATGATTTAAGATCGTTATTCGTAATCCACGCCACGGGTTCTGAATAATTACTGTTCCATTTTTCTTTTATAAAGATTCCTATGCTATCTGTAGACCACACAAATGTTAGAACTTTGCGCAGAGGCAATATCGTAACCAATGAGGTTAATCCGAGGTGCGATTATTGCTAGTTGAAAACAAATGTTAGGCCAACATCGCAGAATCCAATCGCCACTGCGACAGCCGATTTATTTAAATTAGACTAGAATTTAATAAAAATTATAAGGGAATGGGGACTAAACCAATTGGCTGTACCTGCGTAACAAATAATATGTCATGCCCTTTTCCCTTCCGTGCCTCGTATCCGCTTGCCTAGAGTTTTGTGCTGTCCTGTGGGTCTACTGTGTAACTCAGTATGTCAGAGTTACACAGTAGACCCCCTGGTCCCGTAAAAGTAACAAGGCTAATAAAACCAATACATACATATTCGTCGATCTCATTAACCTTCATAATTTTTTGTGTAAACAAATTTTTTCTGTATTATTTATCCATACTAATTAATGGTTGCATGTGAATAAGGCAATTTCCCAGATTACCGTACTTCGCGAGAACAATGCCCAGCGTTTTCTTGAGATCTTATAAAAGATATTGCCAAAGCTAAGCGATGCCAAATTGTTCTCTGCCCCGTTTCCTGTCCCTGGGTCACTGCCCCGTTCACTGTTTTCTCCCTACCGCTGGAGCCAGCGGACATTGAAATCCGTGATGAAAAACATGTAATGCAACAGCGGCGGTTAAACTTTGAATAAAATAAAAAATAAATAAATAATAATGAAGACATGGCTAATAAAAGATGTGTTTTTAATACTCGGTATATATATCCTATATCAAGACCGATTAGTCAATAGTTTGTTGTAAAATTTTAAAAAAGAGCGCGTGCAACTCAATAGACTTGATGGAATCGAAACGTATAAGAAATTTGATAAAAAATAAAATCAATATTAATAAGACATATGCCACAGGACTCACTTATTCACTTTGCGTGAAATAAAAAAAATACATTACATATTTAAATTAATCATGTGACTGAACTCGTGACAATTATTGATCGTAAAACAAAAAGTCACTTTGCATAACAAAGACCTATGCATTCATTGGAACGTATAAAACTAAACATTACAATAAATACGAATGTACCATTATATTACTATTTTGTTTTTACATAACAAACTCATCTTATAAATGTATGTACTAGAATTAACAGTAAACCATAAAAATCTGTAATATTACACATGTTAGTGTCTCTATAAAAGGTTTATTTTATTTACGAGTATTTTTTATATTTTAGCATATTTGCTTTATTTTAAGCACGCGACTTACATTCTTTAGTTTTTTTTTTTAAGATAGGTATAAGGTAAGTTTACTGGTGGTAGGGTTCATATGCTGGAATCCGTCTAGGTAGGTACCCGTAGTGCCATTTAGTCTGCTCAGCATTTACCAAACGCACTAATAACAATTAATTTATTTTCATCATCTTAGCTTATAGCAAGGCCACTGCTAAACACAGTTCTCCCTCATAGATAAAGCACAGTCCTGGGTCACTAGCCTTACTCCTACCTAAGGCCTACTGTCATGGCCACGACATGAAATCGGGTGGCCCGATTCCAACTATATTGTATAAAAATTATATTTTTTAAATGACACAATAATTTTAACCATTCAGCTTATTTTAAACAAATATTTAATGTATATTATATAGTAAAGGCCATAAAACGCAACTAGGAAAGATATCATTGTGTCATAATCATTTACTCTATAAGTATCTATATTAAGTTGCCCTCGGCCCTCACCCAACCATAACCGATTTAAAAATTATTTACACACAGTGGTAGCACAATGAAGTAATAATATCCCTAGAGGGCAAAGGTCTCCCACTGTTCTGCCTTTTACATACAATTATAATCGTGCATGCAGATTTACTCCTATTTTCAAGTGAGGCAGCACGTGGTTAATTAACAGTTTAAATTATTTTATTTAATTATGTGTGACAAACAAGCGGGTTCAACTCAATAGTAAGTGCTGTTTTTTTTTAAATATTGCCTCACACTACTATTTTTCCAGTTTCATTCTATTCAACCGCTCCAGTGTCAACTGATACGGTTCTAGCTGACATACGAATAGTATCTACATTTAAAACAAGATGCGGATGCGTCATCAACTCACGACTGTCTAATGTTTCATTTACAGTTATTTTTGATAAATAAAGTTGTTCCAACACAATACAAATACGATGCACCACCTCAAGCTCCAGAATGTTCAAGAATTAAAAATAATGATATACACGTGCGACAGATGTCAAGTTTAAATGAATGAAATATTCTTTTTCATAAACATTTTATTTGTTCCAATAATGCTACTCGTACTTCTTACGCCACTTTATTCGTATAATTGTCCGTCTCAGTTTTGCTAAATATAGTAGGCACCTACTTAAAGAGTTGGCTCTTATTTGTAATTATCTAATTATAAATGAAAATATAGAATATTCACCTAATTAATATTATTCTGTTAATCGAGTAGTACTGAGTTTATCAGAACCTTGAATAAATTGTTCTCATTATTTTTCTTTAATGATAACCTCGGCTGTCTGTCAAAGATTGCAACTTCCATTAGACATATTCGATATAGTCGTTTCCAGCATTTGCAAATGTCTCCTTTCCGTACTAATAAAATCCTAAAAATCCACAATATTAAAAATTGTAGTACAAGTATAAAAGAACATGACATATATTATTACAAAGTCAACTAAATAATTAATTATCTACTACAATCACCAGTTACCTATCTTACCTAAAGGTAAGTTAGGATATCTTCATATCCGACAGCGATGATCGTTAACAGATGCCAGCGCGGGGACAGATACAGAGACTGTGGTTCGGTCTGACGAGCGCTGATAGCTACTGGGCATGACAAGCGCAGTGTTTGTTTTTTTGGATGAAGTGGCAAAACGAGCCAAACGTTGACCTAAAAATAAGTGCAACGTCTGCCAATAACAAAAGCTGAGTCATCCAAAACTTTTCTGTGTTTGTGGGGTGTGCACTTAAAATAACAATTTTAGAGGTGTCGGCACCGGGGATTACTTACTATGAAATTGAAGGCAAGTGCCTGGCCCCTGAAATACCACAGCTTCTTAACGGCTACGAAAATTGTAAGCCCCTGAGGGAATAACATAGTGTAAAGGCGCTTAAATTCATAAATATAGTTTAATAGAATACTATAAAGATTAATTTTATTAAATAATACACAATATTTCCCTTCACCGCAACTACATTGCGTTTTTGTTTTGGTTTTTTTAAATTGCCACACTAAAATTCCTCTAGTGTCGTAGGGTAAATCTTACAAACAAAAGTTGGCACGCATAGACATCCAAAACAGGAATTTGTCTAGTGCGGAAAGTCGTATTCGCGCCCCGAAGCCCAAAGCCAATCGCGATGAAACTTCGCCTATTGATTAAATAATAATATGATAAACTTCTTCATCGTTCTATTGTAAGAGAACTCATCTTGTTATGGAACCACACATCGCGAAAGAGCAGTCTTTTAATTTACGCATTACATCATTAAAAATAGACACAAGCTGCTAATTATTATAAGCCATATCAATAAGGACATAAATTATGTTGTGTATTGCCTTTCATTCAAGTGCTAAAAATATAAGATTGTATTGAAAAATATCATGTTAATATAAATATTATGTTAATAAGTAATAGGTCGTGTCAAATGTATGTACATATTTAACTTATAAGTTACAACGCAAGCCCATAATCTGTGCGGTCATCAAGGAGTCATATCTAAACTTCGATCTCAGCTACATATCAGCATGACAAATGTGAGAATTACGAGTATATGAATATTTAATTAATTTGCTATCTTTGGAAGAGTTATACTCTTGTTCATGGGGGTCTTGTTCAAGGAATGATCAGGATGCTATGTAATATGAATTAAGTGTACGCTATCGACAACATTAAGCTATACAGTACATGTACCCTTTTCTTTTCTAAAACGAGTCAAAAATTCAGGTTAAAAAAAACATTTATTGCTGCCCCTCATCATCATCATCATCAAATCAGCCTATCACTAGTCCACTGCTGAACATAGGATTACCCCATAGATTGCCACAAAAGTTTTAACTTCCATTTTGGGGGGTTTCTACATAGTTGCCACGCTTGGCAGGCGGGTTAGCAACCGCAGTTTATTTATTTCGATGTTCAAGGAAGATCCTGCTGCCCATCTCCTGGTATTTATACTCCCTCTGTCGACTTTTTCCGACACCCTCGAATGTGATGGGATGGGAGATTCTTATAAACCGCTACTACACGGCACTGCCCTTCAGGTTTAACTATTCCCTGGATAGCCTCTTACAAAATTCGTCGTAGAGTAGAATCGTTTTTTGCGATTTCCACTCTTGCCTCAGTATTTCATGACTTTGTTGTTTGATTACTATAAAAAACCTTATCTTAGGTGCGCCTAACTTTCCTGAAAGTGTAATGTACACATTTTTCACGTTCAAGTTTTGCATGTTGTTACATATTCGCTTGTTACATTTCTGTTGAAATTGATTACTTTATCGTAATGAGACTGAGTGCTACATGAAAATAATAATAGTAAGTATGATAAGCAGAAAGGTTTCGTATTATATTGTATTTTTTAAAATAAAGAAAATATACATTTTTGTTGCAACATATATAGTTAATCAGTCTTTAGTAGGCCTATTAGGCCCCATATGTCACAAGTCATTGCCCCTAATTATAAGATGATTATTTTGATGGCCCAATGCAATGTTAAATAGTCTATATTTAATATAGTATCAAATCAAATCACATCAGGTGAGCCGTATGTTCGTTTGCCTCCTCTTCTAAATTTTTATAATATATATAATATTTATATATAATAAATAATATTTACAAAATTTCAATCGATTTACTAGTGATAGGATTCCCATGCAGGAATCCGTCTAGGTAGGTTCCACCTCAGGGCAAGTTGTTCTGCCGTCATGCAGTGTTCATACACAACTGTGTTTCGGTCTGAAGGGCACTGACAGTGTGGTTTATTAAACATACATATTATATAATATTAGTTCAGCATAGAAATCGAGCCCGCGACCCATAGCTCAGAAGTCAAGCGCTTACTCATTGCGCGAACCGCGCCGATAAAATGTTTTTCCTGTTATGAGTCACTGAAGTACGGTCATGGAGACGTAGGTAAAGATCAGAAAGAATAAGATTGCCTTGCGGTAGCCAAAAATTGAAATCACACAAACCATAAACTTGTTTTTTTTCAGACTTAAATTTAAAAAAAAAAACATGATTTGCTAACGTCTTTTTTATAATCTACCGCTGTTTTGTAATGAGGTTCCTGTGACAACAATCTTCTTTTTTTATCTTATCTTAACAAATCAATCTTTTTTGATTGTGGTTAGGCCAACGTTTGACAAAAATTCCACCTGATATAAAGTAGCCATGATGTCTGGAGATTAGAGGCTAGAAGACACTATTGAAAACTTCTCCAGGAAATTGGTTTGCTGCTTATCGTACCGGATCACGAAATTATGCTAGAACCAGCTGCGTGTCGCTGTTTTAGCATAACCCAGGAACTATTTCATATCATTCTATCGACGGGATCGACCAGTTAAAAGACGTATATTTACGAACGCGAGCAGGTTTACTCATAATTCTATTTAATGTAATATTGTTTAAGTAATCTATGATTACGTGGTAGTGAAATTACGGTAATTTAGGTTATCAATTGTGGCTATAATGAATAAAAATCAACCGGCATATGTTTTAAACAATAATAGCTTTTATTTGTGAGACAATATTTCATTTGTAAGGACATAGTCCAACAGTAGACTTTAAATATTGCTAGTACCTACTTAACAAAACTAATCCAACGAGATTACATGACGGACACAGATCAGACCTGTTCTGTGATGACGGAGCTATGTTGTTTATTTGAGGAGTTCCGTTAGCCAACTTTATTGGTATCGTGTATTTACTTTATTGGTATTGGTTGACGACCGCGTGGCCTAGTGGTCAGAGTACCTGACTTCTAAGCCTGGGTTCGAATCCCAGCCGGAGCCAACATTTGTGCTAAAACATGAATTGTTGGTTTTCGGGTCTGGTTGTGTCGTGATTGTCCCCGTGTTTCTGACACTGCATCCTAGCCTACCTCCGATCTTATCGCATCAGCGTTACATCGGGCGCGGGTAGGTTGGGACGAGTGAGTGCCTCTGTGTTTGCGCGTACACTTGTGGCACTATAATATCTCCTGCGCTGTTGATGGCTCTCGACAGTAGTCGGTAGTTGTCGCCGTGGTCGAAATCGGCTAGGAGAACATCATCATCATCATTGGTATGGTGTGTACTTTCTTGGCAATGGTACCATATTATTGCATTGTCACCGAAGTTACAAAGGTATGCCAAATTGTAGCTCAATCGGAAATCGTAAAGTAGGCTTAATTGGCTTACCAGATTTGGACTGGAGACATACGAATAAAGCAAGTGAAATAAAAGCTTCTAAGAAACGGAACTTATAGCGGCTTAAGATAATCTACCACGCCATCTTACCCCGTGGGTCACGTAAAGTCGACAGAAGGAAAATGAAAACCAGGAAATGGGCGACAACGTCTTCCTGGGACATCTGAATAAATAAACTGCGGTTGCCAACTCGCCTGCCAAGGGTGGCAACTATGGCAAACTTCCTCCAAAATAAGAAAAAAACTTACACACTTTTGTCGCAATTATAGGGGAGGCCTATTTCCAGCAATGGACCAGTGAAAGGCTGAAATGATGATGATAATGAAATGCACCACAGTAAAAATGTATCTCTTATAAAATACTTTACAAACAGCCGTATTAAAGGCTGATCCTAAAGACTTTCTACATTTTTGTGACAGGGTCGGTAAATAAATCATTGATTAAAGCCCAGTGCAATTTTGTGGATTCTGTGGTGACCACATGATGAGCCTGCCAAGCCCTGTATCACCGCAAGTATTTCAATTGCACCCTTATCGGAGCATTCTCGTATTTAGCAATTAATCTATACATATAATTAAAAATTGAAGTGTCTGTTTGTAATACAAAATACAAACACCTTTTTACTCAATGCTTAAGAAAGTATATAACAAGTATATACTGTCCTCAAAAGAAAAAAAAATTAAAATTTTTGTCTGTTTATTACGGCTAATCTCCGAAGCACCTGGACTGTTTTTGTCGGGACTTTCACTGACAGATAGCTGATATTGTAGCGGGTAACTTAGACTACTTTAATTTTCTGAAAACAATATTACCAAAATCCGATTTAAATAGGGAAGTATATGTACTTATATCATCGATCGGTGTCGGCTTTTCGACGCGGGTGAAATCGCGGGGTACAGCCAGTTTATAATAAATCAAGATGTGGTTAGTTTGTTACCTGTGAAGGCCAAATAACGGTTCGTTGCCAGTAATTGGGTGTCTGGTCCTCACCACACTATACGAAACGCAACTTCAGCGCTCGCATAGCCGCAGCATGACTATCATTTCTAAAATGGAGAATGTTAAGTGCAGAGCCGGATTTAGGGGAGGGCAACCAGGGCTATGCTAGGCTAACCGTGTGCATGAACCTATTAGTGTTCTAGAACGCATAAAAGTTGAGGGTCTGCAAGAGAAAGGTGTGAGAGAAGAATTTGTAAAGAAACTTATCGAGAAGTTTGACACGTTGGATGAGGCATGTGAGGTTGAAGAATTATGGAAGCTGTTTAAGGAAGGAATCGTGGAATCTACTATTGAAGTGTGTGGTGAAAGTAAGAGAAGAAGAGGGTGTAAGTTAAGAACTGTGTGTGCAGAGGTGCAAAAGGCAATATCTAATAAAAAAAAGGCTTGGCTGGATTGGTTGGCCACAAGAGCCAATCAGAGAATAAAAAAGGCAACGAATGAAGATGTAAGCAAGGCAAGGAATGAGTATAATAGGTTAAAGGTCGTGGCAAAAGAGGTCGTGAGAAGAAAGAAAGAGAATGATAGAGATGAATTTGATAGGAGGTTATCTGATGACTTTCAACACAACATAAAGTTTTTCTGGAAGTCCATAAGAACGACCAGAGGTAAAAATACAACCTCGCAATTGGACAAAATCAGAAACCAGGATGGAAGTATTGTGAAAGGAGAGGAATGCATCCTAAAGAGATGGAAGGAATATTTTGAAAACTTATTTGAGAAAGGAATTATGCAAGTACAGGCCCCATTCGGGGACTTGAATGAAGATTGCAAAGAAAGTGATATAAGCATGGAAGAGATCGTGGAAGCGTTGAATAGTATGAAATTAGGCAAGGCTGCAGGATATGACAGAATTACAGTAGAGATGCTGAAAGCTGGACAGGGCGTGGTAGCTAGTCAGCTGTACCGCCTTTTTAACCTTTGCTGGAGGAACGGCGTTGTACCAGGAGACTGGTGCAAGGCCGTCATTGTACCACTTTACAAAGGAAAAGGGTCGCAGCAAGACTGCAAAAACTACCGAGGCATTAGCTTGCTCAGCATTGTTGGCAAACTGTATGCAAAGGTGTTGATTAAGAGAGTGATGAATGATACTGAAGAGAAGATATGGGATGTACAAGCGGGATTCAGGAGAGGAATGGGATGCATGAATCAGGTCTTTTCCTTACGAAGCATAGCCGAAAAATTCTTGGCTCAAAGTCAAAAGGTCTATTGCGCATTTGTAGACTTGGAAAAGGCTTATGACAGAGTGGTGAGGAATGAACTGTGGTCGACATTGTCTATATATGGGGTGAACGGCAGCTTGATACAAGCACTGAAATCACTGTACAAGGATTCCAGTGCTTGTGTCAGGGTAAACGGGGCGTACACAGACTGGTTTAACATCGAAAAAGGTGTTAGACAGGGATGTGTGGCTTCACCGTGGCTGTTTAACCTATTTATAGACAATTGCTTGAAAGATCTTAAAGAGAGTGCATTTGGATTAAGAATGAATGATCTGACCGTCAAATGCCTCCTATACGCCGATGATCAGGTTATATTAGCATCATCGGAGGAGGAGTTGCAGGCGATGGTTAATATTATGAATGATGCTCTACAAAGCAAAGGAATGAAAATTAATGTAGATAAGACGAAAGTAATGGTTTTTGAAAGAGAAGAAAGTATGTCGGATTGCAAAGTTCTGATTGAAGGAGAAAGAGTGGAACAAGTGAAAGAGTTTGTATATTTGGGTTCAAAATTTTCGAGAGACGGAAAGTACGACTGTGATATTGAACGAAGAGCGTTGGCAGGAAATAAATTATATGGGGCCCTGCATAACTTTATGTGCAGCCAGAATGTTTCTAAAAAGGGACGACTGGCTGTACATAGAGGAGTACTGGTCCCCACACTTATGTACGGTAGTGAATGTTGGGTCTGGCAGAAGAAGCATGAAAATAAGATTAATGCTGTTGAAATGAAAAGTTTGAGAAGTATAGCTGGAGTGACTTTGATGGACAAACTAAGAAACAAGGTGATAAGAGAACGTTGCGGTGTGGTAGAAGATGTAGTGACAAAGATAGAGAAAGGGATGCTTAGATGGTTTGGACACGTAGAGAGGATGGATGAAAGAAGATTGACGAAACAGATTTATGAGGCGAGTGTGAATGGGCAAGCCGGTAAGGGTCGACGTAGGCGAACGTATTACGATCAGATCGAAATCGTTTTGAGGAAAGGCCACGTCAAAAGTACCCGCAACCGACGAGCTTGTATGAAAACACTAATGAAAGTAGAGGAAGCTAAAGATGTGTGTCAGGATCGTAGCAAGTGGAAAGATGTGGTCTCTGCCTACCCCTATGGGAAAGAGGCGTGACTCTATGTATGTATGTAACCAGGGCTACAGTCTCCACAAGAGGGCCACTAGGGGTATTATAGAGATCCACAAGCCCCATAAAATTTGTATGTAAAATTTTCTTACGAATACCAAATAATACGGAAAATAATATTTGGAAAAAATCCTTGAAAACCGCGTGGCCTAGGTGATCAGAGCACCTGACTTCTACGCCGCGGGTCCTAGGTTCCAATCATTTGTGCTAAAACGCAAATTGTTGGTTTTCGGGTCTGGTTGTGTTGTGATTGTCCTCGTGATTCAGTGATCCTAGCCTACCTCCGATCCTCCTTATCCTCCTTATCGCATGAGCGTTACATCGGACGCGGGTAGGTTAGGACGAGTCTCTGTGTTTGTGCGTACACTTGTGCACTATAATATCTCCTGCACAGTTGATAGCTCTCAACAATATTCGAAAGTTGTCGCCGTGGTCGAGAAATCGGCCAGGAGAACATCAATCAGCAAATTAATCACTTGTTGAAAGAATTTGATTTATATCGCAAAATATTATTCAAACAATAGTAAGAAAGAAATGTTAATCCCATTAGTAAAATAATTAGAGGCCTCCACTCCTCTAAATTCGGCCCTGGGTATTTATGTCTCCAAAAGTTAGTCAATAAGCACTTCGAATTTACATTATTGGACTTAGCATGTGATTATTATAACTATATATGAATGTGCACTACTATTTAAAAATAATGTTATTCGAAGGCAAGTGAAGGCCACCGCAGAACATTACCTTCGTAAAGCAATATCTGATAACCACAACAATAACTACACTACCATAATTAAGCATAAACTTCGTCGACATGTGGATAAGATACGCAAATAACTTCTCACAGTACGAAGACCTTAACCCGGCAAGGATACATATAATAGTAATACCATTACAAAATGAAAATAAGCGATATTTCCTAACCCTAACTCCACGTGGAGTGACAATATAAGAAAAACCATGAGCACTTCTGGTTACGCCAGTGTCGTAAAACTCTACTAAGGAAAATTCCAAGAAAACCTTTCGTTTTTTGTCAGATGGCGAATTAACGACCACAAATATGACAGACCAAAAATATCAGACCTATGACAGCAGTCCCTAACGTGCGAGGCCATTGTGAAATTAACCACCGGCGAAACGTAATGGTTACCACACCACCAACGGTAACGTAGGTTTCTATATTCACAAAACGAGACGTTTTTCTTGCAATCCGTTAACAAAACTACGAATAGGAAGTCAGAACCGTTCTTATAAGTAAAAGACGTCAGTAGCTCATAGATGATTTTAAAAACCAAAAAAAGGAATAGTAACTGTTACCAATAACTGTTAATTGAATAAAGGAACCGGGCATTAGAGCCATATAATGATAAAACTAACAGTAAATCGCTCTGAATAATTCCAGTAGTTACATGACGCCCTGATATATTCTAATTGAGTAATCATACATACAGTCACGCCTTTTTCCCATATAAGGGTTGGCAGTGGCCACACAAGTAATCCAAATTTCGCTGCCGCGGTAAATGAGACGTGAAGGGTGTCAAAACACGTGGCCGCCATTTTGGTAAAAGTCTAAAAACTTATTCACCGATGCGTTCCCATGAGCAGTATAGTGCCAGCATTACGTATTACGATATTATTCTTCTCGTATAAAGGCTGTCTGCACACCTTAGTCGTCCCTTACGACACCTCGGTAGGAAAGAGGTAGGTGATATTCTATTCTGCCGGACACCTATCGGCTAACAAGTAATATAGGTAGTAGCCTTTATGTAATCATACATGTAAAACTTATCTTAATTATACATTACTTAATAAACAAGACACAATTTACGTAACAAAAAATTCACTTATATTGAAAAAAAAAACGAAATTATAGTTCAAGAATATATTTAATTTCAACCGCGAAATAAATATTTAAAAAATTATTTTTGTGGTAAATGTTTACGACACAGATAAATAAATTAAATATCTAAAAACAATTATAATATTAAATAAGGTCTGAATTAACAATTATAAAATCAAAATGGTATAGTCCTTCCAATTTTAATAAATAAGAAAATAATCTCTTTGTAAATGTTCCAACTAATATTCTACACTAAAAATAACAGAAATAGAATACATTGCAAAGTAATGTTTTATGTCCCAATAAGGATTCAGAGAAATTGAAGTCATTTTAAATTGACACAAAAAAACAATGTTAGTGGCACCAATAAAGTGTATGTAGTGGATTCTTATGAAAGATATAATCATTTTATTTTGAGAAACCAAATATATAACAAGTAACAAGAACATAATTCAAAAAAGATTATAATCTGTCTCTATACATCATACACTTAACAAATAATGGATTATGTCCATTCAGAAACAAACATGGGTTGCATTGCAAAGTTGTCTATATAACAATCAATATACACTGCTTACAACAGTAGTAGTGGATTCTCCCTAGTACCATCACACTTCATAAAATGGGAGGGGGGCCAGTGTCCAACATTGGGACCTATAAAAGCGTGATTATTTAGAAACATAACTTTATTATTGCAAAGTTGCTGAAAAAAAATCAATTCAATGAATGTAAAATATAAAATATTTTTATTGGAATATGTATATTAAATAATGAAGAATTGAACATTAATCACAAATATTCAAATTAGTTTTTAATTTTATCCATTCTGATTTAAATATAACTGGTAAACTAATGACTATTTATTGTTTCTGTCATGTAAATTAAATATCAATTTACAAAATTCTTCTCCATTTCTATACATTATTTAAAAAAAAATTGTCAATAACTTATCAAACTAATGAATTGGACTATTAACTAATTGGATGTAAGGTACAATTAACTAATTGAAAACTTTTGCAAATAATAACTTAAATGTTGATATTACTGTTAAACTTTACAATATAATAACTGCAGTAATGGTAGAAATTTCATTGAATTCAACTTCGAAAACACTGCAAAACTTTTGAATTATGTATCATTAATGTTGTCATTATCAGCCACTAACCCTGCTATCAATATTCAAATGCAAATAAATAAATATGTTTTGGTATAGATGGGTATAAAACTAATGGGTCTTCCAAATCATTTCCTTCAAATCCCATTCCCCTAAAACCCAAACCGTAGTTCAAATTGTTCATGCCTATTGTAACACAACTTTCAGAGCATTTTTAATATAATAACCAAAAACCATAAATATTAAACTGAAATGTTACCTTTTTATTGAATATCAATATTTTTTATAAAACTAGTTGGAAATTTAAACCTTTTTGCATATCACAAATTAGGTTTATTCTGTAATTTCAAAAAAAATAATGCTTGTAACCATATCCTACACCAAATGCACTATGATGAAGACAACAAGCTAGGAATACTTTAAAGTTTTCTATCATAAGTACGTCTCCTCTGTTCATCTATTCTGACAAGGTAATATGTACCAGGGAATAAGGCATCTATGGAACCAGATGGTTCATATGGGGCTGTATGATAATTCTTCGTTCTCACATCCATAAGATCTGTGAATACTGTTGGCTCTATGCACTGTCTTTTTTGTAACATTGATACAGTGTCATTGAGAGAGTTAATTAATTGTTCTAACTTTGATCCAGCACTCATATCTTTACATATATTTATGGAATACATTGTAGATGCTAAACCAGAACCATATGAAAATAATGCAAATTTTTTACCGAGCAACTGTTCTGGAGATTTGCTTACAAGATATGATACTAAACCCCCATATAACGAGGGAGTGTACATGTTTCCTACATTTCGAGCAATATGCAATGATGGCTTGGTTTTCTCATCAAATAAACTTTGGCTATATGTCATGAAGGCTTTCTCTACATCTCTATCAAAGTATGTTTCTTCTCTTTTGTGGTTATTAAATTGTGATAGTCCAGGAAATTGTTGCTCTCGTTTGTCAGGTGATGCATTAAGAAAATCATTAAAACACACTCTAGCTAAGGACTTTTGAACTAATTTACAATAGGGTGAGTGGAACAGCATACCGTCTAAACTCAAAAGACCTTTGAAATTAGGGTCAATGGTTCTCATTTTCTTACAAAACAGATTGTAACAGTTATCTAAAGCACTCAGATAGCACTTAATAGACAACTTTCCATCAACATAAGGGAATTCTGATGCTAAATCAGGCTTATAAAAATCATAAGCATGTGTCATGTAAGATGCTCGAACACCACAATCAAAAACCAATGGTGCATCTGGTCCTATTAACATAGCCACAGCGCCAGCACCACCAGTTGGCCTTGCAGGACCTTTTCCATACACTGCTATGTCACCAGCTATCACAATTGCTTTTCGCCCATCCCATGATGATGACTCAACCCAGTTGATTGCATTGAAAAGTGCCGCAGTACCTCCATAGCAAGCATTTGTAGAATCAATACCTTCTACATCTGTGGCCCCTTCTTTAGCAAATAGTGTCATCAAAAAGGTCTTTACACTTTTGCTTTTATCAATAATAGTTTCAGTACCAACCTCAAGACGACCAATATCATGTAAGTTAATATTATTCCTGTCAATTAATCTGTGGAGAGCAGTTAGACAGATGGAGTTTATGTCTTCTCTGTCAGAACAGAAGCCCATTTTACTCTGACCCAGTCCAACAGTGTATTTACCAGTACCGACTTCGTCGAATTTTTCCAAATCCACTTGATCCACGTATTGCGACGGAAAATACAATTCCATGGCAAGAATGCCCACGTTTCCGACTTTTCCGACCATTATTTATTAATATTTAAATAACTTCACAGTTAAAGTGACGCGTTAATTTTTAGAGATTTGTTCGGAGCGACGTCTATACAATGCGGCGATTTATACAGACTGGTGGCGTGGTGACCCAACTGTTCCGCCCGCTACTCGTCTGCTGTCGACGTCAGATCCCCGAGTTACCGGAGTGAACAAATTATACCATTGACCTACTACGTTAGCATTAACCAACTTTCTTTTACTCTTACGCAAATGACCGATAACAGTAATCAGATAGAAATCAATGAATTGTCATTAAAGTATTTGTGTCCAATCAATATTACGAAACTTTAAATTTAGTTTAGTTGCTGTTGATATTGAAATGATATTAATATACATTTATTAAATCCTTTGATCATGTGTGTGTGACGTGTGAGTGTGACATGAAATTTTTTGAGGTTACGGTTATGGGTACGAATAAAAGTGTGTTGCGTTCCGTAATTCTGTAACGATCACATTTTTTTTATTTTGAGAAAGATACAATTTATTTTTTTAGGTACTTATATATGTTTATAGAGACACTGGGCTACCAAGGTTCTTGCTGTCAGCTCCTGAAAATTAATGTTTTATAATTATGTTCCAATAACATTAACTCAAAAACAATTTGTAACTGCAACTGCTATCCATGATAACTAAAAAGGTATCCCTAATCTTGACATATTAGCATGCATAGCGTAGTATTTATTATACATTTTTTGCATTGGAATTCGCTCATTTTAGTGACCTTTAAAGATCGCTATAGGCGCTTAAAATTCTGATAACGTGCCGTCGACTTTCACTCAGTCAACGGTCATCATATAACTGAATTTGTACCATTTGACACGCGGAATATCTCCTTTCTTCAGAAGGCGATATAATAAGGAGTTCATTTATCAAACCGCTAAGCATTACGATATAGTGCAAACAAATGTAACATCGTATACACTTTAATAATTTTATTAAACATATAGCTTTTTTTGCAATATAGCACATTTTTTGCTTATAAAATGGATATGGCTGACCTTTGATGCAGCAATGACTTTTTTTATAGAAGAGGGGGTGGCTGTGATCACTTAACATCAGCCGTTTGCTCGTTTGGCCCCCAAACGAGCAAACGGCTGATGTTATGTGATCACAGCCGCCCATAATCCCAAACACGAGAGAAATCGTGGATGCGTTGCCTGCCTTTGAGAAAGGAATAGGCTCTTTTCTTACTTATGTCGTATCGGTCCGGAAATGCCGCTGGCGGCAGCAAGTTCCACAGAGTGGTTGTGCGTGGCAGAAAATTCCGCTAAAAGCGCACAGTGGTGGACTTACCGCCAACAATCAAGATGATGTGGATAGAATTTTGTGCTATGCCGCGATATACGATGGTGAAAAACAGCGGCTGGAATAATTCCGAACAATTCCACGGAACACCCCGCATGGATGAGCCGCGGAGGCAGAGAAGTAACGGTTTTACGTAGCGCCGCTCTCGCTACCGGAGATGTCGCGGCCGGCTTAGTGACTTTAGATTAGTTGATTGCCATTAATTATTCTCTACATACATATTCGTAAATGAAGGGGAGAAGGAGCTACAAGGTTCCTTATAAACTTTGCATCGGACTTTACGGGAATATGCTTTTATTAAAAACTAGCAATCGACTATGTTTTCGCAAGCGTGCAACTTACAGACAGCAGACACCCGCTGCTTCACTACAGGCCCTCGCTGCTTCACAGGAGGTCCCTGCTGCCTCGTAGCGCAGCTCGTCGCCGTTTGCTGCTCCCTCTAAATGCCCTCCGCCATTCATCATCCAGGCGAAGGAAAAGTGGTCAGAAGCCTCAACGGCCCTGTCCAATAGAATACCGTTCATAGCGGTCCCAACTATTCCCCAGCAGGAAAGCTGATCTTCAATCTGCAGTTATGCTGCAACCTGTCTGGGCTCTCAGTAGAGGCCCCCCTCAAAAAAACCGAAGCGCTCTTCTTCGTCATGGCGAAAGCGTTCGACATGGTCTGGCACAACAGGCTCATTTACAAGTTATATGAACTCGGTGTGCCACATCGCCACGTACTCATCATACGAGATTTGCTACGCATTCCTTCAGAACCTTCGGATGCCGCGTCGAGAGGTGCGATATGAAACACATACCATTCACGCCGGCGTACCTCAAGGCTCAGTCCTAGGTCCCGTGCTTTACCCTCTTCACTAACGATATACCGCACACCAGCGGCGTCGAACTTGCCCTCTTCGTAGACGATACATGCCTTTGTGTATCTGGACGTAATCCAGATACTATCTCTAAGCGCATCCAATCCGCAGCCGGGAACTGGTTTCGGAAATGGAGGATCGAGGTCAACCCTACCAAAAGTGCAACCATGTATTTATCGCGGCGTATAAAACCTCATCTCCTTACCAAAGAGTTATTTGATCGTCCAATCCTTTGGGAAAAGACAGTCAAATACTCGTACTTAGGCTTCCTATCAGATATGAGGCTCACTTGCGGTCCACGAATTAACCGAGTCAGGAACCAATACTAAATAAAAATAGTAAAAAGTCTCTACGTAACAAAAGTACGCTTTACAAATCTTGTTTTCAGCCAATTATGACATACGCTAGCCTCGTATTTGCGCATGCCTCCCCACGTCAAATTCGGATCCTCGGGGATCCTGACGATTCGACCACTACACAAGAGCTCTACTCAACACGACACACACACACAACATAATCAAATCAACTCGTCGATGGCGACGGCGGTATGACCTTTCAGTCCGGAAAGCCTTCCGGCTAACAATGACCATCAGTCATTAAAAAAGAAAAAAATGGAAATCCTTCTAGTAGTATGGTTTACAAATATGGGTTACAAAACACAGAACTGAACGGCGACCGCGTGGCCTAGTGATAACGTACCTGACTTACGACGCGAGGTCCTGAGTTCAGCCGGAGCCAACATTTGTGCTTAGTTAATAGAGTCGTTATTATTCTTCAGACCGTCGGCTCAGTTTGCGCAATAGCTGAGCGATTGGCTTCTGCATATGTAAGTAGACTTTACGGTAATGTTACTAAAGAGCAATTAAATAAAATTGAGCGCTTTCAAAATTTCGCTACAAGATTCATATTTGCCCTTCGCAAATACGATTATGTTTCAATCATGATCAAGCTCAAGTGGGTGGGTACTCCGTTTCAGTGTGTTTATTGTGTATATATATGTTAGTAATGTAATATATTTTTTTGACTTCATTTAAATTCTTTATGTATTGTCTATACGTTTATTTATTTACTTTATTATTATACTTTTGATTACTATTCCCTCACACACTTCTTCTTTCCTAATCTGTCTCCTTCACCAAAGGTTTGCCTGGAAGAGATCGCTGTTAAGCGATAAGGCCGCTATTGTACAATTACTTTAACATATAAATATGTCATATTGTATGTGTGAAATAAAGAGAATAAATAAATAATGTCTGTAACGCACACACGAAAAGGAAGTTATCCTAGTAGGATAGTTAGGGAAAAAAAGGTTCAATATATTATGCTTTTATAAGTTTTTTAAATAACGTAAGTTACTGGTGGTAGAATTCCTACGCAGGAATCCGTCTAGGTAGGTACCACCCTAGGGCCAGTTATTCTGCCGTGAAGCAGTAGTTTGCAAGCATTACTGTGTTTCGATTTGAAGGGCACTGTGAACTAGCGTAATCACTGGGCATTTGAGACTTAAGAACTGATGTCTCAGGGCGGCGGGCGCAGTGTGGTGTCACACAGAAATCACAGCATTTGTTGTGGGCGGACGTTGCACTTACCATCAGGTGAAAGTTTTGCTAGTTTCGTCACTTTATACAATAAAAAAAAACGTAGAGAAACGCCTACTCACCGTAGTGTCAGATTATTTACAATCATTTTTGTAGTGCTCTTTTTGTTGATATAAATGTTTTTCGTGAATGGGAACCTGATGTGGACCTCTGCACAGAGTATCCGACTAACGTTATACCATAAAGTTTTATTCTGCCACAAACTAATAAGAAGTACATAATCGGCATTTGCATACTACATACAAATAAAAAAAAAGATTATTATGAGAATACTAAGGTGTTTTAAGTCCTAGCGTGGTGTTGTTTGTTTGTAATTGCTATCTGTTGTACACTTATGGTATACTGTGGAACTTCAATGTTTATCGATATAAATATCGATAAATATTTGATCAGCGTATTTCCTTTTCAGGCGACGTCTTTGGCTTTTCAAGGTTTTTACTTGATTATTTTGGAAAAAAAGACAAATGTTTTCAAAACATCAGTCGAATCTACATTGTAGCACTAGAGACCGAGTTAAACGAGTGCGAGAATCCAAGCATTTTATAAACACTCTTTGGCAAGACGGTGTTAACAAAATGATAGACAAACAAGTGGAAAGAGGAAGTTACTAGTATGTACAGTAAACAAAATTGGCATTCATCACTTAGTGATCCAGGTGATCTCATTAAAAACATGAATTTTTATTAGAATTATAACTCATACTTTCCAA
Organism: Luehdorfia chinensis; assembly: GCA_019845155.1. Taxonomy (NCBI): domain Eukaryota; kingdom Metazoa; phylum Arthropoda; class Insecta; order Lepidoptera; family Papilionidae; genus Luehdorfia; species Luehdorfia chinensis. The sequence goes on along the minus strand of JAHVAK010000012.1, from coordinate 4,571,339 downwards.
TTACGTCATTTTCTGGCGGACAGAGAAATCATAATACCCAGTTACCTACCTACATTAACAATGCAAGGTCAAATTTACCATCTTAGTGAGTTTTTATGCATGTGAATAGGCGAAAATATTCCAAAGTATATTAAATACTTGACGACTGCGTTTCTAGTGGTCAGAGTGCCTGATTTCTACGACGCTGGATTCGAATCCCTGCCGGAGCGAACATTTGAGCTAAAACACAAATTGTTGGTTTTCGAGTCTGGTTGTGTCCCCGTATTTCTGATACAGCATCCGAGCCTACCTCCGATCTTATCGCATGAGCGTTACATCGGGCTCGGGTAGGTTGGGACCAGTGAGTCTCAGAGTTTGAGCGCACACTCGTGGCACTATAATATATTCTGCGCAGTTAATAGATCTCGACAATGTTTGGAAGTTGTCGTTGTCGAAATCGGCCAGGAGAACATCATCAATCAATCATATTAACTACTATATCACAATGCATAAAGTTAACCATCTCATCGATATTTACAAATTTTTTTTAGAGAGAATGCCATGAAAACTTTACAAATTAGCGAACCAAATAGAGAACATGAAACTTACTGGTAGTAGGATTTTTATGCAGCTTAATCTGCCGTGAACCAGTAGTGTGTGCACACATTACTGTGTTTCGTTCTGAAAGGCACTGAGAGCCAATGTCATTACTGTGCTTAAGAATTCATGTCTCAGGGGGACAGGCGCAATGGGGCCAAATATAAAATTCCTGGGTGGCACAGACGTTGCACTTACGATCAGGTGAGCACCAGTGGTACAGCACGGTGGCCCAACTGCGACTATCTAACTTAGTAATGAAGTTCCGTTATTGTTGATCAAGGTTGAGTAGTATCTTATTCTCCTCTTTTGACAAAAATATATATGTAAAATTTTGAAATTTGTTCTTCCGATTTATAATAACTGAAAATAACAAGACGCGGTTTCCATTTTTTACTGACGATATACCTAACATTCAAACGAAGCGTTTTGCTTCGTCGTGCATAATGCGTACAGCAAAGGACTGGAAAAATTTGCCTGCATCAGTGATCCCGTCCGATTACAATGTGGGTGTCTAAAAAGAGTGAATATGCTTTTCTTGATATTCATGTCCATAACAGTAACAAGCGATTGCAAAATTTGTGCCTACGATTCATGTCTGAGTTTCACAATCGCAAATATGATCTTGTTTCAAGCTCAAGCGGCTCCCAATCCGTCTTCGCTGGAAGACACATATTCTATCTGCTTTGTACCGCGTGCTGTTCAATCTCTCCACTCCCAATTACTTAAAAGACCGCTTTGAGACCTGCACTGACCGCTTTCTGCACTTAAAAATCTAACTTCATATTTGAGCAATAGAACGCAGAAAGTAGTTATCAATAGTACGAGTTCTTCCGGGTCAGCAGTATCTATTGGTGTCCCGTAAGGCTCGATTCTCAGCCCATTTCTATTCCTTATTTACATTAATGACTTACCTTACCTAGTAGGTGTTTTTTGCTGATGATACATCTTTGATTTTCAAAAACGTCAACTTTTATTATACTATAACGAGATGAATAATGCTGTTTCTAAACTTTTTACTTTTACTTTAAATTTGGTTTAACGTTAGCAATATGCTCTTAAATGGCAATAAAACCTATAAAAACGTATAAAATTCACAACACCAAATGTTAAACGATTGGATGTAAATGTACTCGTAAATGTTAAGCCTTGTCGATACCACTGTCTTTCTTGGAATAACTCTGGACGCGAAACTTCAATGTAGCCCCCATATATCTTAACTAGCAAGTAGACTTAGCTCTGCATCTTATGCTGTAAAAAAATTTGAAACTGGCCTGGCGGAAATCGTCATCCTCATCTTAGTCTTAAAGGATTGGTTTTATGACTATGCGCTCGATGAATGCACTTTAAATTCTGTAATAGCAGCGCAAGTAGATTTAAAAAAGACAAACCATCACAGTGGCTAAGCGATTCTGGTTTGGGTGTTTTTTTATGTGCAATTTAGGTCTGTAAACTCACCCACGATACAGGAGAAATCCTTATGTGGCTTCATTGATAAAAAAAATGTATACAGAAAATAATTTTTTTTAAGATAATTCTCCACAACTTAGTCCATCTTAGTCCATATTATGAACGCATTCTAAGCTTACTATAGAAATAATATCATATGGACTTTTGGCGGCAACTCGAAAAATGGCAGTAGTGTTTTTATTTAATTTTGTGATTTCTGTGTATATTTGGAGTTTTGATGTTTAATAATGATAGTTAATTATGCAGCAAGTGCTCCTGAAAGTGTACAGTGATTGGAAAATTCAATTCAAGACCAAAATTGTGCTTTTCGTTTTGTCTCCATCAGTCCACCAAATCTTCAGTAAAGTCAACTATCAATTTACTGTCGATCAAAATTTTGTATCTTGCTGCTTGAAGATTGTATATTTGGATATGTTACTTGACACTGGAAAATAGTTTATGACTGTTTCCATTAATAAATAAATAATAAATAATATCATATGGGATTTTTGGCGCCAACTCGAAAAATGGCAGTAGTGTTTTTATTTAATTTTGTAATTTCTGTGTATATTTGGAGTTTTGATGTTTAGTAATGATAGTTAATTATGCAGCAAGTGCTCCTGAAAGTGTACAGTGATTGGAAAATTCAATTCAAGACTAAAATTGTGCTTTTCGTTTGTCTGCTGGTGGTAGACCACGGTAGTGTTTTTATTGAATTTTGTACTTTCTGTGTATATTTTGAGTTTTGATATTTAATATTCATAGTTGTTATGCAGCGAGTATTCGTGAAAGTGTACAGTGATTAGAAAATTCAATTCAAGACCAAAATTGTACTTTTCGTTTTGTCTCCATCAGTTCTGCAAATCTTCAGTAAAAGTCAACCTTCATTTTACTGTCGATCAAAATTTTGAAGTCTCGCTGCTGGAAGATTGTGTACTTGGATATGTAACTTGACACTGGATATATAGTATAGGACTGTTTCCATTAATAAATAATAAATATCATATAGAACTTTTGGGACTTTTGGCGCCAACTCGAAAACTTCCACCACGGTAGTGTTTTTATTGAATTTTGTACTTTCTGTGTATATTTTGAGTTTTGATATTTAATAATCATAGTTGTTATGCAGCGAGTACTCGTGAAAGTGTACAATGATTAGAAAATTCAATTCAAGACCAAAATTGAACTTTTCGTTTTATCTCCATCAGTTCTGCAAATCTTCAGTAAAAGTCAACCTTCATTTTACTGTAGATCGAAATTGATGTGAAAAGTCTTAATGCTTGAAGATTGTATGCCTGGTTAAGTTACTTGACACTGGAAAATAGTTTACGACGGTTACCATAGTATAAATATGGAACTTTTGGCGCCAACTCGAAACTGATACTTATGTTTTTATTCTTATTTAAACTGATAGTTTAGCTTATATTTTGAGTTTTGATGATTAATATTAATAGTTTACTATGCAACAAGTGCTCGTGAAAGTGTACAGTGATGGAAAATTCAATTTAAGATCGAAAGTGCGTATCGTTTATATGCTAATAAATGATATGGCTTAGTTTATATAAATGACACCGCACGGCTTTTGTGTTTGTTACTGAATACACCAACTGCGGGATATATTCCGTTGAATTTTACATGGTAAGATTTTAACCAAAATTTTTATCCCGAAATTTTCTTTTTTTAATCTATGCAAATGAAGCTGCGGATCTAAATTGGTATAAATATTTAGAACCAAGTAAGTAGAAGAATTTAAATGTGGAGAAAAAAACTGTAATTATAATTTGTAAGTATAAAAAAACGTTAAAAATGTTTGGTCTTTTTAAATTGTTGGTCATTAAATTAGTGGTGAGCGAAATTAACAATATATTGTAATAGTCAAGTGTTTACCACCTAATGAGTCTTTTAATTTGTCATATTGTACATGATTATGCGGAAACCTCTAATTGGCGTATAAAACACCTGATAAGAAACTGGTTTTAATAGCAATTTGCATTTTTATTGTAGACATTTAAAAGTAATTTTCCACTAGCAGCTAAATTTTCTCTTTAAATGATTCACCGTATGACGCGGCGGGATAACAAAATCTATCACTAAATATCACCATAGTAAATGAAGTCTACGACTTTTGTGACCTACAGTTTAAGAGAATGCTATCTCTGATTCTTTATTTGTCATACAAATTTGTACATTTTTCGTCAGAACTTCTGATTAAAAAATGTATTACCGTCCTATATCTTGATTTACAGTTGTAATTTTTAATGCAAAAACTATATAAGTAAGTAAAAATTTACACTAAAATCTCAATAAAGTGCGTATTTATATACATTTCTGTGATAGTTGTCCATCCTAACAATAAAATTTCCATAAAATATATTTGTAATAGTGACAAAAACTGATTTACAAATACATAATGAACTAGTGAAGTTGAATTATTGGATTCGTGCTCTATAAAATAAATGCAAAAGAAAAATATCCGAAATCTGAAGAATGAAGGCTGTTGCTTTAAGATTCTAAAATGTTATGAAAAAGTACTCATAATTTAATTAAATAATATAATTTTGCCAGCCGCCACAATCCACAGGTGAGTCTTAAGAGTCGAGTACGACAGTGATAATTATGGCAAATATTCTTTCATTGGAAGAGATTGTTGTACATCAGTGATGTTATGGAGTATTGACAGGATTATGATGATTATGTAGCGACATCTATGCCACTACACATATCGATAATATAGACATCTATGTTACCGGAAGTAGGAGTCTTCCTCCTTAGATCAGACCAATCCGATCTAGCGAGTAGCTACCTTTTTCTCTTAGCATAACGTTCGCCAAATACGAATATACAATATCATCATTTCAGCCTATTACAGCCTACTAGTCCACTGCTGAACATGGGCCTCCCCCATAGATTGCCACAAAAATTTGTAGTTCTCGTTTTGGGGGGATTTCGCCATAGTTGCCCCGCGTGGCAGCAACTTAATGTCGACCGCGTGGCGTAGTGGTTAGCGTACCTGACTTCTGCGCCACCGGTCCTGGGTTCGATTCCCAGCCGGAGGCAACATTTGTGCAAAATCATAAATTGTTGCTTTTCGTGTCTGGTTGTGTTGTGCATGTGAAATATATGTTTGTAAAACGCACCCATGATACAGGAGAAAATCCTACTGTGGGGCTTCGTTTTAAAAAAAAAAATGTGAAAATGTCTTGTAAGTCGAATAGGACAATACACGTTAGTGGTTAAATTATTTCAAATATCGTTGTAGAATACACATAAATGTTTGCTGAAACTTACTTTTATTTACCAAAAATTACTACATTCTGGAGTGTGTCGATTGTATTGTGTTCTTGTATATACATATAATACAATTTAAATATTTACTTTGTTTTTCACTATTCAAATGCACATTTATGCGAAAACTTATGTACATTTTCTTTTCTAAATATACCAATAAATTAAAATAAACTCGTTTATTTAATGTTTTCTTTTATTTACGCGAATATTACACATTTAAATAAAACTACTTTTTTACGGTTTTTTTACGTTTTTACGGATTTTATCGCGTTTAATTTTGTACAAAATTAAACGCGATAAAATCCGTAAAAAAGTAGTTTTATTTAAACTCGTTTATTTTCAAAATTCGGATTCTCTAGTACTCGTATCTGAGTTTAGAATTCTTACCTTACTTTTGATGTCCAATAATAATGGAATCTGTTACTTTTTAGACCTCAAATCCGGTTTATTGATGACTATCTATTTATAACAGTCAGTAAGTAAGAAATGCTCGTAAAACCAAAAAAAAAACTTTTCAAAATGAGAACAGCATTCGTTAAATTTTATTAACCGAAAAAAACTGCTTCATTAAAATAAAATATATTGTAAGGAAAATCGTCTAATGTATATACGTATATACTTGGATTGTTTTCATGTATTACGTATAATTTTAGCTGAAATCTCATTTAATATATTTATCAACATATGTTATCTTATTTACGAGTGATAATACTTTTTTCATAAGTTATTCTCCTGGTAAAAGGAAACGAGTTCGCTGAAATAAAATTTTGCAGTTACTCGCAAAAGTTAAATCCACCATAAACTAGTTATAATCTGATCTAAATAGAGGTTCTTAAGTTCAAGTAGGGCAAAATTCTAGAAGGCTAATTTACAATAACAGTAATTTTTCATTTTATGGTAATATCTTTTCTATTTATATAAGTGGTTCAGGTAGATGCGGGAATATAGCAAACTCAAGTTGGTTATATTCTCGCAACTTTTCAGTCTTACTACATATTACAGTTCCTAATATTAAAGTATTCCTTCTGTTCCTCTTTGATAATAATTATCTAGTAGTATATTTATATCTATATTTATGTAGTAGTTATAAGTAATTATGTATATGTAGATATGTATGTATGTATATATATATATATATATATATATATATATGTATGTATATTTGAATGTGTATGTATTGATATAATTACATATATTATATTGCTATCTATGTATATATTTTTTTCTAATGTTGTTTTTTTATATTTTTCTTTTTAATATTTGCTGCACCGCCTATCATATGTTTATCTCTGCTTAGCCTTATGGTTGACTGGGAGAGAATGCCTTCAGGCATTAAGTCCGCCATATGTACAACTTAAGTGCATAGAAGTTTAAATAAATAAATAAATAAAGTAACCATTTGTTTATTCCCTCAGAGCGGGATGCCCTTACATTAATATTTTTTTAAACAAGCGTTTAAGATACAGCCACGAAATGTTTTGACTAAAAATTAAAATAATAACTAATCTTATGAAGTCTGGTCGCCACACATGGTTTAAAAGCGGGTCGTTTGGTCACGTTGTTTCTAAGACCAAATAGAAATTATTCTGCTTCCTATTCAATGATTATAGACCTGCGGAAGTGTAATAATCGCTTATCATAATTCGCAAATATTATATAATGTTACTCTTTCCAGGCAGCTATAGGATCAATTACAAATACTTCTAATTCCGAAGATGTTGTATCTGCATTAACAATTGTAGACCCCCGTGGGGTTCCTGCAATTACTAATACGATATAATATAGTTTCGATTAGTTCTCGAATCAAATAAATGACATACCTGAGTGAAAATTTAAGTAAAAACTACTACTGAAAACCTATGCACGGAGGCTAACTCAAAACAAGGTTCGATTCGAGCTGTAACTGCACAGATAATTATTAGTCAATACCGATTAAGTCGCAGTCCTAAGCTCAGAATCGGGGAAACTACACATTTGTCTTTAAAACATATAAATCATAGACTTTTGGCGCCAACTCGGAAAGTGGTACTAGTGTTTTTATTTAATTTTGTAATTTCTGTTTATGTTTAGAGTTTTGATGTTTAATATTGATAGTTTGTTATGCAGCAAGTGCTCCTGAAAGTTTACAGTGATTGGAAAATTCAATTCAAGACTAAAATTGTGCTTTTCGTTTTGTCTCCATCAGTCCAGCAAATCTTCAGTAAAAGACAACTATCAATTTACTGACGATCAAAATTTTGAATTCTTTCTGCTTGAAGATTGTATACTTTGACATGTTACTTGACACTGGAAAATAGTTTATAACTGTTTCGATTAATAAATAAATAATAATAATAATATAAATCATAAAAGCTGTCAAATATTGACACTTTAAAAAATAAAACAACCATTCCAACAACATAACTTATTATTATTACTGTTTACAATAAAAACAATAAAAATGTTGGATTTCTCCAGTCGCGAAGTAATCAGAGCGATTGCAACTTCGGGATGCTTTAAATAACTCCCACACAATTTACAAGTAAGGTCTTCTTAATATGTTAAGATCAATCGGTATGAACTTGTAAAAACGTACGCCTGTGGAATTAATGTTTCATTTTAAATAAAATTATCACAATTCACAATATTCACATCACAAGAACGGATGTCTCAGGGTATCGGGCCCAGTGTAGTGTCACACAGAAATGTGACATGGCATTTGTTATGTGTAGACGTTGCACTTTACATCAGGTGAACGTTTTGCTCGTTTCGTCACTCAAAAAAATATAAAGGTTAGGAAGACCTAGTTATCTGTGTAATAAAATATTAACTGTTCTAATTAATAATTTAATAGTTTTTAAATGTTTATTAGTCATTGTTTTCTTTACTTATAAGTTATTTAATTTTCTTTTTTTGTATTGTGGGTACATTTTACAGACATAAAGGTCGGCCAGTTTCATACAAGCATTGACCTGACCGTAAAGTGTCGCAACGACAATTGACCTTATCATATGTTACTGATCTTTTATTTTTATAAAGTCTGCGAATGCCGGTATAATTGATGTTTTTTTTTTGAGGTAAGGATTCAATGCGGCACCGGCGCCATTATTCCAATTAAATTTGTGTATAAATGCCATTTTTTAAGCCTTTGTATTATACTAATAACACACGCACAAGAGGTTGATCCATTATTTTATTTCTTATTTGATTTTGAAGTTTGAAAGCATGTTTCCTATTTTTGACACGCAATTTTCATTCGAAATGTGATACTTTATTGCCGCGGGTGACTAATGTATACAAAAAATATTCAAACAGTAAAATTTCACTACGTTTTTTGCACATAACAAATGTCAAAATAGTGGAAAAGGTAAAATAACAATAATCATTTGTAATGTGATGACAAAGTTGTGTTTTTGAGATATTGCTATTTACGAGATTAGCTAACTTCTGACACGTTCAAAAACATTAATACGATTAGATAATGCATTTTGCTGATTTTTTTATTTTGCTGATTTGCGATTTTGCATCGCCGTGTGGTGGCGGCTTAAGAGAATCTACCACCCCATCTTATCCCGTGGGTGTCGTAAAAGTCGACAGAGGGAAAATGAAAACCAAAAGATGGGCCGCAGCATCATTCTGGAACATCTGAAAAAATAAACTGCGGTTGCCAACCCGCCTGCCAAGCGTGGCAACTATGGCAAATCCCCCCCAAAATGAGAGCTACAAACTTTTGTGGCAATCTATGGGGAGGCCTATGTTCAGCAGTGGACTAGTGATAGGCTGAAAAGAAGAAGAAGAATGCATTTTGCAATCAATGAATTTATAAATTTTTCCGGCATTAATAAAATAAAATAATAGTTATAAATTTCTCTCTATTTTTTGATCTCTTAAATAAATTCTCCTATAATGAACTATATTTTCACATAGTGTTCATCAACGGTCGCTTCCATTTTTTTTCAGGTCATATTTGGCTATTCTTCTTTCACACAATACAGACAAAATCACAACGCAACCAGACTGGAAAATAAACGATATGTGTTAAAGCACGAATATCGGCTGTGAATCAAACCCAGGACCCGCGGCGTAGAAGTCATGTACTCTATGACAACTAGGCCACGCGGTCATCGCATTTTCTATCTGGCATTTTTTGTCAACTTTTGGTGTAAAATAGGATGGTGAATTTTCTTATAAATATCATCACACATAATATTACAAATATCTCAAACTCATCATTATCATCATCATTTCATCCTATCACTAGACCACTGCTGAACATAAACCTTCCCCATAGATTGCTACAAAAGTTAGTAGCTCTCATTTTGGGAGGATTTTGCCACAGTTGCCACGCTTGGCAGGGGGGTTGGCAACAGCAGTTCATTTATTCAGATGTTCCGGGAAGATGCTGCTGCCCATCTACTCGTTTTTATTTTCCCTTCTGTCGACTTTTACGACACACGAGATGGGTAGTAGATTCTCTTATACCGCCACCGCACGTCAAATCTTAAAGTAATCAAATCAAATCTTAAAGTAAACAATATTATTGATTTTAGACGTTAATACGAACCTGTAGGATTAATTCGCGTTTCAAAGATGCCGTCAGGGCCAAACATTCTAATCTCTTCATCTTTATAGAGATCCTGAAAGAGTCATAAGACACAGGATTATTAGTAGTAAGTTTAAATCTCTTATTCAATAACAAACGAACTACAACCTGACTAAAATAATATTTATTTACCCTTATATAGTCAGTAGACTTAAAAGGCTTGTTTTCAAATACTAACAAAATGCCACCATTAATCAAAACCTTGCTCTATTATTTCGATATAATTTTCAACAATCGTACATATACAAAATGCTATGGAATCTATTCAGAGGGTCCATGTTAGTAAACCAATGCCCATGGATTAGTGTATATCCCAAAAGTAATAAACTATGGTTTTACAAGTATGTTTAAATCTTGATTTACATAAAAATTCAATTATCATACGGGCGCGTTAAAAATCGGACAAAAATATACGTGCACATTTACATTAAACTGACCTTCGCAACCATTTCACACTATTTCTAGATTAAACCAAGAGAATTGACTTATCGAGATTCTTTAATACTTTCGCTTTTTTCCAATTGCTTTAACAAACCTAAATCGTTCTAATAATCTTTGATAAAAAAAGAACCTCAATAACAGACATATTAAGTAAAACTTTAGATCAAAAGCTTAAATCAGCCATACATCAACCATTTTGCAGGTTTTGTAACGAACTTACCAAGACCTTATATAGAAGTATAATTTCAGTAAAATTTGGGCCTAATCCATACTTATAAGAGCTATATATATATATATATATATATATATATATACAGTAGTATAAGCGCTAAATTAGTACTTTAAACAGTCTTTCCAGACAGGTTAAAGAATCGACGAGAATTATTCATCAGCGCTTGTATAGCTTATTTTTGCTGCTTGGGATACTTTAGCAACGTGCTATCAAATACTATGGTTTGGAGTGGAATCTGTATCCATAGTTTAGCGCAGTGTGGCGCAACACAGACGTGTTTTGTGTGACACAGCATTTTTATGGGCAGGCGTTGCACTTTTCATCAGAATGATTTGCTCGTCTCGTAACTGTTTTCAATGAGAAAAAAGTGAAAGAATGTTTAATCTGATACCAGCCTTCACTTCGTAGACTTGTTTAGGTATCTTCATCGTATCGAAGTTAACATGGAGCGTAGAAGGAGCGCCTTCCTCTCGCAAACTAACAAACGCGATCGCAAAGGATCCATCGCCAAGTTGGCGATTCCAGATCTGTAATAATAAAAGATACATAACTGTAATTTTTTAATATGTGTAACGATTATATAGCGACTACTTCTAGTAATTAAGCTTTAGTCTGTAAATATTTATAAGCATACTGAAGGTATAAATAAACTACTCAAAGATTTTTCTTTTCTTCAGTGCGTCAGTTGTCAGGCGTTAGGAAAATACATCTTTAGCATTAGCCTCTAACAAAAGATTGCCACTCTTACCAGACGGATTTTAATTTATTTTTTATTATCTTCACCTCATTAGAAATAAAAGGATTAGAAGGGGCGGACTTAATGCCTTTTGGCATTCTTTTCCAGTCAACCCAGGGCTTAAAATTTGGGAGCGATCTCAGTGAAGTGATTTAGGTCAGACACATGTATTTAATGTGGTTATTCCGCTGTATGTCGGAAGCTATTTAATTCTTTCGAGTTCCCTTACAGAAGAAAAAAAGATGCTATAATAGGCAATTGAAGATTGGTCTACGATGAAAATGCACATAAAGTAAAACCCTTACATATATAGGTATTTGTAATGCAAAATTTTATACGTTCACCTCTAATCCCAACGAGTTCCAGACGCGCAAGCCCTGCTTGCCGAGTGGGTCTTGATCAACGGCAATGATGTCCTCATTAAGCAACACCTCTTTAAACTCAGGACGTATGGTGGCGAGGTCTACGCTCATAAGAAGCGGCGCCGCCAGCACCGACCACACCGCCATCTGAACGCGAGCTTGATCCAGTGACAGCCCATAGTTGCCGATAATAAGCTGCATACAATGATATCAATTATTTTAATATTATAATAATTTATTTATACCTGAAATATTTACTTTGAAATAAAAATATCCTCAAGTCCAACTACTCCGGCTTAATACTAAGAACGCTTGTTGCATTTCGTCACTAAATATTTATACTTAAACTAAGATAGAACCAGCACCAACCAGCGACAACGACCCGTGATGAATACATTTCCAGCAGAAACTTCACATCCCCGCGGACCTATCAGCTTTTTAGCAAATACATAGCTTTCATTTAGAACTCCAATTTCCAATTTAGCTGCTTCTCACACCACTGAAGCTAAGACATAAGTTCTGAGATGAGAAGTCAATAATGAGTCACTGTTAACCATTGAATTGAATCCAAAATCAGTAGCGCAGAAACTAATCACTTGGCCACTTTTTGTCATGGGGCTAAAACCCGCCCAGGTGTTTTTTTTATTGCATAAATTGAAGAAGCGAGCAAAACGTTCACCTGATGGTAAGTGCAACGTCTGCCCATAACAAATGCTGTGTCACCCAGAAAATTTCTGTGTGACACTACACTGTGCCCATCACCCTGAGACATACGTTCTTAAGTCTCATATGCCCAGTGATTACGCAAGCACACAGTGCCCTTCAAACCGCAAAACAGTAATGCACACTACTGCTTCACGGTAGAATAAATGGCCCTAGGGTGGTACCTACCTAGACGGACGCATAGGAATCCTACCACCAGTTCCGCCTCTTCTCTCCACTCCCAGAAAGGCGCGCCGGAACACACGAGGCGCTTTCCATCGCGGTCTCTCTGTGTGCGCAACGAACCCACCCGAGTCCGCTCCGCGGAGGCCACGGGGCGAATCTGGGCTATATCTCCGCCGCCGAGCACAAGTCCGCCGCCGAGCACAAGTCAGCCACCGAGCACAAGTCCGCCGCCGAGCACAAGTCCGCCGCGAATGGTAGGGAGAGCTGCACAACATAATATCTTTTCTCTCCCTCCGCGAGCCCACCACTGCCGCGTCAAAAGTGCGGCCCCGCCAAAGTCACGGAGAATAGGGACTGTGACACATCGCAGTAACAATACTCCTCTTCCCCCGCGACTACACCATGGCTGCGGAGGGCCGGGTGAACCGTGCTCACTGCTCATCCCAGCAGTCTTCCTGTTCGCATCTATAGTGGTATAGCGTAACCCACTCGAAGCGACCTCCGACCATGTGGGCCCCTCTTAGCTTCTCCGTGGGTGAACAAGCCACAGTTACTTAGCCCACCGCCTCGACAAGGCACCACGGCAAGAAACCCCTTTGGGGGGAATCATTTAGCCACTGTGCCAACCAAACCTTAACGGCTCGGTGGGAACAACAAATACGATCTCTTGTCTAGTAATATAAAGACGATGTTTGCATCCGAAATTATTAGTATTCGTAAAACCTATATGTTCGACGAAGAACTAATAGGGAAGAAATGTTATGGAGCTAAACGTACTATAGATCCGATCCATAAGTTACTCTGTCTATCAGTTACAGTTAGTATTTCAGTTTGTTTTACCATGTCAGGATCGTTCCAATGGCCAGGTCCGGCGTACTTCACCAACTCGTCTTGGTTCTCGGCGAACCATTTCATAATGCTTTTCACTGATGACCAGGAGTCAGAAATATCTCCCCAGTTGCGCCAAAGATTGCAATATTTTGCAATAGAACTATAGTTTGGCTAAAAAAAATACACAATCACTTATCTTAAAATAACTCTTAATATTTTATTATAAATCTGAGTTGCAGATTCTCTAACGCCGCGCTGCTACCGTGTTGATGAACGAATCTGTAACCTCTTTTCGTCTTGTGGATGTCGTAAAAGTTAAAAAGGAAATGCCAGTCATATCCTCCGAGTGATAGCCATTTCAATTCTTGACGAAATGCATGACGAACATCTAAAGTGCGTGGTGTCTAGTACGTTAATCGCTTACCCGCCTATTAAGCGAGACCATTACGGCCGGTTGCAGTTTGAAGCAGCAGTCGACTGCTGTAATATAGAGGATGATGATGATAAAGTAAATTAATAGAAGCAAGAATTTTCCAGATGAATGTTCAGAAAATCGTGACTGGACACTACGTCATCACTTCTTGATAAAAAAAAGTGACAAAGGCGTTTGTCTAGCAGTGGAAATCTTACAGACAGCAGTGGACTATACAGAAACTGATGATGATAATGTCAATTTATAGAGGCAAGAATCTTCGTGATGAAGTTGTTTAGAAAATCGTGACGGGACGTCCTGCCTCTAGTGGAAATCTTACAGACAGCAGTGGACTATACAGAAACTGTACTTAATGTAATAAAACTGTATAAAATATAGATTACTAGTTGACACCCGCGACTTTGTCCGCGTGAAAAAAGGTATTTTTAATATCCCGTGGGAACTATTTCATTTACCGGGATAAAAAGTGTCCTATGTCCGTTCTCAGTATGCAAGCTATCACTGTGGCAAATTTCGTCAAGATCGGTTCAGCGGTTTAACCGTAAAAAGGTAACAAACAGACAGAGGGACAGAGAGAGTTACTTTCGTATTTATATATTAGTATGGATTAGTAATGTAGTTATTATTTTTACTATTATAATAGAATAGTTTCCCTTTTTATTGTTTAGTAGTTTTTTTTTAATTTCCGACCTATTTTTTTAATCTTTTAATTTTTTGATTTGTCACCCACTACATCCTATCTGCTTGACCCGAAGGTAGACTGGCAGGGAATGCCTTGTAGCATTAAGTTCGTCTTTTTGTACATATTTTTTTTTATGTGTGTGCAAATAGAGATAAAATAATAAATCACTTACTTTGTCCTGGTACGCTGGCCAGCTACAAGAATAAAGGATAGGACGTCCAGTTTTATTCAACAACTTTCCAAAAGCAGGATAACCTATACATCATTATACATTATCATAAGTTTTTGAGCATTCGTATTTTTTTTTAATGTTTTTGTTTAACTGCGAAAGTATTCGGAACCGATAAAGACTTTAACATAGCATTACCTATGTTAGACATATATTAACAAATCGGATGTGACAAAATTAAATCATTCTCATACGTTGGACCACTACTTTAGGTAGTGTACGACAAAACATCGCGAACATAGTTATTGAGAGTAGCCACGGAAATTGAAAGAAGATTACATACATACATACATAAGATCACGACTGTATCCCATAAGGGGTAGTCAGAGACTGGGCACTCACTGCAAAAACAGATGACTGCCACAATCCACGTTTCACCAAAACAATATAATGCACTTGGTGTGATAGGTGGTGAGTCCATCGCCACCATGCGCTGTTGGGTGCACAGTGCAGTTTAATTCCTTACTCGCCTTTTACGAGATCCATTGGATAGTAGTAGTATTCTTTTAACGAGCCGCCACCACACGGCCAATAAGATTAACTCAATATGATATATTTTTGCCAGGGCTACATTCAAACACATTATAAGTATCTAACTGTTTATGATAATGAGTCATGTTTTTACCATAATCCATTTCGTTTACGTCAACATAGCATCCATCCAGTTTTATATAATCCACTTCCCACTCCGCGAATGTTTGAACATCTATTTCTTCATAACCTAGTACTCCCGGATATCCGCCGCAGGTCATGGTACCGTAGTCTTCATATATTCCAAACTTTAATCCTTTGCTATGGACCTTAAATTCGGAACACAACAGTTTAAAGCTTTACTAAATTCTATTTTTTTTTATTTTTACTCGAGTGCATTTATAAAAGGCTGTTACAATTTATCTAAAGGGAGAACGGAAAATCAAAACACTGATCTTAAGGGCGACAAGACACCTTCATCAAGGAAGTATGTAGTAGGTAGCTCCTATCTTTATCCTAAGAGCGCGTGAGGCACTAGCCCATCACTCAGATGTCGGCCCCGCACTACCGAAACCCAGTGATTATCCCAATGCATTTTGTATCCAATTAATCATAAAAAAACAAATTGGATTCGTAATTCAAAGCCTCATTTTACAAAACTTAACAAACAGTCCGCATATATATGTTTATTCTGTAGGTTCAATTCACTTTTTTTTTGTTTTGCAAAAGGGTTCCAAGCTGTTTGCTCAAAGTCCCCAGCAAGGCTAAAGGCGGCCCCGGTAGTAGTTATCTATTATTGATCACAATGGTCATTCAACATCAGGTGTACTCTCTGTTCGTTTGGATAAAAAGAAAGGCCTTACAGCGCCTAAAGTAAAGTTTCAGCTTATAAATGTCCCACTGCTGAGCACGGGCCTCATCTCATTTCTGAGATGGTTTTGGAGCTAGGAAGAATCCGCCACGCTGCTCCGATGCGGGTTGGCGGACTGCACATGTCTTCGAAATATTTTTTTTTCTCAGACATGCAGGTTTCGTCACGATGTTTTCCTTCACCGCCGAGCACGTGGTAAATCAGCACTTACAATTTTAGTGGTGCCGGCACCGGGAATCGAACCCAGGTCACTCGCTTACTATGAAATTTAAAGCTAGCGCCTAGCCCCTGAGCTACCACGGCTTATGTCGCCTAATGATTCGTAATACTAACGTAGTCTGCGAGCGACTTCATGCCGCTCGGAAAACGTTGCCGATCAGGCACCATTCGGTTGTTAGCGTCGCGCTCCTTCTCCAGCCAGCAGTCGTCGATAGCCACATAGTTGTAGCCTGCAGCTAAGTAGCCCTCCTTCACCATAATCTCTGTGGTCCGCTTTATTAACGATTCACTACGGGGTTTACGTATCCATTAATTAGATTACCAATACAAGTAAATAAATAATAAACGTCAGTAATTAATTCGAAGCTGAATATAACAATTTACACCGCCCGCTGTCGTGAAAGGAATAAGGACTATGAAGCCACAGTTTGGTATTTTTTTTTTATTGTATAAAGTGATGAAACGAACAAAACGGTGTGTCACCCAGAAAATTTCTGTGTGACACCTCACTATGCCCATCACCCTGAGACATCAGTTCTTAAGTCTCATATGCCCAGTGATTACGCTAGCTCACAGAGCCCTTCAAACCGAAACACAGTAATGTTTGCACGCTACTACTTCACGGCAGAATAACTGGCCCTGGGGTGCTAGACCGGTAACGACGTAGCATAGTCTAAGGTGCGAGGCATCTCAACCATTAAACAATTCTCGCCTGTCTTGGTGAAGCTATGATGAACGCACAAGGTCGGCAAGCAGCGGGCCAGCTCAGTGAGGCCGCTACAAGTGGGCTTGCGGAGCCCACTCCAAGAGTTGGAGAACTACCGGGAGAGTTGTGTGAGGAGGTGAAAAGGTGAGGTGGTGATGTGTCGGCGCCGCTCTGCTAAGTAAATCCGTGAAATCGATAGTTTGTTTGTATACTATGAGTACAATGTGTGGTAGATCAAATTACACAAGATATTCTAATATTACTAAAAAAAATCACAATATATTACAGATTAAAATGAAAGCAAATGGAAAGCCAAATTATATTTACTTAAATAATATTTTTTTAACATAACATATTTTTGCGCCTATTATATAATAATAACCAGTTGATAATAAAACTGAAATAATTTGCACATAACATAACAATTATCTATATGAATTGTTTTCGATATTAACTTTTAATTTGGTTTGCTAATTATGTATGCGATATCGCATAATTACCGTGCTAAAAATTATCAATTGAAACACTGTTAATGAACATTGAATACAAGTACCTACATAAGAGGGTGATCAACTATTGTAACCAATAATAACAATAAGAAAAATATTTATAGCGCTCTCAAGCGGGCCTTTAGTTTTTTTTTTCTGTAAAAGTAAGTGACCAGACGAGCAATATGATAGTATGCCTGCCCATAACAGTTATCAGTGTCACCCAAAAGTTAGCTCTGGAAAGTTTTCAGTAGCACTGCACTGTACACACCACATCACTCCTTGACACGGAGTCGGAACGGAGAGGATTCACGGACAAGATTGGCTTCATCTTGAAGCGGGCTTCCATAAAAAATTTTCAAGCCGACGAAGAGGTATAAGTCAGTTTTGACCATCTGTCAAGTGGTATCCCCAGTAGTAACAAGCTGGATTGTGAATGTGGTCTCTCTTACATAGGGCAAACAAAAAGAACAATAAAAACCCGCGTATAAGAATGTTGCTGATGTAAAGCATCCACGCTCCAGGAGGTCTGCAGTCTGTGACCATGTTCTGGATTCCTACCAAAGACGATTCACGAGGCTATTGAAATTAAAAAAAAAACATCCTAATTTCAATAGAGAATATAGTTGGGTTCTATCACCGGCTTGGTCCCTATTATTTTATATTCCCCATGTCTGACCACCACTTTATTAATGTGAAATAACCTACATAAAACCTGACAAGAATACCAAGTTAGACAAAAGACTAGTAGCAAGCTAATTCCGTCTGTTCAAGTCACCAATATGTTCTATAACATGACTAAATGCATAGTTAGAATTATATAAAATCGTATCCATTTTCAATCATGAAGACTTAAAGAATTTCGTATATAGCTTATATACATACATTTCAGATGTACAAACACCTTTACTCGAAACAACTATAGGACATACCGATATTTGTTTATTACGGAATAAAGCCTTAGTGTCGAAGTCAATCGCTCAACCACTGCACAATCGAGTCCATTAATTTATCGAGCGAATGCAACACAACGCTACAAGTGCTATAAGAGAACATAATCTACGAAAAATAACCAGGGTAATTCACCTTATACACTCTTGGGGGTACTTCTTACAATCCGTAATGCATCTGAACCTTTCCCATGTTAGCCAGCCCATTGGTGGTGTTAACCCTAATCCATTGTCAAGAGCAACAGTATAAGACAACCAAACCAGGAATATAAACCACAAAATCTGTAATAAAAGCACGGTGAACAATTTAATTTTGTAGTATTCAGTAATGAAATTTAAAATTAAACGCTAATAATTTTATCACATTTTTCTTATTTTTATGTTTATTATTCTACGTATTCAAATATGCTAAGAAGTTCTAGAGCCAAGCCGCCGACTCCACAAAAATTCGACCTTTTTGCTTAAAAGGTTTAACTGATTGATTCGTTACAAAATAATGTTTAAAGAAGCGGTTATATTCCCGTGCTGTAGGCTTTATAGACAGTACCTGTGCCTTCTCGGTTTATTTTATGGAAGAAAGTGTCGACCACCTCATGGCAAGTGCACCGTTGTCCAATAACAGTAGCTGTTATTCAATCGAAAAAGTCTGTAGCAATACATTGCGCTCGTCATACTGTGACACTAGTTATCAAGTCTCATGTGCCTTGTAATTACACCAGTTTACAGTGCTTTACAAACTGAAACACAGTTTTCTGCTCCTTCTTTAAAAAAAACGATACCTCACGCTATAATTTCTCCTGTATCGTGGACGCGTTTTACTGACAAATTTCACATGCACAACAAAACCAGACCCGAAAACTGATAATTTGTATTTTTGCTCTAATTTTAGTCCGAACCCAGTACCTCAGGGGTAGAAGTCAGGTACTCTGACCATTAGGCCACACTGTTTCTGTATGTTTGCAAACTCCGACTTCACGCTATGATAACTGGCACTAAGGTGGTACCTCCTCATATTTCTGCGTAGGAATCCTTCCGCCAGTCATAATTACAATAATAGCTTCGATTATTCTTAATTAAAGGGTCATAGTCAATCATAATCTCGGTCATTGTTCCCATTAACGTAACAGGTTTATTATAACAATAGTTAATAAATTACACTGGTGTTAGGATTTCCTGTGCAGGAATCCGTCTAGGTAGGAACCACCCCAGGGCCAGTTATTCTGCCGTGGAGCAATCGTGTGCAGACATTACCGTGTTTGGGTTTGAAGGGCACTGAGAGCTAGCGTATTCACTGGGCATATGAGACTTAAGAACTTATGTCTCAGGGTGATGGGCACAGTGTGGTGTCACACAGAAAGTTTGCTGGGTGACACAGCATTTGTTATAGGCAGACGTTGCACTTACCATCAGTTGAACGTTTTGCTCATTTCATCACTATATCCAATAAAAAAAAAACATATCATAGATGTATCAGCATATTACCGTACAAGTAACAGCTTCAAAAGCTAGCTATACATGCCTGCAGTTCCATTTACCTCAAAGGATATCTTTGAAAGATAATATATATTCTTCTCATGACATATATATATTTATAAGAATGTTGTGAAAAATATTTTATAGACAACAGTTGGTCAATTTCTTATCGAAAGCCGTATCGATTAAATTAAAAATATAAAGCCAACCAGTGTTACAATGTGCCACACAGGCAAATTGTAATACTGTGTTATGTATATATAATATATATATATTATATATTTTTAATCAAACTCATCGTGTAGCTCGACAATAAGAACGAATCAAAACTCAAAGCCCGCAGGGGCTGTCTTTTTAATGCCAAATATGTGACATTGTAATTAAATAATGTATAGTATACTTATGCGATAATGAATACGATATTGAAAAAAATAATAAAGACCTCAGAGGTTCTTGCCGGTTCTTCTCTGAGGTCTTAGTTTTTTGAACCGGTATAGATTTTGACATTCATTACAGCTTTATACAAGCCTAAACTGAATAAACAAATTTTGACTTTGAATGCTGTTGTGAATATTAGACATTGTTCTTATATTTTTTATTCAAACAAATAATTAAAGATATTAATTATTACGGTTCAGAATCACACTATTTTAAAGAAATGTCGACTTTGTTATGTTTTAAATAATTGTTGAAAAAAAAGAAGTTTCAAAATACTTACTCTCATGTTGTTTGTTAAATGAATTTGGCTTCTTATACCTTAAAATTTTGATTCGTCACCTAGCACTAAACTTTCCGAAGCTGCCTAGCCTGTTTCGTACAACCGTATGCTGTGTGGCAGATTCTTTAAAGGGTTTATATTCAATTGTTATAACATCAAGTGCTGATAAGCTCAGTATGGTGTTAGCTCTACACAGCATGCAGTTATCTGATATATAGTTCCAACAAGCTGCGCCATCGACCTAGTTCGCGATGACTTTAAAATTACTGTACGAGTACATTAATTCAAAACTTGATTATTTATATAACAACGACACCAAGACTCGATTAATTTGACGAACGCGTCGATGGTCTAATCGTCAGAGTGCTTGGCTGCTGAGTCGCGAGCTCTGGGTACAATTTCTGATTCCCATATCGTATATACGTTACACAGGAATAGGGAAGGTGTGAACGAGTGAGTACCTCGACGTTCTGCGAATACTTGCAGCATTGTAATATTTCCTGAGCAGTTGGCATCATCTGGTTACTACAACCAGAAAATTTCACAGTGGTCGAAATCGACACCAGAAGAACATTATCTTTATTCATAGCCTGTGCAAATTTGTGTTCAGTGATTTTAAATTTAATTCATAAAACAAACAGACAGATTTTTTTTAATCTGAATAACTGCTAATGTAATAAATCAATCATCAATAAATAAAAAATCACAGACAAACAATTCTATTTTGTTCGTGTGTATGAGTGCCATTGACGGCTTATCAGGACAATTAAACATTGTTAATGAAGTCGGTGGTTTTTGCAAGAGATCAAGTACAAGCCCCCTGTAAAACCTGTAAGTCTGAGTTACATTTAAAGTTTCATATATAATTTCGGTGATGTAATTGCTGTTAGCCTTTTTGGCTTTTACAGCTTCATCGGATACTGTGCTCACGGGCCAGGGGCCCGCGTGCCAGGTTTGGTTTGACTCAAACTTAAATAAACTTCTACAAAAACCTTGAAATTCGGACAGTGTCGCGTTCGCTGCGTTCGATTTTAAGTCGTCTAATGACCGTCCAGGGGAGGCTGCGGGCCTCCATTCGGACTGTCGACTTGTGTGTCGGTAACTCTGGCCGGTGAGAACCGCCCTGGAATTAAAGTTTCATGGACATGTGGAATAGCCCCAACCGATACAGGAACAGCGTTTCCCCTATTAACTTCTTAAAACGAAAAATTACATTTGGCCAGCAATAGATATGTATATGAAAATAACTAAAAGAGTTCGCCGTGGTTGAAACTCAATCAGAAGGTCATCTTCAACAGTTAGGACATGAACTGGTGACAGGATTCCTGTGTAGATATCTGTCTACGCCGCATTGCCAGTTACTCCGACATGAAGCAGTTTAGTGTGCAAACGTTACTGTGTTTCAATTTGAAGGGTACTGACAGCTAGTCCCAGAGTGACCATTTACACAGAAATGTTCTGGGTGGCACGGCATTTGTTATAAGCAAACGTTGCACTTACCATTGTAACGTTGTAGTTACATGATCATTATTTAGCAATAAATCGTGCATAATATTACTTAATTAATACAACCAATTAAATAACATTTTTATTTAATTCATACGTCTATAACCTAACATACACATACACTACAATTTAAATTTACATTTATTAACGCTAAGCTTTGAACTGCATACCCGCGTTCAATTTAATATAAATTCACACTTACACCTGCCTATGACTGATTGCGACGGGACAGGTTTCTTTTGTCTTCGTTCGTGTGACGTCAATCGAAGATTCGAGATCCGCGCGAGGCATTCATTACCTACGGTTATTTCACCGGGGTCACCATTCTGCACTGCACATGTGCAGTGCACACCGCTCAGCTTAGGTACACATCGGCTCCTGTCGGACTTTATGTAGGTTGTGCTGTAACTGCTTTAGCTGCATACGTTTCGGTGGCATTTTAAGTATAACCTTTTACTTCATCCCCATTTTGGGTAAGTGTTGAATAATATTTAATTATTTTGTATTTCACTATAAATACAAAATAATTAAATATTATTATGTTCACACTTTTTGTCTTAACGCTTATATGCTTTTATACACATTTATTTCGTTTGAGCGACCTTCTTTTTATAATTCTTCACTTCCTATTAGATTTTTAAACGTTTGTTATTTACTTTTACAAAAATTTGTTACCTTTTTAACTTTAATTATTAACGTTTTTATTTTATTTTTTTGTGGGTATTTTAATATCCTTACATTTATATTACATTTTTTTGTAACTCCATCTGAGTGTCCTTAAGGCCACCTCACTTCTACGTCTCGATATTCCCATTCCGCAGTGTAGAGGTGGTCACAGCCAGACGGAAGTATAAGATGTGGACATAAATTCTGGAACGTGTTTTCCAGGGTCCGAGGTTCGTTCCAAGGTTCTATCCTAAACTGCGAGCGGCCGCAGAATTACCTTCCGGTAAAAATTTGAACACCTACCAGCCGACCGAGACGCCGCGTGGTCATTTCATCACCGGCGTCCCTTCAGCGTCGCTGGCAACCCGACGGTGCCGACATCTATCGTGTCACGCAGAACGCCAGGGGAGTACCGGACTACGTCTGCAGAAATTAGGCGGGCCACAACACCCACGACCTACCATTTTTTTAATTATTAAATTGTCATTGTTTTGACAAGGTAGTTTTTTTTTTCTTTTTATACTTTAACGAACACCCCTACTGTCACACTGGCGCGCAACTCTTTATTTTTTTTAATTAATTATTTTAATTCGTAACAAAGTACCGCCATTATTAAAATAAAACTTCTTTTTATTTAGTGTCAACTGTCACACCATCAGGTGAACGATTTGGTCGTATCGTCACTTTCTTCCATAAAAAAATTAATTTAAAACTATTTTTTACACTCATCACCCTGTTAATAGTCCACTGGTTAACAAAGGTCCCAAGAAGAGGGGATTTGCGGTAATGACCGAGCTAGGCAGTTGGATCGGTGGTAACAGAACCAGACTCCTCGCATCGATGCGGGGAGGTGTATTTTATTTCGTATGTATTAGGATGTGGCATTTTCGAGATGAATGTGCCGACTTTTGTCGTAAGTCATGGATTTTCATGACATTTTATTTCTTACGACATCCACGTGGTGAGATGGGGTAGCCGATTTTCTTACGCTTCGACCAGAGAGCAAATTCGCACAGCATTAGCTAGTTTTTAATAGACAATCGAATCAAACGATTTCAGTGGACCGATGTTTTTAATTAAAATCATTTTTGGTCTCTCTAGTATCTAATTAACATTTTTTTATACAATCAGTAGTTATTGTAGGGGATCTTTATTGACTTCAGTGATCAATCAACAATAACAAGAGTATCAATACCTTATTTTCTATGGTAACGACTTAGTTTTTGAGTGTTTTGGGTTTATAATATCGCGACATTTCATTTTTAGGGGTTCATTATTATTGACTAAGTCTGTGTTCATGTTCATCATCATCATCATTTCAGCCTATCACTAGTCCACTGCTGAACATAGGCCTCCCCCATAGATTGCCACAAAAGTTGTAGCTCTCATTTTGGGGGGATTTTGCCATAGTTGCCATGCTCGGCAGGCGGGTTGGCAACCGCAGTTTACATAATGATTTCTTATGTTTATGCGAACACTACACATTTAAATGAAACTAATTTTACGGATTTTATCGCGTTTAATTTTGTTATTTATAACCCGACGTTTCGAGTGCTTTACAGCACCCATGGTCACGGGGTAAAGCACTCGAAAATCCGTAAAATTAGTTTCATTTAAACCGCAGTTTATTTATTCAGATGTTCCAGGAGATGCTGCTGCCCATCTTCTGATTTATATTTTCCCTCTGTCGACTTTTACGACACCCACGGGATGAGATGGGGTGGTAGATTCTCTTAAGCCGCTACCACAAGTCATATTAATAAAACTATGTTTAGCAGTCTATATGTCATTCCTGACACTTATGACTCTTTTTTTGCTGTGCATAGCCTATCAAGGGTCCCACACGAAAAATTAAATAGTTTTCTGTTATGCCAGAAATGAAGAAACGGAGGATGAAATCCATCTGTGTGACGTATCGTTCTCTAATAAAAATTCATTTAAAAATCGACTTCAACGCAACAGCTCCGAACATGGTTATGCCAATTTAAGCGTTCATCATTATTTTCTCGTGGATCCCATCATCGGCACTTGATCAAATTTGACCAGGGACCAACCTAGCATATAACCAATTCAACTAAAAAAATAATAATTGAAATCGGTTTACAATTGGCGAAGATATCGCGTCACATACACACAAAAAAAATATTCAGTCAAAATTAAAACTGTCTTTTTTGAAGTCGGCTTTAAATGGGTATGGAAACCTAACCTTACCTATAGAATACCGACAGATTGACAAATCTACGGTCGTTGTTCGAAAGTGTGCAAATTTTCCTCAAGCAATGTGTGATACATTCACATCGTCAAGTGAAGTCTCTGGCACGTCTTAACATTGAGTCAAAGACAGCTAATTAAATAAAAAAACTCAAGGGCTATTGACTTTGAATTGGACAGCATTTAGATAATATCTCCAGATATCTCAAGAGGATCTGGAACTTATATGAACCCTTAAATCTACGCAAACATATTTGTTTGCACAATGTGTTACCGATAAAGTGTCATAATTGTTACAAGATGTAATTGATAAGTTGTTTATATCATAGGAAAGTTAATGTAGTCAATATTCAGGAAAGGAAAATAGTCCACACCTTAATTAATTAGACGTACATGAAAGTAATAGAAAGTCTTGTTCGAGTCTTTTTACAAGCCGATAAGTCAAATTTTTGGAATATAGTATAAATGATGTATAATTTAGCAACATACTCGTATACTAATCATAAAGCTGAACAGTTTGTATGTTTGACCGCGCTAATCTCTGGAACTACCAGTCATTCAACAATTATTGTATCAATCATCAATCAATCATCAATCAACGATCCAATACCAGGATTTCAAAAATTATTGATAGCCCAATTCTTGAGGAAAATTATAGGCTATTTAAATTCACGCTACGACCCGTAGGAGCTATTTCTTTTAAAACTTTTTTAATAAATCTTTGAAACCGCGGGGCACAGCTAGTAAATTATACAGTACAATAGTTTCATAAAGTTCAACACATTTTAATTATTAAAATCAATTTATGAAGAAGGCATAAATATTTTTTATTTTTAGATATTGCTAGCTTATTAAACCAAATTACAGAAAAAAATACATTAAAAACGATACGAAAAAATTATTAACATTTAATTTAGTTACCTAAAACCTAATGAAATGTAAATTATACTAGCATACTAGATTTTTTTTTTATTGTATAAAGTGATGAAACGAGCAAAACGTTCACCTGATGATAAGTGCAACGTCTGCCCATAATAAATGCTGTATCACCCAGAAAATTTCTGTGTGACACCACACTGTGCCCATCACCCTGAGACATAAGTTACCCATATGCCCTAGTGTGTAATAGTAAAAACTCATTAACAGTTTTATTTTCTTAAATGCTTGCCAACGAAATTCCATTCACTAATATAAGCGGCAAACAAAATCTACGAGTTAGCAAATGGAATTCTAAATAGCTCATGGGATTTAAACTTTCTTAACGTTTCCACGCCGAAGAAACGTCGAAGGAACGACATGTGAGCAGAATTCTGTGCCATATATGGAGATAATGTTATGTAGAGTGCGATTAATAAAAATTCCGCTGCTTGTTATCTATTTGTATTTAATTTCATTCATTTTAGCACCATTCATAACTGATGGAATTAGTACGCCTTGAAGTTAGGACCACATCTAGACAAACGTAGTATATAATTTTGGTGATGTAATTGCTGTTACCCTTTTTTTGGCTTCTACAGCTTCATCGGATACTGTGCTCACGGGCCAGGGGCCCGCATGCCAGGTTTGGTTTGACCCAAACATAAATAGAAACTAAGTGTGGGCGCTCCCCAGCTAGATGGCGCGTCGATCAGTGCGAGGTGGCTGGAAGAAACCATATGTGTTAGGTCCAAGATATGGCGCAATTGCAGACCCAATGTCCAGCAGTTGGCTAGTGTGAGATGATGATAATGAATATTCGTTGACCGCCCCTGTGGTAAAGCGGTTTTTGTTATTGAAGAAAGTGACGAGTCAAGTAATTACACTAGCTAACACTACACTGCAGACCGAGGTACAATAATGTTTGCACACTAATGCTTAACATTAGAAGAATAACCGGCACTGCTTGATACCCACCTAGACGTTTCCTAGATTCCTGCATATGGATCCTACCACCAGTAAATTATTTCGGTTTTGAATCTACGGTGTCTATTATTATAGGATTACTCCCGTACTTTGGTAGGGCTTTGCGAAAATAATTTCACAACGGATCTCTATTTACTATATACTAATAATTATCAACCTTCAGATTTGATGCAGTCTTACAATAAATAACAGAAGTCGTAGTGTTTGTTATATTATTTAAAATTAGATTATAAATTAACATATATACATAGATACAGTCGCGCTTTTTTCCCATATAAGGGGTAGGCCACACAGAGACGAGACGGATGGCGAAGCACGTCAACGCCATTTTGGTACGAGTCAAAAACAATCTTAATCCACATTTCGTTCACACGATCAGTATAGTGACAGTGTTGCATAATACGGTATTATTCTGCACGATTAAAGGCTGTCCTTATAATATCTTAGTCGCCTCTTACGAAAACCTCGGTAAAAAATAGGTAGTTGCTATTCTTCTCTGCCGGAAACCTACCGGCTAAAAATAAATTAATGCTACAAAATTGTTATATAAATATATAAACAACGTAAAAAAAATTGATTTTTACATAATTTTTTAACTTTCCAATGTTTTTTTGTTTTTTTTTTTTTATTTTATTCATTACACATTATACATCTTTTAGTTACTACACATTGCTACTTAAACCCTACAGGGGTTTAACTGTGGCGTGCTCTCACAGTCACACGATGCTATTTATAAAGAAAATATTTTTTTAAGACATATTTACATCTCTTTGAGCTGGACTTACTACTAGTTATCTGACACAGGTATGCTGGTGTTTAAAGAATTTTTTCACTAAGCTCACTTAAAGTAATTTCACTTCGAAGTACTTATTGTGGAAGCAATTAATTTTTTCAATTTACAATTCATTAAATACAAACTAAATAATTTACTTTCATAATCATGTGCGTATTAAACTAGACATAGTAAAGGGTTAATAGGCATATTGAGTACTTCGAGCATGTGTCAAACGAGCTAGAAAGTTTACATAACTTCCGTCATTTCCATCAAATGTATCAGGTACGCAATTTTCGGCAAATATATCTAAAGTCTAAAAAAGTAAAAGTTATCAAACATATAAGGAATGTATGGTACCTAAATAGCTTGCATCTATATAAGGTTGTAGGCAAGTGACATAAAGTATTACATTAGCATAAATTTGAATTCCAATTCTGTTCAAGGAACTATTAGTTCGCTGGAGCATAACGAAAACACTTATTGTACCGTAGTAACCATGTTTATTCATTGTTCCGTGGGAGCTCACCTTCATGATCCCAGTTTGGTCACCTGTGTCGTCACCAGTAAAAAAAAATAGGAATGTATCACGTGCCTGGAGACGAAGAAAATCTGCTGTCTTAGAAATTAAAAACATTTCAAAGAAACGTAGTGTACAAACCGACCGAGCAGTATCGACTTTTCCCGGCTCTAATATTCTCTCAAAAAGGGCTGGAAGCCGGTGCCCAGTAGTGGGATTTATAGACTGTTACTTTAATGAAGCAGAGCTTGTCGTCGCTCGTTTGGGATGGGGACCTAACTCAGAAAAAGTGAAACGTCTCTAACGGGAGTATGAACGGAAGTTGCAATGCTCCTCATTAAGTGCATTGCCAGGATTGTTGCCCATATGAATGAGAGAGACAGATTGATTTGTTTGTAAATCATTGCATTAATTATGTTACCGTAGTTTACTTTGTGACGCTAATCTTTTTCGAACATATTATCGGGAAAAACTAAATAACATGGCTAACAGCATAAATGCTTTATATTTTAAAATTTAAATAATTTAAAAATCATACATAATCTAAAGATTGTACATTAATTTAGTTTATATATAATTATGCCCAGGTCCCCAGGGCCTGCGGCTTAGAAATCAGATACTCTAACCACTACGCCACGTGGCCGTAAAATGTTTCACGTAAGTTATACAGTAAATATATTAAACAGTACGAAAATAACATTCGAAAAGAACGCACCCACAAATACGAACGCCTTAACAATAATCTAAGCGGACGTCGCAGTGCTGTCAGTCGCGTGTGCCGCCTCGAGACGAGTAATTGACAATCCGTGATTGTGATACGTCGTTATTTACCATCATAACTTGATAATATAAAATAGATTGAAATAAAAAATAGTAAGTTCAAAAACTAAAATTGTTATGTACAAACTATTCAATATTTATCGTCTTATATTTATAAATATTACATAAGCAACTTACGCGTAATATATTTTAATGTATTTAATACATATTAATAATTGCCGTGGTCATATGCAACCTACCCTAACAAAACAATACAATCTTACAGTAGTAAGCGATCATAATCTTTAGGGCAAAGTGGCATAATTATGTATTTTAATAACGAAGAATAAATACCTGTTAAATTTTGATATTCTTACTTAATTTTATTTGAAAATTAGTTCATTCATTTATTATTTCATCATTATAAAAGGCAAATAAATGTTTTATTTAATAATATCAGTTTTACAAAAAATAAAGAGTGACAACCTTAATGCTCCAACGGAGAGTAGAGTAGGTATTTAACTCAACAAATGAGTAATATTATATAATATTTTAATATATTTACTGTTGTACTACCAACAAAACATCTCTCTCTGCTTTTTCTCTTTCTTTTCTTCAACCGTCGATCAAGCTCTGAGAGGCGGATAATGATAAAAAATACCAAAAATACTTAAAGATTTTACACACTACAAGTGTTAATTAAAATAGTTTTCTACATATTAGGTATTTATAAAAACAATTTTACTGGTGTTAGAATTCCTATGCAGGAACTGCTCTAGGTAGTTAGCACCGCATGCTTTCTGCCGGGAAGTAGTAGTGTGCAAACATTACTGTATTTCACTTACCATCAGGTGAACGACTTGCTTGTCTCGTCACTTGTAACATCATATCGGATCGGATCATCTATCATGTCTGTGTTCCGGTTAACAACGCAAAATCTAAGCCAAAATAACGCTTACAAACTAAATCGAGAACCGCAAAATTAATAATTTAGTCTATAGTGGTTTCCCTATAGGCCGAGTACGCCAGGGCCTAGGGCGGCAAAATTTAGTGAGATTTTAGTTTATTGTTATTCATTGTTACTCATAAATAAAAATGGTAAGCATCAGTATCTAAAGATACTGATTTAGATAATTTTATAAATAATAGACTATTATTTTTTACTTTGATTTAATTGTTATATATCATTCAAGTTTTCGTGCAGGGTGCAGGGAATAGGGGGCCGCAATGTTCCGTAAGCCTAGGGCAGCCAGGGAATCAAATCGGAATTCTTCAGGGGTCTGATCTCTCGACAACTCTCTTTCTGCTGCACATAAACGACTTGCTCGAGCCCGGCATCTTTGGGTATGCAGATCGCAGCACAGTCGTGAAGAGATATCTGGCGTGTATTCGGGCCTGTCGGGATCATGTACAGTCTGATCGGGAGGCGATGGTTGAGCGCATGAATCTCACATTGCAGGCAATCTCCAACAGGGGCAATACCAATCTTGTGAGCTTCAATGCCACCAACACAACACAAGCGTGTCTATTCTCCGCCAAAAGGAGCCCGTTCACCTTGGATCCTACTTTTCAGAATGTATCTCTGGAATAAACCGACTGCCTTTAGTTATTAGGATTCGAGATCACGTCGAACCTTAACTTTGAGTGGCTCATTGAGTCTAAGGCGGAAGCGACTGCAAGGAAGTTGGGAGTACCTGCAAAAGTGAGGCGTTACTTTACTCCGGGGCAGCTTCTAACTCTGTATAAAGCTCAGTTCTGGTCGGCTGTAGAGTACTGCTGCCACATATGGGCTAGAGCTCCTAAATATTAACGGCCAATCGGTGACCATGATTTGGTGACAACCAATTTGTCGAGTCTCGAACACAGGCGTTGGGATACCAACGCGACCTCGTTTCTCTACTCAATACTCTCGAGTCTCTAGATGGTCTACAGATTACATTTTGGAGAGTGTGCGAAGGAATAACACGTATTAATTCCCCCTTCTCCTTTCTATCATCGAAGAAAAAGACGAACGGCGGGTTTCCTTTGCATTCAGACGAAGCGTTTTGTTTCGTCGTTCGTAATGCGTACAGCAAAGGACTGGAATCATTTGCCTGCATCAGTATTAACTTCCAATTACAATGTGGGTGAAGAGTAAATAGGCTTTTTATAAGCTAGTATGTTTACCATCAAAAACTACATCGCCACTTACCATTAGGAGAGGTCGTAGTTGAACGCTAGCTTATAAATTAAAAAAAATTAAACATCCGCCACTGGGTATCATCCCGGCAGATTGCTGCCACAACGTCCTCTTTCAGTTAATAAATTGAAAAATCTGAGCAGGATTTAATGACATATGTAAGTATTAGCGCAAACACAAAAGTTCTGTTCATAAAATCGGTCTGTTTACTTTCGATCCACCCGATCATTGTAAAAAAAACGTATAACAATGTTGTTATTCCTTAAAAAGAATTTTTGTTTTCATTCTCTTACTTTACAACTTCCCGTTCATAACGCTACTTCCATAAGATCGGAGGATATTTAACTTATAGTAGGATTCCCATGCAGGAATTCGTTTAGGTCCTTAGTTCCCAAAGTGGTCCAGGTGAACCCCCAGGGGACCACAGGAGACTCGACGGGGGTCTACGTTGGCGTGACCAAAAATGGGTTAGATGGTTATAGTTTTGGGAATACGGTACAAATGTAGCTCCAGGGGGTCCACCGGCACCAGGTCTAGGTAGTTAGCATCGCAGGGCCAGATATTCTGTCATAAAGCAGTAGTGCGCAAACAATACTGTATTTCGATTTAAAGGGTACTGATAGCTAGTGTAATGTGCGGTATGATACTTAAGAACTGATGTTTCAAGGTGACGGGCGAAGTATGGTGCGATGCAGAAATGTGCTGGGAAACAGCATTTGTTATGGGCAGACTGAACTATTCTTGTCTCGTTACTTTATCCTATTATAAAAACCATAAAACATATATGTGTGTAAATAATGGTTAATCTTTACGATTTATTCTTGGCCTTATTTTTTATTTTATTTTTAAACATAAGATTTTGTTTTTTGACAATTCCAGGATTTCAGTACAGTCATAATGGAACATTAAGTATTCGAGCATAATGTAATATTAAGTTAATCTAATTTAGCAGTTTGTAACGAGTAAAAATGTTTTCACTATATTTGAATACAAAACCTATAGAAAATGCCATTTTTTTAATATTTATTTATTTAAACTTTATTGTTTATCCTTAAAGAATACAATGGGCGGACTTAATGCCAGTTGGCATTCTCTGTCAGTCAGTGAAACATTGTAGCAAGTGTAAAATCCAAAACAAACTAATTATGCTGGACCGCAAAAGAAAAAGGGTCAGTTGGAAAATCTTCAATATCTTCAAAGATACCTGGCCTATCTTTATGAAATAAAGACTAAATTAAAGAATATTTTAATGTAATAAATGAATATAAAAAATGACTTCAAGCTTTTTATTTTTATAGATGTAAAATAACTAAAAATGCGTAGTTTTTCCAGTATTTTCGTAAATGTAGATCGGTAACAGATGTGCCGTTTTCACGCATTTTAGTACTTTGTGTTGCCTCCGCGAGCTCGCAATACTGCTATTAAGCGATTTGGCATACTTTCTACTAAGTTTTTGAGGCGATGATGCGGAACATTCTGCCATTTCCCTATTAGAGCTTCTTTCATTTCACGTAGCATGATTGGCGGCGGATTCCGCTGACGTACACGTTGTCCCTGTTCGTCCTATGCATGCTCAATGGGGTTTAAGTCGGGATGCGTGCCGGCTGCTCCATGCGTGTGATACCGACATCTTGAAAATAGGCAAACACTGTCTGAGCTGTATGCGGGCGGGCATTTTTTTGCATAAAAACGGCATTCTCGTCCATGTCAACTATAAATGGACCAACGTAGTCATTCAGAATTTCAGTGACATCTTACTCGTTCAACTGTAGAAAGACAGTTCTCGCTGTATTTCGCTGACTGTGCCCATCTTCAAGCATTGTCATGATCCTGGTACATTCTTCACAGGTTAACGACATGATGACTTCAGAATAATTAAATTTATAAGGCAGAGACATCATATTTATAACTTTTTTTATTGGAAAGCTGAAACAAACGCGAAACAATTGATTAGAATTTTTGTTGTTGTACTAAATTCAAAAACTACCATTATTTTACATTTCCAGTTTTTTATAGAATTGTCAAAAATGAATAAAAAGTATTTAATATATATTATTTAATGTGGCATTAAATATTCTTTAATTTAGTCTTTATTATATACTATAAAGCTAGGTCTTTGAAGATATTGAAGATTTTCTAACCTACTCTTTTTCTTTGCGGTCCATCGTAGTTGAACCTTAAAAGATATTAAAAAATACAAAATACTATTATAAAAAAATGTTAAAAGAATCCACAAACAATTTTATCTGAAATTCTGCTAATTCAGAAAGTTAATCGCATTATTGTGCTCGGTGGCATTTAGATTTATTTATGCTTAAAACTAGTAATTATTTGATTTGAATCAAGTCACATTTATTTTACAGTGACTAATTTGTTTTTACACTCGCAATAGAAATCTTTCACTTTTCCAATATATTATTATCCATATATATTGCCTATAAATAGTTTTTTTTTATATTTTAAAGGTTGTTTTGGCACTATAGAATAAATAGCATCAAAACTATCGGAACTATTACATTAGTAGGAATACACATATCTGAATCGTCTAATATTTAAATTTTCCAATTCGTATCGTATATTTACGAGAATAATCGTGTACCTACTAAACTTCCGTGTTATAGAATAAGCAAGTGATCCTATTAAAAATCATAACTCAGACTAAAACTTAACCATTGGAACGCGTTGGCGGTTGCCATTTCTACTACTTTAATAGCCCCGTCAGACGCATAGCCTCTGTCTGTTCATATTGCTTGAAACGGAACGTACTCTCTCTACTAGACGTAAACAAAGAAAATCGTGAGCGTGACGTTAATTTGAAAAGTTAAAAAAAAACAAAACTAAACGATGTGTTAACTGCAACTTTTACTTACTAACTTTTAATTAATAATACCGTATTATTAGTTAGCTTAATACTGAAATTCTCGTAAATCTAAAAATAACTGTGATACCGCAAACGGAAATCCTACAGGAAATGGGGACCGACAATTCGCACACCGGGCGATTTCTAATGTAGTTCGCGTAAAGGAAGACGATGGGTACAACGTATAAGCAGTTGTTCAAATTATACGACTTAATTCAAAGTGGCGATATCAGGTAAAACTTTGGTTTAATTACAAGAATTAAAAATACATTGATTGCACAACTTTTGTACGTTATGTGTATGCGTAGGAGGTCCTTTCGAATTTCGAAACGCCATCGCTTATTATATTATGTGTAACATTGGGTTATAAATTGTCTTTTTCGCCCAC
Organism: Luehdorfia chinensis; assembly: GCA_019845155.1. NCBI lineage: Eukaryota > Metazoa > Arthropoda > Insecta > Lepidoptera > Papilionidae > Luehdorfia > Luehdorfia chinensis. Next base: position 4,536,951 of record JAHVAK010000012.1, on the reverse strand, counting down.
AGCATTCTAGAAATAACTGATTGGATTTCTTTTCAGGTCAATTAAACTTTTCCTTGACAATGAACCTGTGGAAATAAATAATATTTTACCATGTAAAGGTATAGGTATTCTGCACTTAGCTGTCGGAATTGACCCTTTGAATAAGTCCAAGGAATGCACAGAAATAATATTAAAACATGGAGGAGATCCAAACCTATGGTAAGTGTATTATTCTCACATATTATCACTGTTTTTTTTTTTTGTATTAATATTTTCATCATTTAGCATGCTATAGTTCAATTCTGTACACTGGCTGACCAAATAGAATCATGACATGGTGTAATGGCTTGCACATAACAATGCTGCTGCTCTTTCTCTATTTTATTTACCCATTAGTTATTTCTTACATTCCCACAGGATGGATGAGATGGGAGTAATATATTCTCTTATATGCCCCATGCACACAAAATATTTTATTACATCATATTTAGTGTATATATATATATATATATATTATCTATAAATTTTCAAAATGTGTTGTAACACAAATGTGTATAAAATTTATTATTAATAATTGTTGTGCAATGTGTTGTTGTATTATTAGTTTTTTAACAAAACACAAACTTATTAAAATCCATGTTTACTAACATAACTAATACAGTTAATAAAAAATATTTTGCTTTTATTTTTTTTATAAAATGCTACTTACAAGTGTACTTTATGTAATTCAAACTTTCTGTTCTATATTGGTTAGGAGTTCTGCATAATCTTTTGATGGATTCCAATATGACATTTATTTCACACAGGACTGAGATGTTTAATATTGAATTTAATTATATTTTGATTTCAAAATTGATAATTCAGTTTAATTTCATGATCTGCAGCTTCATTTATAAAGTAATTAGTATAGTTTATTTTATTCAGATTGTTGAAACAGTACATGCTGGAAGATCCTACAATTTTCCATCCCCCAATATTTTGTGATACAAAATTTGATTTATTTATTTTACTTTAATTGATTGCATTACATTGTTTAGTAAACAGGCTGAATAAATTATAGTCCCAAAGTATAACATAGCATACACACATACACTTAACATAATTAAGATTTATTTCAATTTGAATCAGTTAAAACATCTGCCCCAGTCAGCATCTGCTTCCACAAAATAGCACTTGTGGTGCAGCAAAGGTATTGTGCAAAGTTTAAAATACCCTCTTGCTAAAAGAAATGATGTAAATGTTCTAATCTTTTAAATTTCTCTGTAAAAGTCTACTACTAGACGTAGACCACCCCTAGGCTGGGAGGATTTGCCATAATTGCCACAAGTCATTCTAATGTTTTACTGTTGATAGGATTCCTTTGAAGGAATCAATCTAGGTAGGTACCACTGCAATGCCCTGTTATTCTCCCATGAAGCAGTAGTGTGCAAACATTACTATGTTTTGGTCTGAAGGGCACTGCAAGCTAGTGTAATTACTGGGCATATGAGACATAAGAAATGATGTGCCACACAGAATTTTTTATGGGCAGATGTTGCATTTACCATCAGGTGAACATTTTGTTTCTCTCCTCATTTTCTCCTATAGAAAAAAACATTATCATAGTACCACACATGAGGTGACAATCCTACATGTTGCTGCCCATTACCAGTATGGATATTTGTAATAGTTGTTCTGCCTTCAGTCTGGAGGCCATGAGACTTTATAATAGACTAATATCTCGCCCATGAGAATGGGTTGGCAGATTATCAAACACTGCCAAAGCCAAACCTTTTTTAATCTGCTTAAGATATAGTAAATAATTATTTGAATTTTTATATATGGTACAAAAATTTGTTGACAGTATTCTAAATCATTTTAATTATTATTTTTTCAATCTTTAGTAATGAAGATGGTATAACACCAGTTCACATAGCTGCAATATGGGGCAGAGTAGACAATTTAAAGCTTTTGATTGGCTGTGGTGGCGATCCATTACAGCGGGACATAGATGGCATATCTGCATTTGACTATGCAGCTAGAGAACAGCAATGGAATGTGTATGACTATCTACACAATGTAGAAGACCATTTAGATGACTCTTTAGCATCTCCATGTGCTTATTCTTTAGATTTAGGTATGTATTGTCTTTATAAGTTATATCAACTTAAATATAGTGATAGCACTCAATGAAGATGGTGTCATCCTCATCTATTTCGAAAAAAACACCCGAATTTTTCTAGACCTGGAAATCAATTACTGTTCACTAAATTTCCAATAATCTTTTCAGTACAGCTAAGATTTGAACCTAGGACTCTGAACTCAGCAGTTAGGTATTCTGAATAGAGTGTCAGATGGTCGCAGCCCAACGACCTAGGATATAATAAACATGAACACAGAATTTTGACCATCTGTGAAAACCGTGTGTCTTAACATGACAGAGTTATTATATTTGATCATATGTCTTCAAAACCCTCTGAGACATCAGAGGATATCATCATCATCATCATTTCAGCCACTGCTGAACACAGGCCTCCCCCATAGATTGCTACAAAAGTTTGAAGCTCTCACTTTGGGGGAATTTTGCCATAGTTGCCACGCTTGGCAGACGGGTTGGCAACCACAGTTTATTTATTCTGATGTTTTAGGAAGATGCTGCTGCCCATCTTCTGGTTTTAATTTTCGCTCTGTCGACTTTAACTACACTCATGGGATGAGATGGGGTGGTAGATTCTCTTAAGCCGCTACCACATGGTTACTTTTATTTAATGTCTTAATATTACCCTTTTATTATGCAATATAATGCAGTTAGCATGACTAAGCTAATAAGTAAAAAATGACATTGACCTTCAATATTTTTATACCTTTATTTTCCTTATACTCTTCCTTCTCAATATTAATATTTCGTAATTGGGAATTCGTATGGCGAAACTGAAAATTACGTCATAATTAACAATAGTATAAAATAAAGAAAATACTATTATCATTTCATTGTCATATTTTTTAAATATGTATGCGTCTATAAAATATCTTTTAAAATATATTCCATACATAATCCATTTATATTTTAGGTGACAGTGATTCAAAGTATTTATCAATATAAACATAATATGCACCAGGCCTTTGGCAGGTGCATTTACACTTAATGTGAGACCTACTTAAGAGCAATTTAATATGAAGATTCAAGCTCAATGACTCATTTAGTTTAATTGTTAGGTCAAGTGGCCCTAAGTGCACTTATTTCGTATTAAATACTTGTTTAAATTGCTAAGATAATCAAGTTACCAGTATTAGATATAATTGCATTGGTTACAGATATAATAAAAAAACTCAATTTAATATTGAATACATAGTAACATCTGTCATTGTTGAACCTGTTTGGTGAGTTTCACTGGCAGGTGCAAATTGTTTAAATGCAATCTGCTAAGTTAAGGCCAATTAGTAATTAAAAGATACATTAAATTAAGAAAATAGATGGCTTTATTACAATTAATTAGAATATTAAAACTTTTAAAAATATTTGTTTGTTTCTAAAAACAATAGATGGTAGGAGTCCTATGCAAGAATCCGTCTAGGTCAGGTAATTTAGCGGTTTTATTAGATTTCAACCATTCACATTTCTGTATAAATATAAAGTATTATAAATCGTTCTGTTTTTGTAAATTGTTTTTTTAGCAAAGTTAATCATTTTTTTAAGTGATTACTCCACTAGGATTTCTCCTATATCATGTGTGAATTTTGTAGAGATAAATTGCGTATACAGAAACACCCAGTCAACATGATGAAACAACTATCATTAGGTGATACAAATATTTGTCTCAGGCGGGAATCGAACACGCGACCCATAGCGCAGACTCCAATCGCTTAGCCACTGTGCTAGTCGAGCCGATAATATAAAATCATCATAAAATAATTGAGTTACCTAGATGATAATATGTTATTAATTATTGTTTTTAGAAGTTCGATTCTCTTACGAGACAAATATTTGCATGCCCTACAGATTATCACATTTTGTTTTTCTCTGCTTTTCCTTATGACTGGTAGAGAATGCCTTTAGGCATTTAGTCTGCCATATGTACGACATGTGCATAAAAGCTTAAATAAATAAATAATTTTTTTGGACTAAACCCATGTTTATGCATGTTAAATTAAAAAAATACATTGCAAAAACTTTTGCCGTCGCGGCCTCGGTACAGGTGTACCAGTTTTTTTTTTTATACAAAAAATTGCCAGCATACTTGCCTATTAAAATTTTGACCAATCATTTATATAGACATATGATCACAAAATCTTAGAAATGCTTCTATATTCCAGACAAAATATTAGTGACTACAGACCAAGTGGTTGCTGAATACAAACCATCAAATGTTAATGAAATATGCAATAGTACTGTGACAAGAAAATCAGAAATGGTACGTGATTGGTGTGAAAAAACCAGCCTTGTTATGAACAAACTGTACCCGACAATACTTAGCGAGACATATTGTCTGTTAGAGAATGAATCTATCCTTTGGAAAAGTATTGATTGTACTGAACTGACAATAGACCTCAGTAAAAATAGGGCCTCACAGCCGATTGAAGTGAATGAAACTAACAGTAGTTTTAAGACATGCTTATCAAAGAGAACACCTGACGTAGAAATTAGCGGAATTCAGCGTTTGGAACAAACACATGACAAAACAAACGATTGTTGCTGTAGCTGCACACATTCAACCTGCGATCAAAAGCAAAGAATCAGTGTTTACGAGAATTTCTCACTACCCGGATCTCCTAGTTGTATCACACATAAAAATTATAATACAAAGACTAGTTTAAAGAAATGCAAAAATAAAGGAAATGATACTGCTCTCTGTTCAGAATTGCGTAAAATGTACATTTGACAGCTCACAGTCACTTCTCACTGAGGATAGATCAGTAGACTTAGACCGGGCTTTAGCAGTAGTCCAAAATAAGACAAACGAATGGTTATCATCATGCAGTAGCGAATATTTATCAGAAACAAGAGCAGGCAATACTAGGAGATCATCAGCCAGCAGTGGTGTAAGTAGCACCTACTCCGGAGGTAATATTGTAATTGCCAATGTTCACGAGGAATACAAATACAGAGATCAAGAAGAGGGTGTAACATTAATTGAGAAAAGGCTACTTGTTTCGCCAGTTGTGTAAGTACTTTTGAATATTGTTAATTATCCAAATTATAGTATAAAACTTATCAACATTGCATTTATTTAAAATCTAGCAGCTAGCATATTTCTGCCATCTATGTCAAGGAGAAAGTAGGTTGTTAGTTTAAAATTCAATTCTCACATAAATCTTATAATAAAAAACGAATCACCTCTTATTATCAACACTTATGAAAATCTTGTTTTACATCCTGTTGTTATGAAGAAATTTAATTTGCATATATAATGCAGAAAGGTGTAAGACAGGATGATGTTATATAACCAAAATTATTCACCGCTGCACTTGAAGATGTTTTTTTATAACCATTTACGACACTGCTATTTTTATGGGCAGGCATGGTGACTTGACCATCAGGTGACTTGATCGGGCTATCAATTACTTTTACTTTCACCAAAGAACCCTTTTGATAACAAAGTAATTAGGGCATATTTCATCAGGGAGGAAGCAGGAAAGAAAAGATACTCGAGAGGCAACCTCTTACCACTGTCCCCATACAATAAATTAATTATAAAACATGAACATGAATTTGGGAAATGAAAACACACATGGAATTTGCAATCAGATTACATGGGCAATAATTGATGTTTGCTATTACTGATTTTTTTTTCCATTTATAATTATTTACTAGATAACCCGTGGACACTTGGTGCCATCTTGACCATCCATTTCATCCATGACCTTCTTTAAAGAATGTAAACAATTCAAACCATGCATCTCAGTTGAACGGATTGTCAACAGATGGCGCTTTCTTCATTTAAAATTACCATTTTTTTTTTAAATTTAATCATACAAAAACGTTTATTTTAACACATTTACTTATTTTTCATCATTAGAGAGGAAAATAATATTTAAAATGACGTATCTATCAAACATTAATTTTGATGCAGTATTATGGGCGTTATTTCATACCGACAAAAATACCTTTGAGAAATAATATATATAGATAGATTACCCACAAGATTCATGTCTTCTACGTCCTTAATGTCTTTTCATCTTATTGCAGGTTGCCTGTTGATGAAGCAATTACTCCAGACCAAACCGTTTTATCAATCGCTTCTTCTCTACCTTCATCAATGGACTATGACGTCAATACCCTGAAAGCAGAGTTAATCCGCCTTGGTTTTAATCCCGGACCTATACAAGAAAACACTAGAACATTGTACCTCAAAAAATTACAGACACTTAAGAAAAGCCCCATTGTTGTCAACCAAAAAGGAAAAAGTAAGAAAATAAATACATATTCAACCTTTTTGTTTATATGATTTTGCTGTCAAAATTTATTGTCATTTTCTGTTTGATATATTTTTCCACATATTGATTTTGTTAATATTTTCTTTATAATGAATTTTACTTTGGAAACTATTAAGTTAACAGTTCAATTTTCAAAAATCTTACATTTTAGAGGTCTTTATGTCATTCTTTATTATGTGTTTAGTATAAATTATAATAAGCATAGAATTATAGCAGCGATGTAATAATAATTAATCATTTCAGTGAAATATCAATGTGTAATTATATAATAATTATTATCATAACATTAGTTCTGGAATATTAGATATAGTAATAAATCAAATTAAATATGATTTATTTTAAGGAACCTATATAAATTTTACTTCCATTTTCATTTTGCATCAAATTGTTTAAGATTTGGGTTCAATACTTCATCTATAAATAGTCCAAGACATGAAAAAGTAAATTATTATCTATATTACTTCACAGCATACAGCATAGAATTAGAACGATCAATACGGACTGCAGACTGGATGACTGATTTAACACCGTATGTGGAATTAGAAACAAAAGCGCGTGCCGATTTTGCTAATCCTAACAAAAAGTGGCGCGAAGGCACTACCAAAACCTCTTTCACTTACCTCCTGTTGGACCCAAGACTCACGGACAATTTACCAGTGAAAGCAAGCAAGCAATGTCCTCATGAAGCATGGGTCACATTTATCAATTCCATATTTTATGTTGGAAAGGGTAAGTAACTTGTTAGGTAACTAAGTTTAGTAATGCATTATATAATATGATTACTGAAGTGACAATGGACCCATCATATGGATTGGAGAACTGATGCCCATGCTGGCTAACGCAGTGTAGGGTGACCCCGCACTAGATTGAGCACCGACTCTCACGGTTTTGCGGTACGTCGATGGATGCAAGTGGTCTTTGAGGACATGGGCTCAGTGGAATTTTGATAGGTTGAAATGATGATGTTTCAGCTAATTATGTTTAATAATTTAAATGCAGATCACAATGCACTACAGTCAATAACAAAATCCAGCTATTGTATTTTTTTTATTTTCACAAACAATGTTGAATTTAGTCGTGTCTAAAAATTTTGTGCAATCACTATACATTTCCATTTCATCAGCATTTTACCAATATTGCATTGTATTAATAAAATATTAATATTGTACCTATACAAGTACCGTGGCGGCTTCAGAGAATCCACCACCCCATCTCGTCCCGTGGGTGTCGTAAAAGTCGACAGTGGGACAATGAAAACCAGTAGATGGGTAGCAGCATCTTCCTGTAACATCTGAGTAAATAAACTACGGTTGCCAACTCGCCTGCCAAGCGTGATAACTATGGCAAAATCCCGTCGAAATCCGAACCACAAACTCGTGTTTTGTGGAAATGTATAGGGGAGGCATATGTACAGCAGTGAACAGTGATAGTCTGAAATGATGATGATGATGACAATTAATAAATTATATGTAATCTTTCCTGTGGTAATAGTATGTTTTTAAATTTATATTGTATAGAATTTAATTCATTTTAGTTACTATATTACACATAATTTTTCAGGTAAACGCTCCAGACCCTATTCGCATTTATATCAAGCTCTGACATTGTGGAAACGAGATTTCAAAACCTCCAATGATAAAAAGGTTCAGCATATTCTTGACATCTGGTCAGACAAAGTGGGTGTCATATGTCTTCACATTTTCCAAAACGTTATTCCTGCAGAAGCTTTTACATATGAGGCTGCAATGATTGATGTTCTTAGTCTACAAAACTTGAAAAATTTAAAAAGTGGCAATTACTATGGAGTTGCCGCTTCATGGCCTTTGAAAGAACGACGTATGCTCGGACTGTATCTTTTATACAAAGCAATGCAAATATTCCTAACTGAAGGGGAGAGGCAATTGAGGCCTGATGATATAGACTGATGTGATTTTAGGAATAAATTCATTTGTATATTACGTCACGTAATAGGAACTTCACCAGTATTATTTTAAAAGTCTATCATATATAGATGGGAATGAAACTTGCCTTAGTTAGTGTGACATTTTTTTGTGTTTTATTTGATAAATTTCTGTACCTGTCCGTAAATTTGATACCGATTTTTAATTTCATTATAGAATAGGTTTTCGTAATTTTGTACAGCCAAAGATAATATAATTAATTATTATATTTTATACCTTGCACCATAAAGTTAAATAAACTTTTTATAATTTTTTTACAGTATTTATTAATGGACTTATTTTTAATTAAGCATTAATGGACTTTGTTAAGTAAGCTTTAATGTTATTTATTTTCAATGCTCTATAAATTTAATCTAGATTTAAGTTACCATGAATTTGTAATATTAACATATTTGGTTACCTAGTCAATTTTTACTAAACTTACTAATTATAGATAATTTACACAATAGAATAAGAAAGATCTTCATTATGTTAAGATTTTATGCAAAATAAAACACAGAACTAAGAAATAATTTATCTTTATTATTCCTTTTTAATGTCTCCAATTCTCCTCTAAGAAAATTAAACTTGGCTTTAGTTACATCAAAAAAAAATACACAAATATCGATATATAGATACAACACACACACAGTGGTGAGGTTGCATACCAATTTGCCACTGGTATATTACAAAACTAATGAAAGCATAATTTTCGCATATTTGCGTCGATTAAGAAATAAAAAGATCAGTCTATAATATTTATATTCCATTGAAATTACAGGAAGCGTTGCAAGAGATCATGTTAGTCATCCATTCTCTCATAATATTCATAGAACATTAGTGGAATATTATGAAGAGATACAAAATTATTACTTTCAAACAAAGTTATGTTTTTTATTTATTTATCAATTGCATTTTCAAAAAATGTTTCAATTAAATTAGCCAGAATTATGCAATTACTGCGGATTTGAGTTATGAGAAATAACAGAGAGCCAGTTGCATTTAAATGATATTATTTATACTTATTACAAAATAGATGAAATTGTCTCACTAAGTAAAAATTAGGGCTTGCACAAGTTGTTTCTCGATTGTTTCATTTTGATTAAAATGTTGTATACAATCTGAAACTGGCTATCTGTAGCCCTTATACTGTCTAAATTATGTTTTCGACTTAGCTTAGGAAATAATGGTTTGTACTGAAGAAGCTCTTAACTGTTTTAACTTTATTAACATTATTTAGGCAGTTGCAATGACATTAGCAAAAGTATTCAATTGAAAACTTTTATGTGTAATGTAAGGACAAAAAAAATTCACTGGTTTCATATTTCGAACATTTTTGTTAATTTTATATAACAGGAATTTAGGCCCCGCATTCTATAAATATTGGTTTTGTTTAAGAGACAGGTACACGCGTACATTGACTAAAATGTAATTAAATTATAGCGAATAACTACTCATATTTATGTGAATCTCTAGTGTTATGTTTACTACTTAAGTTGAAATGTTTCTCACATTTCTCGCTTTAAATTCACTCTTGTGTCAGCTACTTAATACGGAGCTCAATAATAAAGCAACAGTCATGCTATTGCTCTTCTATTATCAATAAATAGGAAACATTTAAATAGACACAAAAAATATTGCAACAGTCGTATGAACTAATCGACTGGAAGACTATTTTTGTATGAAAAAATAACACCCTTGCTAAACAGGATATATCCGGGAGTCTTAACCGAAATAAGTTTAAATCGTAAAATGCTGCCCTTAACTATCGTGCTGTACTGAGGGTACAAAGACACTAATCCCTTGTATCAGGGAATATCAGAGTATGAGATTTTTTTTTCTTTACAATAATCATTAAAAGCCAGACATACATTTACGCATAGCGATATTCAAACACTCCACGATTCTATAGGGATGCTCTCTACGTTACATATAAATAGTCGTTCCTCATTATTATAGAGACAGAGTACGATTTGTGCACACTACGACTCATATTGTAATGATCACATTAACGCCTTTAAACTCACACTAACTTATTACTTAGTTAATCTTAAATTTAAAACTAGGTACGCTTGCTTTTTGTTTTGTGGAATGCTCTTTTCATTTCAATGATCTTACTGTGCTGTATTAGCAAAGACTTCAAACTTCAGTACAATGCCCAGAGTGGGAATTAAAATTCGATGTTTTATATTACAATTATATCGCATGGGACTCTAACATAGGGTAAATTTACACATAACACTAATATATACAAAACTAGTTTGTGCATTCACTAGTTAACATTTAAAAAAACAAAAAGGTCACAGTGGGGGACAGCAAGTGCGAAACGTCCAAACCGCGTCCACAGGTTCAAGATATAACCAAAGTTCACAACATCCAATTGGGAGTCTTCGAAACACAACACTCTTCATCTATAAGGTAACTATCAGTTTGGACACATCCTATAACACTCGAAGCGCACGTCACATTTCCTACACTTTCGTGGATAACGCGAGATCACAGAGTTTAATTATGGCTACTGGCATATATAATAAAATAACGATCGGGGAATCACTGTCAAAGTTCGACTTGTCCGTCCACACCGATCACTTGTTACATTGCACGCGTGGCACAGTTCGTCACTATCGGTGAATTTTTCTTTCAGGCTTGCATCGTCGACATGCTTTTGCACTGCTCTTTTCGCTCCTTTTTTAGGGTTTCAGTGTCGTTCTTGCATGTCTCCAGGCCGTGGAATGTACGTCACGGCGCGGTTCTTTGATGGAGGAGTCCTCATTGGTGGGTTAGTAGTGGGTTCATTTCGGCGGTGTTGGAAACGAGTTGACCACTGCTTGTGTGCTCGCTAACACCGCAGCCGCTGCAAAACATAATCTTCTATTAGTGCCTCTTTCGCACGCATCTCCCCTCTCTCTCTTTCGAAAGGCATCTGTCTACAATGACTACTTTACGGGCTGCGCGGGGCTCGGCCGCTTATCTGCCGAATGCTATCGCGCCCCTGCAACCAACCAATTACACAGTATTAGAAGCAACCGACGTCGCATTTGAAGTTGAGGTATATAGAGAAGATGCATTCGAAAAATTACAAAAATACAATATCGACGCTAAAATATAAAAGAATCCCACAGAACAACAAATGTTCAAACTTTATGCTATTTTATTACCCTTGCTAAAATATAAAAAAAAATGAAGAAATACTTGTTAAACGTATTTAATAAGACGAATATATCAAAGTTCGCACAAAGAAACGCTCATACTAACTCCGAGATGATGTCAAAACCCAGAACCCTAACATCGTGAGGAAACCTGCATGTCTGAGGAATAAAAAATATTTCGAAGACATGTGAAGTCCGCCAACCCGTATTGGAGCAGCGTGGCGGATTCTTCCTAGCTCCAAAACCCTCTCAGAAATGAGAGAAGGCCTGTGCTCAGTAGTGGGACATTTATAGGCTGAAACTTTACTTTTTTTTTTACACTTATGTATGGCAGTGAATGTTGATAATGAAAGTATAGTTGACTTTGATGGACAAAGTGAAGAACAACGTAATAAGGGAACGTTGCGGTGTTGTAGAACATGAAGTGACAAAGATAGAGAAAGAGGATGGATGAAAGAAGATTGACGAAACAAGACTTACGAGGCGAGTGTCAATGGGCAAGCCGGTAAGGGTCGTCGTCGGCGAACGTATCATGATCAGATGGAAGCCGTTTTAAAGAAAGGCCATGTCAAAATTACTCGCAACCGACGAGCATATATGAAAGCTCACATCAGCAGAAAAAGCGAAAGATATTGCCAGGATCGTAGCAAGTGGACAGATGTGGCCTCTGCCTACCCCAATGGGAAAGAGGCATGACTCTATGTATGCATGTATATCTTGAGACTAGTCTGGCAAAGTTATAAGGACTATTAAATATAAAAAAAATCTGGTGGTAGGTGCAGGAATGCAGAAATCCGTCTAGTAGGTAGGTACCACCCCAGGGGCAGTTATTGTGCCGTGAAGCAGTAATATGAAACATTACTGTGTTTCGGTTTGAAGGGCACTGAGAGCTAGCGTAATCACTGGGCATATGAGACTTAAGAACTGATGTCTCAGGGTGACGGGCGCAGTGTGGTGTCACACAGAAATGTTCTGGGTGACACAGCATTTGTAATGGGCAGAAGTTGCACTTACCATCGGGTGAACGTTCTGCTCGTTACGCCACTTTTATATATTACTATATTTTACTTCACATAGATCTCGATTCCGTTTACGGCATAATTTTTCTCCGACAAAGATGACTGTTTAAACTAGAAAGTCCACGCCCGCTTCGCACGTTGTTTAAAAGTACCAGGCAAGTATGACTGCAGCGGAGGTAGGTTGCGCAACGTACCGGGATAAGGCGGCGGATAGAGCGGGTAGCCGAGCCCGACGTGCGTGTGGTGGTGTGTGTGCACGTGGCGCTGCGGCGGCGGCGAGCGGGTGCCGTCCTTGGGCGCCTCCGCGCGCGGGCCCTTTCCCACGGGCGACTTCGCGTGCTCCTGCAGCTCGTGGATCTTATGCGCTCCGTGTGCGCCGTGCCCGCTATGCCCCCCGTAGTACTGTCCCGGCGGTATCAGCTCCAACTTTCCCGGCGCGCCCGGCCGTGATAGATCCTCGGGCGCATGGTACCTAGGCACCGTCCAACCCCCACCGTAGCCCCCCACTAACATTGGACTCAAAGGTGCTCGGTACACGGGGTCGAATGGTAATGCGCCGTAGTGAGGAGGTTGCATGTACGGCGGGAGATAGTACTGTGACGTTGGGGGAGGCGGAGGGCCTTGCGTTTCTGTTGTTGGTTTCTGGCCTTCTTGTTTCACCTAGAAAGGATAAGCTCTCATCAGTATGACAGAATGTTTCAGTGCAATATTTTCATTATTTACTTATTTAAAATATATGTTACCCACAAACAATGGTTACAAAGAAAACAGTATGAAGAAATTTAGTACAAAGGCACAGCTTATTTCATTAAGAAATTTCTTCCAGCAGGCCTGACACTGGACAGTTTAAAAGAGATGAAACTTAGTGTGCACTAAGCAAAATTACTAAACCTGAAACGTACATTCATACATACATAAACATAAATAAATGCATACATAAATAATAATTAACTATATATAAATATATAAAAACATCCGCATACAAATAGTACTTTCTTACAATAATTATTTATTGTGGTAATATGGAAAAATAGTGCTCTTTAATTTGTTTGTTTAAGAAACACATTGTCTTAGCCTTGCGGATTACAGGAGGAAGTTCATTCATAGTCTGACTGGCCTGTGCGGAGAAAGAGTGGGAGTAGGAATTAGCTCTAAATGCTAGAAATGTTAAGACGGTTTTGAGATGCGACCTGCAAAAGCAGTTCGGGGAATGGACAAAGGTAAATCTATCATGACGATACGACGGATAAGCGGGATCGTGTAGGATATTAAAAAGAAAACAAACGATTCCTTCTTATATTCATCTTAAAATGGCGCACTTTTTGTAGAAAGATTAGTAAGTTGTGTGCAACATAACTCTGGGAACTCATAACCTCAGGAGAAGTTAGGTTCTCGAATGGCAATCGCAGTGTATCATGTTCAGCAGTAAAAGAGTACAGGATTCGCCAGGCAAGCGGAATAGTGTACAATCATCACTTATTTGGTTTTTGGCACTGTAGAATAGTTAGTTCAATTATGAGACTCAAGAATGTCATGTCTGGGTTACGAGTACTACAAATTAGATAGCCATTATGGACAGGCAAGCCATTAGTCTCATAAAAATGACTAGCGATGGGTAATATTTAGTAGTGACGACGAGTAGTATAGTAAATAGGTAGGTAGGTAAGTTGATTTTACTTAAAAGGATAAATGATAACAGTTAGGTGTTACTCGATAACTTAACATTACCGTAAACACTAAACAGGAATTCAAACTCAAAAGTATTATAAAATCCCACAAGCTAAATGACAACACGCAACTATCACGCACCTTGACCTCCTCCTTGGGCTTGTCGTCCTTGTCCTTAGGCAGAGGTTTGTGCGCGGGCTGGGGAGGTCGCGGTGGGCCTGCACCGCCCGCACCTCCTGCGCCGCCCGCAGCCCCCGGAGGCCCGCCGGGCGGCCCGACGGGTTTCCCGTCACCTCCCTCCTTGCGCCTCTGCTCTAGGCTCATGTAGTACCTGAAAATTCGACATCGTATTAACTGCCGACCCTTTTTTATTCGTTATTTTATACAAAAAAAAAAACGTTGCCCCATACTAGGATTTATCCTGTATCGTGAATGCCTACATATAAATTGCAGATCCACAACACAACCAGACCAGAAAACCAACAATTTGTATTTTTGTACGAATGTTGGCTCCGGCTGAGATTAGAACTCAGGACCCGCGGCGTAGAAGTCAGGTATTCTGACTACCAGGCCTCGCGTACATCATTTATATATCCCTTGTTGACGACACTTGTAGCACTCCTGCTTATCTATTACATATAAAGTGACATATATGTAATTAAATTGTGAAAGCTTAATGGCGCCTGGCGTCCAGTGTCTGATGCCTGCGCGTATCACACGAATCTTTAGTGCTGAGTCTCATCTTAAGCGGTAGATGACGCCTAGGTCTGTTTGGTTGTACGAGGTGCTGATGTGGGCGGTCCTCACTGCACGACTTGTTTGAGTCAGTGTTTTGCGAAATATCATTCGCATGGCTTTGGAAGTATACTGCCGAACAATAGGTAAATAAAAAATACAATTAGCTTTGCAGTGTTCATTTTCGATTCAACCGCGTTAAAAAAAATACATACTCATCGTCGTTGTCAATTCGTAACTCATAAACATTCGTTGTTAGTAATTGAGAAAGCAACAGATAATAATTTTAGAAAACGAAACGACATATAAATTAACGGCATTGAAATCTATAGATTGCCGCCATGTCAATACGTACTGAGTATCAATATGTATGATAATCAATACATATTGAGTGTGACAAAAGAAAAATAATATGTTAGATAGAGAAAATCATTTTATTATAAATAGCTACCGACAGTTCTGACAAATCTGACTAAAATCTTAATGTGGCTGATCTGCCACTATTCTAAACTTTTTTATTACTAGCAACACTTTGTGTATAGACACCTATTTTGTAATTATTTCTAAGTTACTCTTTTGTTTGTGAATGTATGGTTCTTACAGATAGTGGATTTAGGGCCGTATCGCATAGATTATTTACATAATACTCATTGAACATCATTTTTGTAAAACTAAATTGATTAGCAAAAAAGCCTCTGTTCTGGGAAGAACCAGCAAGACACCAAGCAGACAATCATTGTTCTTCTTAATAATTTTAAAAATAATTTACAATTAAAGATGTAGAACTAGCTAGAAAGCGATCACCTTATTCCCTGGGGGGGAGGGGGTTATCATCATTCATGTATTATGTAATAATATAATAATCCTTTTTATGAAGTCGTTGTTTAATAAAAAACTTTTTGACTTGAAAGACATAGTGCACTCTATGGGCATACATTGCCCCATTAAAGATTTACTGTCTCTGTGAAGCGAGTAACTAGCATTATTAATGTGTGCTTTTTCGTGCGTACATACAAAAAGGTTGTCATTTTTGTAAATATGTATTTAAGTTAAGATATTAATTTCTTTAAATTTATCTATAAGAGACAATTTAGAGCCAAGATTATAAATAGCTCTTACGAGCCCCTTCTGATATGTACCAACTATAAATATGATACGTAACTATATAAATATTACCTCCTCAATTCCTCTTCTCTTGTATGTGGAGGTCGTTGAAAGGCGTAGGAACCCATTTGTGCTTTCATCTCTATACTCTCTTTCAAGATTTGATGGTTTTCATTGGGCCGAGCAGGGTTTTCCTTTCCGTCGGGCGGTCGGGACTGTTTGCTCTTGTCTAAGGGGCTGGGTGTAGTTTTAGACCGGTCGGGGTCAGAGTGTGACTTGCTTTTGTCTTCAAGGGGCGTTCCTGGGGGAGCTCCAGCTTCCACGTTGTAGGGAAAATTTGGGACGTAGTTATACGGGTAAAAGTGTTGGGGAGGAACTTTCTGGGGTCCGCTCTCTGGTTTGTTATCCTGGAATTAAATCATTTATACTGCTTTTATAGAATAAAACGAACTTAGATTAGAGATTAATTGTTCAAAAAGTTCTTTATAAAATAATTCTGTTAGATTTTTTTTTGCATTTTGGGATCTTCAAATAGATCGAATTCTATTTTGTTTAACACGCTGCTGAACAGTCAGTACGCACAATATTTCTTTTGTGTTGTATGACAGTATAAATTTTCACACATTTATTAACTCTCACATCAAAAGTGTAACACTGTTTATGATAATTCAGTAGGACACTAACCGTATTGCGTTTTTGCTTTAATTAAAATACTAATTATTAAATAAATTTTTATATATATATGACAAATGTTTTCAAGTTTTTTAAATTACAAATACAGTATTTTAAACATTTTTATATAAAATACAGAATACTATCAGAATCTTTGCAAAAAATAGTCATATTGCTTACGTAAATTTTCAATACTGTACAAGTACTCTCTACCCAGAGACTTCTACTTGTTGTTGTTGTGATATAGGATAACAAAGCTATACAAGCGTCCAATTGTTCAAAATTGCCAACTTTTTCGATGGAAAATTGCACAATGCAGATGTACGATTGAGGCTTACGGTATCAGGTACAAATTACATTTTTAGTAAGTAATTGTAGTACTGCCGAGCACTGCTGCTAGGACCGTATTAACCAGCAAAAAATATTCTTCATTATAAAAGGATTATAATGTGAATGTAAATATTGTGCTTGATATAATACAGAAAATAGTTATGAAAAAATTATATGTTCATATCATCATTTCAGCCTATCACTAGTGACCCGCTGGACATAGGCCTTCCCCATATTGTTACAAAAGTTTGTAGCTATCATTTTAGGGCAATTTGCCATAGTTGACATGCTTGGCAGGCGGGTTGCCAACCGCAGTTTGTTTATTGAGATGTTCCAGGAAGATGCTGCTGCTCATCTCCTGGTTTTCATTTTCCCTCTATCGTCTTTTACAACACCCACGGGATGAGATGGGGTGGTAGATACTCTTAAGCCAGCACACGGTCACATGTTCATATAATGATTTTTAATATTTTCGCGAATATTACACATTTAATAAAACTATGTTTATTTATACCACCTCAGTCTTCCCGCGACCTTGAGTGCTATAAAGCAATCGAAAGTTCGGGAAATAAATAGTACAAATAAACGCGATAGAATCCGTAAGATTTAGTTTTATTAAATGTTTATGTATCCCACATATTATCTAAATTGTAAGTCGTTAAAATTTCCAAATAAAATAGTTGCCTACGAAAATGGAGATCGTGAGACTGTCTTTAATCAATAATTACTTTGAGATCGTTCTTCGGATCGCCTTTACTGAGGTCTTCCTTTCCCTTATCGGCACTCGGCGGCGGAGCTGTGGGCGGGTGCGTGGGCGGCAAGTACTGCGGCTGCCCGTAGTACTGTCAATTGTGAAATACTGTTATCGTACATCTATTATCAGAGCATTTAGCTTAATGCTGAACCAAGCTGATAATTGCTTCTTGTTGCAAATAGATTGTACTAAGCGTTAATTGTATTACAGTGTGCACAGAAACGGCGAAAACTTTTTTTTTTTTTTTATAGGATACGGTGAGACGAGCAAAACGTTCACCTGATGGTGAGTGCATCGTCCGCCTATGACAATAGCAGTGTCACCCAGAAAATTTCTGTGTGGCACTACACTCCACCCGGTCACCCTGAGACATCAGTCCTTAAGTCTCAAATGCCCAGTAATTACAGTAGCTATTGGTTAACTTCAAAACGAAACACAGTACGGCAGAATAACTGACACTAAGGTGGCTACCTAGACGGATTCCAGTGTAGGAATCCTACGGACACTGTAAGTCATAAATTTTTCGTATAATCGCGCATCAATCTAAATGATTATTTGATATTTTCGCACTGTCATATAAATTGGATTAATGATTGAAGGCTTATTTTTAATAATACGCCTAATAGTTGCCAGTAAGCGCGCGGCTTTAATAGTATAAAATGCTGAGAGAGTTAGACATCTTGGCTTTTATTGTGCAATTTTAGTATAATAATTAGAGAAATAAATAACAGCAGTATCATAAAGATGTAGAAATAGCTTGCGATCACCTAACTCCAAAGGTTAATAAAGTTAATTGACTTGCGATTGTGCAAGGAATGGCATTTACTAGGAGCGAATAGAGTGAGCGCAAGTAAACACGAACCTGATGGTAGACGGGGAAGGGGCGATGACCGGGTTCTGCGTCAGGCGCGCCCTCAGGCGGCGCGGCGTCGTCCGAGATGTCGGAGTACGCAGGCGAGCGAACGCCGGGCGTTGGCGATCGCCGCGCTCGTCTCTTTCCTGGCGATTCGTCCGGAGGCGTTTCCGTCGACTTGCGCTCCTCTGATGGCATGAGTGCTGATCGCGGTTTTACCTGAAAAAAAAGTATACTTGTATGTTAATCGATCGCTATTGTTTTCTATTTGATTGCTAGTTGATTTTTGTCGATAACAAGTATTAAGAGCAAAACCACTGCATTGATTTTTAGTCGATGATTAAGAATACCAAACGAATTGATTAAATATTAACGAATACGACAAAAGGCGCCATTTCATTAAATTGAGGCCATAGAACTTTTAATCAAGGATTATAAATAATATTATCTTTTCAAACGTTGCCCTTGACCAAGACGTTTTATAGACACGTCAAGCAAGAAACATTCGTTACCGAACATTTTTAATAAATGGGATAATATCTTTGCATGTTCATTATCGTACCTTAAACTGTGGTTGTAACGTTTGTAATGGTGGAAGAGTTTCAGGAGGAGGCGTCGACGGTGCTGGGGGCGTCTGAACACGTTCGGGCTGCGAAGGGGGCTCCGGTGTTGGCGCAAATTCCTCGGGGAATCTAGGCTGCGGCGACGCTTCAACCGTTTCTGCTTTTTCCGGCGATTTCTCTGGTGACTTATCACTCTTTACGTCTGGAGACTTTACGGGTGTTGGCGACTTGACAGGAGTGGCAGGAGTAGCGGGTTCAGAGGGAGGGCGAGCAGGAGATGCCGGTTCAACTGTTGGCTCTTCTATCTCCGAACTAGATTCATCTTTGTCGTCGTCATCAGGTGATCCATGAGCGTGCGACCTATGAT
Organism: Luehdorfia chinensis; assembly: GCA_019845155.1. Taxonomy (NCBI): domain Eukaryota; kingdom Metazoa; phylum Arthropoda; class Insecta; order Lepidoptera; family Papilionidae; genus Luehdorfia; species Luehdorfia chinensis. The sequence goes on along the minus strand of JAHVAK010000012.1, from coordinate 4,517,404 downwards.
ATTTCAACCCGTTCGCGTGTTTGTATTTCTTTGAGCAATTAGGCTCTGGACACTCTAGAAGGACAGGGTCAGGAGGAGGCGAAGTAGGCGTAGGTGGAGGGCGTTTCGCTTTTGGCGTTGGGGGACGTTCCTCTGCATCGGATGCGCGCTTCCTCTTCGAGTCCGGTCTCGGGGGTGTGAATGGGGTTGGAGAGGGTAAAGCGCGGCGTCCCTTGGCACCGCCGTTGCGCAACTTGCTGTGCACCGACGAGCGTGTCTCTGTGAAGTTGGTCATGTCGGTAGGAGCCGCTCCTCGTCCGCGTTTCGCTCGACCTTTCGGCGTCCGCGCATCCAATTCCTCCGTTGGAGAATCGCAAAACCTGATTAATATTAAAAACGATAAAGCTATTTTAAAGTAAAGCAATGTACCAGTCTATAAATACTACTGCTGAGCATTGGCTTCCGCTCATTTCTGTGTTTTGCAGCCGGGAAGAGTCCGTTACGCTGCTCCAATGCGGATTAACGGACTTCACATGTCCTCATCATTATCATCATCATTTCAGCCTATAACTAGTCCACTGCTGAACATAGGCCTCCACATAGTTTGTAGCTCTCATTTTGGGGGATTTTGCCACAGTTGCCACGCTTGGCAGGCGGGATGGCAACGGCAGTTTATATAATCAGATTTTCCAGGAAGACGCTGCTGTCCATCCTGTGGTTTTCATTTTCCCTCAGTAGACTTTTACTTTTTATATGGTGAGACGAGAACATGTCCTTAAAATATTTTTATTCATCAGAGACGCTGATTTCCTGATGATATTTTCCTTCACCGCTTAGCACACGATATCAGCACTTAAAATTGCAGAACAATTTTAGAGCAGCCGGCGCCGGGAATCGAACTGAGGACACTCGCGTATTATGAAATTAAAGGCGAGCACCCGGCCCCTGAGTTATCACGGCTGAATATTATTGATAAATGTTCATAAATTTGTTCATAAATGAATGACACTAACCGCGGAGGCGCCCAATCATGTCGCGTGCAATCCAGTAGAGTTCCTACGTAAGTTTTCCCTCGCCAAGTTACATTGACTACTAAAACACCTGAAACAACAAAAACTGAACGTTATGCGCATCCACACGTATAGCCAACTATACGTGTATATAAATAGCACTGCGACGGAATTAGTTTTTCTAAAAGTTCCGGCTATGCGGCGTATACAGAATGCAGGCGGGTTATTGGCGTCGGTGAGAGCGGTTCCGATCCAATTTGTCACGGGAGCGCTCATTTGCATAGAGGGAGCGCAAGGGGCGAGGCAGGAACGTGACTTTAGCCACATATTTAGAAACACCCGCGAAACATTAAACCACCCCTGCTTATCACGCTAGCGTGATAATTTATGCAAATTTAATTAATCAATTTCACCCCTCCGTGTAGAAGCATGATGTTACTTTTATAAACTTCAATTTCTAACAACACAAATTCTATAATCGTTAAAAGGTTACCGTGTTTTTCAACTATAATCATATTATAATATATATTAGCCGTGTGGTGGCGGCTCGTTAAAAGAATACTATCACTCCATCTCATCTAATGGATCTCGTAAAAGGCGAGTAAGGAATTAAACTGCACTGTGCACCCAACAGCGCATGGTGGCGATGGGCTCACCACCTATCACACCAAGTGCATTATATTGTTTTGGTGAAACGTGGATTGTGGCAGTCATCTGTTTTTGCAGTGAGTGCCCAGTCTCTGACTACCCCTTATGGGATACAGTCGTGATCTTATGTATAACCTATAATCAATTTATAATCAATATTACCAAACTATAATCAATTTATAACAGTAATCATAATTATAAAAGTTTGATATTATAAATGTAAATTAAGTACTTTATTATTGAAGTTTTAATAATTATTTGACTTAATTAAGTAGTTTAGACGTTTATGATATTAATATATCACTCACGATATACTGCAGTGAAGCTAAGCGATACAAATACTATTGTATACATAACAATATACGTTTCAACCTCAACATTAAGCTTATCACATTTTATGATCATCAGTAAATTATAATTATCATGGTTAATAACTAATATAATGAATACGACATCTATATACAACAACAACTAAGGTTACTAAGTCTCGTGAAATAATAAACGGAAGTACAAACGGAGACGGTCGGGTTTGCTCAGTGGCCGGGCCACATGCAATATCTCAATAATTCTCTGCCATTATTTATTGTTTCACGAAACAATGAACACATAAAGCATTTCTATAAAAGCTATTAGCATAAAATGAACGGGTGATTCGACGAGGATACGATTCATTGGATGCAAGACTGGTTTTCATAGAGATTGTTATTTTATTCCTAACACCTCGTTAAAATTCTTCGTCATTAGAAAATATGAAGAAGTGTAATAAACGACCCACCGCTGGGTAGAGGCTTTCCCTCATTTCGGAGAAGACTTCTCTACCTTATTCTAGTGAGTGTCTTCAACATGTCATCGAAATATATTTCTTAGAATTGCTGCTATAATGATGATGTTTACCTTCGTCGCCGAACAAAATAGCATTAAAAATGGCGACTCGGTTGGCGCAGTGGCTAAGCCCTTGGCTTCTGCGCCGCGGGTCGCGGGTTCGATTCCCGCACGGAACAAATATTTGTATGGGCTACATGTAGTTGTTCCGGGTCTGGGTTTATGTGCATGTGGACACAGAAGAAAACTTACTGTGGGGCATCGTTTTTTCCAAAAAAAGAATTTGAAATTTAGTGATGCCGGCACTGTGGATCGAAGCTAGGTCCCACGCGCAATATACAATTTAAGACGACGGCCCGGTCCCTGAGCTACAACGCTTAACGGATAAATCTCTAACGGATTTTCCTCCTTATTTTTTTTATCGTGAAGTCTTAAAAACCAAATTGGCAATATTAATTTTAAAGTAAATAATTTTATTAAATATATGTAAAACCAACAACTTAACAAAAATAATCGCATAATGAAATACTCCCCTCCCCCGGTAACAGAATATGTAAAGAGTGACCGACAGATAAATTGAATATTTGGCAAACTTCCTCGAACTGGTAAGTCGAGCTTGAACAAAGTGATATTATTTAAGGGCGGATTTTATTCATAAAGTTCACCGGGTCACGGAAAATTTGAATTAGAACTCGTCGGGTCCTCATTGGGTTGCATGAGTAATCTTCTGTTTGTACGTTTGTTGCTAATGTTTCACTAGGAGGCCTTTATCGTGTTACATATATTTTTAGCTACACGTAGCGTGCTATAAACGTAACAAGACAAAAATATATGGATATGATCTGATGATTTGAATGATCTGATGATTAAAAAAGCGGCAATAGCCAAATGGTTTAGGTTACGTACTGCGAAAAATGACGTCGCGGGATCGAGCCCGCCATTCGACTATTGTCGTGAACCATCTCCTAGCACAAGCTTTTACGCTTAGTTGGAGTGGTTAACAGGAATATTAGGAATGTTAATATAGCATTGCTAGTATTCTTTTAAAAAAAATATCTACTTTAAATTAAAAAAAAAAACATTTAGAATTGTTTTCTCTCACATTCACTTTTTCAGATAATATAAAATTTAAAACAAATAATAATTAATTATTATTAATTAAATATTTCATTTGTAATTTTATGAACATCATTTTGTCAGTGTTCGATTTTTTTTTATAAACCTGTTCTTTTTTTTAATAAACTCGTCAATGAACATTGACATTTTGATAGGTACCAGGATAACAGCGGACTGTAATAGGTTCATTTAAGCAGCGCTAACTATACCTCGGGCCGCGGTAATCAACAGACTAATTAATGGTTGTCAGGCCCTCGTTCCCCTCGTAGCTTTGCATTTCACCCTTATAACTTTCTCGCTTTCCTGAATCCATTTATGTTTGGTTAAAGACAAATATATTGACATGCATGTGTACAAAGATCCAAGTAAGGCATAGGAAATTCATTTTTAATGTGTATTCGATATTTCCTTTGATGATAAAATCCTTTTGGGGACGTCTCCTGGTAACTATCAAAATATTTTAATTACGCAGGAGATAGTTACAAAAACACATACACGGAAATAGTAAACAAAATATTGGCCTCCGCTAGCATTTAAATCCACGGTCGCTGGATAGAAATATATACAGGCCTTGTGAGGTGACGTCCGGGGTAAAAAAAATGTTCCAGAGATTTAATTTACATCCTTTCAACATGCTACCGAACTCTCTGTAAAGTAAACTTTACTCTTTTAAAAGCCCATTCACACAAACAGAGTTAATTAGCAAGTGAATAATTTCAATCACCGAAGTTTATCTCGCGTTGCTCCTTACGGAGCACGGAGAGACAGTTTCGGGGCTCTGGGCCCCCTGACTGTAGTTTTCAACGCCGTTTGCAACTACAAACGGGTCTCTGGGGTCCGATTTTTAAGGCCGGAGTGGTATTTTGGCCTTTTGATAGGCCGGGTAGTGTGGTTGAATAATTTACCGCCCTCGGACACGACAGTACAGAACTCGAGTGCTGTTATAGTAAGTGTTGTTACAAGACATTGGCTAATGACAGAGATAACGAAACATGAAATGAGTCCGCTAATTAGCGCATTGGAATGCAACACCGCGTCGAGTTAGTTTTTTCCTCGTCTGCATCTTACGCCGCTAGGAAAAATCTTTTTATTGTAAGAACAATTATTTCCCTGGAATATCGAGTACAGGCAATTGCTACTTGGGCTGTTTCTTTTTGTTTTTTAGCAAAAAAAAAACTCTGAAATTTGTCATTGTCGATGAGATTTATTTTAATGTTTATATTGGAGAAAGGAACGAGACGAACGAAAGTTTCTCTGATGGTAAGTGCAATGTCTGCCCATAATAATGCTATGTCACTCAGAATATTTATGTGTGGCATCACACGGCGCCCGTCAGTCCCCCTGAGACGTTCAGTTCTTAAGTCTCACATGCGAAGTGATTACACTATATCTGTGCCCTTATGACCGAAACACCGTAATGTTTGCATACTACTGCTTCACGGCGGAATAACTGTCCTTGCGGCGATACCCTTGCACTGGTGGTGCATATGAATCCTACCACCAGTTAATACCATGTAACAGTGTACCTATATAAATTTACTTACGGATATCACACTGTATGTCTAACACAGCGGACTTAACTTGTGCGCAAACAGTACTCAATTAAAAATTAGACGAAAATAAATTTGGAAGGGCGTGAATTGCCTCCTCTTGCGCGCACCGGTTGCTGACCCAGCGGCCGGATAAATTTGGAGAGGAACAGAAGCGAGCAGATGGTGATTTATTATCGTATTTTATAATAATTACGCGCAGCGTCGAGGGAGCGGCTTTGTGTAGCGCGTGGCCGACCTCCCTCTAACGTTCAGTCTATCGAGCTTACAATACGTTCAATTTTACACCAAATAATAAATACTACTACAATCGCGTTCATTATTTAATGTCAAATTCATGTTAGTTGCAACTGAAATTTCATTAAAATATGTAATCAGTGTTTGACGTTTAACCCACACACGTTTTAATTTGTGATGTTCATTTATAATTATTTCGTCTACAAAATTATAATAAAAACTAACAACTGATAAAATATGAGAAAGGAATGTACGGATTCGACATCACTCGACACCTTCTACTGTTCATATGCCCATTAAGAGATAATGAACTGTCATACATATTGCATGAGAACGACAACGGCAAGAAACGCTTTGCCATAAAAGGTTATCCCAAAAAGATAAAAACGGGCAGGTGAGAATTAATTGAAATTTAAAACTAAACCGATTATCTTAACCGTACCATTTTTAACAGTTAACGAGGTAAAGGCATTTGCAAACGGAGAACATAAAAGGTATAAGTTTGTATATAAAGCACTCGTGGCGTGTTTTGTGGACAGCGTTATTAATATTCTGCGATGCTATCTACCACTAATAAGAGCGCGGTAATTATATGGGGACTCTCATGGATTCCACTGTTTTATGTGCACCATGAATATATAAATATTAATCGCGGCTCAGGGATTGTAAATATAACGCCCCGAGAAAGAGAGAGATGGTTACGACCGCCATGAAATACGAATGACGACAAAAAAGGTTCCAAGCCAAGTGTGTTTCGTTATCGCGTTAAGCCAGGTGTTGTAAATAAAATTATTATTGCTCCTTTAAAATGGTCGTTGGCGTAATTGTAGATATAACGAAAGCTTTTAAACATGTCATGTGTAGCTTTCAAAAAGTTAGGTAGGTGAAGTTAGATAAGATTGCGCTTTATTCTGGCATACAAAATATCTCATGATAAACATAATTATCCCAACATCTCTCAGACAACCTCGACATAATATGCTGGCTTATAGAAAGTTTTCCAAAAAAGAAACCGTTGTATTAATATTTACAATTTATGATATTAATAAAATATATTATATATCTCAATTAATTAACATTTCAATGTAGATGATAGGTGACGCGATATGTTTGGATAAAAAATGTTGAAAGTATGATTGAAAAATATTTTCTGAATTGCCAAGCTGACACAAGTACCAAGCGTGCATAAGCGTGATGTGAATATGAGGCGACAGCGCTACGGTGCGTTGCTTTCGTGCGCTAGTAACAACTCACCACCTTCCGTTTCGTGCCACACGATGCCCTCCAACGTGACCGAGGTACCAGGCTCGCAGGGACCCAAGCAATCAGGCTCCGTGATTGTCCCGACCGATGTGCCGACACAGACTTCGGCTGTTTCCTGTAAATTTAAAGGTAACATGAAATAATACTGAAGTTAAATGATAGAATTTTTAAAGATAACCTTTTTTTTCACGCAAATATAACTGTTTTACTTTCTAATAAACTGGATTTAAAAATATAACTGTTATACAAGCGGAGGATATAACCTGTCTGTATTTTAATAAAGGTTTTCCTTATCTGTTAGATATAATAAGACTGGTATTGTCGTATTACTATTCTAATTATTAGGTTAGTGTAGCTTGTTCTAACTGCTTCAAAACAATCCGATATAAACATTTTACGTAGAAATATATATTTTTCATCTTTGGTCTTGCTCTGACACTTACCGAAAGATGACGCTGCATTCAAGTTTGGCCGAAAATTGTAAGGAATATAAAAAATAGATAATTTTCAAGCTCAGAAAGATCCACAATACAGTAAGTAATCAGTAAACCTTATAAATAAGTTGCCTATTTTGATGAAAACAACGTTTTTTTAACCCACATTAAACTTTCTTTTTTCATTTCCTCTTATTTTTTATTCTTTAGTTTGCATAAAAGGCATAAAATTAAAAAGACAAAATAATTGTTTTCTGATCAAGAATTGAAGTTTTTGGAAGCTTTTATATCCCTTACATATAAACCCTAGTTATAGGGAAAGATTTTCAAAACCGTTACGATCTTCTCGGAGCTCATTGGGATTTCATAAATGCAAAGTACGTTTACGGCACGGAACGTAATCAAATGAAGCCATTTACATTCAGAGGACGATATGCCAACGGAACAGCGATATTATTCCGTACTACTCTAGCATACGGCTAATGGCGTCACAAATAATGGACAAGCAATTCACTGAATCCGTAGTTATATGTCGAGTTCGAAAGCATTACTATCGGAAAAATAACAAAATTTTATGTGAATTGTCTACACCTTTCCGTGTTAAGTAAAGCCAACAAAGAATAATACTGAAGCTTACTAACAACAAGTATTTATGTACTAGAGGAACTTTGTTAAATTATTTATGTATTTATATATTTAATTTAACAAAGTATATTATTTATTAAATACATAAATAATTTAACAAACTTTTATTTTATTTTGAATTTTAGCGAGCGTTATTAAATCTGACTTCGTATCACAAGCAAGTTCTCCCTTTGATTTTATTTTACACGAAGAAGATTTTGTAAATTATATTTGTTAAATAATTTCAAGAAAGAAAAGAAATATTCACTGCTAAACATAGGCCGCGAAAATTTATCATACTCGCAATTTCCTTAATCGCTTTTTTTCGATAATCACGGTATCTGAGGAAATACGTACCTACCACAATCTTTATTGATAATTATTACAATATCGCTGGGGTATAATAGCACCTACCTCTTCCCTACCGAGGTATCGTAAGAGGCGACTAAGGTATAGTACGAACAGCCTTTTTTCGTACAGAATAATATGCAATGCTGTAGCTATACTGCTCGTGGAAACGCAATGGGGAGTAAGAATTTCTGAACCAAAATGGCAGCGACGTGATTCGCCAGCCGTAACGTCTCATTTTACTTTTCGCCCTCGCGGGAAACGAGACGTGACGGGTGGCGCACCACGTCGCCCCCATTATGGTGTTATTCTGCACGAATAAATGCTGTTCGTACAATGCCTTAGTCGTCTCTTGCGACACCTCGGTAGGAAAGAGGTACGTGCTATTCACCTCTTTCGGCTGCTATTGAAACTGAACGAATAATACACTAGGTTCGCAAAAGTACAAATCTATTTAGCTAATCATATGTTTATAATTAACTTTGTTGACTTTATACATTTACAATCTTAAGATGAAGTCGAGCCAATACTTCAAAAGCGATAAGAACAAAATAATCGATGACATCATACCCACGCGTAGATTATAAATAACATTAAATGCTTCATTGTTATACACATGACAAATGTGCGATCTTCCGCCCACGTCGCAACGATACGCTAGAGATAATACGTAAATTTATTGTATACTATGCAGTTAGGCTGCAGAAGTATTAATATTTTGACACGCTACGTCGTTATTAGATCCTTTATTGTCGCAAGCGCGGACGTTGCAAGTAGAGCTCTACAGGCGGCCGGGGGGCATGGTGCGATGTACGAGGGGTCTCCTACTAAGTTATGAGCGTTGAATCCATACGATCTGCAAACACAAGGGGACGCCCGAACATCTGCCGCTTCTCTCGATAGCCAAACTTTTACGAGACACTTGGAAAGAGTGTGATTTAAATTTCTATTTTAATATTACTCGAACTCCCGCAACTCAATGAAGACTGGAACGGCGCCATTAAAAGACAATAGCGAGGTAAATCAATGCACAGGGACAAAAGAGCACGCCAGAGAAGTCACTAATAGGAAACGTTTGAAGATCTTTCACGGCGACGTATGAACATATTTGTAGTGTATACCAATTACAAAAGAAGAGAAGTCTGTTGACTGACACCCGCACCGTCTAATGATTAAGAAACGCTGTCTCCTCCATTCGAGCCGCGACTCATAAACGATTTGTCCCCAGTCACTACCACATGTAGTACGAGTAATTAAATTCGCGCCCGTTGGTCCGTGGTACATAAAAGCACAGGAACTCGGTATGTTTGTCAGCGTAACTAGTGTGCGTAAAACTATTTTCGATATCGTTACAGATTTATAACTACACTAAACGAGCGGGCGGAATATTTCATTAAAATAATTTGGGAAAATAGCACGTTTTAGTAGTCACTGCACGCCGTGTCAAAATCAATGAATATCAGGGCGTAGCTTCGCGCGAACAGTGACCATCATTCCTAAAAAAAACCGACCCAACCGTCTTTGTTTATAATGTCCATCTACCTACTAACAAATTTTCTGGAATGCGGAAGTAACGGCTTCAAAAGAGAACACAGCTTGTTAATGAGCTGTAACAGATCTTTGTGTTTTGTTCGCGACTGTTAAATAATAAAAGATGTAAAGAAAAAATTAAACAGATGTTTAAAACATATTTTAATATAATTATTTACAAATATATCTGGTATATGCGGCTCACTGGAAAGAACCGGTTTTCGTTCCGTACACTAAAGTTTTAATCTACAGCATGCACACTGATTCACTTCGTATTTGTGAACTTTACAATGTCTTTGAGATAGGGCAACTGTCCTTTACAAAATGTACTCCTATTCAGTTATTTTAGTTTTCGTTTAGCCATTTGCTGTAAATTGTCCGGGGCAGACTAGCACTTCTTGTGCGGACGGGAGTCGGCATTCCAGGGGTTAAGGTATTGCGAGAATAATATCTGACCCGCAGACAGATGGAGGCATAACTATCGGAAATACGCAAGTCCTTAATTAGTTAATAAAACTGGCGAAGGGCAGCAGTCTATGGGAGATGACTGGTAACTACTGCGATCGCTAAGGCGTCTGCCATGTGTGGTTAGGGCAAATTCTTTTAAGATAGGAGATATCTATGTCCAGTAATGGACAGCATAGCCATTGATGATGATGATTGCTATTACACGGTAAACATAAGATACGTACGACGTCGCAGGTCCTAGGTTCAAATCCCTGTCGAAGCCAACATTTGTTACGAAACAGAAACTGTTCGATTTCGGGTATGATTGTTTTGTGATTGTCCCCATGTCTCTGACACGGCACTGTATCATACCCTCCCCCTGATCTTACCGTTAAATCATTACGTCGGCCGCGGGCACTATATCTCCTGCGTAGTTGATAGCCAGCGACAGTACTTATCTTGGGTACTATGCAAGTGACTGTTGAGCACTGCGGGTAAGTAGGACTGTAATGGGTTAATACGCTTAAACTCGAGATGACTATTACTTCGGGATTCTATTACTAAGGATATTATTAATAAATATATATTTTTTACTCTCTTATTGTTCGCTGCACCGCCTATAATTTTATGCTTTTCTCTGCTTTGCCTTATGGTTGACTGGTAGAGAATGCCTTAGGCATTAAGTCCGCCATATGTACCACATGTGCATAAAAGCTTAAGTAAATATATAAATAAATAAATATTATTGATACATCGATGTAAAAAAAATCTTTATTGAATTGTAAAGTTGGTATTGGATGGATATGGGCAAGTCCTACGAAAGGAATATCTTTTGGTACGTAGTAGTAGGCCTCTTTAGGTACGTAGGGGGCGAATCGAGCGAACCCTTCTCAACGTTGACACGCCCAAACTAATTAACTTTGTACGATTCGATTTGATCCCGCGCAACCGTTTAATATTTATTTATTCTTATCTCTATATCACATATAAATATTGACCATGGACATATAAAACATATTAGAAACTCCGCTTCCGCTGTTCATTTTTTAAACAGGTTCAAAACCAATGTAAGAAACACATTACCGCCTCATTATTAGTATTAACAGTTATACATACATACATACTTACCGTCACGCTTTTTTCCCATATAAGGAGTAGGCAGAGGCCACACGCGCAGCCCACCTTTTGGCCTCGTGGGAAACGAGACGTGACGGGAGGCGAACCACATCGCCGTATTTATTTATTTATAGTATTTACAGACTGGTAGGTACCCATCTCATCCCGTGGGTATCGTAAAGGTCGACAGAGGGAAAACAAAAACCAGGAGATGGGCAGCAGTATCTTCCTGGAACATCTGAATAAATAAACTGCGGTTGCCACTCGAGTGCCAAGCGTGGCAACTATGGCAAGATCCCCCAAAATGAGAGCTACAAACTTTTGTGGCAATTTATGGGGGAGACCTATGTTCAGCAGTGGACTAGTGATAGGCTATAATGATGATGAATACAGACTGGTCCTTTACTTTCTGACCAAACGCTTGGCACAAGCTTCCTCCCATTCTTAAGAATGTTTTAGGAGGTAAATCAGCCAAGTTACTCCAGTGCCTTCATCAATCATTTATAAATTTCTCATTTTTCATGTTAAGGGAATGGTCTGTCCATAACCAATGCTGTGATACATCAGTTCTTACGTCTCATATGCCCAGTAATTACTCTAGGTATCAGTGCCCTTCAAACCGCAACACAGTAATGTTTGTCCTACGGCTTGACAGCATAACTGGCACTGCGGTGTGCACCTAGGCGAATTCCTGCATATTAATTCTCCTACCAGTAAAAGCTATGATCGCATATAGAAAAGCAAATGTTATTTAAAAAACTAAGGCGCGCAGATATTATTGCAACATCGACAAAAACATTCAACATTAACAGCATCAAGACATTTCAGAACAAATAAAAAGAAAACAAAGTTAAAAATCGTTTCCAGCCACAACAGCGTCATCGTTGGAAACTCAAATATTAATTAAAAATTCTCATTCCACGAACAAGCCAGAGAAGTAATTAAAACCGAAATAAATGTAACGATTTTAAACGTTTAATTGTAATTGGTACCGAATGATGATATTTAGATATAATTTACGAAACATTAAAGTTTTAAAAGCGTCGAAATTGAGCGCCTCTCCCTCTTGATAGACGTCGCCGTTTCAAATCGTCTAATTGCCTTTTTAATTATGGACATCCAACCACGTACGGTTTATATTTTTCCTTCGTCTATATATAAATGAATATAATGATTTTATATAGTTGTATAATTGTTTAAATAAAACTAATTTTACGGATTTTATCGCGTTTAATAATAATATTTATAATAATTAAACGCGATAAAATCCGTAAAATTAGTTTCGTTTAAATGTGCAGTGTTCGCGTAAATATAAGAAATCATTTTGTTTAATTGTGTTCAAAATACTTCTACTCTTCTTTTTTTGTGTCCGACAGGTTCGTATTCTCATTTTTATAAACAAAGAATTGTGGGGAAGCAGATAATGATATTATTCAAAGCTACGTGAGGTAGACCGTAGCAGATCGGTAGCAGTGTGACGGACTACTCCACTACCCTCACATAATGCGAGGAGTAGAGTCTTGATAGTTCAGGGCGCTGCCTTAAATTTCATATTACGCTAGTGACCAGATCAGAATTCCCGGTGCCGGCATTTCGACGACGATCTAAGACGTGCTAAGCGGTTAGGGAAAACTTTGTGAGGAAACCGACATTCCAAAGTCAATGTCACAAGGACATATGAAGTCCATCAACCGAGGTTTGGTGCATTGGAGCGGCGTGGCGGACTCTTCCCGGCTTCAAAACCCTATCGAAACTCAGAGAACGCCTGTGCTAGGCAGTGAGACATCTATGGCTTTTACTTTATTTACTAATGGAAGAGGCAACCTATATTAATGAATATTATCATTATTATTTAAATAAACATGCTTAAATTGTAAGATTAAATTAAAATGACGTGTTTATACAAAGCAAAACTTATTCGTACGATATTCAAAAACGTTTTAAATGCCATTGTCCCAACTACTTTACGGGCAAATATTGAAAATTCTCAAGCGAAAAGAATTGCTGCACATTTTTTTTTAATATACAGTTGAGACGACTGTTCAAAGGAGCTTCTTGAAAAGGGGAAGTTCCAATATAAAGAACATAAAAAATGCGGCCTGCATGAGATTGTATGGAGGGTAGGGAGCCGACAGCGCGTTTGCACTCCGTAACTTAATACCAGCCTTTGAGTTTAAAAGCAATTTGGTAGTGCTTCGAATAATTGACGACATGTGGTTTTTATTTAGACAGTTATGCTATAGAGTATTTTTTTGGATGACAAACATATGCAATATATTCGAGTTCGATTTAGAGTCGGGAGTTTGAGAATACGTTATTCTATTACATACGATAATTCTTACGAGAAGTACACTAAACAGCTATGATAAACTGGTGTTTTAGTTTTTTAAAATTAATAGTATTTTAGAATTTATAAAAGAATTTAAGAATAAAACTATATACTAATTGTAATTAGACATTTTCCTAGAACTCGATCGCAGCGCCACCTATCGGGTCTAATTGTGAATCAAAACCATCCAGGGACTTAAACTCATACAAAAAAAATCATCAAAATCGGTCCAGTCGTTTGGGAGTTCAGTGACATACACAAAGACGAAGGAATTATACTCGTATATATAAATAAATATGAACTTCATTTCTACTATTTAACACGCTTTTATTGGTATACATACAAGATGTATGTACCTTGTTAGGTAATACAAAAATCTTGCAATTAAATTTTCACCCACTTAAAGACGATCGAATAATTTGATATTTTGCTCATTAGTATTAAGGATCGATGACAAATTATTTCTAAACTGACTTGGTATGCTCATCAAAATCATCAGCTCATTCAAGTATGTTTTTTAATATTTAAAGTATAATATGAGTAAATATAATATATTATTATATTTAATATCCCGTTTGAAATGGTAAATTGTTACTGCAATTAAAAAGGATGCATAAACATACTGCATCCAATATAAATAACAGAATCAATAATAAAAACAACAGACATAACAAACATGTTTAATCATTCGAATAACATTTTATGAAGCCATTTCCCCGCGTGATCGTAAAGCAAAAAGATATTTCTTATGACGACACTAAGAAGATCAAGAGCACCATAAACTCCCACTCGACCGCCTTTTTAAAAACAAAGACCACTCATTCATTTTCAAAGAGCCCGTAAAACCCTAAGTAGGGTTGCGCCGCCATTCCAGACGAGCGAAAGAATGCAACTTTATTTCGGAGCAGCCTTTGTGAGGGCGAAGCGAAAAATGTACAAGAGTCGGCTACCGGAAGCCCAGCCTGCGACACGCCGCCGACTCAGGCATGCTGCTAAATTACAAGCCACTTTGCGACTGTTTCATTACCCCCTTTTCTTATTTCACTATTTTGAATTTCGAAAAACTTTGCTAACAGGCAATCAATAAACTGGGAAAACAGATAAAAAACATATCAATTTTACGAAGTCCGAATTAAATTTTTTATGATATGCAATGTAAATTTAATAAAACATGACTTTAACATTGTAGAAAGTATAAACGATATATTAAAATAACCAAACGAACCAAAAAATATCCCATTAATCTGATTTAAATTACTATTATTCCTTAAAGGAATCTGTCTGCCAAATTTGCATTAAAAACGGATAAACATTAGACGGCGCTGAAATAACTTAAATAATAAATACAATACGTGAATACTTAATTCGTTTTCGGACGATCAACAAAGCAATCAAATGGAATAATAGCCTGAGAAATAAAGCTATAAAAGAGGTGCGACGATTTATATAATGCTAAAATTTGGAGGTTAATGCTTTATAAAAATACGTTTGGGGTGACGACCTGTCGCAAAGTTGAATGTGACCATGGGCTGCTACTAAGTCACTGTCCAAATACAAATACTGTATTTTTAATGAAGGAAAGAAAGTGAATTTGCTAAGATCCGCGTGATAAATTCAAAATGGTGTGTATTACCTATTTTTTGAAGAGATTACCCGCCGTAGACTTCTATGACAAATTTTATATCATTCGATGTTCAGAACTCTGCTTATTAGTCGAAATCGCACTTGATCAGTTTTTCTCCCTTTCGTGTCTGTTCGGATCAAATTTAGTCATTGTTTTTAAACTAACTGAATAGAATAGAATAGAATAGAATAGAATAAATTTTTATTCAATATAGACTATTTACATAGTACTTATTGAAAGTCATTTTTTTTTAAGCTACACTGGTTCGCAAAAATGCCTCTGTCCTGGGAAGAACCAGTAAGAAACCCAGCGGGCTTTTTTTTTTAGTCATTTTTAAAATAATGTACAATAACTGTATTACAATAGCTGTATTATAAAGATGTAGAAATGGCTTGGCGGCGATCACCTCATTCCCAGGGGTTATCATCATCTATGTATTCTTTAATATTATAATAACCCTTTTTATGAAGTCTTTGTTTAATATAAAGTTTAAACTTTTTGATTGAAAGACTTTTAGCACTTTCTGGGATTTTGTTGTAAAAACGTATACATTGCCCCATAAAAGAGTTACTGACTCTGTGAAGTCGGGTAACTGGCATAATTAATTTGTGCTTGTTCCTGGTATTCACATTATGAACATCACTTTTTTTAGTGAACTGGTTTATGTTCTTGTGTACATACAAAACGTTTTCAAATATATATTGAGAGGCCAAGGTTAAGATATTAATTTCTTTAAATTTATCCCTAAGAGACACTGTTTTTTTATTATTGGATATAGTCACGAAACGAGCAAATGTTCACCTGATTGCAAGTGCAACGTCTGCCCATAACAAATTCCAATAACTGGCCCTGGGGTACCTACCTAGACGGAGTCCAGCATAGGAATAGGCTAGAGACATTAAATTTTAAAAATAGCTTAGAACTGGATGACAATTCATTATTAACTCGCTTTCCTCTCTGTCTGTCGTTTTGTTTGTCTATTGGGTACAAATTTTGCAATTGATTATAAATTAACTTTATACTTTTAGTCTGTTTTAAAAACGTGGTTTATAAAAAAGTTTTTTATACGATACTTGTTATTTTTATCCCCATCGATTCGGAAATTTCATTAACGGTTCAGATGTTAAACTATTTGAAATATAGATAACAAGCTGTTTAATCATAAAAAAATGCATGTCAAAATTAACACCAGCCAGCATCTGCCAGCAAAGCAAAAAGGAATAATAAGAAAAACAAATATTTGTCTACTCTAAACACACTACGGTTAACGCGGAATCCGACCGACATGCTTCTAATGATTTAAAAGCCGAAGTTGAAATTCTAGCGGGAATATTTCACAAGGCGAGAACGACAGCTTTTTATCATTAACGTGAAAATATTTTGCGAAAGCGACGTAAACGGAACAAAACGAGCGCATTTCAAAAACATGGTAATTTTCGGTCGCAGTCATTTAATTTGGCTCGGTGCGCTGCGAGAGTAATCAGATTTATAATCTGTAGCCCGTATTCCTTTAACACTATCCGGCACGAAATTTGACAAAATAAATATGTATTCAGTTAATGTTTGCATTTACTTTGGATGTTTTTATTGTATAGTAGCTCAGGGGCTAGGCGCTCGCTTTAAATTTCATAGTATGCGAGTGACCTGGGTTCGATTCCCGGTGCCGGCACCACTACAATTGTTAATTGCAATTGAAAGTTCTGATTTACCACGTGCTCGGTGTGCATGTCTGAGAAATAAAAAATCCGCCAACCCGCATTGGAGCAGCGTGGCGGATTCTACCTATCTCCAAAACCCTCTCAGAAATGAGAGGAGGCCTGTTCTCAGCAGTGGGACATTGATATGCTGAAACATTACATCACTTTTTTACAGGACGAAAGCAAAATTTAAGTAAAAAATACTAAAATTGTCGTTTTTTTACTATATTGTTTCTTTTATATTGGTGGACATTTGGCCAAAATTATAGATCCTATTATAAAAACTATCCTAGTTATTTCCACAAGGTTTATATCAGAGTAACAAGTGTACCATACGTAAACTACTTTACGAAATGTCAAGTCATAAAACACGTTATTTCTATTCATCATTTTAAATTCAGAAAAAACTAAATAAAAACACGCTTTTCCAACTTGGAAATAAAAAATCTGGTCTTTATTAAATTTTCAATTTCCCCGACTGAAACTAGTTGGCTTCAATTCACCAAAAAATGTATACGGGAAGCAAGCAGGATTTTGCCGATAAATAACAAAAGTTGAAAATACTAGCCAGCAACGCCTTTGAAAACTCCAACCCCATCAGGCTATTTCTATGACATAAATGTAATTTTAGTACATCGTTTCAGAAATCTTCGCAAAATGTTAACAGAGCGTAAAGAAAGTCTTTTTAAAATACGTTGCCTTAAAGAAGGCTTCCTCCTATATTGTGAGTGCATTTTATTGAAATAAATTTCACATGCACAAACGCCCAGGCCAGGAGCAATAGTCTATAGGCCACACAAATATACGCTCCGTGGTCAAATCGTACCCGTGACCTTTATAGCGCAGAAGCCAATTGCTTAGCCACAGCGCCAACCGAACCGACGAATTTGTTTTTTATAGGAGAAAGTGACGAGACGAGCAACACGTTCACCTGATGATAAGTGCAGCGTCTGCCCATAACAAATGATTTGTCACCCAGAACATTTCTGTGTGACACTGCATCCGTCAGCCTAAGACAACAGTTCTTTAATCTCATATGCTTAGTAATTACATTAGCCCTCAGTGCCCTTCACATGGAAACACAGTAAAGTTTGCACACTACTGATTCGCGGCAGAATAACTGGCACTACGGTGGTATCCAGACGGATACCTACATAGAAATCCTTTAACCAGTAAAGAAATATTTAAAAATACGCATTCTAAAACGATAATAATAATTCGTACGGTTTCTTTTATTCTGACACTGATATAAAATATATCAGTGTCAGAATAAAAGATTACGATTTCATAAACGCATTCAAACATGAAGGAAGCCACAAAAATGTGCTTTAATGTGTGAAGCCAAATTAGCATAATCCAATTTTGGCACTTAGGTCGCTTTATCACTGCGACAGTAAAACCCTCGTCGAATACTTCGGTCTCCCCGGCCCTCGACGCCGACGTGTTATTTATCTCGTCTAAACGCCCGACGAGAAAAATACGAACCCCTGTCCCTGTCCTTACTCCAGGGGGCGAGATCTAATTTTTATACATTCTCATGGGCGTTCGGATAGTAAGTATTATGCAAGAAAAGTTAGTTTCGGTTTGCACATTACTCAGTACCTTTTAAATAAAGTGTAAAATGAGGATAATCCAAATTAGCTCTTCCAAGCCGAGTTCGTAATGTAAATATTCATGGATCCGAGACTCATATAAATATTACCCGAGACAGCCGAGCGCGTTAATGAAACAAGATGCTAACTCCACGAGGCTTTACACAAAGCTTTTAAAATATTCCCGGCGCGTCTCTCGCGTCCTTTTGTTGCGACCCTATTATTTCAAATTATTTTTAATTGTTTAAAAGCAAGCGAAAAATACAAACAGCTCTCCGAGTTAATTACCTACACAATAAAGTTTTTATAGGCTTTTGGACACAAAAGTGAGCCTAACACAAACGTTTAATCGTTTACTGCTCCGCTTTAGCAATTCTCAAAAAGAAAATGGACCGTGAAAATCGAAACGCAACAATGGCTCGTAATGTAATCACTTTTTTCACTGCAGTGTCGAGAGTCGAGACTGAGCCATTTTAGCCTCGTTTTCATTGAAATTCATAACAAAGGATTATGATTTGCGCTAAATTTAACTTGTAAGGTTGATAATGACTTGATTATGTTGTCCTGGTAGCTGTCACGCATAACAGACACAATCCACACACACAAACACGCACTTACAGTAATTACGTTTGTGTGTATGTATATGTACATATATATTACATATGTACGTGTACTACCGGCAGCATCTTTGAATAATTCATGAGAGACAGCAAATACTTTAAAAAGATAACAAGGTTTTCCGAGCTTTCCTTTGTTCCGACATTTACTAAAATAAATACAAATTGCTTCCATATTTGACAATATCACTGAAATGATTCACCCTCGTATTATGTTATGAATTATTAAATATCAGACAAACATTAACAGTAAATATACGAAAATAGTAATAAAATTTCAGTTACGGTAAAACATTTAATAAACTGTGAGAAAATATAACAATAACGAGTTGAATATTATAGAATGTATACATATAAACTAGGGTGCGGCTTTAGTGTTAGTTGAAAAGTTGTGGTTGCTCCGTACGGCGTACCGACAGTATCTTCACTTTGGATATCTATCTAACCGATAACAGGATTACCTCGCCCACCCGCCTTGTTACCGGGTAATTCGCAAGCAAACTTCCTCCAACAAGCTAAACTGCTGTTCGATAATACTCTCCTAACTCAATATAAAATAAATCTTTCTTCTCTAAAAATGGAAATTCATTTTATTCAGAAAGTAAACAATTGAGAATCAAATTGATTGACAGAAACGTAAATGCGTGAAAACAATTTAGTTATTTACATTTGCAAGTTTATTAGCATCAGTTAATAATAGCCAATGTAATCGGCTTAGTAGAAAGGAAATAAAAAACATCAATGTAAAAATTAATTTTATGTAGGATAAGATTAAATCTGCATAATTATTATCAGTGACTGGCTCAAATCCAAAATCCAAAGATCATTGTAATAAATGTCTGATTAATTATACTCAACAGGCTGCTGATTGTAACGTATAAAATCAACTGACGAATTGCCAAGGCGTACACTATAACCACCGTGAACAGCGTCCCAATTGAGAACAATTATTATTAGATATCATAATGGCAGATAAACTTTTAACAGTTGGCGGGAGTCGTGAAACGTTTACGACAATATAAAATGGTAATGGATTAACTTGATCGCCGCAGTCGGCGTTTAACGAGCGACCTGAGCCAACTTCCTCAATAAAATAATAGTAATTCGTCTATACACGCCAGAATTAATGCAGTTTTTTTTTTTTAAATAACGCTCAGCGACGATGAAAGTTATCGTCGATAGGATATTGTGCATTGTGAATGGACCAAGCACCAAAACATAACTAAAACCATTATGGCACGCATTACTCAGAGAATTTATTTCTTTAACTACTTTATATTTACTCTATATGTATAAAGATATATGCAAACCTATTCAGAAACATTCTCAGAAGTTTTGGAATCAATTTTTTTTAAGTTCAATAATGTTACTAGGTAAATTACGAAAATAAAACCTCTATGACCTAGAAGACATCGCAAGAGTCGAAATTATCAGTCCTTTACAGCAACATGATTCCTTTTATACCCCTCGAATGATGTCATTATACGGAAGACGAGAATCGAATTCTAAGTAAGTATAATATATTACAATATCATATATTTTAACAGTAATGAAGTTTGTGTTATAAAAAGTTATTAATTATTGCAAATAGAAGTTGGAGGCTCGTAATTAAGAGTCCATTTTGCGACAACCTCTTAAAATTCACTCCACGAGTTGGGAGGGAGGCTCAAAGGCGAAATAATTAAAGCGGAGGGTATAAGAAAATGCCGGGAGGAGTGAGATCAAAGCACGGAAATTCCCCTCGCGTAAATAAAACGGAGCTGCGAGGGATTGTGGTATTTGCTGCCGTTTCCAACTATCCATTATGAGACAATATTGACACCGGGGTTTACCTCGATATGGCTTCGTTAAATACTGTAGACTTAATTTATACTTCGGTCTTAACATTTATTATTATAATCTAATAACTTTGTGGACAATGAAGTACAATTTTAAGATATCTTCGAAATAAACATACTTTTTATGTACGTTTTTTCTCTTATATGCTATATAAATCAAAATTTACGATGCACACGCGTTCACTTTCATATTTTAACCAGATGTGCCCATGAATTTGGTGTTGTGATAAAACCTTTTGAGAGAACAAACGATAAGTTCAGCACGAGCAGATATACAGTCGGATGAAACCAATGCTTTTAATTTATTCATATTGATAAGAAATGAGTGAGGATAAATATTTTGATGTCGGTCGTCATATCGCTAATAGGTACAAAAAAAAATATGGATACAGTCGATGTAGTTCAAGATTTACAATAATATAGGTAGATGAATATAACAGCTTCCATAACTATAAGTAAGCGATGGTTCAATCATCATTGTAATCTAACAAATTAGTTAACATGTTGACCTTTCTATCACTTGTCTAAACTAATGCTGCGGCCTCGCTCAAATTCTTTTTAATAGTAAATATCATCCAATTATATAAAGCATTTCATTTGCATGCAAAATAATTAAAAGCAACTAGAATGAGAAACGTTTTGAAATAGAATTTTGTTTTAAAATAAAACAAGTCGCTCACCTTGAACGTCATGCGCTCCGGGTACTACGAGTGCGACGTACTCGGAATTTAAACACATCCCGCAGACTTACCTGAAAAAAATATTTACAATCAGAACACAGTCGATTTTACTGTTAAATAATAAGAGGTTGATAAATTGTTATAGTATCATATTTTTAATCTAAACGGAATAAGAAAAATGACGCCGGTGTCAGGTCTTTAATTAAAATTCCGTCTTCGAAATTTTATTAATTAATTGCGTGTAATTTTATGCACAGGAAACGCAAAAAATTTATCCAGAAAATATTTACACTTTTTAAATGTTATATTTTTTGGATAAATTTACTGAAGGACAAGACGTTAATTACACAGTAGCGCACTATTGACACCGGAAATCTATTCGCATTCATATGTTCTTGGCAAAAAATTATAATTAATAAATAACTTTCTGAAAAATACATATTTATAATGGTTACGATAGCATAACGAAAACAAACCTTAAGAAGTTTTAACTAAGTTCTTGTGTTATATATTCCTTACAGTTGTTAGTAAGCGGATGTCGTCAGAAAGTTGCAAGTTTATATTTTTTTTACTAGGGAAAACTTTACATTTAAAACTTATAATTAACCCACTGAAATATACATACACTTACGAAACATGAAGTGAAGTATACATCAGTAAAATGTTTTAACTATGCGAAATATGCCAACATTTTCAAATTCTGCTGAATATTTTCGCTAAGTAGTGGGCTTGGTCATAAGCGTTCTGTTTTCGGAGTTATAATTGTAGTGGAAACTTTTGTTTGCACAGCAAGCAAATGTACGATTTATTTTTCTAATCTAGAATTATCGACATGATTATTTTATTTTTCACTAATACGTTAATTTGTATTCCCTTAGATGTAAGCTACATTTAATCTCAATTTCGAATACACAATCATATCCGCACAAAGTTTTCGTGTATTGGGTTAGGGCACTGGAACTTTCCTTAGAGTACGTAGTACGGTTTCCATTCCAAAGGTTATTAAAAGAATGCGAGGACGAGTGGAATGCCTGTGCATTTGCGCAAAAACTAATCCATACTAATATTATAAATGCGAAAGTAACTCGCACTGCCCCTTAACCGCTTAACCGATCATGACGAAATGACACAGACGTAGCTTGCATACTGGAGACGGACATAAGATACTATTTATCCCGGAAAATTCAAATAGGGCACTATTATACGGGATATTTAAAAACCTAAATCCACGTGGACGAAGTCGCGGGCACCAGTTATAAGTACTATGATACAGAATAGGTCTTCGTGAAATTCTATAGGAATCTTCAGGAAGGTTGGTTGAATAAAGACATAAATCAATATCAATATGCCCTTCTCTACGTATTAGAATAACTTTTAATTAATAACAAACTAGTAGCTTTCGTATTGAAAACAATACTCAAATATAATGACGACCGCGTGGCCTAGTGGTTAGCGTACCTGACTTCTACGCCACGGGTCCTGGGTTCGAATGGCAGCCGGAGCCAAAATTTGCCCAAAACACTAAAAGTTGGTTTCGGGTCTGGTTGATTATGCATGTGAAATATATGTCTGTAAAACGCAGCCATGATACAGGAGAAATCCTACTGTGGGGCTTCGTTTTTTTACAAGAAAAAAAAATGTTTACTCACGATAACAATAGTTATTTGCGAGTAATAACCATTTGATCCGCATTTATAACCTACGCGTGTAAGATCTATGTACTTATAAGTGACGTCATGAACATAATAAGTCACATATAATAATATATTATAAACATGCGTAACGATCTACCATTTTTATGACACACGGATTCTAACTTCTTCTTCTTCTACTGGTGGTAGGATTCCTATGCAGGAATCCGTCTAGGTAGGTACCATCCCAGGGCCAGTTATTCTGCCGTGAAGCAGTAGTGTGCAAACATTACTGTGTTTCGGTTTGAAGGGCACTGAGAGCTAGCGTAATCACTGGGCATATGAGACTTAAGTACTGATGTCTCAGGGTGACGGGCGCAGTGTGGTGTCACACAGTCATTTTATTTGTGGCACAGCATTTGTTATGGGCGACGTTACACTTACAATCAGGTGAAAAAAAAAATTTCAAAAGAAAACTTTTTGTCGTTGAATATATTGAACTAAATTAAAAGAAAGCTTACTAATGACTCATACTACGATTGCCACAACGACCGAATCGCTAAAAGACTTTAAATTGTAAAAAAAATTAACATTCAAATTAGGAGAGCGCTGTTAGTGGAATTAGTACGAGTTTCGCTCATAAATCGTCTAGAGAGGGTGGCGAGTGCTCGCCGCTTTATTGGCTCCACGTCGACATCGCCTGCTAATAAATGAAGCAGAAAACTTCCACCGAGTCGTATGCCGTTTGGAAAGCGGAAGACATCAGCGTCCCTATTTTAACCAAATTCAACGACTATTCCGAGAGGCGTAGAGTTCAAGCTTCGATGAGACCAAATTTTACGACTCTACCGTCCTACTCCCTCGCGTTGGGAGTGAGGAGCCCGGAATGAACGCATTATGGGTTATGAAATGAGCTCGGCTGCTTCATGTTACCCCAGCAAGGAAAATGTAATTATGACCGTAGCGCGTGCAAAGAAAGCGCGCATGACAAGTCTCTTCACTCCTAGTTTCCGTATTGCTTCTATGGTGTTTTTATTTTGGTCTGACGTGCTACTTTCCGTAAATGTTTTTTAATTATACTTATATTTCACTTTGTAAACACATATGCCATCACTCGTTCTCATCTTGCATGGGTACGATGCATCAGAAACAAAGACTGTGGCAAATTGGCAACACCATTTACTTGAAGTGATTCAACTCTTTCATACGTGCTAATCGGATATTGGAAAAAAGTTGATTATGTTTAAACGACATTGCTTAAATTCGACTAAGAATCAACATACGTTGATATATACCGTAATTCTTAGCTTATTTTACGCCCTTTATTCCAAATAGTAGAATTCAACGGACACTTCAGATTAACATAAGAAAATTAAATAGTCATTTCATTAAATACGACTTTACCGTTCTCCGAATAACATCTAAAATCATCGCTTCAGCGCTAGATCCGTAAGTCACTAGATTAGACGAGAACCAAAGCTACTTAAAGCGCTGACTCACACACAAAATGGCGCAGCTGAAAACCATAGAAAAATGACAGTGTTAACAATGCGAGCAAGAACAAAATATAGCTTATCTAAGCGTGCGAGTGAGAGCGATTTTGAAAGTCAAATGACTTATGAGTATTGACAGACTGCATTGAGTAAGCGGCAATATTTGATTTTGTTGTTAAATTGTAATTGTCAAGTTGTAATTTTGGCGATCTTTGTGTTTGTTTGTTAGGTGTTTTTTTTTTTTCTATATGTTTTTCTGCAACCGAATATTACCAACTGATATTTTACAATAAACCGAATAGCAAGGCTATTTAGAATAACAACAAAATATTTTAGGTAATAAATAATTTCTGAGACGTGTCCGTCGTTGAAATCTGCTTTCACGGATACATAGGTGTAATTCTGAACCCACTAATCAATGTTTGATGTCTATTAGCTCTTGGGCAAACTTGGTATGGGACCTAAGCAATGTCCATTATTTAGTACTATTTTTACTTTTCGGTTCAGTATGACAGCTTTGTCTTTCCTCGTAACTCCACTCAAAATTGATAGAGAGGCATGTGCTCAGGAGTAAGATATTGATAGGCTATTACTTTACTCTTTTTACTCAACATCATACAACATAAATATACTCGTAAATTATACATCACGCAAACAATCATATGCAGAAAAATATCTTATTTAGTTGTGAGTACCTTATTCTGCTACAAAGATTACGATATAACTTCAAATCAACACCACGGGTTTTGAAAATCAATATTATCTAACCGAATATATGTGTTATCTTCGAAACAATAAAATAAGATATGCGTTAATTGAGTCTGAATACACATCATTACATAGGTCTACGATCAGACATTAATTATTAACTATAATGAGAATACATAGTGGCCATTAATATCAGTCCCAATCCAATCAAATCCATAATTAAATTGAAGGGAGGCTTTGATGTCAAGGGTCGATAGGTATGCGGCGCCGCTTGTGAGAACCGCCTACGTTAATTGATTAATCGCGCCATATTGGATACTTATCCAAATTATTTTCAAATTTAAAAGAATTAATAACATTCAGTATGCATGTATTCATATTAAAACTACATAAAATTAACAACGCATTCGAGTTTCTAGTTGTAGTCGGAGGATTTTTAAGTTTTTTTTATACAAAAATATAATAGAAAGCGTAAAATTGTCCGTATTTGGGGCAGCCATAATAGTCTAAAAGCATTCGTTGGCATATCAACTCACACGGAAATAGAATGAGTAATGTTTTTGATGAGCATACTAATATTTCAGAAATGACAGCTCTATATTATTTGAAATACGATATTATGAATAATTAGTAACACGACGAAAAAGGATTTACATTTGAATAACTTTGTTATGCGATGAGTGCTTCATTATGTTAAAAAGTTTACCATGATTGTAAACTTTTTAATTTAAACCATGCAACAAATTTTTAATTTTAGTAAATAGGTAGCATACCTATTTACTAAAAAACGTAACAAAGCTCGATTGGCGCAGTGGCTAAGCGAGCATCTGCGCTATAGGTTTTGGGTTCGCATCGCGCAGGGGAAAAATACAAAATAATATGAATGGCTTATAGATAGCTTGTCCGGGTCTGGGTTTTTGTACATGTCAAATTTATTTATCTGTGTTTGAAGCAAAAAGAAAACAATCTACTAATAAGGCTTAATGTAAGTTGAAGGTATTCAAAACCTAATATCATTTGAGTTTAGATTTTCTCACTTCGGAACCCTAACCATTGAGCTCTGAAAGTAAGTGCTCTTTTTCCACCCACAGACAGGAATATATAATAATATACAGGAGTATATTACTACATTCCTTTCTGTAATCTTTCTGAATGTTCTTCGATAAGCCAATGATTTAACTAAATCACTCCCTAAGAACATGTACAATAAAGGAAGGAATATCAATATGCAGTAATCCGTCTAGGTACGTACCATCCCAGGGCCAGTTATTCTGCAGTGAAGCAGAGTGTGCAAACATACTGTACTGTGTTTCGGTCTCAAGGGCACTGAGAGTAAGTGTTATCACAAGGTATATGAGACTTAAGAACTGAACTCTCATGGTAAGGGTCGCAGTGTGGTGTCACACATAATGTTCTAGGTGACAGCATTTGTTATGGGCAGTCGTTACACTTACAACCAGGTGAACGTTTAGCTCGTGTCGTCACTTTATCCAATATAAAAATATATTTACGATATTCCAAAATTGTAAGGTAGCTCCTTTGTATTGGAAATACGGAATTACGAATATTTTGAAAAACACGATTAAAAAAGACATTCATACAAATTACTATTTTACACGGTTAGTGTCACAATGTTGATCAATAACGTGTACATTTTAATTTCAAACACAGAAATACAGTTACATTGTAATCTAATGGATTATTCTAAAAGAAGACAAGGATGTGACTAACGCCCTCTCGATAAACATTTCGCAAGACACTCGTAAAATGAAATGTCAACTATTTAATTAATATGCGACTAAGAAAAAAATCTTTGTTTAGTATAGAATTTACATAGATTAACATACACAGCAAATTAAAAGCGTTTGTTTTAATACAATCTATTACTTGTTTAATATGTGTATAATATCTTTAGCTTTTGTCATATAATCCCTAACTAATAAAATACACATAAAACTCTATGTACAGCTTAGTGTATGCTTACATAGACCCTAAGTAGAAGTAGTAACGTAGCAAGGACTAGATTAAATAAAATAAGTTTTTAACTAAAATAGCTAACATATAGTAGGGCTACAGTATTTGTCAAAACTAATCCAACGAGCCCAAACATGACGTTGCTATCTTGCTTAGCTCAGGAGTTCCTATGGCCAACTTCCGGCTCAACATCAGACGAACTCCATGGTACCATATTATTGAATTGTCACAGAAGCTACATTTTTTTATTGAAGAAAGTGACAAGACGTGCAAATCGTTCACCTGATAGTAAGTAAAACCTGCCCATAACAAATGCTGTGTCACTCAGAACGTTTCTGTGTGGCACCAAAGGCCCGTCGCCTCGAGACATCAATTCTTAAGTCTCATATGCCCAGTAATAATACTAGCTCTCAGAGCCCTTCGGATCGAAACACGGTAATGTTTGCGCACTACTGTTCCTGCCTAGACGGTCGATCAAATGGAACTGGTGGAAAATTCTGTTGCAAAATTTGATCCACACATACAAACAGGTGAAGTTAAATAAAGGCTTGTAATAAAAAACAACTTCAGTTTTAACATAAAAAATGTTAACTTTCTTTGTTCCCACAATCGTACGTATTGTTGCGGCGCAATTCGATCGCTTATAACTCGCACAGCCTTACATTACTCCTTGTTGGAATGTTCCGTCTTGCATTATAGGTCTCGCGATGCTTTTCGCTGTTTATGGCCTCTGATAACCAATCGTAAATAACATACCTACGTTAGCAATAAGTTTTCTCGTCGTTCTTATTGAAAAAGTTGATTGCATACAAAGAGGTGTGTTCAAATCAATCGTGATTTTAGGTTATGGAGTTGTATGAGCTACTTTCTCGCATTCCTAGTTAAGTTTTTATAAATAATCCAAGCCAAGAATAATTTGTAATTAAAAATATTTCTAGAACTCAACTAGTATTTCGAGATGACTCTCAAAAACAAACAAACACACACTTTTGGTCATAATTATTATGATGGTCTTAACACGATACAGATCACTACCGAACATAGGCTTAAAAACTCGTGGCGGAAAATGCCAGTTTTATTTCTTTTAAAAATACGATGCCCTCTAACTAGGATGTATCTTGTATTATGAGCTTTCTTATCGGAGAAAGAGACGATACGAGCAAAACGATCACCACGGTGGGTACCACCCCAGCCCAGTTATCGTAAGTCTCAAATACGTTTTGCAGTTAAAAATTCGCACAACACAATCAAACCCGAAAACCAACGATATGTATTTTAGCACAAATATTGCCTACGGCTGAGATTGGAACCCAGGTAGTCAGGTACTCTGATCACTAGTCAACTCGGTCTTACCACAGGCAGTGGCAAATCAGCGGCTTGCTCAAAAAAAATACAACGGTAACTGTGCATTTTATTTCCTTTATCATCACCTGCCATATACAGTCCACAGGGGAACATAAGCCAGATAACTCACTAGTACCAACCTACCCGCGCCCGAATTAACGCTGATGCGATAAGATCGGTGGTAGGCTAAGATGCAGTTTCAGAAACATGAAACAATTACAACACAACCAGACCCGAAAACCAACAATTTGTTTTAGCATAAATGTTGGCCCCGGCTGGGATTCGAACCCAGAGCCCGAGGCGTAGAAGTATGGTACCAGATCACGCGAACGTCATTCGAAGTCGAAATCGATTTTGCGGCACTCCCCATGGATGGGGATAAATGTTTTCCCGCATTTGGAGAGGTATGAATGTAGATTCCCTTACGCCGTCAACACATGGTGTTATTACCTTAGTCGCCACGTATAACAGCCACAGCATCTCACAAAGAACGATTAAAAATACACATAACATTAACATTTTAAAGATACAATTATTTTTTTATTTTTGTAAAGCACTCATTATTTTTTTATTCGTCATAATTGCGATGAGATAAATATATAGACAGATAATATTAAATTAAGTTTGCATTTTCGCACAAACATTTTCTTCATTTCTAAGATCACTTCATGGCGAAAACAAAATAACAAATTATGAATAAATAAGTAATATGCCAATTCATAATCCTGGCGAAGAGGGTTCATCGACATTATTAAATAAAATAACTCGAAACAATGAATAATAAAATATTAGTGTTTTACTAAATTATCTTATTTTCGGGTAAAAAATAAACAAAGAAATGAGTAATGAATTCTTTGATAAACTTTATTATTGTGATTATGATTAGATAAGTTGATAGCCAACAATAAAACTGATTAAATTGTTAAAGATATTTGATTAAACTGTGAATGTAGCAATTTACTTTGTATTTTCGTCTGAAAGTTCTAAAAAACCCAACACGTTCAATACGTTATAACAATGAAATGAACGATGAACTAGTTTTTTAATCTTTTTCTGCAATCCGTTTCTCTAAACAGAAGCCCGATTCTTTGTTGTCAATGCATTTTTCTTCTTAACGAGCAGCAGAATATACAATTATTTGAGAATGAAATCAATTTACATCGCTTATAGAGACGAATACGCACATTTCCAATTGAAACAGTTTAATTAAAGTGCAGGCAGATGCAAACCGTTTAATTGGAACTGATTAGTCACAAAATTAAGGCAGTAAAGTGCACGGAGCGCTCTTCATGTTTGCTGCGGCATGTCAAAGCAAATATTGCTGCTATCTCCATGAATAATTAATTGAAGCAAACTAATAAGTAATTGTAGCTGATGTTGTCTTATTTAGCTAAGGAATAATTATGCATTAAAAGTACGACCATCCTAAAGATACGGCAATAAAATAAGCAAGTAGCACAACTAATTTAAAAACTTCATGAAGCTGAAATGTGATTATCATTTCTCTCCATTTATACATATTTTCTCCACGCCAACATTTTAATTCAAGGCACTTTTAATTACGACAGAGAGAACAAAGACAGCTAAAAAGAGTTACGAACTTTTTTGAGATGCAATATGACAACTGAACGAAACTTCAGGTATCATATTATTATAAGAATAAAAATGGCCAGCAAAATAAAAATAAAAACTATATGATATGCTACAATTCAACTTGTACTTGCAAATGAAATCGCTCGGTATTCCTTTTTAAGTAACTGGCCGAGCAGCGGTTAAGATCAGTTACTCTCGCGCACAGGGTGACGGTCCAAGCCGTGGTCATCCATAAATAAAGGTTCCGGCTAAGCGCCCACAGCACTCTGCCTGCTTTCAATCCGGTGAAGCTGTGTAAGCCTTCGGGCTCACGGTATTAAAAAAAACAATTAAAAATCGCTCGGTATCCAACTAAAAGCGAAGTTATTTTATTTAAAACATTCCTTTTCTGATTGGCAATACAGACGGCTTATGTATTCCCTTGTTTTGAATATAAAATTACCAGCGGAGAAATAACATGGCTCTTCTATAATAGAGATGAATAAATTTGTTGCCAGAACAAACAGTCGCTCGATCCAATTACCATTTCGAATGTATTACTTCTCCATAAACGTTTGTGTTATAAAACTACCTTAGTTCTTGTAGATGAGCGCAAATAGTTTTGTAGTGTTTATAAAATAAACATAGCTGTTCGAGGAGCCGAGAAATTTACGGTCGATAAACTTTTATGAGTTAGCTAATATTTGCGCAATATAGCGCTTCTCGTGAGAGAATGATCTTACATACACTAATAATAGTTTCACTGATGGTAGGATTCCTATGCAGAATCTATCTAGTGGTGGTACCTACACCCAGTCTAGTTATTCTGCTGTGAAGCAGTGGTGTGCAAGTATTATTGTGAGAGCTGGTGTAATCACTCGCGTATGAGACTTAAGAATTGATGTCTCAAGGTGACGGGCGCAATGTGGTGTCACACACATGTAGACAAAGGTGAACGTTTTGTTCGCCTCGTCACTTTATCCAATTAATTAAAAAAAAAACAGCAATAGAAATTATTCATGACTGTGTATGAGAAAACTGGTGACTACGTAACGCACTTTACCAGCCTATATCCTCCCGTTGGTGTCGCAAAAGTTACATACATACATACAATCATGACTTTTTCCCATATAAGAGGAGGTAGGCAGAGACCACATTCGTAGCGCAATTTTTTCCCCCCCCCGGGGGAAATGTTACGTGTCGGATGGCGAGCCATGTCGCAGCCCTTTTGGTACAAGTTGAAATTCTTGCTCCCCATTCCGTTCCCACGAGTACCTATGTAACAATCGGCTTGGCGGAGAGGAAGGGAAAAGGATTAGTTAGAAAATGGACTAAGGGTAGGGAATGGGAAGTTGTGAAAGGAACCATAAGATGTAGGAAAAACGTCTCAAATATGTCAGATCAAAAATATCCAGATCGATGACGGACAACAGCGCAGACGAACTCAACTTCAGACACAACGCGTAGATTATTAGGTGCGATTAATCACCGCGGGAAACGAGTGGTGACGGGTGGAATACCACGTCACCGCTATTTTGGTACGTGTTAAAAAAGTCAGATTATAATAATCTATAATATAGATTACACATTTTTAAACACACGTTGGGAAGATCACATATTTTCGGGTGGAAATGTATTTATAATATTTGATACGTTATTCATTTAAATATAATTTAAAACGTTTTACGTTTTTTGTCGTTTCTTTCCAGACATTTTGCTATTTACAGCATATGCATATATGGCAACGCTGCTTATATGACAGCAACCTAGAAATGGGCATGCATGAAAGCGTCGGAGTCATGTCTTAACAAAATAATTATTGATCCATAACTTAAGCAGCAACTTACTAAAGGTCGTAATAAATTCTACTTTGCATTCGGACAAAAATTATAGATCCGTTTATAAATTATTCAAGTCTCATTGATATTAATAGTGTATTCTGCATAAATTTAGCGGGTTTTATTTTTTGTGATTTTGTAACACACAGTTAATACTGTTTTATTTAATTAAATATACATGGCAACAGTCATAAACTTGTTGCCAGTGCTAATGTAGCAAAGTATATCGATAAGTTCAATCTTCAAATACGTATCACAACTGCAACGTTTCTAAGAACATCGACAGTGAAATGTTTTGTTGAACTGATGGAAACAAAATGAAAAGCATATTTTCAGTACATACATATTTTCAGTACATTCAGTACAGCACTTGCTGCATAATATAATATCAATATTAAACATTAAAACTCGAAATATACACAAAATGTCATAATTCAATAAAAAAACATCCCTCACTTTTCGAGTTGTCGCCCAAAATCAAATAATATTGTACTGCTTTTTTACATGTAGAAAGAAAAAATATATTTATTTGACCAACACACAACATTAATAAAGATAAAAAAAATTAGTACATAAAAAATTACAAATTTACTGTAAGAAATCGGATATGTGGATGATTATACTATAAACAATTATGCGATTTAAAGACCTAGTTTCGTAATAAACATGCTCTTAAACTGAAACGTCAGCTCAATAGATATTGCGTACAATTTTATACACCTAGTTGACTTTATTTAATTAATCATTTGAAATTATTTAGACTTTGATTAAGCCTATTCGCAAGGAGGACGCTTTAAATTGAGTTATAACAACCAAAATACGCTGTGAAATGTTATTTGCTAGACGTTTCTGCGATTCGTGAATTGTACTCGTAATTTTAATCAAGTAAAATTGTAACATTGGGCACCCCGCCCACAAAATACTCATGTAAGTACAACAAATTTATTGCTTACAACATTAGATTTTATAACAAGGCGACTCCGCTGTCACATTAGACCGATACTGTACTAAATTCCTCATGTCAACATTGTGTTTCAATTTATCAAACACAATGTTGACATGGGGATTTTCGTTAGTTAAATTTCGATTATTAATATGACCTTAATGAGAGAACATTTAGTAAAAAAATATTATTTATAAATGTCGAAATAAATTATAAATAAGACTTTTACATACATACAACACGACTGTATCCCATAAGGGGTAGTCAGAGACTGGGCACTCACTGCAAAAGCAGATGACTGCCACAATCCACATTTCACCAAAACAATATAATGCACTTGGTGTGATAGGTGCTGAGCCCATCGCCACCATGCGCTGTTGGGTGCACAGTGCAGTTTTATTCCTTACTCGCCTTTTAGGAGATCCATTGGATGAGATGGAGTGGTAGTATTCTTTTAAAGATACCTATTCTATATATATAAAACAAAATCGGGTTAGTTAAACCATTTATAACTAAAGAACAGCTGGACCGATTTTAATGATCTTGGATTTGTTGGATTTGTCTCCGCCCCGAATAGCTAAAGCTAAAAAAATATGAAGAAAATTTATTTTCTGATACTTATTCCGTATAATACAACGCCATCTGTGATACATGACAGAAACAAAACTTATATTATTATGTATTCATGACAGTTCTGTGACATTAAATACTTTTCTTTCTTTCTGTCTTCTTTCATTAATCCTCTGACAGCTGATTCAACTGCGCGGTCCTTTCATTGCGTACCATTCACCTAACTGTGCAGGCGGGCACCGCGATTTATCAGCATTTTTTTCGAGTTTTCACCAATTTTCATTCCGTTTTCGACCGTTATTCATTTGTAAGTCAAACGGTAAATTGCCTGCGAAGATGTTCACTTTGAGAGGTTATCAAATTTGTGATTGATAATTGCTTCATTATGTAATTTTGAATTGTGTGACTAACTTTCCAGTGTTATTTACAATGCCGCGAGCCAGAAGGTCGAATCTTTAATATCGAAACCGTAATGTAGTTAGACTTCGTAATGTTAAGAATCAATCCACTCACCATCGTTTAAGCCTATTACCAGTCCACTGCTGAACACAGACCTCGCCCATAGATTGCTACAAAAGTCTATAGCGCTAATTGTGTGGGGATTTTGTCATAGTTTCCACGGTTTGCAACCGCAGTTTATTTATTCAGATGTTCCTGGTAAATTTTTATGACACCCACGGGATGAGATGGGGTAAATTCTTTTAAGCAGCCGCCACCAATCAATGTATCGTCTTCGATGTAACTGTAGGGAATCGATAACAACTAGCACATCGTTAGTATAGTTCTAAAATTTAAGTGGAAATCCTAAAAAGAAAATTACAAAGTCCGACCCAGTAGGTCGCGTTCTGATCGTGTGGCTGTATAGTTTCATACTGAAATGTAATTCAGAAATCAAATTCATCACGTCACCTACCTGAACAGGCAGGACAACCTCTTCCCGCCCACCTATTTTGAGAATAAAAATTATATTTTGAAAATAGAATTATTTCAACATTTCTATTAACAATTAAGATTTCAATAGCTTCAACTAACCAGTATTGAAACGCTAACAAATATTTTATAACCAATATTATAATCACAAGCAGTATCAGGATTCAATACAACGATAACAATGTGTAGTGAAATATAAAACAATGCGTTGGACTGAGTATCGACTGAACCATAGCCGTAATTCAATTTAAAGCCTCATTCCGCTGACACTATCACCTTGAAATCAAAATGGCCGCATGTCATGTAGTTCACATGTTGTCAATTACCATATACGTTAATTGTATTGGATGCTTGGATTTTATAGAATTGGTTGAATCCTATAAAATCCAAGCATTCCTCCATTAGTCTACATAGCAAGTACGGATTGTCAAATAATAGCGACGAACATTTTTTTTTTATTGGATAAAGTGATGAAACGAGTAAAACGTTCACCTGATGGTAAGCGCAACGTCTGCCCATAACAAATGCTGTATCACCCAGAAAATTTCTGTGTGATACCATACTGCCCATCACCCTGAGACATAAGTTCTTTAGTCTCATATGCCCAGTGATTACGCTAGCTCACAGTGCCCTTCAAACCGAAACACAGTAATGCATGCACACTACTGCTTCACGGCAGAATAACTGGCCCTGGGGTACCTACCTAGACGGATTCCTGCATAGGAATCCTACCACCGTTAAAAATCACATATAAATCAGACATCATTTGACAAATTCAGTTTTGTTGTCATCGGGATTTGAACTTTGTAGTAAGTT
Source organism: Luehdorfia chinensis (assembly GCA_019845155.1). Classification (NCBI taxonomy): domain Eukaryota; kingdom Metazoa; phylum Arthropoda; class Insecta; order Lepidoptera; family Papilionidae; genus Luehdorfia; species Luehdorfia chinensis. The sequence goes on along the minus strand of JAHVAK010000012.1, from coordinate 4,482,084 downwards.
TGCTGTGTGGCTCGTGAACGATGAAATAAAAAGAGAGCATCAGGACCCTGATATCAACACTGCTCTAATATATAACTTTGTGACATTGATTCAACTAAACGATAAAAAGTAAGTACACGCTTCCCGGTCCTCTGCCTGTCTGATGTATTCTAACTAGAATATAAGTGCGTATGTACACATGCTTCTACCTTTCGCTAGAAAGTCGGTAATCAACTATCTTATTTTGGTAGTCAGACTTTAGGTAAACTCACGTTAATTAACTTTCTATTGCGTAAACGATCTACCTTTTTACGTGATTCTATAAAAAAAATAGCGACAGTTGCTTTCACATAGTCAAGCGTCTCTCTTGTGCTACATGTTTTGTGGAACTTACATGAATTGGTAAAAGTTTAAATATAACTCTGCATAAGTAAATAAAAAAATGCAGTACAAAAAGGTGTTATTACAGCGAGTAGAAATATAAGTGTGTATAATGTCTTCATTAATAGGTATAAAAAAAATTCACAAAAATATATGGTTTTCATACATTTCTACAATTTATAAGCGTAGTTAACGAAGCGTTTCTGCTTAATAAACGCCAACGGGCAATAAAAATTCTATTTCAGTCAAGACAATTAAAATATTTTGAAAACAATTATATCTTCTAAGCAAAAAATGTAATGCCAGTGCGATCGTTTTCCGCAACACACAAAAAGGAATATTATGTTGAATTCTTCTGCATGTGATAGAATGCATGAGTGAGTTTCAATATTGCTGCATTAATAAATAAAGACCGACGTTCACGCGACTGTATAATTTTACAGAAAAACTGTGTAGTATATCTATCATTAAATTCATCTGGCGTTTGCTCATCGTTTATACAGAGTCACTGCTGTTAAGCCATAATAAGTGCGAGTGAGATCACTCATATATACAACAGAACGGGCAAGAAAGAGATGCTTACCACTTCAGGGTTGCCAAATAGCCGTTATTGACCCGCGTTGTATAATATTTGACCTGATATAATATTATTTGAACTTTCGGAAGTCTTCTCCACACGAGAACCGAACAAATGTTTGTTCAGTAAAGGGACATACACTTATCGCGTGATATTTAATATTCTTGTCTTATGTATAAGTTACAATATACGTTCACTAGAGCGTCCTTAACCCTAATATAAAATAACATACTAGATGTGTTCAGTGCCAGTGGTTTTTTGTATCATGTAATGTATTAGTGTATCTGTCTGTCGGTCTTGTGGTCAATCTGTCAAAAAAAAAGGACAACAATGAATTCTCATTACCCGTGCACCCTTTACTACATTTTTTTATTATTTATTCATCTTTTATATTCAAGTTTATTAGATGTATAATTTAATGATTTGATAAGAAGACATTTAATTTTATCGTGTTATTATTTTATTTCACAATTAAAAATCTAAGTCCTGTTTGGTTTATTTCAAGCTTCTGTGGAGATCAAAAACATCAGTTCGATAAAACAGACTCTCCAAAGAAAAACCGAAAAGAAAACTAACATATAATTTTATTGATTACAAATTTTACATTACCATATTTTTAAATAGAATAAATTATGATACAATGCATTATAATACTCCAATAATAGTTATAAATTACTAAATATTCGATGGTATTAATTAATAAATATGTTATTAAGTAAAATACTAACTAATTTGAATTGAATGCAATATTTTGGCACAATCGTAGTATTAATATTAACATGAAATAAATTTCGAGTTAGTACTAATTACCAGAGTGACCATGAATTTAGAAGTATAACCCTTAGCCAGGCAGTGGTCGCAGAGTGAACACATGTTATATAGAAACCATAAAAATGAGTTTTTGTAGCTTAAAAAAAATAACGTTCAATAAATATAATGTATGTTGAATAAAAACTATATATAAAAAATCGCTAGTCCCGGCAAAGGGTGATTTATTTTTAGTTTTTAAAGAACATGGCTTTTATTCAACACCAAAACATGAACAGCTTATTGGCAACCCTGAGGCAGCATGTCGCGTTGGTCGGTGTTAAGGTTAATAGCGCTATTTGTACGACGAGTGGAGATATTATCAGTCGCAGGCAGCGGACCACTAAGCAGTTTACATATCGGCACCAGCCGGCTCTTAGCCTGAACGCTGACGGCTACGATAACGGTCTCTCATGGGCATAAATGTTGCCGCCGCTATACAGAAACGGAATAAACAAAAAAGGGTTTTTTCAATTAATTTATTTGGCTTTAAATTTTGTTCACAATACGAAACAATTTTATATCTACAATATCACATTTTATCGTTTTGTGAGCCAAATTTGCGATTGTGTGTGAGATAAATTGAAGATATCCAAAAACATATTTGTACATAAATATGCGTAAGCTTAGAAAACAGGGGTAATTTTAAGAATCTACATTCCGTTTTGCAATTGTAAAGTCATCATCTCGTTACGCTCACGCATGAAGGGATGGAATGAAGATATGAATCCTAATACCCAACCCTTCTGCAACTGTGTGTGTGTGTTTGTGTATGACATATCCCTGCTGCACTATCATCTTCAACCTGTAAGAAGACCACTGATGGATATTGGACTCCCGCAGTAGAGCCACAGTGCTGCTAGAATAATACAGGAGAAGTATAAAGCTCTTACAACACAAGCATAAACAGGTGAAAGTGTAGGTGGGTACCACCCCAGGTGCAGTTATTCTGCCGGTCTGAAGGGCACTGAGAGCTAGTGTAATCACTGGGAATGTGAGACTTAAGAACAGTCATCTCAGGGGGACGGGCGTCGTGTGGTGTCTCACAGAAATATTCCGGATGACACAGCATTGCTATGGGCGGACGTTACACTTACTATCGGTGAACGTTTTACTCGTCCCTTCCCTTTCCCCAATAAAAAAAAAACCTGACTAGCTGTTCGGTTCGACTTCCAGTCCGAAAAAACATTGTGCAAACACGCTAAACATTCCTGTTTGTAAAAGGCACTATGATGCAGGTGAAATCTTAGTGTGAGGCAACTTTTTTAAATATAGCACTGCATCTGCAGGCTATGCATAGTATGTTGAGTCCACTTACTGATAGAGGCATTCTTGAACGCACCTTGAACGACTGGCTCGTCTTGTCCCTTACTTTCATTAAAAAAATGGTGTCAATGGGTCACAATGATCACTAAACAAGTGGTTGACTGAGCGCTCATTTCCCCCTTACTAAACTACTAAAATAAAATAAAATGATGTGAGGAATTGAAGCCATCATCTACAATTAGGCGAAATGGTGATCGAAATACCAACTCCTCCCACATAAGATGTTAATGGTATTTTAAGTCCCAACTTGGGTGTCTCTTACACTAGGGTAATATATATTATCCCCACAAAAGGTTATAAAACTAAGAGCAGAAGAGTATGCAATATGCAAGATATAATATACAGATGAGTATATCTTTTACATTACATTGCTTCCTTATACGTTTATTTTAATTATCTTAATAATTTTATCCACAAAATAACCTTTATTAAAGGCAGCTTCTTAAATATTTTATTTGCAAATTGAAAAAATAAACCAGTAACTGCGAAAACATTTTTTGCCGTCCGAGACGCCAGACTTTTTTCATTAAAAACAGTCCCGCACAGCGAAAGAAGTCTTGAAACTTATTTAATATTAAAAAGATTGTATTACAGAGATTTATTCATTTTATAAGAGCTTACTGGTGGTACGATTCCTATGCCAAAACCCTCCTACCTAAGGTAGGCCTTGAGTGGATGGTCCCCAGGGCCAGTTAATTTGCCGTGAAGCAGTAGTGTGTAATGTAAGCAAACATTACTGTGTTTCGGTTTGAAGGGCACTGAGAGCAAGCGTAATCGCTTGGCATATGAGACTTAAGAGAGAGTCACGGACACAGTGTGGTGTCACATGGAAATGGAAAATACTGGGTGACGCGGCATTTGTTATGGGCACTTATTAATTAATCTTAATTAAATTAAACGTAAATTGCACTAACCATCAGGATAGCGTTTTGGTCGTTTCGTCACTTTATCAATTAAAAAAAGAGTACAGAACATGTATGTGCTCCTAATTATTAGTCTCGATACATGTTTCTTTATGACATGATATTTGAAATATGCAAGTACAAGTGCTTTTCGTAGTTGATTGTGATAAATAGAAACTTAAAAGTCAACCAGTTGCATCTAATTTCCTTCTTGCGAGTCATTACCCTGCTTATTAGGAACCAACAAAAAATTTAATGAGTTATTTATTTTTAGCTTGCTTTTAATTTACATCACTACGCTGATATTTTAACATTCTTTATCAATTATGCTACCATGCATAATATATTAGCATAATTGTATAATAAAATTGTAATGAACTTGATATTTACATGTAAATTGTTTCATTTGTGACTTAATGAGCTCATGTATATACCTTAATCGCGTTCTTACAGAAGTATGCGAGAGGTACGTATAATGACAAAATAAACCTTAGCGAGTTTCGTAGAGACCGTTTTTATGAATACAAATGAATGCAATTAATGTTGTTTAACTATCGCAAATATAATTATTGTTTTTTATCTATATATTAATACGTAAAGAAAAAACGATGTACCCCTTTTAAAGCGTATTGCGTGCACGGAGGAGTGTGAGATTTGGCATAATTGAAGTATTTATGGAGAAGGAATGCGGAACGCTAAAATGTAATTTTAATATGTGTTACAAATACAGTCGAATTTCGACCTTTGGGCGACCATTAGTATTTATAATTAGCCACACATCCTATTTAGTTAAATTTTAGAAATATGATAATTTTTTAATGATTAATAATTACTGTCCTATTTCCACGACACAATCGATTTATACGCCAAATTTCATTAGATGCCGTCGAGCCGTCACATTCAAACTAACATACTATCACATTTATAACATTAAGATTGCATATTTCTTTCTCGACAGAGTTAATAAAATTCTTAATAAACGAGTTTGGGGCAAAACCTATTCAAATTATAAAGATTATTCGAAGCGAGTTTATCGTAGCATAAAATCCATTTTATGCCATAAATTTCACATGTATATCACTCACAGCAGTCATAGTCATAGCAGGCCATCCGTGACTGCAATATAAATGTTTTATCACAGCATGATACATAAATTGTTTTTAAACTCTTGTTATTTTTCGCAAAAGCATTAAGCTTATATTATGCTAATACAGTCACGCTCGCTCGTAACCGGCCCATTAATAGATAGATAAATATCAACAAAAAAATTAAGGGAGAATATACACAGCGTCCAAGGCAGAGCTCCCGAGTTGTAAAACATACCGAGTATATATCCACACAGAGATAAAGTAAAACCTTCATTTACAATGTAAATAACGAGACGTGTTCAACAATAAACGATACTCACGCAAATGTGTGTTTTTATATAAAAACTTTTTAAAAATTACACAAGTGACAGTATTAAAGTTAACACGCCTGTTTGCGTCAAATTATATTAATTAATAATTTATTTACCCATTTCATTCGTATATCTTCCGGAACAAAAAGGGTTGAATCCCAACTGAAAACCAATAATAATTACGCAAATTTTTCAGTGTTGCATCACACTTCGCCGCTCCCCCTGAGACATTAGTACTTAAGTGTCATATCCCTAAAGATTACGTTAGCTCTCAGTGCCCTTCGGACCTAAACACATTAATATTTGTATGCTACTGGTTCACGGCAGAATAACTGGCCTTGGGGTGGTACCTACCTATACGGATTCCTGCATAGAAATCCTACCACCAGTTAATTTTTAGTTTTTGGTTCTGCGTCGAATGTGACGTTTGAATACGAAAAATCGATTGATTTTACAAGCCTCGGCTTCTAGAAGTGACTAGGAGGTATGGCCATCGTCAATATCTACTAGGAGGACCTAAATTCTCTAAGTCTGCCAGCAAAGAAATATAATAAATATTTTTCATATAACATTTTAAACTAGTTTAGTAGACAAATCTACATAATAACGGCAGTAAATTTTTAGACCAGCTTCAACTACTGCGTATTTTAAATAAACTATAATTAACACAGCTGGCTGCCGGTAATCGCTTATTTTAAACATATGTAGAACAGTCATTAATAAACTTCAAATTATTGTTTACGTTTTAATAATTTATCAGTGACATTGGGTATTAATGAAACAATGTTATTAAGAAAAATCAAGGTTTGTTTTGAGACAAGTTATTTTTGAAACTAAAAAGAAATGGAGCAATGACGCAATATTTCCAGTCATGTCATCATAGACACTCGTGACCAAGTAGCAGTAGGTTATGCATTTCTTAGAGTTTTAAGAAATGAATTTTACACTTTGTTATTTATTTTAATACGTTTACGACGTATAATCATACTATATTTTTACATAAAAATGTTATCATCTACAGCGACTTAAGGTATTACTATCATCGTCGACGTTTAAATTACTTTATAAGTATTGACATTACGAAATAAACTGAAATATGTTAGAAGACCGAGGCGTCGTGAGGCGATTATTGTACGGTCAGCCTTTATTCGTGAGGAATAATACCATAATATGCAACGTGATTCGTACCAAATTGGCGGCGACTTGGTTCTCCACCCGTCACGTCTCGTTCTCGCGAGGGCGAAACGTGGGCTACGTGAGTACCCCTTATATGAGAAAAAAGCGTGACTGTATGTATGTTACCTACTAAATAAATATGTCGTCGACACGTTTTTTGTTCTTTCATTTTTAAATAAGAACCAAGCAACGAGGTTTTCTCCTTTTTTTTCTCCCACACGTGTTTGTCCTGTTTATCGGTACGTTTTACAGTCATAAATATCTGTAGTCCGAACAAATATTAAATCCGTGTGGGAGTTGAACCCGCGACCTGTAGGGCTAAGCCAAGTTTTTTTACTGTATAAACCGACGAATAACGGATAGAATAGCTGGCCCTGCGTTGGTACCTGCCTAAACAGATTCCTGCATAGGAGTCCTGCCAACAGTGCTCGGGTACTTTGCCAATCGAGTTCAAAATATAGTCTTTAAACTGCAAACATACATGTACAATTATACAAAGTGAACATTGACCGTAAAATTAAAAAAATAATCTATTAATACATATATATTTATATGTATGAACACATGTGTATAAAATATACGTCATGAATATGTATACTCAACGTAAGTACGTGCTTAATTTTGTGGTAGTTTGTTAATTAACTTCAATTAGCACTCACGGACACTTCCATTTCAACTGATTAAAAACCGTACTTAAAATAGCATATGAGGTGTCTAAGTAAATATATAAAAAAAACTATTATTACCAACATAAGTACAAATTAATATAATATTATAGAGACGAAGGAGATTAAACATTAGGCTCATTTCCCCGTGATTGTAAGACAAATAGTCCCGGCCCCTATGAAACACCCGGCGAGCCTTGGATACCGGCTATCATTAAGCCGTTTGTAATAAAGCAAGCACGTATTTGCATGGGAACGACACGGCATTTGCATATGTAAATTACTTTCCGTCTTTATTTGGGCCGCGGACTTTAAGCTCCGCGTCCTTATGCAAATATGGACCCTCGTTTTGTCGATAGGCGAGTCTCAAGAGTGCTCATTGTAGAACCGGAGGCAAATTAAATAATTTGCGAGTCGAACGAACGTGTCCGACAATCTCTCATCGCTGTCAACGACAAAACGCAGACAATAACGAGCCCGACCGAACAAAAACTGGACGTGAATAGACCACTAATAAGACAAAAACCGTGATCTATTACCACGTTTAATAACGCTATAATAATGCAACGGAATCGACTCCGAGAAATCGCCCCGGGCGTTTAACAAACCTAAGACAAGAGACGAGTGAACAATAACGACTGCGCCGCTCATTTTTGTGTTCGCAAACGAAAACAATAAAACAAAGAGAGCGCAAAAACGACGCCGCGCACGCAAGCCGAGGCTCTCGAAAAATGGCCGGGGAGCACACGCGATGGTCCGCGTCCACTTAGGGTTACCATTACAATAGAAGTGCGACAACGAAATATCTTTTTTATTTTACTTTTTTTTTAAAAAAGCCACAAAAATTTGTGCCGTGTGGTGGCGGCTTAAGAGAATCTACCATCACCCTATGGGTGTCGTAAAATTCGACAAAGGGAAAATGAAAACCTGGAGATGGGTAACAGCATCTTCCTGGAACATCTCAATAAATATATTTATACTGGGGTTGCGAACCCGCCTGCCAATCGTGGCAACTATAGCAAAATTCCCCCAAAGTGAGAGCTACAAACTTTTGTGGCAATCTATGTTCAGCAGTGGAATATTTATAGGGTGAAATGATGATGATGATGAACAAATATTTAAACAAGATAAAAAAATGTAATTATACACGAAAAGCTTCAAACGTCAACTCTACAAAGTATTGAAAATTCTTCGTATTTAGCTTAAAAAAATTCTTTAATTTCCATATTAAATGAATAGGGACAAAAGTGGTATAAACGCAGCCCAAACATTTGCGGATAAAAAAGAGACGCAGACGAGCGTGGCAGCCTGTAGCGCGGCTCAGCCTCGTACTTGGCGGTGCATTCATGCGTGAACCCACCGCGCCGGGCGCATACAACCGTGCACTTATTACTGGATACGTGTGGTATCCATTACACGGCGGAAAAAGCGCGCCGGCCAACGGCGTGTGTAATTGATTAACTGTTTGAGAGTCCGCGATCGGGCTCGACCCTCCGCGCTCGCCGCGTCGAACATCTTCATAAATATATGTGGGCTTAGTACCGAGCCGGCAATAATCGGCGCGAGGCGAGCGGTTTTCAATTAAAATTCACCCCATTCGTCGCCGCAGCTTTCGGTTTTTTGTAAAATAAACATTTGCATTGAATGTGTCGCACAATAACGAATAAACGGACGGACATCTTCTCTATAATGTAATGAGATTCTGCAGCGAACTGTAACAACACTCGTCCAACTTCTTAGAAACTCGACTGCTGTGCGGAGTACTTTGTCTTTCGACTGGTTCTCCTTATATGTGCGGTACTGTTGCACATTTTATCGGTACCTTAGAATTGTTGCTTTCTAATTATTTTCTACGACTAATTTGTTAACGTGAATTACAATTGCAGAATTTTATGAGATATTACGTTAGAACAACTTAATTACTCTGGATATTACTATTTATGTGCTAATTTCATATCAGCAGCGTATAAAATATAAAGGCCCTCGAAATATTCAGAAATCCTTCTTGCATGTAATATTATGAATATTGATTTATAATATTACATACAAGAAGGATCAATTTTAACGATCCTGTTAAAAACCTTAAAATGTTACGCAAGTAATTATTTTTTATTTCGCTGATATTGAAAAGACTAATTTACACTGGCAGAATTAAAATACCTCTATTACAATTCAGTTCAGATTTAGTCGTATGCGTAATATTCATTCATAATGCCTTAATCAAAGTTATAAAAACAATTGTGTTATATTAATCAACATAAACCGCATTATTGTTAATATAAGATAAAAGAATAAGAAACACATTGCTTTAACATGTATTTTTTTAAATCAAAATGGCATATACGCCATTTTGGAACTATAGTACCATCCTGAATAGTATAGCTTTCTAATAGTACATGGTATTGTGATAATCGATCTAGTAGTTTTCGAGATTACTCCACACCTTCCGTATACTTCGGTATACCATCGGAAGCTATAAACTGCGCAGGAAATATTATAGTGCCACACGTGTACTCAGAAACACAGAGGCACTCACTCGTTCCAAACATGCCCGTTGTAACGCTGATGCGATAAGATTGGCGGTAGGCTAGGGTGCAGTATCAGAAACACGGGGACAATCACAGCACAATGAGATCCGAAAATAATTTGTTTCTGTACAAATGTTGGCATTGGCTGGGATTCGAATCTAGGCTAGAGGCGTAGAAGTCAGGTACTCTAACCCTTAGATCACGCGAAAAACTGAATGGTATATAATTATTATAGTCATACTACGTACGATATATAAGACAGATATATAATTAAAGACAATGAAGGAAGTTATAGACCTCGATAGGCGTTGATACTAACTACATTTCATATTATTTTTATTACGATCACTAACTTAGTGACGAATACTGCTTTAGCAACAAGAAAATGTAATCAGTAATATATTTAAAATAAAATACAGCACACCCGTATTTTAGCAACAATGGAAGTGGAGCGAGTAGCGTTCCCTCGCAAACATACATTATTCAAGCCACATCGCGCCATTGAGAAAGTACTTTGTGATCGTCATACTAATTATACTAACGTCGAATTTTAAAATATTTCTCTGAGAACCTCACTGTCACACACACACGCAAGTTGTAAATGCATAAACGCCTTTTCATGCCTTTGCATCAGTCAAGGATGTCACGTACACAGAAAATATAGTTAGGTGTGCATTTAGTTTTTTAAATTAAAAAAAAACATTAATTGCTACACAGAAAAGTTTTTTTTTCTTTAAATGTCGTGTTTATTTACCATTCAAAGTTTACATCAATATCTCTGATAATTCGAGTCCAATTGAGCAACAAACTGTGAAAACTGACACCGTTTATTAGGTCACATCGTTAATGCTTTTGACGTGAAAACGATGTTAGAATATTTGTCATAAATCACGCGAAGCCGTCATGTTTCCAATAAAAAAAGATACAATTTGCCAAGCACTAATAACATGAAAACGATTTCTAACAACATATAATAACTGTAAATGTAAGCTTCAAATAGTTCCAGCAAACATTTAACACATGTGTGCAATAAGAAGCCGAACCAAAAACATGCCTTAGCTCAACGGCGCATTTTGTTTGTGTGATAAAAAAAAAAGAAAATAGCTCTAGTCGATGCGTTAAAGAAATATTACAACACAAGGGAGAATCCAAGCGCATGCTTTCCCTCTGGAAGCGAAGTTTACCAGCCTGGATTAATTCGTGTAATTTAAACTCGAATACCAGGAGAACACAATCCCGAGTAAGTATTCAGACTGAGTGTGGGTTGCGATTTTTTACTGAATGCAGCACGTGATGGTGTGCGTCTACATTTCTAAAGCACAGACAGATGGCGATTGAAATGTATTCAAAGCTTTTTATTACAGACTCAAGGCCTGACAAAAAGTTATGATATTTTAAATTAGTTAATCCAGCCGCGATTTTTTTTATATAACCGTAGCAGGTTTGTTTTATAAAGGAGATAAATTGGTGGCGTAATTGCTAGCTGCATTAATAGCGACAGACTCGATCATTATAAACTGATATACCACGAAAAGGCCCGTCGGGACATACGTTCGACATCCGTTCAGATAGCGCGCCCCGCCGCATGTCTCCGCTAGCGTGGGGTGCACGAGGGAGAAGCCACCCGCCACCCCGAGGGGTGTGACAGAGAAGTGGATATTTCACCGTGTCTGGCTACAAGATGGCAGACGTTTGCGGTTGATAGTTTATAGTTATTGCGAGAGAGTGCGATGTGTTCGGAGCGGCTTTATCACATTGTTAGCGTTGTTATCCGCGTCCACCGGATTAAGTGGAGATCACACTCGTGCCCTGACTCGACGCCGACGGCTTCCCGTAATATATTTAATGCTTACACAATATCTGATCATGTTTTATTTAAGAGCTATTCTATTTTCCAATACAGGATATTGGTAGCTGAATGATGTTCTTATGTTGCTCTCTCTTAAATAAATGTTGTATCAGGTTAATATTTTTTTTATCTGGTGGTAGGATTCCTATGCAGGAATTCGTCGAGGTACGTACCACCCGTATCCGAGTCAGGGCACGAGTGTGATCTCCACTTAATCCGGTGGACGCGGATAACAACGCTAACAATGTGATAAAGCCGCTCCGAACAAACGTACCACCCGTACCTCGACGAATTCCTGCATAGGAATCCTACCACCAGATAAAAAAAATATTAACCTGATACAACAGTCAGGTCAAGGTCAGTCAAGGTCAGTCAGGGCCAGTTATTCTGCTGTGAAGCAGTAGTGTGACAACATTACTGTGTTTCGGATTGAAGGGCACTGTGAACTAGCGTAATCACTGGGCATATGAGACTGAAGAACTGATGACTCGTAACGGGCGCAGTGTAGTGTCACACAGAAAAGTTCTGGGTGACATAGCATCTGTTATCGGTAGACGTTCCACTTTACATCAGGCGTTTTTCTCGTTTCCTCACTCTATATAATAAAAAAAATCATTTACCGCCTATGCGGCCGATGCCGATGTTAATTATAATTAATTTTATGTTCAGCAGTGGACTGCTGAGGGGCTGAAAGATGATGATAAAATAAAAAATATTTGTTAATGTTGACTCAGACATTAATAAAAAATTACTTGGAAGTTAATCTATTAAAAAATTTTTACTAAAATATAATGTAGTACTTATACGTTTTGTGAACGGTAATAACAAAAAAAAAATATTTTGAAACTCTACGGCGTCACAGGTACTTTCTAACAATAATAAACTTTCAAAGTTAGAGCGCCTTAATTAAAAACAATGGCGGAGTGCGGGCGGAAATTTATTTCTCCCATCCAACAACTTCAAAGGGCCAAGAGGTGTCGCGCGTGGAAATAAATCTTTCCCGAGGATAAAAGTGGGATAGTCCCGGGCGAGATCTATATAAATGTTGCGATTCATACGAGTTTCTTTGATCGATTGCCTTTGCTATCGTCGTACCATTTCAACTACAAGACGTCTCATTCATATAAATCATAGTCGAAACCTTTTACACGGTTTGAGAAATGTAATGCGATCGAGGTGACATGGGTATTTTTACTTTTCATTCTAAGTTTCTTAATAGCGAAACTGTTGTATGGAAACATTTTCTTCCTCGTCATTGCGCATTTCAGAGTCAATCAAGTAGTTTGTATAATATATTATATTATAAGTCAAAGTGTCAAAATTTCTTTCTTTAATTTAGGGTTTTTCAAACTCTCATGAACTTTAAAATCAGGTTCGAAAAAAGACCTTCGCAAGGAAGAACCGGCAAGAAACTGGGATCTTTTGTTTTGTCTTTTATAAATTATATTAATTTATTACAATATCATAAATGTACGAGTTAGTTGCAATGGGGCTAGTGCAAGAGTTGTCCACGTCCCATATCTTTGTCTTCTATATAAAGATCTACTTTACAGTTCGCTTTTAATTTTTTTAAATAACAATTTTAGGCATTTTACTGCAAAATTAATAAATGTACTCAGGAATGGCCTTACGACTAAACTATACGATTAAAAACATTGAAAAAATGGATGAAATATTTGTTATAAGTTAAGTGATTTGGGTCCAATCACCACTAAAATGGTTAGTTGCTTGTGCCACAAATCTAGCGACGTGGATTGCTTTAACTCTGACTCTTGCCTACTCGTATAGTCGTGCAAACCGGGGTAGCGTAATGCGAAGTGAATAATATTAATAATTCATATATAAAAAAGTAAAATAACGGCCTATAATTGTACCACTGCTGAGCACACGCCTCTCCTAATTTCTGAGCGGGTTTTGGAGCCGGGAAGTGGTGGCTCTCTGAGCTACCACGGCTCTCTATATATAATAATCTCTATATATAAATTCCGTTAATTAATTGTCCAACCAGCGCTTAACATTTTTCGCAAATTATGAAAAATAATAATTTAAAGGATCTGCGAAACCTTTAAGTATGCATTGGTTTTAAAAGATAACTGGTTTTTTATAATAAAATTGGCGTAATGCTTTACCAAACAATGTAAACAGAATTAGCTAATTAGCATTGGCGTATAACAATGAAACTAATTGTGCTTATTTATTTAACTATCGTATATTAATAACTTGCTGTAGGATTCCTATGTAAGAATCCGTCTAGGTAGGTACCACCGGAGGTTATTCTGTCGTAACGCAGTAGTGTACTAACATTACTGTTTTTGTTTTTTTTTTGTTTTTTAAAACGAAGCCCCTCAGTAGATTTTCTCATGTATCAATCTTACTTAATCTGTTTATAACGAAACATGATGTTACCTGAACAAACAGTTTTGTTATTAATGAAGATTGATGAGATCCTACTAAAAAATAATTAATACTCAAATTTCATTTAAAACATATTTTATACCTGTATATTTTAAGAAGTCGTGTATAGTATAAATAAATATTAAAAAACAAAGTTTTTTGTGATTACTGAATAACAATACTCCACAGTCCGAGTTTTATGATGTTTTACAATAATCCATATTTATGACCGTTATAGGCTCTTGTTTAAATAATACATTGTATATTTATTGCCCACTGCAGTACAAGCTTAGACTATTGTTATTCGGAGAACAGTCGAGAGACAGAGCCAAATGAAATTGAATTAAGATCTATACAGAAGACACAATAGAAAATGAAAGAATACGTTACTGCCAACTCAGATTTTCAGCACGTGATATGATTGTGACGTTGGTGATTTAGCGGGAAATCCTCCTTGGTTGAGATACATATTATCATGACGAATGGCGAATTTTTAGGGCGCGGGAAAAGAAATAGCAGACACGTGACCGGATTTTTATTATGCTGTGTTTTTCCTGACGACTTTCTTAACAACATTACAGTCTGTGTAAAATCAAAACAATCCTTCAAGTTTTGCAATCGCCGAAAATTGCTATCCGTCGAAATTCAATTAAAAGTTTGATTCATTTAGCAAAGAACCGTTCGTCGAAACGATTACGTCGTCGAAGAAAATTCATCTTATAAATTTATACAAAGAAAGCCCGGGGCTCAACCCGAGCGAGAATCTTATTATACATACTGTAATTGTTTAAGCTTGAAGCAGGGCGATTAAATAGAAAACTTCTAAAGTCTTTTGCTTTTTGAAGACATAAAAGACAACGTTTAATTGAATGAATGACAATTTTCATAATACGAAAACACTTTGAAGTGAAAACAGAAATTTTACAATAGCCTTAAGACATCTCACTTCAGGAAAGTATTTTGTGTATACTTGCAAGTATACGATAAAAGGATGGAAATGAAAATTCTTTATTCCTCAACGTAAGAAATAAAAATTTCGTTTGTCTAACGTCATTTCTTTCACAATTTTTAAACGTTTAATATAAAGACGAACAACTCCCCCCCATGTAATTATCGTAGCATAAGGATACATAATGTACAAGGCGAGCAGAAACTTGGAAAGGTTTCTTTAAATCATTTCAAAAGCTAGTATAAAATAACAGTTCTATACAATTGCTACTACGAATATTCTTCAACAACAAACAATATATGTTACAAAGTCTTTTTGATCTTCTTAATTTTTGATAATGGCAATTACCAAATCGAGCCATTTTTGCCAATGTCGGTAATAACATAGTA
Source organism: Luehdorfia chinensis (assembly GCA_019845155.1). Taxonomy (NCBI): domain Eukaryota; kingdom Metazoa; phylum Arthropoda; class Insecta; order Lepidoptera; family Papilionidae; genus Luehdorfia; species Luehdorfia chinensis. Next base: position 4,466,763 of record JAHVAK010000012.1, on the reverse strand, counting down.
ACAGGACTTAAGGCACCAACTCGAAAAGTGGCGGTAGTGTTTTATTGAATTTAGTAATTTCTGTGTACATTTTGATGTTGAATATTGATAGTTTGTTATGCAGCAAGTGCTCGTTAAAGTGTATAGTATATGAAAATTTAAATTTAAAACAAAAATTTTACTATTCGTTTTGTCTCCATCAGTCCAGCAAATCTGTGGTCTGCACTGTGCGACGCAAACTAGCTTTACTAAAAAAATGGTTTAATTACTCAGTATTCACAATAACAAATAAAGTTAAATAATAAAAACGTGACATGCTATTATTTACCACAAGCAGGTGATTAATTCAAAGTTATACAATTAGCGGTCATAAAACAGCCGTAGGGCAGTCATTAGACATGACTGCCCTACGGTGTACGCGTTGCCAATACAGATCAATTAAAAATATATTAAGTGCTCCCACATTTTTTGCCAGGACGCAAAACAAATTAAAAAAAAAAATGTACGTACCTACATATTTTGTGCTTCAACTTCAAGTAATAAGTAAATGCACTTCTAGATGTATATAAGTCTAGTGATACTGGAGCTGCAGGGCTGATAAAAGTAAACATCTGCCTTTCCGTCGTTTAAAAATTTTAGAAAGTGTCATAGTCAATGAACTTTATAGTCGAGACATGTAAACCAAAACTGCCATGACGAAGTCGTTTTTTAAGTTATGTAAAACAAATCACTCGAACACATATTCAACACAAATATGCATAACAAATATCATTAGCAATAACATTTCTTCAAAGATTAATTGATCACAATTGAAGTTCAAGAAGTCAACAGCAATAACTGATTGTAAGATCGTATACAATAATGTTATGTACGCATTGGTTGCATTTTGTTATTAAAAAATTGAATTGAATTTTGTATTGTACCGCAATGTACGACGGTGAAGTAATGTTTTACATAATAACTTTTTAATGCATTTCTCTGAAAAGTTTCTTATTGTTTTTTTTATAGGAGAAAGACGTGATGAGCAAAATGTTCACCTGATGGTAAGTGCGCCGTCCGCATTGCCTGACACCACCCTGCGCTCTCCACACTGAGACATTAGTTCTTAAATCTAATATGCACAGTAATTACACTAGCTATCAGAACCCTTCAGACCGAAACACTAATGTTCACACACTATAGCATGGCAGAATAACTGGCACTGCAATTGTACGTATATAGATCCTATGCAGGAATCAGTCTAGATACTAGATCTATACCAGTATCTTAAACAGAAAGTTATAAGCGATAAAAATATTATCTATATTACTGTTACTGTATACTAAATAATGTGTTACTTAATAAAAAAACCTTTATTAAAAAGTTTGTATTCGGTAAATAATCAGTTTTGTTCGCAACAACATGGGAGGCGGCTACCAGTGTTACATAACTGCAAACAGTAAAAGATTGCAACAGTAAACTCCGCTGCGTTCGCTTCGTGGCCCGCGAATTGCGGTATTAAAATGTTAAAAGCGAAGTTTATACCCGCCCTTGCTTTGTGCACAGTAGTTTTTACGCACGGATGGTTCGTAAAACATTTGTGCACTGTGGCAACGCTCGTTCCGTCGCTGTGTTCCCACACTGTGTGAAACAATAACCGACGCTTGTTGCCGAATCAAAACAGCAATTGTTTAATCTATTTCTGTCGGTTATATGCGTTATAGCATCAACAAAATTAATTTGTTTTTGACGACCGCGTACCTAAGCGGCGGCGTACCTGCTTAGTGAGTCTTATGTAGGTGGGTAGAATCCTATTCAAGCCGCTACATAAAGAATTTAAGTCTTCATGTTCATAACAATTACGGGTCTTTCTTGTGTTTTATTTCGTTAATGCATGTTAAGCTGTCGATGGCAAAAGTTAATAATAAATAGATCGATAGCGATTTATAGATGACTAGCTGATGCCCGCGACTTCGTCCGCGTGAACATAGGTTTTTAAAATATCTCGTGGGAACTTAAACTAAAAATGACAGTTTTCAGGATGCAAGCTATCTCTGAGCCAAATTTTGTCAAGATCGGTTCAGCGGTTGAACCGCGAAAAGGTAACAAACACAGAGGGACTTTGAGAGTTTGAGGTAAAACCACGTTTTACTTAACTGAGTTCAAATGTTTAATTTGATCACAATTTTCGTCTAACCGATTTCACCAGCTCTTATTTGATCGCGTTTAGGAAAACGAAATTTACATGAAATATCGTCACAATCTAAAACAGACACTCGATGTATTTCGTATTTTGCGACATCAAGTAGCCTATTTTATAAATAGGTCACATAGGTAAGCAAACAAAAAACCATAGGAAATAAAAAAATAAGTTTTGGGTTTACATAGTTTTGCAATTGACAACGACAGTTCTCTAAACGCGTTTAATGGAGCTAACCGTCGATAATTGGGCGTTCCGAATTTGAACCGCGTTTAGCATTAACTAAGTTCATTTGATGTTGATGAAATACAAATTGTAACATTGAACTCAGTTAAACGCTTAAACTTCGAATAGCTTGAACTGATTGCGTTTATTTTAAATGGTGAAATCCGCCCTTACTCTCGCATTTATAAAATCAGTATGAATAGTATGGAAGTATGGATGTATAATGCCATAATAATAGTAAAATAAATTATAACTCTGCGCAATTTTTCAATCATCAATTCTGAGCGAAATTTACATTCGCTATAATTAATACTAGCTGATGCCCGCGAATTCGTCCGCGTGGATAGTTTTTTTTAAATATCTAAGGAACTATTTGATTTTCCGGGATATATACCCTATGTGTTCTATATCGCTTCCAGGATGCAAGCTACCTCAACCTACTACCTGCGCCAAATTTCGTCAAGGTAGGTTCAACGGTTGAACTTTGAAAAGGTATGGAACACGTTCAGAATGGATGTTCCAGTGTGTTCATGGCATCAATGATCGAATCCGAAAAAGTAAGTCTTCAGATGATTACAAGTTGCACTTCATTTAAAGTTTATATAAACTAAATAATTCAATGCTGTATAAATATATTGAATTTATTAAAAAAATATGAGGTTCTAAACAGACTTATTTATTATCCCTCTGTCGACTTTTACGACACCCACGGTATGAGTTGGGGTGGTAAGCCGTAAGCCGCCGCCACCACACGGCCCCCGAAATGATAGCAAAAAACGAACTACAAACTTTAGTGGCGATCTATGGAGGAGGACTACGTTCAGCAGTTGACCAGTGATAGGATGAAATGATGATGATGATAAAACAGACTTATGTTAAACTTTCTGATTCTGCTTACTCCATAAAGGCATGAAGGTTTGCGTGTCAGTGAGATGTAACATAATATATTGAAGTAGTTTAGTATAATGGAGGATAAAACGTTTCAATAATTTTTCTTATTACAATTAACAAAAGATTCTTTTTGCTTTCACTTTTAGTGAAGTCGTGATTATATTCAAATAAATAACTATTCAACGCTTTAACGCTAAAAGCAGATATGTATCTGTCAGAGTAACAAAACGCCGTAATGCCAATAAAATACTCGTATAAAGAAATAATTACGTAAAACAGACCGGTCGGCGCTCGCTGTTGATAAATTTCACAGATAACCACAACTAACAGATCAGATGGATGCGATATACTAATAGCGTTTTGTATCTGTGTTTTCATTTGAGTAACTCTATCTTGATTTTGTATTGATGAAGTTATCACTTACAAACACAAAAGCGGATGTATCTATGACAGGTGCGCATTTAACGCACCATGTTTATTTCAAGACTGCAACAGATTAAAAATAAAAAAAATGTGAAAGCAGTAAAGCGTGAGCTCGTGGTAACGTGACTTGCCGGTCTACCGAAGTATACGATACGCTTCGCACACACATGACGAAATCTAAAAGCATGCAATCAATATTTCATTACTTTATAATTTGTAGTAACAGAAAAAAAACAGCGTAGTGTATTTCTTATGTTGAAATTTTATTTTTGAATAAGATTCATTTATTTCGACGGCACCGGCTAAGGAAGTGGATCCTGTGCAGGGCTGTAGCGGGTTCGATTCTCCCAAGAAATATTTTATACAGCATAATATTAGTTTCGGATCTGGTGTTTGTACTCGTACGTGTGAGTTAACGCACCCACGATACAGTTTAAATCCTAATGCAGGAAAACATTTTTTTTAAATAAAAAGAAGTATCAACGGCATATTCATCAAATTTTTAAGAACGATAATCCGACTTCTGATATGCACAATGTTAGGTTTTACTGGTGATAACATTACTATGCAGAAATCCGTCTAGCCAGGTACCATCGCAGGGCCAGTTATTCTCCCGTGAAGAAGTAGTGTAGCAAACATTACTGTGGTTCGGTTTGAAGGGCACTGATGTCTAGTGTAATCACTGGGCATAAAAGACTTAAGAACTGATGTCTCTGGGTGACGGACGCAGTATGGTGTCACACAGCAATGTTCTTAGTAACGCGGACGTTGCACTTACCGTCAGGTGTACGTTTTGTTAGTCTCTACACTTTCTCCAATAAAAAAAGAAATTGATTAATATTTTTTCGTTTAATGTTATCAAATAAAATGAAACTATTCATTATTTCACACCTAGCCCATAAATTATACTGTAAACGCATAACCGCCCGCTGTTGTACGTTTTGTAAGACAACCAACCAGTGGCTAACCATCTGTATACGCTTTTGAGTTATAGTGATGAATGTAAACAAATTTCTAAAATAGATAATAAAGAACCATAAAATAACAGTTATATCGCGAACAAAAGACAATTTGCAGCCGTGTTATTAAAATAAATTGTTACGTTTTGTGCGCGAAATTATTTCTCGAAACAAGTCGTTCCGTCGTAGCGCACGTAGCCCGACGTTATTTCAGAAATAAATTACAGCGACGTATAATACTCCCACAAGAGCGGAGCCGGTAGTTAGTGTCACGGGCGTGTGTAATCAGCGGGCACTTTGCATCCCCGCTGCGTAGATGGCCCATTCCCACAAGCAATTTCCTGGACGGGCTACGATGCAAATAGCCTCCTCTAGCGAAATTACCTCCTTAGTTTTCTTCTTGCCTAGTATTACTTATTCATCTGCAAACAACCTAATGCTGTTACGGCCTAATTTGAAATAAGAAATAGTAAAAGTAAATTTTTATTTAGTGGTGTTACTTTCTTCAATAAAATAACAAAAAAAAAACAAGTACACACAACCAAGAAAAATCATTCATTTTCACCAAAACATCTTTAATCGGAGCAATAAACACGGTGAAAACATGCTAGGGGACCACGCTCATATTTCGCCGCGTAGCGTGTTTCTATTTTATGTGCGCGCGGATACAATAAAAGCCACGGCAATAAACCCCTTAACCTTACAACGCGACTTTATCTACATTAATATGAATCAATCGGCTATCAAAGGTTTATCGCTACGTTTGCATCGAAACATCTAGATAATCGTGATTCTTCAACTACGCATCCACGCTTTCATAAACAATTCATGTCAGCTAGTACAGCTGCGATGAATAGGTCAATAAAGTATCGAGATAAGAGCAGCTATACGCGTCGACGTGTAGTTGTAATGTCGTTTAAAAATAGCAGCAATAAATTACAATTCGCCTCACTTCGACGTATATTATGAGTGCTAATGCGTCGAGTTAGCCTTAATACGATCCTTAATGCGCGCCGTCTCACAGCTCAACAGAGGCTGATGTAAGTCTCTTAGCAAGAGTACCTAAACAATGACTTGAACGTTAGAATTCACACGCATCGCCGACTTCGCAAACAAAGAGACTAACGTACTTTTTCCTGTTCGCGCCACATCAATTATGATAAATGTAACGCGATCTCGCTGCCTATATATTCGGCTGTTACTGACTCTTATTTTGAGGCGATAAGATTACGTAATTTTAGGAAAAATGTAAGATATAACACTCGAATGATGTTGAAATAGAGAAGGTGAATCGTGTCGAAAGGAATCGAGTCGAAAGGTGTATCGGTTTATTGAAAAGATTACTGTCGAGAACAAGAAAAACATACGTGCATTAGTTATATCGACATCATTAATGCGAAGGCGAGACTAAACGTAGCCGTTGGGCCACGTCGCTCGCTCCTAACAATAAAACCGACCATAATAAAGTTCACACATGTCGCCGGCAGACCGCAAAGAGAACAAAACCCTCACCTGCCCGGCCAGTTTAGTCTTACCTGCAAAAGATAAAAGTATACTGTTATTATAGAAGTTCATGTTCAAAACAACATTCAGCAACAGCTTCACAACTTTATCTATAGTCACAAATTGAAACGAAATCTAAATTTGATATTTTCTCGACGCCTTATTAAAATTCAAATTAAACGAAGGGCATTCAGATGTGATCGTGCATTTGGATTTATTTGTCGATCGACGGTCGTTGTGAATTGGACCCAAAAACGAATGCAGCAAGAATCAACCTCGCCTTTTTGTGGAAAATAGAGCCAGACTTTGTACTCGGTGTATTGGAGCGTGAGCAATCTAAAACGCCGAGTGTGCCGAGTATATAGAGACTCCATTCGCGTGGCTTTACGTTAGGAAATAAAAGCGGGACGCTCCCGCACCCACTGACAAACGGTCCGTCGCTTGTGCACCTCCTTTTGTCACCCGCGTCCCCCAGCCACTCACAAATGTCTCTATGACAAATACCAACAGCTTACCAAAGGACGTAGGCAGCGATTGTCTGGGGTATGAATTTACAATCGCAAATCATTCATCTGTGCCACGTTGGTATAATTAATGAATTCGCACTTTTCGTTCCAATATTCTTTGTAGTCTTAAGATGTATCCATGTTTTACTTATCTCATTGCTATCATTAATAGAACATGGTCATCGGCTAGATTGGCGCAGTGGACTAAAATTGGCTTCCGAACACTGAGTCGCGGGTTAGGTGCCCAGACGGGACAAATATGTGTAAGGTCTATAGATACTTGTTCCTGTCCGGGTGTTTGTGCATACATGTGTCTGTAAGACGCGCCCACGATACTGGAGTAATCCTAGTACAGGAAAATCGTATTGATTGAAAAAAGTTATATCACAGTAAATAAAAAAAAACTTATTTCTATAGCATACTCTACTATATTTTGCCGTGGCTTTTCCTGCGTATAATTAGGTAAGATTCTACGCCTTCATTGCTATTCTTATATTCTGCATTACACACAAACAGTAAACACCATTTATCAACAAACATAGATAGACAAAAGTAACGGCGCGAAAAGCACCTATATATTTCATTTCATTTCAGGAGGAGAGTACGTCTCTCATAACTTCTAAATACGGGGGCGGCACTGATAGTTTTTAGAACTGGCCACTTTTAAAGAATATAATAAAAAAATTAGTTTGAATTTTGAAAATAGAACTCTTTGCTAATATTATTGAGTACTAATTTCATTCATTTGTCATTTATTTTACGATTTGGCAGCAAATTGAAATTTGTCTGTGTCACGCCAGTATGAATTAAACGTGAGAAAATTTTTGTACTATGATTTTTTATGACTTTCGGTGTCATTTAAGTCATCAAGAATATTATCGACAGACTTCGATTGAGCTTAAACGTGGTCGCACCAATCTCAACGATGCTCTGCGTGAGGGACGGCCTTCTACGGCGACGACTGAAGATAACATCAGTGTTGTGCAGTGTATGATAGAGACTGATCCAAGAGTAACCTACCAGCAGATTCGGACAAGCTTAGGCATCGGTATGAGTCAAGTGCACAAAATCCTCCACAAACATTTAGCCGTTAGGAAGCTTTTTGCCCGGTGGATACCTCATTATTTGACCGAGGCCCAAAAACTCCGTCGTGTTGATTGGTGCCGTAAAATGATACAAATATTTAACGGAGGTGACTCAAAAGCTGTGTTCGACATACTTACGGGTGACGAAAGCTGGATTTATTGCTATGATCCGGAAACCAAAAGACAAACTGCTCAGTGGGTGTTTCCTTCCAAGGAGTTGCCAACTAAATTGAAGAGAGGTCGAAGTGTAGGAAAAAAGATATTGGCCTCATTCTTCGGAAGGACCGGTCATTATGCGACAATTGTTTTAGAAGATCAAAAGTCAGTAACTGCAGAGTGGTATACTAACAAATGTTTGCCACTTGTCTTGGAAAAAGTTCTAGAGAAACGACCTCGCAAAAGGATCCTCCTTCACCACGACAACGCCTACTCGCACACCGCCGAGCGAACGATCGACTATTTGGCGTCGTCAGACGTGGAATTGCTGGGTCACTCGCCATATAGCCCCGACCTCGCACCATGCTATTTTTATTTATTCCCGAAAATAAAAGAAAAACTTCGAGGAAAACATTTTATGGACGCCAAGGAAGCAGTGGCTGCGTTCCAGAAGGCCATCAAAGAGACCCCTAAGGACGAGTGGGCTAAGTGCTTTTCTCGGTGGTTCTATCGAATGCAGCGATGTATTGATGTGAATGGAAACTATTTTGAAAAGATATAATAAAAATAATAACTTGCTAGTTTGCTCAGTTTTTGATTTTCTAAGAACTTTCAGTGTCACCCTCGTAGTAGTGATAATCCTAAATAAAACAGATAATTGAAATGTATATAGGTTTAAGAAATACAAAATTAATGGTTATCGTGTAATTCTTAATTGTCTCCCCTTCAACGTAACTATCACAAACGACAAGTCACTTGGCCGGTTCGCTGTGTTCAGCCGTTCATTTATTGCCAACCGATTAAACCGGACGCCATTCATCTGACACTAACAATGACTTATACAATAAAAGCAATATAAATAGAATAGCCGGAGAGAAAATTAAAATTAAAAACGAAAGATACAAATGTAAACCAAATGAGTTATTTCTAGTTTCGTTGTTTATTTAGTTTTTTGTTGTCACCGTAAACTATGAGTTCATTTCATGGCGAACTTTGAATATCTTTTGGCATACTCTCTCTGCAAGCCAATTCAGGCCGGTCGGAATAAATACATGGCAGGCATACTAAACAAAAAAAATATTTTTGGATAGCTAAAATTGAAATAGTAAATATTATATGTACGGTATATTATACAATAAAAACGCTATGTTAACCCATTGACGTTGCCATTGTAACCATTTCTGCGTTATAAGACAATGAAAAGCTATTTGCCATTTTTATTTTACTCCGTATACAATATGTCTTTGTACGCCTACAATGTAGTAAACACAATTTATAAATGATTTACGACCAAATGTCATATTGAAGATTAAATTATTGTCGACGACGACTAGGTACAACTGAATTTGCAGTCATTAAATTAAATGTTAAATGTATTAAGGAATATTATTTCATTTTATGTTGGTCATTCATCTCAGCTTATATGAAAATTGAGCAATCGATCTTGATAACGAAGGAGAGATAGCGGAATCGCTGGTTTCGAAACTACGGTACCAGGGGTCCATCAATAGAATGGTGAAAGAGACGGACGTTGCCGGCCGCGGCGAGTCAATTACTGCGGCGTGTCAACAGTGATTTACGATATAATGGCTGCTCGCGATGCCTACATTGTTTAAATGCTTCACGACGGATGAAATCTATTCATCGCCCGCCGCATTTAAGCTGTGAGCACTATATCCCGCTAAAAAACCGGCCGCGTTTCATGGTACTCTGGTAAGTAACTCATCTTTTAATTACGTAGCTTTTTTTTTATACAGTGCGCAACTGTAATTCAATAATAATTACATTTTACAAATTGTTTATGCACACGTGTAAATTGCAACGATTTGCACGTGTACCAACATGACAGCAAAATCTCGGAGAGCTCGAACGTCCCCTCAATTTGATGAGACAGCATGTGTCCATCAATCAATAAACCGTTTTTTTATTATATAAAGTAATGAAACGAGCAAAACGTTCCCCTGATGGTAAGTGCAACGTCTGCCCATTACAAATGCAGTGTCACCCAGAACATTTCTGTGTGACACCTCACTGTGCCCATCACTCTGAGACATCAGTTCTTAAGTCTCATATGCCCTGTGATTACGCTAGCTCTCAGTGCTCTTCAAACCGAAACACAGTAATGTTTGCACACTACTGCTTCACGGCAGAATAACTGGCCCTGGGCTGGTACCTACCTAGACGGATTCCTGCATAGAAATCCTACCACCAGTGACATTGAGGAAGGAGGAATAATATATGTTGATAATAACAATTTAGAAACATTTTATTTTATTTAATAATATTAAAAGCCACTGTTAGGTATCACCATCATTATCATCATCATATACAATCGGTAAATAAATCACTGCTAGACATAGATTCAAATCTCGTTAAGGGAGAATTGACCGTAATCACTACGCTTGACAGGGGAATTGGCGGTATTGATTAGGCTCTGCTACCTGCTGCTTACTGGTATGTATATTTTTCGGTCTGATATTTTTCGGAAGAATGCATGACTATTCCATCCCCCTACCATATCGTAGCTATGAGATTTTCTTTGCAATTCCCTTATATGACTAACGACGCCCACAAGATGTGACGGCAGACTAATACACGAAAAATAAAAAGTTAAAAAATAAGAAAAAAAAATGTGTAATGTTATAGAAGCGTAATTTAAAAAGTTTAACGTTTTACACTGGAACTTACTTTGTGTTTACAATGTAGTACAAGTGCATAGGTAAAACAATACAACCGCACAATTGTAAAATGTGTAAAAGTGTAGCAACGGTTATTATACACGGCGTATGTAATTCGTTTTTCCTGTATAACTGATGATGGCTATTTATATTGATGAATGGATTGATCACATTTCTTGTGACGGAAGCTATCAACACTTTTTTTTGTTTATAACGTCATTCTCGTGCCTATCAAATAAGTTTTTGCTTTTACTTTTTACTGGCTGCATTTGCTCTTTATTAATTAAAAATATGTAAATAGAATCTTCAGATACCAAAAGTTTGACTTTTGGCGCCAACTCCAAAAGTGGCAGTAATATTTTTATTTAATTTTGTAATTTCTGTGTATATTTGGAGTTTTGATGTTTAATATTCATAGTTTATTATGCAGCAAGTGCTCCTGAAAGTGTACAGTGATTGGAAAATTCAATTCAAGACCAAAATTGTGCTTTACGTTTTGTCTCCATCAGTCCAGTAATCCAAACCTTCAGTAAAAGTCAACTATCATTTTACTGTCGATCGAAATTTTAATAAAATGTTGCTGCTTGAAGATGGTATACTTGGATATGTTTCTTAATATTGGAAAATAGTTTTTGACAGTTTCCATTAATAAATAAATAATAATAATAATACCAAAAAGTTGACTTCGACATTACATTCCAATTGCAAATATTCTTATTATTTTTTATACTAATTTCATTCAGTATTCAAGCAATTTGTGCGGTAATCATTGATTATATTTTCATATTCTGTTTGCATATGACTGTCGAATATTCAATCTCTAATCGGCATCGCCTGAGAATAATATTTTAATAACCATATTTTAGTGATGCTTCGATGCCGTCATTTAAGGTTAATTATGTTCATTATTATCGATGCAACTACCCGCTATTAGTTTTTATAAGGTTCCCCACGGGCGTAAATGGCCGTCGACTTGTAATTAAGTGCTTAATTTAAAAATTAACGACCCGGACTGGTTTAATAAAAAAAGAAACGATCACCTTGGACGGAAAGTCGTCTGAGGAGTAATTTACAAGCCGATATACGGTGCCCATGCGAGAACAGAACACGCATCGTATAAATAGTGTTATTAAATATCTACCAAGACGTTTCCAGTTATTCCAAGGCAGCTGTAAATACTGTGTACAAATATGGCTACTTTACAAAATTCAATTACGACCGCCTCCACTAACAATTTCTGTACTATTATAAAAGCCAATCGTAAGAAATTATTTCACATGACCTCTATGCTTTTGCTGTGAATGCTGTAAAGAATAACTTAACACTTTACTTAACACAAAAATACCCGTTATAATGGCGGCCTCAGTAATAAATCTCTTTATAGATAATATTTGTTGCAATTAAGGAAACGGTTATTGTAAAAGAAATACATTTTCTTTAGAGAAAAATAATAAAAATTATTATAAGTTGAAGAACATAACGCTAGCACATAAATAGGACGGCTCGATCGGAAAAACACTAGGCTCGCATACAATACCGGAGTAAAGTTGACTAACGATACTGCGTTCTGTGTAGTGAGTGATGATTATCGGAGATCTTGATTCTTCGTCAAGGATGAATTTGGTGGACTCGGCTAATTTATCACCCTTACTTTTAGTAAACATTAAGATAGTACGTAATCCAATACGCAATATACAATTTTATAACATCATAATATAATATGGATTATTTTTTGTAAGGAAAACATTGGAAAGGAATTTATTTGATTTCATTCTATATTAACAATTTGGAAGCTCAGGGGCCAGGAGCTCGTCTTAAATTTCATAGTACAATTTCGATCCCGGTTCGGTAAAGTGGCGAGACTACTAGAATGGTTCTGTAGTTTTAAGTGCTGATTTACCACATGCTAAGCGGTGAACGAAAACATTCTGAATGAATCCTGAAACCTGCATGACTGATGAATAAAAATATATTGGGCCGCCATTTTGGTACGAATAAAAAAATTCTTGCTCTCCATTGCGTTCCCACAAGCAGTATATTGACAGCATGGTATGGTGTAAATAATTTGATCTAAAACATAGTAACGAGTGTAACGCTTAATAAAGTAGTACCTGGACGACCGAGCTTCGTTTTATCGCATCTTTCGAGTTTGCTTATATAGTCATCAAAATCGTTAGAGACGTTTCTGAGAAATAAAGAAGAGTTGTTCCTTTTATATACTTTTTATTTCGATCAGTGATAGGGTCACACAGGCATGCTATCATGTTAAGAATGTTTATTGTTGAGTAGCTTGTTGACCAGATTTCAATGCATGAACATTTCAGTGTAGTATTATTATAACCACGCTTAGGATGTTGCGCAGTGCCATCTTTTGTTAAGTAACTAATATGAATTTCAATATGTAGATTATATATTAAAAAAAAAATAGTTGTGTTAAAACGAAATATATGTAGATAAAGTTGGAAAGTAAGATACACTCGGCGTCAAAAAAATCGCACATCCGAAAAAAATAATTTAAATACTATTTTAACACAACAGGCCAATGGCAATGTTGTGGTTTGAGGGTATCATTCGAAAGGTAATTTCATTAGCTTTCAGGAATTTTAATTGAATTTTACTTTTATAACGAGACGAAAGAGAAATTAAAGAAAAAGACAGGGTATGTACAAATTTGCAAATTAATAATTTTAAAAAAAACTTAATAAATACAAAAAAAGTTCTTAAAACCTAGTGTTACCCCCCCTTGCCTTGATAACGGCTTCCATGCGATCTTTCATGGACCTTACAAGGATCGCAACAGCCTCTTGGGGTATTTGTTCCCACTCTTCAAGTACCGCATCTTGGAGCTCTTGAAGAGTGGCTGGAGCTGGATCTCGAGCTCGCACGCGCCGTTTTAGGTCATCCCAGAGATGTTCTATTGGGTTAAGGTCTGGACTTCGTGCTGGCCAATGCATAACAGGGATATCGACCTCCTGTAAATAATCCCGTACAATAGCCGCGGTGTGGCAACAAGCATTATCATGCATTAACATGAATCCATCACCGACATAACCAGCATACGGGACCACATGTTCCTCCAGGATTTCAGTAATGTACCGACCAGCATTTAATGACCCTTGCCCACGGTCACCCCGAGTCCGGGAAACGCACACAAGTTCCGTTTTCCCGTCGACGGAAATGCTGCCCCAAAACATACACGAGCCACCCCCGTATTCGACGGATTCTTCGAAGCAGGGTTGTGTGAACCTCTCCCCCTGTCTTCTGTAGACCGTTCTACGTCTGTTATTGCAGAAGAGACAGACCCTCGTCTCATCAGAGAAGAGTACGGTCCGCCACTGTTCTAGAGTCCACTCGCAATGATTGCGAGCAAACTCTAGGCGATCTCTGCGATGCTGTGCAGTAAGTTTTGGACCTTTAGCAGGTCTATGGGCTGTTAAACTCTTTTCGTGTAACCTTCTTCTTATCGTAGAAACACTTACAGATGTTCTCCGAGTTGATCGAAGCTGTTGTTGCAACTCAACAGCATTTGTAAAACGGTTTCGTAAAGATGTCGTAACGATGAAACGGTCATCTCTTTCTGATGTGCACCGTTTTCTTCCAGATCCCGGTTTTCTAACATAACCACCAGTCTGCTGAAAACGTTGGAACACCCGTCGAACTGAAAAACGGGACAGGTTCAACTGTCGAGCAACGTCACACTGCCGCATCCCCGACTGCAATAGGGCAATCACTTGAGCGGCTTCTTCAGAGCTGGTGTCCATCTTTACTTGATCTTACTTGGGTTACTTGTTCACGTGTGTTCACTGCAAAGTCTAAACTTTTTTTTAAGTTAAACTTTTACGACTGGTCCATATTTCATCCAGATCGACCCTTTTATACCCTTTTTAGGTGGTGTAACTAGCGGCCTTACTAACAAGCATTTGACAGTGTTTATTTTTGTCGCTCTATAATGATAAATGTTTTAATGATTTCATGATTTTTTTATTAATAATGTAAAGCTATTCAAATACCCATTTCAAACATACCAATATTTATATAAATATAATTAGTTTCTAGCCATTACAGCCATTTTTCGAGCAAACTCAGAGAGGTGCGATTTTTGTGACGCTGAGTGTATTATTTAAATACAAAAATTTTATCCAAATCGTTAGAGCCGTTTCCGAAAAACCGATTACAATTCTTTAAATCGCGAAACTTAATTCTTCCATTTTAATGGTTTGTATAAATAATCAGTTATAAAAAGTATTCTTATTAAGGGCCTTTTCAAAGATGCTTATTCATACCGCCTTTCAATATATTTAAGTCCAAGGCTATATTTATAAGTAATAAACCTATATGTATAGGGTTATGCATTGTTAAACGTACGCAAACGTACAGAGTAATTTTTCATCGCGATAAAAACACAAACTTGACCGCGACATTACACGCTATACCCGACCTCGGTGGTTCCAATAAGCATGTGTTTCGATATCTGTACCTAGTTGTTGGAGACTTTAATCATCATGCACACGCGATGTGACGTGTACAGCGGCATTTGCCGAATCTCAAGCGATTATTCACGGGATTTCAATTATCTGTCTGCCAATTTGTGTAATTATTACAGGCGTTAAGTTGAACAGACGTGATCGCTCGCATCGTGTAAGGTTATCGATGTTACTGCGTCGTGATATCGCGCTGTATCGATATCCAACAGCTTAATCGTGATCGATGGGTTATGATATAGAAGCATAGGCTATCGCGCCATAGTGTACCATAATTATTAGCAAAATTCGATTTGAAGTGTTGATTAAAATATAATATTTTATATGAAAATAATCTACGAGGCAAAAGACTGTATTATCAATCGAATCGAAAACATTTGAATAAAAACAACTTAAAAAAAGAAGAGGATCTAGTGTTACTTTGCAGTAATTCATTACAGCGTAGGAGTCAAATTTCATTAATTTTGCTTGCGTATCTTAGCATACCTACTTTGTTTCTCTCTGGCATTAGAATAGAAATGTTTAATTGCATTTAAAGCAACACACAGTAGGTTGCGATCCTAGCAGAGAGAATTGCATGAGTTGCCTACTCGGACCACTCTGTTCTCAGTATTTTCATTAAAGCCGTCTCATTATAGACATGGCTGGCGTTCAGCCGGAGCCCCCGGTGGCAATTAACGCGGTACGAAACTTTATTTAATCCGTTGTCGAATAACGCCGCCGCGCCGCGCTCGCTTGAGGAAATTATTCCCAGCCGCGAATTCCGTTCCATTTGCGACGCCCGACTCCTACTCACACTTCCTGTATTCCTAGTACCCTATAGTAATCTCTAGACCACAAATGACAAAACGTGGGGACGAAAACAAGTTTGTTTTTGCGATTTTGAAGCAAAACTTAACACATTATGAAATAGAAACAAACAAGAAGATTTTTTTTCTTCTTTCTTTCTTTCTAAATTTAATTATTATTGACTAAATAAGTGTGACTAAATAGTATAATAGATTAACTATAATTTATTTAGTCACTATAACAACGGTACGTACAAAGTAAAAACGTCCATGTGATAAAAGCAGTATAAAGGAAGTAAACAAAATAAACTGAAACATTTGTAACACGTTTCAAAAACAACATTCCGACACGAAAGATGCGCAGCGTGAGTTCTGTTTAAATATATATTTACGGGCTACAAAATGTACCTTGTGTTGTTCGTAAATGTATGTAGCAGTGCTTACTGTAAATGCAACGAAGTAAATACAAATTAATTTCTACTGCACACTGTTGATTTTAGGTTTTGATAAAAGAAAATGAAATAAGCATTACCCGCCATTACCTGCAATGTTTTGACTTAATCTTGATTTATCCTTTTTTTAACTTAACCGTGTTACTGATTCAAATAAGTTTAAAACAAAACTTCCTGTAATCACGCTATCACGATTTTAATGTAGGTACAAAATGCGCATTAATTAACAAAAAAGACCTAAAAAAAAGATTTCGGATTACTATTGATTGTCCACATGGTTTTTTATTTATATTTAACATAAAAATGGATGGATGCATGCATAAATAAATGGCGAAATCGATTTGCTCGGATATGAAATGTAAACTGTGTTATTTCTGGCATGTATCAGATAATCAATCGAATTTTTCTGATAGTAATATGCCTGGGAGTAACTAGCGCGCCCAAAAAAAATGAACAACTAAACCACATTTATTTTATTTTGAAACCATAATATAAATGAATGTAGTTGTAAAAAACTACCATGAAAAGGTATACAACTATAAAGGAACAACAAAAAATTATTAATTAAAATCTTAACCGCGCATGTAAAATTAGTTATTACCAACATTCGTTTTAAGCTTACGGTTTATAAATGCTGAGGTAACTTTTCTTGTGATAAATTCAGATGTTTTTTGGTAACAGGTTTCTCGGAGCCCACCCGCAAAGCGTGCACATGCCAACTGGCAGTAGGTGGCCCACCATAGCCAACCAACACTAGAACAAGGACACCGGGTAGTACACACTATCAACGTGAGAACGCGACATACGACATATTTCATTTTGTTACGAGAAAATATTAAGTGGTTGAACTATGCCGATGATCTTTGTGTTGTTTGGCTCGAGCGGTGGCGGTGGCAGTGGCGGTAGTTAGCATATGCCACTGTAGGGTAGTGCTTTTTTTTTCAAAAATAAGATAATACCTAGTTTTAATTTCACATGCGGATCTGTTCTAAAGTTTTAGTTCCCTGCTATTATTATTTTGTGCTGATTATAATGTTCTCCTGGCCGATTTTCGACCACGACGACGACTTCCAATTACTGTCGAAAAGTATCAACTGCGCAGGAGATATTATAGTGCCACAAGTGTACCCGCATACACAGATGCACTCACTGGTCTCAAACTACTCGCTCCCGATGTGACGCACATGCGATAATATCAGGTAGGCTGGGATGCAGTGCCAGAAACACTAGGACAATCACAACACAACCAGAGTCACAAATACAGTACAGTTTTTGTACAAATATACATTAACCGTACAAAACGGTTTCGGCAGGATAGGAAACCAGGACCGGCGGCGTAGATGTCAGGTACTCTACTCCACCACCTGACCACGCGGTCGTCGCGGTTCTGATTATATTAACTATGTAAAACTAATGGTTCTTAATGCTATGATTAGGTATTTAATTTAATTGTTTATAAGTATTTTAAAAAATTGTTGCATTTAATGAACAAAGACATTGTAATGCGAACAGAAATATACTTAATTTTTTATTGTAAATCTTTTTATATTATTTAAAATTTCTTGCTGAAATATTATAAAGTTCAGTAAATCAAAAGTTATACTTCCTTCATTAAAATGGTAATTGTAATTAAGGAATATATAATAAATAATATTACAGCAAAATTCATTCCGCCAGTAGCAACCTCAGGGCGAGACGTGAACAGGGCCACAGACATTAGCATAAGCACAGACTAAATAATAATTAACGCGCGGATAGACTAATTAGTAACAGTTGGCAGCAATTCCGGTTGCTTTTGAAAGACTATTATTATCAAGTGAACCAAAACAGATTGAAACACAGTATTTAGTGTCAAACTGCTTTCTAGGTTCTTCTGAATTATTAAATAATTAACAATTAGGTAGAATATCCACAAAACTTGTAAAGAAATTTTATAAGACGTCTAATATAAAATTTAAGCGGTAATTAAAAATGAGCGTGTCGTCCTGGCCGATTTCGAATTTGCAACATATTCAAAATCGGTCAAAGTCGGTTCAGCGGTTGAACCGTGAAGAGGTAACAAACAGACAGAGGGACAGAGAGAGTTACTTTCGCATTTATTATATTAGTATGGTTATGTTGGAATTCATTATCATCATCATATCAGCCTATCACTAGTCCACTGCTGAGCATAGGCCTCCCCCAAGATTGCCACAAAAGTTTATATCTCTCATATTGAGGAGATTTTGCCATAGTTGTCAGGCTTGGCAGGCGGGTTGGCAACTACAGTTTACTTATTCAGATGTTCCAGGAAGATGCTGCTGCCCATCTCCTGACTTTCATTTTCTCTCTGTCGACTTTTACGACACCCACGGATGAGATGGGGTGGTAGATTCTCTTAAGCCGCAATTGAAAGCAAAACAATTCAATTCGAATAAGATAAACGGTTGGTTGGCTTAAGCAAAGATGACAAACGACAGAGCTGGCGAGGGCAATAAATTGTCATTAAAAATATCTTGTTTTTGGGTTAGCGAGGAGTAATTTAAGGCGATACAAATAGAAAATGAGTGCCCGGCCGAAGTTTCTTTGAGAAGTCGTCTCTAAATAGATGAATGCGGTTACGTGGGTGGCGGCCGCATCAAAATATTACAGGTATAAACATTCAGAGCCAGCCGCCGAGTTGTACTGGAGTTTCACTCGCTTAAATAAATTTTCCTTCATCGAATATTTATTCCGGTTATATTTCGATTCACCAGTGTTTAGTCTGTCACAGGTTGCTTAATTTATGTACGCATACAGTATTTCACTACAGTGAATACGTTTTAATTTTATATTCCATTACAGACTATTTTCGGTTGAAGTATCGCTTACTGGCGAGCGGATAAGATATATTGATGACCGCGTGGCACAGTGGTCAGAGTATCTGACTTCAACGATGTGGATCCTGGGTTTCAATCCCAGCCTTTTGTGCTGAAATACAAATTTTTGGTTACGAGGTCTGATTGTGATGGTCCCCGTCATACTAACACTGCATCCTATGCAATCAATCATCCAATCTTATCGCATGAGCGTAACATCGAGTGCGAGTAGACTAAGTCGAGTGAAGAGTCCCTGTTTGCGCACTTTTGGCACTATAATATCACCTGCACAGTTGATAATTGCCGACTGATTAACACCAAAGTAAGCAATTTTGTCCTTTTTTCTTCAAACTAATAAAAATCATAAATGACATTAAATAAAAATCTCATATGCATTACAACATAATAAAATATCATACATGTTATGTTGTTTTTCCTTTGAAAATGTAGTACATACTTAACGAATATTTATAACGTTTACCTTACTTTAAAAATAATTTCACGTCATTCATTATTATACGCTTCAAAATATTTATGGCAAAATACTTATCATAAAGTAAAATGGATGAATATAAAATATAGACACATTTGAAAACAAAAACACAACTACGGATTTTAAAGTTAAGCAGCCCATATTCAAATATTTACCCAGGGGCCTAAACAGTATCGAATTAACCCGACCATCCATCCGCACGAGTGCAGCTACAAAGAGGGCTGGCGAAGCGTTCAATATCGAAAATAACCGCACATTAAACTTTATTGTTATTATTTCGTGTTTGGAATGCAATTATTCTAATTGAGATGAAAAAGGCATTGCAATAACGCCTTGGAAATCGCAATGAATAATTGATGAGTCGTGCCATATTTCTTAATATTTAAAGCATCTTTCTAAAAAAATAAAGGAGGCGAGAATTAAATGGCCAAGACAAAATCCAACTAACGTTCTTCTATTACTAGGAAAACATATGCATACCATAGTTTTCCGGGTTCTCATCGACGGTTGTTTCGAATCCCAGTCAGCTAACCATTACCAGGGGCGCAGAATACAGCAAGTGGCATTCATAACGTGAGCTGTACATACACAGGCAAGCACATTCATGCGCAAACACGAACGCACACAGTTGAGTCGATACGGGGGGTCGCCGCTCCGAGTCCCGCAGAGGGGTTCAATTTAAATTATTCACAGCGGGTATATCTGCGTGCCAACGTCTTCAACAAACAAATTATGTATGCGCGCCTAATAACACGATTCACGGTCCAGCTTCTGGGGCTTGGAAACATCATCATTTTGATGCCCCCTGCGTTATTGCTATTGACGTCTGCTCTTCAAGCAATAGTATTAAATAATAATTTAATAAAGAATGTTTTACTTTACTCATCACTAAAATATTTTTATTAATGAATTTAAGTTTATATGAATCTAAAATTCTAATATCTGTGTTGTTTTTTAATCGGGGGCATAATGACACTTCATATTTAATGTCAATAGCTTTTATTCGACGTATACGGTATACCTATAAAAATATATACCTAAATCTTGCTAGGAATCCAAACAAATATAAGCTCTTAATTTAAATAAATAACAATATATAAAATGGTTTAATAAAGATTAGAACCGGTAGGAGATTACATTGATGCTTTAGTGCTTTAGAGACTTATTTCAATATTAATTACACAAAGATATTTTTGAGGCGAGTGGAACAGGAAAATTAATCTAAAACTTTTTTATCAACCCTGTCTTTCTATCGAGACCGATTGGACTTAATTTAAAACAAAAATGTTAGTGACCAGCTCTTTGTTTTATTGTCAGTATGAAAAGGTTAAGTCTAGATTTACATAAATTCTAAAACCGATATGAAGAACGGGTAAAGTACAAAATCATTCAACTTGTATGGAAATAAAATATTTAAACGTGTAACAAAACAAATTACTAATAAAACAAATAAGGTAGGAAGTGAGTCGTCGAAGTTACTAGCGTCGCTTGTTCAATCTCAATCATCTGCTTTAAACGTCGACACAAAGTAACGAAAATAGGCAGAGCGTAGCGTCAAAGAGATTGAATATCGATTGTCGAGTCCACGGCAATCTGAGCAGAGTGCGAGAGGGAGCGCCCGGGAGGGGGAGAGGGGCGAGAGCCCTTCCGACCCGTGACAATTTATGTTATTGGCACCGCGCTGGACGCCGATGATACGGGACCCTCACATGTAATTGTTAGTTCTACCGCAGGATATTGGGGAATTAAACGAGAGCGGTGATTGATTACGCGGCGATAACGATTATGGGCGTCGACATTGCTGCGTGGGATGAAAAATTGTGAGCGGAAAGGGCGATAACACAT
Source organism: Luehdorfia chinensis (assembly GCA_019845155.1). Taxonomy (NCBI): domain Eukaryota; kingdom Metazoa; phylum Arthropoda; class Insecta; order Lepidoptera; family Papilionidae; genus Luehdorfia; species Luehdorfia chinensis. Next base: position 4,445,283 of record JAHVAK010000012.1, on the reverse strand, counting down.
TACCGATCCGTAATTAAATGCGGCAAAGCCAATTTACAAAACAAACCATCCGTACGGATGAAACGAAAGCTAATTAAAAAACGGTAATCTCTCGGCTTCAAATCGATATAAAAACATGCGCTGCGAGCGCCACTCTCCCGTTTACGGATTAAGCCGAAAAATCAACAAATATATTTAATCTTACCGTACAGCATTCTCGCATTTCCGGCGGCAAAAACTCACTCTGCCCGACACATGAGCGAGAAAAAACTAGAGTTATTATCTTAAGTCGAACCCAACAGAACCCATTAGTAAACAACACGGACACAAAAGAGGGCAAAATAGCGGCTTAAAAGAAAAAATGTAACAAAAAAATCGGCTTTTGATCCCCGGCTCCCCTATATTGCATTTGGGAAGGTTTTATTAGTCTGCGGACTAGTCGGCCGACTTGATTTGTGGATTCTTTGTTAGCTTTTATTTCTTTGGCAACATTGAATTTATTTTCAAGTCTGTTATTAAAATTTAAAGCTACTGACAACCGTCTAATATATCCGTCTGGATATATGCGACGCCAGACTCGAACATAGTATAGCAAAATGATTCGTTTTATCAATATTTTGTGTGTTTAACATTTACTAGTCTGCATATTATTATCGGAAGCCCGTTAATCTCAATTGAATTCTAAATGACGTAACGTGACTTGTTCCTTGGTAAAGTTAGTTTTACGTAATTGATCATCAACAGATTTATGTCCTTAAAAACTGTAAACATATTTCACTTTAAGTAGCATAGCTGTTTGATACAAGTCTATTGTTAATGGCGAAAACTAACTCGTAAAAGCAATTACTAGTAAATAGCATTAATACTCGTACGCATACATATAAGGAAAGCGCAACACTGACTGCGACAAATCCGTTTCGGGCTCCGCTGACTGTGAAACTTTCCACTCGAACAAAGAGAAGGCCAGGTATACGCCAGCTGCGGATTACTGCCTCGACCGACAAAACAACCGACTCGATGCTCGACTCAGTCGACTAAATACAAGTCGCTCCAACACGAAGGGACTGTCGAGACACTTAAATGGCTTTATAATAAATACGGCACAGTAATACGTAGTTTATCAGCGTTTGACAGATGATTTTAAAACGTTAAGTGAACACATTAGTAACGATGTCCACTCATTTTCGAAAAACTGGTTTTATTGTCAATAATAAACAATAATAAAACATGGTCACCCGAACAAATAACCGAATCGTTAAACAGATAACTGTAACAGCAGGCGTTTTCAATACTGTCTCGACGGTGTTGAGAGGCGTGTTAGCTATTATATCCATCACAATAAATATGCAATCAATTTGTAATGGAGGAATGAATATTTATCATTACAATTGTGCGTGACATAAATGAGAGCGTTACACGTCACGGCGGAGTATAATGTGTAGCGGAAATAATAATGGCATTTGTTAGAGCGGCAGGCTGTCGGCGCTACGGGCTTTGCCCGGCCTCACATCCTAATTACGCTAATAATAATTACCTACACAGTAGCAGGCAGCTGCCTGCCACTTCCTTGCACCTTCTGCCGCCCTGTTCACTGACACGACATTACCGATGAACTCGATTAATTAAAACCACTTGTTTTTGATATTAAATTTTACCATAATTTTACTAGACAGATGCTTACGCCTGTCTTGAATTCATTTTGAGTAAATTGTAAAAATTATTGATAAATCAAAATTGTTTAAATCGTTTATGATAAATTGATTACAATTTTGAAACGATGCGCAAACAATTTTTTTATGAGTTTTGAAACCCTTTTTATCGCCACAGACGTTCCCAGTGGCAGTAAAGCGTAGATAGAGATCGGCCTTAAATCTAACAATAATTATTGAGAGATAAAAGATCATCGTGCAATAATTATTTAGATTGGTTATGCGGTCCTATTCAAATAGCAATTAACGATACCGAGAGTAAATTTATCATATTGCATCAATCAATTATTGTGAATGTGAATATTCCAAATTAAAATTTTAATTTGCGGCACGACCGAGCGATCCCAACGTTTTCGCCAAAGCAAAATAATAACGTTTCGTGAAATGAATGATGATACGCTCGAGGCAGGTAACACGATACGTCCGCTCTCTGATGTAAATAAAGTCGTCGGGCCGAAAAATTTGTCAGAATTTATCAAGAACGTCGATATTGATTCTCGGTACTAATGTTTCACATGTACGAGTATGATACAAATAAAATATTTGATTTTGTAGTGTTTGTCATGTTTTTCTCGTTGATTGTAAAAAAAAAACATTAAGATGAAGTGCGAAACCTGTTCTCAATCAATCTTTATTAGTTTGCTGTACAAAAATAAAGAACATAAATAATTAAATTAGCTAAGAGCACTTTCGATCTATGATAGCGTGATACATCGACACCAGCTAGTAGAGCCGGGGGAACACTGATCACCCAACAATCAACATGTAAATTTATTCAGAGCGATCAGTATAATCGGACGCGGTGGTGCTATTAACCTCATTCGAGATGACGCGAACATATTTAACATTATGTTGCCCTGGTCACTTTGTTAAATATTTGATTTATTTATTTTTAAGAGGATGAAGACATATTTATTTTACATTTCAATTTTAATGCGCTTCTTACTAACGATAATGCTAATTAATAATAAAACTAATACGAAAGGCTGCGGCGTTATCGAATTAATTAATATTTTAGGATATAGTTTACAAAACCTATTAAAACTTAATGTTTATACTTTTACTAAACGAATAAATTTACATAGTATATATTTAACGCAAAGCAATCAAAGAAATTAAATAACACAGAAAACGTTAACATTACTTTATCCCAGATCCCTCTCCGTGCCGGTAGAGAGTGCCAACAATCACAAACTAATGGAACGAATATTTATTTGCTTTCATTCGTTTTGGAGGATTAAATAGCCGTGTTAAGAATACCGAGGATCAAAAACATTCTATTGACAAAGGGGGCGACCCCTACTTCAAAGCTGCCGTAATAATAATAGTCTATTTTGCGATAGTTCAAATGTAAGGAATGCGTACAATAGTGATGGGTCCTTAGATATTGCATATGCTTTAATAAAGTTATGAAACCAGATGTAGTTATGAAAACGATTATATAAGAGCAGTGGTAGCTGAGGGGCAGGGCGCTTGCCACTTTCGTAGTAAGCGAGTGACTTGAGTTCTCTCCAATTTTAAGTGCCGATTGTGCTCGACCGTGAAGGAAAACTATCGTTTTATTAATTATGACGAATGTGACGTCCACCATCACGCATTGGAGCAGTGTTGACTCCAAACCCTCTCAGAATTGGGATGGCTGCTTACTTTACTGTTGTACATCAAGTCTTACAATTATTAAAATAATATCTTTAATAGTTTAAGAACTTTTACAGAAGGGGTGCTGCGATCGTTAAATTGATTTCGTAAGCACCTTAAAAAAATTGAGCTGTCGACAGTGATTAATGAAATAAATTTCGGAGGCTGTTATGCGTTGACTGCATATTCTCCCCTCGCTAAAGCAAATAATGCTAAGAAAAGCAAAGGGGGACCCAACCCTCTTATATCTTATAGTCTCGTCAATTTACATTTCGCCCTATGGATTGTAATATTCAATTGCCACAAAATATCGCCGCTACAATATCTCAAATTGCTAAAGTGACGACAATTACGAACTAGGAATTCGATGCGGTGAAACGTGATAAAATCGTGGATGTTTTGTACAGCGAATTAGCAAATTGAACGAAGCTTTTTCACGTGTCCTTTGCAACTAAAACTCTTTTTATCCTTTTTTTTTTAAAAAACGATGACCCAGAGTAGGATTTTTGCTGTATCGTGACTGAGTTTTACAGACATACACTTCACATGCACAACACAACTAGATCCGAAAACCAAGATTTTGTGTTTTTACACAAAAAAATTTGGTCCAACTGGGATTCGAACCCCAGGACCCCTTGCGTAGTAGTCAGGTACATGTTATACATTAAATGGACAAAAGATATAATGAAATGATTTTTTTTGAAAAATACAAAGACACAGATCTGTATAAATTGACATTCTGGCTGGCAATCGAATTCAGAACCCGCGACGTAGAACGTCAGTTACGGTAACTACTGCGCCACGCGGTCTTCAAAAATCTATATCTTATCTTAATACGTAAAGAGAAAACTGGGTAGCTGTGCACCACTTTTTAAGCATATTGCGCGCACGGCGGAATGTGAGATTTGGCATAGTTAAAGTTTATATGGAGGAGTGCAGAATGCAAAATTTGTATATAATATGTGTTACAAATATTATTAAAAAAAATAAGTGCGAATTCCGACCGGCGGATCGGCCACTATGCTCTGGCACCGTTTTCATTTAAGCCTCTTAAGTAATTTTGTATTTCTCATTCTGTTTCTATTTTCTTTTATGAAATTGTATTGTATTTTTATCGTTCGAATTTTCCAACAGAATCGATTCTGCCCTTGCTTTGATAACATGTAATCATTATAGCGATTAAGATGTTTTACTAAGAATCTGCGTCTTGATAAGTATTTACTATTACGTACTAGCCCTATTATATACAGTGAGTACCAATCTCCTGACTTTCATTTATTGGCTATCATAGTCAAAGCAGAACACGGCGTATGATGGGTTTCGCACCCACACGACCATTGGGCAACCACTAGTATATCTAAAAATACGAGAGTTCTTGCAATAATATTTACACGTGCCAAGTAGCTAAAAAGCTACAAAAATATACGAATGTTTTAATGCATTTGCATAGATGTAAAATATGTTTGTTATTATTAGCTACGGATACCACAATAGCATTAATTTGTATACGGCGGTGGGAATTGTAATGCTCGGGCAACCGTGCAACGGGCGTAGGGGGACGGAGGGGTGATTTAATGAACCGACGCGGTGGGCGACAGGCACGGATTACACCCCACGAGAGTTTGCACTCAATCAAGCTCGCAAACAGCCCTAAGCCCGGACAATTAAATACACTAGCCCAAAACAATCAGATACAAGGACGATAACAGCAATCAGACAATTAGTGACCGATTATTGTTATTGATAAAGACCAACGAGTGATTGAAATGCCCTCCAGTCCGGCACGTCGGTCAGAAAAATCTAGATCTAGATCAGGGTCTGTATATAAGTGTAGCTTACGACTTAATAGGATATGATGTAAATGATTGTATCATACGAGTACTATTTATTAGTATTATAACATCTTGCACCAAAGTGGTCGCATATTTGTAAGTACCATGATATTCTAGACATGTGAATAATGCATTCAGTCACAATTTTTTGAGTCAGTTCTTTAAAAATTAAGATCTTCACACCGCACCGGCAGGATTTGTAGTACTCTTCACCAGATGATATGCAAGCAGATACCTATGTCGGAGTTACTGACTATGATATGAGAACTTCTAGAAGAGAACTAACCTTAGGTTCGGTTTTTTGTTTCTTTGCTGGTGGCTGCGTGGCTGGTCCCTCTTGCCGAGAGTCGTCAGGTTCCGGCTTAGCACTAGGCGAAGGTGCGTGTGGCGCGTGTGGCGCGTGTGGCGTGTGTGTCGCGTGTGGCACGTGTGGCGCGTGTGGCACGAGCGGGACGTGCGGTGTGTGAGGAGCGTGCGGCGCGTGGGGCGTGTGAGTCGAGAGCGGCGCGTGCGGCGCGGCAGGCGTCGGCGCTGGCGCGGCGGTGGTAGGTTGCGGCGCAGGCGCGGCTGGTTTGGGTTCGAGACGCGGCGCGGGCGGGCGCGGCTCGGGCTTCGCGGGAGGCGTGGGCGCAGACGGCAACGTGGGCTGCGCAGACGAAGGTGGGCCGGGCGCGTTGGGCGGCGGCGGAACTCGCGCTACACCGTTTACATCGTGCGGTGGGTGAGGGTGGTGGTGCTTCTCGCGCGCCTTATCGCGCCGATGACCACCGGAGCCACGCTTCGCGGCGGCGGGCGGCCCGGCAGTCGCGGCCTGCTGCTTCGGCTCGCCGTTCATCTCGTTCGATTTTACGATCTCGTGTTTCGCCTCGGAGCTTTTCGTGCCAGGCTTCGTGCGCTTGATCTTCATCTTGAGCGCGGTGCGCTGCGCGTCCGGTTCGGCGCGCGCCGCCATGCCGCCCGCCTCGTCGGTCTTCTCTATGTCGGCATCGAGGTCTATGATAAGGTCGCCGATGCCGATGTCCCACTCGTTGTCATCGTACTCGAAATTGGCGGGGTGCGCGTGGGGCGCGGGGCGAGCTCCGCCGGCCGGCGCGCCCTCCCTCATTGGCGCCGCCATGCGCGCCGGCTCGCCGCGCCCGCCCCCCGCAGCGCCGCACACGCACACACCATTGTAGCCCTGCAACAACCATCAAGATTTCACACATAAAAATTCGCACATTTTCTCGAATGTACATACACCTTCACGTATCCCGAGAAACGTTATAAATTTCTAATATACAGTGGGTTGCCAAATTATAAGCAACACACGAATAATACATTCAAGCACCGCTCGCACTGCTTAAAACAACAGTCAAGTGCCAAAGTAAAAATTTAAAAAAATGTGTGTCGCGTGTCCCAAATAATTTCGCAACCCACTGTAAGAAAGTGCATCCATGAAAAAATGGGTAACCAGATATCAAGTAAAGATTAAGCAGCAGAGAACCTCAAAGGGGTAGGGATAAAAAACCATGACTTGATGATTTGAATTTGATGACAAAAGGAATGGCAAGTGACTATACACACCTAATGGAAGAGTTTGATGAAAGTAAGTAAAAATTATCTGCAAAAGTATTTGCAATTTTTTATGCTTGACTATATCTACATGAATAGCATATTAAGCAAAATCCTATTTGAAACAATAATTATCAGTTATTATGTCTGTCCCCTATTACCTTACAACGTAATGACTTACAGATACACAACAAATTACAGATATGGGTATTAGACCCTGAAACTAACTATGTCTATGAATCCATAATATTTGTTATCTTTGAAACTACAGAGAGTTACACATTCTAAAGTATACTCGAATTAAGTTACTAAATTAACTAAGATAATTTTAACTCAACAGTCTTAATTAATTAGAATTTCAACGGAACGTGATTTCTATTGCCTTTATACTAAAAATGTTACATACATGTCGACATATTTATGATTTCCTTGACCATCATAAGATATTGTACAAACGTAAAGAAATAAAAAATATTTATAGGTAAAATACCTGACTATAAAACACATTGTAAATTTTAAATGTTTTCGAATTGTGATCAGAAACTTAATCGAGAGATAATAACGTTTCCGTTAACAGAACGATCGACCGAGGGCGCTTAGTCGTAATAAAAATTAACAAAAAGTCATAAAAGACTTAAATGAACATATCCATTTAAAATGATTCCTTTATAGAAATTTCATATCGTAAGGATTTATAACCAATTCGGAGAGGCAATAATCGTAAAATAGTCATAAAATCTCGTAGATAAGCCGGGTACTCTCACGGAGCGTTGTATAAACCTAGACTAGGCGCATACTTAGTGCCAAAGCTATGCATATTTATTACAATTTACAACCATGGCGCATACACCAGATTAATATAAATAAGCCCAAGGATGCTCACCCACGTCATAGTAATATTTTTATTAATTTTGAAAAATATTATATAATTTAGCAACGTGAAAGAGCAATGATGCACAACTGGCTCTGGTTTCTGCTGATAAAGGTACACAGGGCTCAACCGGGGAAGTACCGTTTTGCCTACTGTTTTATTTTTGCATCTAAGTTGGCTCCGGCTATTCGAACCCAGGACCCGCGAATTATTTTTTTTACATACAGTTTATTCGTAGTCTGTGACTATTGCTTTGAAAGGATAATTCTTCTAAAAATTAAAGAGAAAGGTACGATCATTAAACTCGATTGGGCGCATTCATTGTAACGTGTTTGCTGCTAGGAAATAAAAAGAATCGCTTTAAACTTGGCGAACATTTTAATCTTCAGTAGTGCTAGGATATCAGCGCAACAGGATCGCGATTACTTCCAGCAGCCAGTTTATGGCGCCGCCGACGAGAACGGGTTTACTGCACCCTTTTGATAACTCCTCGTAACTTTTTTATGACGTGCGTGATTATGAACTCCTAGTATATTTAAAAATGGTTCATATTATTACGAAATGTAGTTTTACTTCCAAAGTTTTTATCAGACAAGGGAGTTGTTAGTAGTAGTAATTTGTTACGTCACTTGCGAGCTCTAGGTAATGGCTGGTTCATCATCATCATCATTTCAGCCTACCACTAGTCCACTGCTGAACATAGGCCACCCCCAAAAATTGCCACAAAAGTTTGTAGCTCTCATTTTTGGGGGATTATGCCACAGTTGCCATGCTTGGCAGGCGGATTGGCAATCGCAGTTTATTTATTCAGATGATCCAGGACGATGCTGCTGCCCATCTCCAGTTTTTTTTTCCCCTCTGTCGACTTTTACGACACCAACGGGATGAGATGGGGTGGTACATTCTCTTAAGTCGTAATAAAAATGGCTGGTTCACTCCGTTCATGAATATCGTCGCAGTTATCACGAAGTTTTAAGAGTGCTCTTTGTTTATAAATCTGTGAAATCGGCTCAATCAATTCGAATAGAGCAACGTTCCGGTTTAATTTATTCATTACAAACGGCTGACACTCGGCGAAAATGTAAATTACTAATTATGTTGACAGATATTTTCATTCTGGTTTATTTCTAAGTGACTAATAAAAATATCTTTATTATGAATCTGATTTTATCATATACATACCGCAGTAATCTTAGTTAAATCAGAATTCTTTCCTGTCTGTTTTATGTAGTAAATGTAACACTTCCAAATACTACGTATATTTACTTAATAACTGTAGTTATTGATGAGATTCTTAGATATTAGTGGTGAAAACCAGAACAAAACATGAAAACAAAACAACGGTCTGGTAAACCGGATTAAAAAAAATATGTGTATGGCATACATCGTGTATTTTCGTGTGATAGCAGCTTAAGAGAATCTACCACCCCATTTCATCCCGTGGGTATCGTAAAAGTCGACAGAGGAAAAATAAAAACCAGGAGATGGGCTGCATCTTCCTGGAACATCTGAATAAATAAACTGCGGTTGCCACCACGCCTGCCAAGCGTGGCAACTATGGCAAAAACCCTCCAAAACCACAGCCTCAATTTTTTTTGGCAATCTGTGGGGGAGGCCTATGTTCAGCATTGGACTAGTGATAGGCTGAAATGGTGGATGGTGGATACATCGTAAACTTTCTGTCGATGTCAAAATAGTAGTACTTCACCTAGTTGCTTTGTCCGGCAAATACGGTAGAGTACCGGTACCGGGTACACAACCCCGGCCTCCCGGCTACTGCTGTCGCCTCCTGCTCCTTCCGAGATAGTAGTATCCTACATCTTATACTTCCCATGACCTACCCTATGTCGATATCCTACCTAATACGTTAGCATTTTCCCTTCCTCTCCGCCAAGGGAACGCAATCGGGAGCAAGAATTTCAACTCGTACCAAAATGGCGGCGACGTGGTTCGCCACTCGTCACGTCTCGTTACCTGCAGGGGCTAAAAGTGAGGTACGGATGTGAGTCTCTGCCTACCCCTTATATGGGAAAAAAGCGCGACTCTGTGTATGTATGTAAAAATACCATATTTTTTCAGTGGCAATAAAGAGTTTAAACTAACATCTAAGAACATCAATTATACTAGCTGCATAATGCACTATTAGAATTTCCTAATTTTAATAAACACCACCGTTACGTTTCGTGTTGGCACTAAGAGTTCGAATTTTACTTGAAAAATATTGAAGGTTTTACATTTAATTAGCACATTTTTTTATTTATAGTTCGTAACGCAGCGGGCATGACTTTTAGTCTTCGATTTATTGTAATGACGATTGTCGTGTCGTGATTGGTCAACAACGACTTATTTCTGGTTAACAACTTAAAGACTTGCGTAGGATATATTTTTAGTGCAATCAGTGTAAGGGTAAACACGATACATCGACTTGTAGAGACAAAATCACAACATAATGAAACCAGAAAACAAATAATTTATCCAATTATATTGGCATTCGCTGGAATCAGGACCATCAACTCAGCAGCAAGGTCAATCAGGTCGCTCTTTGTCACATATTAAGTAATGTCTTGAACTACATGAATTCTGAGAACACGAGTCCGAAACCATTACCTCCAACACCTCATTACCTAACAATATTATTAATCGATTACAAAAAAAAAGGAAGAGGTTCTGAAACTGCATGTATGTGTATGGTCACCTCATATCTCTGGCATGTCTGAACCGATTTGCTGATTATTTTTCATTCAAAGTAAGTATTTGCAAATGTCCTATAAAAATTTGGTTGAAGACCTGATGATACACTTATTTTCAATTAGCGAATTGTTATTTAATTTTCAAGTCCGTCCTAAAAAACGGATACTAACTTTTGTATAACATGTCACCCTAAAAGCGAAACATTAAAGTAATGATTTAATTTTTATTTTCTATATTCATGACACCTTTGCACGCAACTAAGCTCGTGTTTGATATCTATCACTGTGATGATGTGAATTTTGCGTGCGAGGTTTCAAATAACATGAAATGTAGGAAAAATTCTGACAATGTAGCGAGAAATTTATGTAAAATGGGTCCGTAAGAAACATTGCCGTCACGAAATCATCCACTAAAACGACAACAACTTATTACTCGTATCTGAAAGAAACATTTATTTAATCTTAAAATAAGAGTTAAAATATTTTACTAATGTTCAGTTATTAAAAAATATTACGACTTAACTAAGACGATGACTTATCAATGGAGACTGTAATGTATAGAACATTACATTGGTGCTAGTGCGTTAGTATTAACTAGTCATCGCCCAGTGGCCGAAATTCGACCGTATTAACTTTTTTTATTGAAATTTAATGCCTTTGGAACATGCATACTTAATTCATACTAATATTTAAATTCGAAACTAACTCTCTCTGTTCCTCTGTTTCCTTTTCACGGTTTAACCGCCGTCTGGACGAAATTTGGCACAGAGATAGCTTTCACCCTGGAGATGAACATGATACTTTTTATCCCGAATAGTTAAGAGTTCCCAGGGGATATATAATAAAACCTATTACCACGCGGAATAATTTGCGAGCATTAGCTAGATGTAAATAAATTTTAGCTTTCTGCACCCCTTCTCCATATAAACTTCAACAATGCCAAATGTCACACTCCTCCGTGCACGCAATATGCTTATATAAAAGAGTACAAAGCTGTCTCTTCACGTATTAATATATAGATAAGTGATGAAGCGTGCATGATGTTATATTTTTTTACATACGTATTAAACACACATTTACCCAAACACGGAATTAAATTTCGGCTATTTTTAAATCCCACAGGAATTGTCATTATCCGGTTAACAAAGTATTTTGTGTTATTTTAGGACCCAGGAAAATTCAACGAAATCCGTTTAGCCGTTTTATTGTTAAGGGGGCATTATGGAATTATAAATAGCTATAGATAATGCACGGTTTTAGTGTGAAGGGGAAATAATTAAATGTTAAATCACTATCCTACAGAAACCGTACCTACAACTGGTGGTAGGATTCCTATGCAGGAATCCGTCTAGGCAGATACCACCCCAGGGCCAGTTATTCTGCCGTGAAGCAGTAGTGTGCAAACATTACTTACTGTGTTTCGGTTTGAAGGGCACTGTGAGCTAGCGTAATCACTGGGCATATGATACTTAAGAACTTATGTCTCAGGGTGATGGGCAGTATGGTGTCCCACAGAAATTTTCTGGGTGATACAGCATTTGTTATGGGCAGACGTTGCACTAACCATCAGGTGAACGTTTTGCTCGTTTCATCACTTTATCCAATAAAAAAAACCGTGCAGTTTCTGGGATGAAAAGCATCGTGTGTGTTATAGTGTTAAAGCATCATGTGTGGTAAGACCTGAGATAGCTGCCTTTATACTAAATTTCATTAGGCACTGACTATTATTCCAAGATAATAAACTCCAGGTTTTTCACAGAAACTTTACATTTTTGCGGGATAAAAATTTTTTTGTTGTCTATGCCTCTCTCCGGTCCATAAACTGTCTCTAACCAAAACATCCACTATAAGAAAGAAGGACAAACCAAAACACACCTAATTTATAGTATTAATTGGGATAGCAGGGAAGTAGGGCTATATTTCTGAAAACCATGCTATTTATAATTATGTTATAACGCTATTAGCATATAATAAGCATAACATAGCAATTGTTAAAAAAAATCAAACAAGTAGAATACGTAACTCCCCATAACATATCCCCATATGACGTTCTAAACTAAAATCTTTATAAGATTCATAAAAAAGTATAAACGGTACACCATCCATATACATTATCCATACTTGTGCAAGTGATATACACTGTATTCTAAAGAACCATATGACATAGTAATTTGATATACCACTCTTTGTTAATTATTTAAAAAAGAGTCTAAGGTTAATCTACGATCACATGGCTGTGTACTGTAACACGACAGAGAACTGTAAAGATTAAACGCACTGCTTTTATATATTAACGACTTAATTAACTGTTGTTTTAACGTCATAATGTGAACTCAGGCCTGTAGTAGGCTTTGAATTATAATTAGAGAGACAGACAGTTTTTTTTTTCTTTCTAAATCATTTATAATTAAATAATAATTAACGAAATTGGCAAGCAGACACTACTACTTTGTCTATTTACACTTATACCCGTAACAACCCAAAAGACCGTGTACAAAAAAAAACACAGCATGTTAGCTTACATAAGTTTTTGGTTTATTTATTATTAGACCATAATTTATAATAGGGTTGGTTGAATATATAAAAGTTCTTTACATTTAAGCCTCTAAATTAAAAATTGTTATAGATTAAATTTACTCTTATTAAGGTCTAATGTTAACAATTTAAGAAGCTGTAGATATCTTTTCTGTGACAAGACTCCGAATGCAGATGTACCCTAAACGAGTAATTACTAGCTTGTTGAGTCACATATTTCCATGCAATTTCCCAACGACTGACGGGTAGCCGACATTAGTGAGATATTTCCGGCATTTTATGTCTAACTGAAGCGAACTGCACATCGAATAAACATCTTGCAGTATTTTCCTCGCAAATTATATTTGAAAATAGTGAAAATCAGTACTTTATTTTTTATTTAATAATAAATTAGTGAACTAAGTTTAATATTAAGTTAAATAACACTAACTATCATTTAGTAAAATATATTCACTTAAGTAAATAAAAACAATTTATAACAACTTTCGAAGACGAAATTACTTTGAACGGATACGACAATCTTGTTGGATGTTATTCAGCGAAGAACCCTACTAATAAAATGTAACTAATTTATTACATAAAACATTAATATGATTTAATTCCATATAGGTATAATACTAAATTATTACAAATATTAGTAATTCAATTACTGTCAAGTAAATTAAAAATTATTATTAAATATTCAGAAGATGTATAAACCTCAACGGCGAGCTATTTATCACCGAAGCATAATATCGAGGTTACCTTAAATAACGCTAGATTTAACGCGAAAAGCAAACGAAAGAAGCGAGAGACGCAGATAAACTGCTACGAAATCCATTATACCCGAATCGTAAGTTTGTCAATAAGACGGCTGATTGGGGGGAGGCCTCTTCAATGCGCTGTGAGCCTGGTACTGTCGTGATTTACGGACCGGCCGCGCTATTTGGCGTTCTGCCCAAGCATCGAACCCGCCAAAGAATGCACTTTGTGTATGAGAAAAATTGCTTGGGACGCAGAAATATATTGCATATCAAAAATAGAAATATGGTTTATTTTATTTGATTTCGCTACTTAAAGCTCCTTAAAGCGGGTAAGGAAAATAACAAAATTTATTGAAAACAGAATTATTATTAGCAAAAAATACAGACAGCCAGTATTTAACAATATAAATAACAGCAGCGTGTAATATAATATTACTTTATAATAAAATTTGTCAGACTGAAAACTCACAAATTAAAATTGGTCATGAGCTGAGCCAACGATAATGCACAGCGAGATTATCTCACGCTTACTATAACTATCCGTTAGAATAAGATGTTGTTTCGCGGGTGAGTTGCAGCAATAATGAGCCGGCAGGTCGCCCTGCTATCGTATAACATTTAAAACGGCAAATGAAAAAGAATAAAAAAGAAAAATTAATAATATTAAACATAACGCGCAATCCTTTCGTGCAATCACAAGTATTACACTTAATTACATACGTAATAATAAGTTAATAATGATTTATCGGATATTGTTTTTATATAGTCTTTACCAAAAATAAACATGAAAACTCTTTTAAACTCAGATTGCTGTCTATTGCAATTTTATTACGAATGTGTATTCATTAGTCAATAAAAATGTTCTAGTATGCTTCGCAAACATCTTTACTTCTGTTATAAAATGTTAGACGTCTTCGCTTTCAACGTAAATGCAAACCAGTAAAATTGTTTTAAGACGTAAATATTAATTTAAATTGACAATGAATCGGCTTTTCAAATACAATATTTATCAATAATTAAAATGTAAACTTACACAAAACAAACTTATTTTCAGATAACAAAATGAACGATGAGCGCGTAATCTAGATATAAGCATACGCGGATTAACGTCTGAAAGATATTCTTACAGCCCACGTACATTATATTGTATGGCTGAACACGAATGTGTAAACCGCAATTCGCTTCAATATACATCCTTGTCACTCGCAACGGATTACGCGCAAGAGCAAAAGGGAAGACGTTTTGTGTGAACTTACGTAAAACACATGCATTATATTTACCATAAACTGGGATTTATGTGGATTGTTCCGTGGCTTAAAATTGAAAAGCATTCAATTACAGACGAGTACTCTAAAATATTATACAATACATTCATTACAAGACTGTGACACTTCTAAAGCAAACATTTCACATGGACATTGATAGCAAAATTTGATACTAATACAAAATACAATTTTTTTTATAGGAGAGGGACAAACGAACAAGTGGCTCACCTAATGCGAAGTGATCACCGCTACCCATGAACATCAGCAATACCAGAGGAATCGCGGGTGCGTTTATTATTTTTACTACACAAGAGTCCGACTTTAACTTCAAATTTATGGAGTGCCTATTGTAATCCCTTTTGAGGTTTGTGTAGGTAATATTTTCTATGTAAAGACCGTGAAGGTAAATTGATTTCAATGGCTGGAGACCCGGCATCTTTTGGACGGATACTAATAACAAGTCAAGCGTGAAGGGCTTTCGCTGTGGTAATATAGTAACATAGAATAAAAAGATTATTTACAGACCGTTATAAGATACCCGGCTATTATTGGACATTAGGTAAGTTCGATTTCAGTCTATGACTTATTAAATCGTTTTATTGCATTATAAAACAGATTGACAGACTTTAATTTCGTTATTATAAAATAGAATTTACTATTTTTGTAAATACAGAGATACCTCGAACAAGTAGTTCCAGTAAAGTTAAACTTTTAAAAGATATCATGAACGACAAAATAATGTACTACCTGTCCAATGTTATTCTGAAATGTACAGTAGTATTATATATAGTAACTGATTTTATAGTTTTAGAACCTTATTAATTTACTACGAACAACTTTGTTTTTTTTTTATAGGAGAGGGGGCAAACGAGCAGGCGGCTCTTCTGATGGTAAGTGATCACCGCCGCCTATGAACATCCGCAATACCAGGGGAATTCCGAATGCGTTGCCGGTTATATGTTATAGCAAACATTAAAAGTAAATAATACTATTTTCCACTTGCTCGCCAGTACACGCGGCACGTAATCTCCCTGCAAAAGTTTCGAAACTGATAGCGCCCCTTGTGGCTAAATTCGGCGAAAATTGCACAATGCTTAGGGTGTGTTCACTAATGCTAGCTGTCTTTGTACAAACGTACTAATGTTACATTTATGGCGCAAACATGTGTTTCTTCCGACATATTTCTGAAATTTGATACTGTTAACACAACGTCGGTTTCGTCTAATTACAGATACGCAATAGGTAATAACTTATTTCGATTGATTTATTTGCTTATGCAAAATAAGCAAATAAATAATAATATATAACTATTTTTGTTATGGCTAATTATTCAACCAGTTTACGTAAATTATTTGTATACTTTTTATCTGTCACCATTTTGGGCATGACTTTTGGGAGCCTTGTCCGGTATTCAAAAAGAAGGAATGAATATTACTATGGAGTTTACTGGTGGTAAGATTCCTATGCAGGAATCCGTCTAGGTATGTACCACCCTAGGGCCAGTTATTCTGCCGTGAAGCAGTAGTGTGCAAACATTACTGTGTTTCGGTCTGAAGGGCACTGAGAGCTAGTGTAATCACTGGGCATATGAGACTTAAGAACTAATGTCTCAAGGTGACGGGCGCAGTGTGGTGCTACACAGAAATATTCTCAGTAACACAGCATCTGTTATGGGCAGACGTTGCACTTACCATCAGGTGAACGTTTTGCTCGGCTTGTTACTTTATGAATAAAAAAATTGTTGTTTGTTTAATAATTATAAGTTCAACCTATCACTAGTCCACTGCTGAACAGAGGCACAGATTGCCACAAAAGTTTGTAGCTCTGACTTTGGGGTGAATTTGCCATAGTTGCCATGGTTGCCAACCCGCCAGTTTCTTTATTCAGACGTTCCAGGAGGATGCTGCTGCCTGCTCATCTCCCGGTTTTTATTTTTCCTTTGTCGACTTTTACCCACGGGATAAGCAGGGGTGACAGGTTCTCTTAAGCCGCCACCACGGTGGGTTTTAACACTAAACCTACCAGAGCGGTCAAATTACCGCTTTTGAGACTAATCAAAATTTGTTAGAAGTAGGATTTTGTAATAATCCATAACATGTTTTGTTTAAATTGACATCAGTTCTTATCTTCAAAGTTTATATATTGATCTTTGATGTTTAATTGCCATACTATCTTCTAAAAAGCTTTACCATAGAATTATAAACATAAAATGTTTTTCATAAATTTCGATCAATTATATACTTTTACACGCCTACTGTTAAAACATGGTGGACGCTGTACAATAGCAATCCCATCATTAACTAAAATCTCCATGTGTAGAATGAACTAGAAAATACAATTAAAACTGTATTACGACATACATTTCTAAAAATAACTAAAAGTTCCTATCAGAATTTTTCGGTCTTTCATTACATATTACAAAATCGAAATTCAATACACTTACGAGTATTAACAACGCTGTCAGCAGCAATGAAATCAAATTAAAATACAGTATAACAATCGTTCGAATTAAAGATAGATAATTAAATAAAGCAGAGAAAGAACCGTACGCAATTATTTTATAAGAGTCACAACGGTCAATAAATCAGCAGGGAGAATCACCGGAAACCGCTCTGAAATGAAATACGTTGCTACATAACGAATACTTTTCTAAGATATTTTTATAATCACCGTAGGAATTATTCTATATGTCTCAATTAGTTAAATGCAGTTCGCCCGTCGGCCTTTATAGCCTCGTCGAAAGAGACTCGGGAGCAGAAGACCTACAACGCCAATGCCAAAGACCATGACTCGTCATTCGGCATTGCGCATGCGGCCACTGCAGCACTGTATTACATACAGCAATGTACAGGGGAGAACCTCGGCGTGGACCGCTGTCGGTGTGCAAATCTTTTGAGATGTTTTCTTAAGGATGTTAAAATTGCAATAATATTAAAATCAAATTATTATGAAGCAGCATTGCAGGTAGACGGGTGTAAGTGCGACGTCTGACCATAATTCGTTTGATTGCGAAATAACAGTCTGAATAAAGCAAGACCTAAATTATCCAGACTAGTGACGAGCAGCAGCGTCTAAGGTGAGAGGCGTATGCCACTGCCAATACGCCGGCTAAACGTGACGATTACATAAAATCCTCCTTGGGGAAACTTGGGCCTATGTCCTGCCGTGGACATTTAACAAGACGATGATAAAGAAGAAGATGACGTCTGCGACATGCACTCGATTATATTATTATATTTTGAAATGCAGATTTTCAATTGTTTAAATATATTTCACAAGCTGCAATGATTGCGATGCTGACGCAATAATTTTCAGCGTTAGGAAATCATTTCTCTTATCCAACGTTCCCATCTCGTTGCGTCTTAGTTAGCTTAGTTGAGTCTTAGGTTTTCTTTTTCCTTTTAACTTTATAATTTTTTGTCAATGACATATATTCCACAACGATATATGAAAAAAGAAACACAAAAACAACGGTATTTAATTATCGTTATCCCAATATGCTGCCGATGGGTGGTGGCCAGCAGAGTAGAATAGCACCTACCTCTTTCCTACCGAGGTGTCGTAAGAGGCGGCTATGGACAGCCTTTATTCGTGTAGAATAAATAATATATACAATGCTGTGACTATAATGCTCGTGGGAACCCAATGGGGAGCATGAATTTTTGGAATCTTACCAAAATGGCGACAACGTGGTTCGCCACCCGTCACGTCTCGTTTTCTGAGGGGGCGATAAGTGAGCTACATGTCTAGCCCATGCTTACCCCTTATATGGGAAGAAGGCGTGACTATATGTATGAAATCTAAAACGGACAATTTTAGGTACTATTGTAAATAACCCGCTTTTTATACAGCGGCTACCGTTACACTCCATTGTGATATTAAATTTTTTTCGATTTGTCAGCAGGATCGTGAATGCGTTAGATGAACTAAAACACAATAAACTCAAGGAAATTAATTGAGAACTTACACATACTTTCCCCAACATAGCCATATTCGATGTAAAATAAATGAAAAAGCAAATAAGTAAAATAAACTATACCATTTATCATTCAACAAAGATTGGCAATCTGACAGAATCTGTATCGTGGTATATTCGACCAAATCTTCGCAGATTCATTGTGAAATAGACTTAATCAATATCAACAAGAAAATTGAAATTAAGGAAGAACTTAAATAAAAATATGTATGTAATAAAAATTTATATTAACTTTGAAAATCATTTTTATTGTCAACAATAATTTACGAAAATAGTTTTACCGTTTCTTTAAACGCATACCGGTATTATTTCGATTTTAGGAAAACAATATAGATATACAGCATTAACTTGTATCAAAAAAGAGTTAAGTACGCAATAGTATGATATGGAACGTTTAAAACGTGGTCTCGGCATACAATTCTCTTTGTCCGTCTAATAATATTAATGTTATTAGAGACTTGTTAGTCGTTAAAAATTCAAATGTTTTTATAATACATACGTCCAAATTAAGAAAGAAAACGTTGAATTAACCAAATGAGAATTAAAAGTACTGGGCTACATGACGTCGTAGCAACAGATAACAAAAAGATATAACAAATGCAATGACTAATTCAAATAAGTCGCCAACTTTTTTAAGATGTACGAGTACACCCGAGTCGTCTGACTCACAAAGTTACAAGCAAAAAAAAATGTCTGAGCTCAGTGCTCATTAAGTCCGTACTTATAAACCTTTTCTGTACTGGATTTCACAAACGCTAACCCCGTTCAAAGCCACAAGCGGGTGGATTCATTATAACGCATTAGTTACGACCTCGTAATTTAAATTAAATTGAGATAATTTTAATATTAGTAATAAAATACCATTCCCATTCAATATTAGTATTTTATGCTATTTGAGATTATTATTTATATATCTGTTAATATTACTACTCATATTGTCTAATGACTAATTTTTTTTACTAATTTATGGCGATAATAATTACGCAATCACTGTCAATATTTAGCTACTGCGTTTCAAACAATGCAAAACTTATAATTAAAATACGTGATTACTTATAATAAATAAAGAAAGTCAAGTGCTAGGAAACTCGCGCGTTGACGTTTTTGTACTATACACATAATATAAGACTACTTATTTTTGATTTTGTAACTAATCCGGGGGAGTAGTAAATATGAATTATATATGTACTGAAATAACAGATAACGATAATGTTAACTAGATTAGCTCGCGACTTTGTTGCTCTAACAACAAACCTTATTTAAGAGTTGTTGTTCATAATCTGTACTACGAGTATGAACAACAACTCTTAAATACATTACATTACATATAAGAGCATTTTAAATTAAAATCCCGAGGTGACAGATTTTTTTTAATATCAGATATGTCAGAATAGCTTAGATAAAAGTAAAAGTATTTATAACAAAAAAAAATCGAAAATCACAGTCATTTCCATGTCATTTGTATGTCATTTATGATATGATTATAATAATGATGACATGCTGTGACAGAGATTGCGTTGCGTGAACTTTAGAATTCGTGTCAATCAACGACTCAATGCAATCTCCCAGTAACGAATACCGAATAGTTTCAAAATGTATGGGAATGGCTTTTATGGCTGCCCAGTACTTGTGGAAGGGTTCAGATGTTTTTTGAACCCCTTTCCTCCTGTTCAAATCTCACGTGATTCTACCCCTTGACTTGTTACTGGTGGTAAGATTCTTATGCCAGAATCCGTCTAGGTAGGTACCACCCCAAGGCAAGTTATTCTGCCGTGAAGCAGTAGTGTGCAAACATTACAGTGTTTCGGTCTGAAGGGCACTGTGAGCAAGCGTTATCACTGGGCGTATGAGACTTAACAACTGATGTCTCAGGGCGATTTGCAGACGTAGCACTTACCAACAGGTGAAAACATGCTCGTTCTAATAAAAAAAAAAGACACAGGCAATTTTATATATAAACTAAATGCTAAAAAATATGTCCTAGATCGTAAACAGAACGAGATGGTAGATTCTCTTAAGCAACCACCACGCGGGCTTCAGATATTTTTTATATAATATATTTGAAATTTAAGCGTGATGTTATGACAGTTATGAATGGACTTGACAGAAAACGTCTAAAATGACGCACTAGCCACCATTAACAACTGCAAATACTAACGTGTTTCCGTTCTTAGATAGAAAATATTAATAATATAAAGATAAAATCGTGGATTTGAACAATGAAAATTGTTCACATTTTAATTATTAGTAATTTTATGCATTGCACAAATACTACTCCATACATTTTTGGACCATCTCCTTTGTCTGTAACTATTATATTCCATTACTTCTATAGGCAAGTGTTTTTTTTCTGACAAGGACTTTGAAGCAACATAAAGTGGTATAGTTATTGATCACATCTATACCACTTTATGTTGCTTAGTCGTTATAATGTGACATTATAATTGTAATCGTGCTGCTCGTGGGAACGCAATGGGCAACATTTTTCTAACGTCTTGTTTCCCGCGACGGCGAAAAATGGGCTAATTGTGTGGCCTCTGCCTACCCCTTTTATGGGAATAAGGCGTGACCTAGTATGTATGTATGTATGTATGTATGTATGTATGTATGTATGTATGTATATATAATGTTTGTTTTTAACTTTTTTTCATATTATAATAAGTCAAACCCTGCATGCACACTGGGACACACAATTTAGAAGACTTGTAAATATTATACAATAAATAATAATATCTTACTTTCCTATATTTATGCCGTGTGGTGGCGGCTCGTTAAAAGAATACAACCACTCCATCTCATCCAATCGATCTCGTAGAAGGCGAGTAAGGAGTTAAGCTGCACTGTGCACCCAACAGCGCATGGTGGCGATGGGCTCACCACCTATCACACCAAGTGCATTATATTGTTTTGGTGAAACGTGGATTGTGGCAGTCATCTGTTTTTGCAGTGAGTGCCCAGTCTCTGACTACCCCTTATGGGATACAGTCGTGATCTTATGTATGTATGTATGTAAATTACTATTTGCATAATGTACAATGTACAAATAAAATGGATTTATGTCTTCTGCCATTATCGAAAAAAAACCATTTTTTCTTGTATTGACTTACATAACAAAATATGAAGTTAAATTTTTCTGTCTGTCGGTGCGATATAACAAAAAAATATTACTACATGGATAGGTACCTTCATGAAATATACCTATAAGGCTTATTGACAGAAACTCGGGCACCATCTTATTGTTTGTTTCATCTTAAATGATTCTAAATTGTTGTAATCTTAAGTCTTAGTACCTGCACGTTGTATACAGCATCTTAACAAATAACACTGTGGTCGCATAATGGATAAATTTCGATTGTCAAAATCATCATGTGCTACAAAATAGCAAACAATTAGCAAAAAATTTAAATTACACTAAATGTATTTCTTAGAATACAAATATTTTTTAAGTACAATTTTGTTAGCACAAACAGATACTTTCGGTCAGAACTCGTTAAAATGACAAGAAGGCAAACATGTAGACTTCCCTTTTCTATTCTGCTCTAACACCTGGAGACAGATGTTCTGTCTCGTTTCCTCTTGCGTTTCGCAAATATCTCGTATATTGCAATGTATTCATGCTGGTAGGAAAAAATAATAATACCTGCAGGGATTTTTAAAGCGATTTCAAAATATACCACATCTTAGTCTTATTTTTTACGGATTAGATACAGTTTACAATTAGTTTTAGGAAAATTAAGCTATCAATAAACTAAATATAATTTTTAAAGTAACTAAGCATATTATATATATAACATATATAACGCATGCATATTTATGATTAGAACTGTTTAGTGAACATGAACACAATTGGTACCTATATAGAACGTTTTAACGGCAACATATCTAAAATTCAATCGCAATATAAAATGTAAATATAATAAAATGTGCAAACAAGAAGACATACTTACATGAAAAACAAAAACAATAATGGAACAAGCCGAAAACAAATAATGCTTCATGCATGTACACACTACAACAGCACATTCTACGCTGTTATCGCAAGACTAAAGCGAAATAAATATCCTCACCGTTCCCAACTTGATCTCACGATGACTGGCGACGGCAATCCCAAAAAGACACAATCCATTCAACACTTATAGAGCACTGTATTGTTAACACTAACACTGGAGTGGGGTACTGGCACGATCAATGCACCATCACTACAACACTCGCATCCCGGTGAAGATCCCCGCACCAGACACACCTACGAAGAAACAAAAGGGAATATCAGCATACACTGAGCACTGTAACACAAGTAATAGGGCCACATAAGCAGCGTACAAGGTACAAGCTACGCGTAACCAACGTATTATAGTTTTACAACGAACGCGCGTCACTAACGCACGCCGAACGAATACTGACTCGAGCGAAGCGACCCGACGGCCAGAAACGGAATTCAAACCGCGATGCTCCCCGCACTCCAACAATCATTTCACGCTTCACTAAGTAGAAGAGTAAAGTGTAAAATTACACGCAAATAATGCCATGCCTCTGCATTTACACTAATGGACACACTTTTAAATACCTCGAGTCGTATATGCTTAATATTACATATTAAACTCTGCCTTGATTGCGGGCACAATTAAGCTGTTAACTCGTGAAACTCGAGATGATAGATGATAGAGAAGATGTTAGTCTCATCTCATAAAATTTTCCGTATAGTGCACGGGCGTTATTGTGCCGAGCGTCCGTTTCGCATTCGTAAATCTAAAGATGAAAAGAGATAGATGTCCCACAGCGAGCGAGTACAATATAGTAAGTACCAGGGCCCCAGGACTACATGTCAATGGCTTATTAAAAAAAACGTCGAAATACGATTATATTAACACTACACAGACAATAACAACTAGTCCCTAGACGAATTAATAGATAATTATTTTAAACACTACTGGGCTGTGTAAGATTTTATGCATAGCCTCAAGCGAGGCTGGCATACGGTTTTTTTTTGGTTCCATGTGTGCGTGAGTCCAAGAAAACATGTGAGATAATAAAAAAGTTATGTTTATGCGTTCGACTCGTAAAGTTTATTTGTGTAATACATTCCTTAAGCAAACGAATAATTACTCGGCGTTTTATAGGTGGTTACTGCGTTCGGTTGGATTATAGACATGAATTAGTGTATTCTGTGTCTTATAATAACTACTGAATAACTTGATATGTCTGAGAATTTAATCATTCCTCAATATGTGTATGCATCCGTTTTTGTCCATGATAGTTCGAATTTCAGCGACTGTTAATGTAAATATTAATATTGAAAGAATAAAAGAACAATTTAACAAAAAAAAAAACATTTTTAACATAGCCTTGTTCATAATCAAAGTCAAAGGACGATTTTATACATTTTATGATATTCCATGTGCTCAACAGCAATTGTTTCACATTCGTTATATTCATAAACTTGCTGTGCGTGTGATATCACCATTTACCTTTAGCCAACTTTTACAATTTAATTTTTTTGAAACGGCAGCAACAATGTTACTAGTACCAGTAAAATTTACTTTTTTTAGTCGCTATTCAAAAACTGTATTAAAGAATGTATGTAATAATTTGTGTAAAACAAAAAATGAATTTTTTTATCTGTATTCAATTGTTTTATCGTAACAAAAAGGATTAATTTATATCAGCAGATTTATATCACTTCACATGAAGTTATTTTGGGGTATCTATTTTAAATCTTACTTCATATACTACGACCACTATATGAAAAACATTAATTGTAAAGCTCAAATAAAATCTCACTGTATAATATTGTAAATGTGAAAGTATGTTTGTTTAGACATATGAATTTTGGCATATAAGTCAAGTATGTCGTGGTATAGGATATAAGATGGAATAGTTAAGAAATTTTTATTTGTGTCCCGAAGTAGCTCTTCGGGACATAAATAAAAATTTCTTTATCAACATATTTTAATAAAACAATCCGTAAAAGGAACATTTTACAGTCAATATAAAACAGTATGAGCATAAGAAGTATAAACAAAAAGTTCAGTAACTAATTGTTATCAAACGAAGTGATTTGTATGGGATAAACTTTTGACTGGTACTAGGATTCCTATACAGGAATCCGTCTAGGTTAGGTGTGGTTAGTGGTGTGCAGACATTACTGTTTCGGTTCGAAGGGCACTGAGAGCTGAGAGAGAGAACATCACTGGGTATATGAGACTTAAGAACTAATGTTTCAGGTTGACGGGCGCAGTGTGGTGTCACACGGAGGTGTTCTGGGTGACACAGCATTGGCAGACGTTGCACTGTGAGCTAGCATAGTAACTGGGCATTTGAGACTTAAGAACTGATGTCATGGGGTTACGGGCGCAGTGTGGTGTCACACAGAAATATTCTGGGGAGCACAGCATTTGTTGTGGGCGGTTGTTGCACTTACCATCAGGTTAACGTTTTGCTCGTTTCGTCACTACATAAAATTAAAAAAGGACTAGGGCCATAAGGAGTCATGGCACCCAGATCCCAGTGACTGGGAAGCAGCGTCATTAGTGCGAGAGTGAATTGCCGTACAGCATGGTGAGCGGGGGCAAAACTTCCATTTAAGACCGATGTCCAGCAGTGAACTTCAAAACACTGAGGAAGAAGACTTTTTGCACGGAAATTTTTACTTTCCTATAGCGAATGGTAGTAAACTCTTTATACTGTACCACAGACATTCTCAAAATACATCCGATACTCAAAAGAAATATTTGTCATGTCACTGTCATGTATAATAAATAAGATATTTTTTAACATATTATAATCAAGTATTTTTACTAACAGGTAACAAAGTTTTTTTTTATTGTATTAAGTGACGAAACGATCAAAACGTTCACCTGATGGTAAGTGCAACAACCGCCCACAACAAATGCTGTGCCACCCAGAATATTTCTGTGTGACACCACACTGCGCCCGTCACCCCATGACATCAGTTCTTAAGTCACAAATGCCCAGTTACTATGCTAGCTCACAGTGCCCTTCAAACCGAAACACAGTAATGCACACTACTGCTTCACGGCAGAATAACTAGCCCTGGGGTGGTACCTACCTAGACGGATTCCTGCACAGGAATCCTACCACCACGAAAAGTGTTTAAATAACAAACTTTTTTAGTGTTTACGAGTAGAGTAGTTTATAACGCTTTTTCACCACAATCATAGACAATAGTTATTAACTTAGTAGAACCGCACCTTGCTTCGATAAAATGCCGCCGATATATTAATTAATGTAAAAAAAATAAAAACTACGACCATTTGTTATAAATATCCTTTCAAGCTTCAAAACGCATATTTTTCTACGTTCACACTATTCGCTTTCCTTTTGATAGAATGCTCCAAGAGATTTTTTACTATGTATAAATATATATTTAGATTTATATTTTAGATGTTTGAGAAGCAGAAATATATTTTCCGATATATTTTAAGTCGCAATACGCTTCGCATTGTAGGGGCGCAGATATTCCTCGTATTCTTTTGTTAGGATCGCTACGCGACCGGCTCTTTGTTATTTCTGTTATAGAACGACTGAATAAGAGAAGCCGAATTATTATTCGAGAGGTGGACGAAGTATGATGAGTAACTTAACTCATAATTCTATTTAAAAAAAAAACGTTATAAAGATACACCCGTTACAGTTAGATATACACTAGAAAAGTTCAGTAATACATTAAAAAGTTTTTTTTAATAAGTCCACACGATTGCAATGGACCTTGTAAGTTGCTTGGTGTAAAAATAAAAGAATTAAAGAGAACACTCATTCCCAACTAGACAAGCAATTGAATGGACGAAACGTCTATTGACATTGTAATCTAAAGCTTGGCGGCGAGACCATGAGTCAGGGAGCGAAGGGAGCCAGCCATCTGGCTTTCCAAGAAGCGACCTTATAGCCGCCGGACGAGGTAGCGCTTTCACAGACTTAACCAACAAAATGTACACAATGGAGTGTAAGAGATACCGGAAACTATAATCGAAACGGGCTTAAAAGTAATAATCTATTAGTTCACTATCTAAATTCGTGCCAACTTTTAAATTGTCTCGGTTACGATAAGTCTTTGCTAAAAAAAATCTGACCAGTAATTTTTCTAACTCATGTTTGTCTATAACTCGTACTAATGTGGCTTAGCTCGTTGTTATTATTATTACTAAGAGGTGCCATGTTACGGAAGTATTCATAGATGTGATTTTTTTAGTTTATTTTAAAGGATCTCCGTCCCGCCACTTCCAATGTTATTTTTATAGAATAGGGTAGGATAGGTGATGGTAAGTGATCAGCTACAAGATTAGCAGATGCGTTGCCGGCCTTTGAGAAGTACTCGTAAAATTATTATTTTTTTTGTTTCATCCACAAAACCATTCTTGTTTCGTAAAAAAATAATATAATTTTAGTATGTAGAATTTAAATGAACAACCTATTTAGTAAAATCTAAGTCTGATTAGATTTTACTGTGAAGATTTCGGCTACTTAATTTTAATCGACTAGTAATCCGTCAGTTACTATTAACGTGATGACATCATTTAATCAACTCAATTCCATTAATAGTAAAAAGTATTTTATGTACATACTTTTTAATTTTGAATTAGGTTAATATACTTACTTAATTATTTTCAAAAAGATCACCAAAAAATACACACAAACAAAAAAAAACATCGTGCTTTGCGGCTTCAAAGTCACCATCGATATTGTTAATTCACCGGGGCGACAGCAATTTGTGCAGTATAACCACAACTGCAACGCGACACAGGGCGATCGGGGCCCACTCACTGACTGATTGATGGCGCGGTGTCAATTTTATACTATTATTACGGATGCCTCCATGAGATTTGCATTAAATTATAAAGTTAATTTTAATTATGACTACGATTATTTCTTAAACGTTATTAGAATGAATAATATCTATCAAGAAAATTCTATTAATTTCATATTTAATATGCATATGGCAGAATTGAATTTGAATACTGTTTTATCAGCTTTTAATCGAGGCACGGTAGTTATTATTTCTATGAAATTTCTATCTAACGTATTGATAAAATATATTTGTCCGTCATCTCAATTTCAAAACAGTTTGTATCTTCATCAAGTTAAAGCGATTTCTACGCTTTATAAATCGTGATTAATTATCGATAAGACGGATGTATCGTAAGATCGTCGAGTTAAGTCAGAATGCGTGGGATCCAATAAAGAAAAGCAACAGGCGTGATTAGCATCGCATTTGTCTCGTATTAATTTACAATGCTGAAAACGCTTTAAAAGGCACAGTCGGATTAATTTCGTTTTATAGTATTTAAACTACTGCGCCGGAAAATGATTGTTAGCGATGAAGTGAAGCGTCCGACGAATTATGAACGCCTCGAACAATTTGAACAATACATTGCGACCCTTCAACATCGCTCCCCACGAACGAAGCGTCGCTCAACACATTTATTATTCTCAAAACGTAAATTTATATATTTCTATGGAGAAATGCACAAATTGTTTTACATTTATCATAAAGATAATGTTAAAGTTTGAAAGCTTTTAAGTGCTGGATGAACTTATCTTTTAACCAATAACAAAAAGTTATCTTTTAACAAATTTTAAGGACAACAACGCACACACTGTATTCATAGTTTTATATAGAATGTAATAATAACTTTCGACACCAGTGATTCATTGACGTGGAAGCCTACAAATATTCTGCTCATAATACTATGCAAAGCATCCGTTATCCAATTCAGTACTTATAGCCAAGCCAAAGTTTTACGTTTCTTATTACCTTAATAAATACTTGGCGACGTTAACATTAAACAAGTACCGACGAATCATACATTAATATGTTTTCACGACATCCCATTATGTAAAGGGATAACCAAATTTCGTATTCATGTTACATTACAATGTATCCGGCGCGTTTACCCTCCTACCAAAAGTCGAGTCGACGCGGCATCGACGTGGGGACTCCATAAAGGTCCATATAGAGCCCTCGGTACAACGAATCGCTTGCCTCCGAACGCGTTTGATCTTACTTTTGATATAATATTTATATTTTTTTGCCGCTGAGGCCGAAATCCATTTATTTAGAGCGGAATGAAATATGAGAGCGCGTTGGAGGTTTAGCGAAGTCGCTCCGTGAGGGCCCGGATCCCGCCTGTCGGAACGTGAATAATCACGAATTCTATTAAACTTCGTCTTAATCTTATTTTATTTATGCGAGCGACTCTCTTTTTTACAGCTTACTTAAGTTTTTGAAGCACGTATTGCTTCGTTGTTCCGTTGGCTGACAGCCGCGTGAAGCGTGAGAAAATGCTGCGTCCTTTCATGAAACTAGTTATTACCGGACACTAAAATACGTACATAATGCCTGCAGTTTATTATTACGACTTATGACGATCATTGACAATACAATACTTTACCACAATGGAGATAAAACGTTTTGTTTAATGTTTCTACACGTTTAAACAAGCATGAATAAAATAATAGTAATATTTTCTCTTGTTTATGATTTGACAACAAAATGTAATGAAAACCACAAGCCTCGAGCATTATAAATGGCTCATTCATACTTTT
This sequence comes from Luehdorfia chinensis, assembly GCA_019845155.1. NCBI lineage: Eukaryota > Metazoa > Arthropoda > Insecta > Lepidoptera > Papilionidae > Luehdorfia > Luehdorfia chinensis. The sequence continues at coordinate 4,415,934 of JAHVAK010000012.1, read as the reverse complement.
AAAATTAAATTATCAAGTAAAATCACGTCACATATAACTGTACATTCTTCTCTTCATTCATTCAGAACGAATGCATAATAATATATTAATGTAAAACAATAAATATGTAAAGTTATTAAAGAAGCTGTTTTAAAAGCTGTATGCTATTCGAGGCATCCAATTTTAATTAAGTTTTACGATATCAAATTTGGTACAACAACTTAAACTTCAAAGCTTAAACGAGTTCGTATTTAAAAAACGATTAGAGGCGATTCCTGTATTCGGAGAATCGAACAATAAACATCGCATGTGAACGTTTTTTACCGGTTTTATTAAAACATCGATGCAGCTTTTCTTTCCAATCCTAATTCTCAATTAGGCGTAATGCTTAAATTTAGAAGCCTTTAAATATGCAAAATTGAAAATTTTCGACATGAAGCAGGTACCCAACGAAAGTTATGAAGTGATACGAATTTACTAGATCTGTTTAAATGTTTTGTAAACGATTTTAAATGAATCAATACTAAACATGAGTGTTCCGGGTATATTTTTATGAAGGAAATCCCTACATTTGTGTACTAAGAATTTTAGATAATTTTGGTATAAATCTGTTTAATTGAGTTCTGTTATATAAAAGGATTTAAGTAAATAAGTCATTGACCTTGTTTAATTGAAACAACGTATATTATCTATATCACCCCGTAATCATGTTTGAGACAGTAAAATATTATTCAAAGACGTTCGCTTGAAATCCATTAAAATGAAGGAACACACTGGTCATTTACTTTGCAAAACACTAGACAAAAAATCGTGATCGTTTGATAATCGAGTCTATATGAATATCAGAGTGCACCCACGCGTACCGACTCCGCCGAGAACGACATTATTAAGCCAAATCGTTCTCTTTAGTTTTATGCTCGCCTCGTAGCGACCTAATAGATGCGATGGCGGCGCGCAGATAAGGCTCATAAAATATGTTTATCTCTCTCACCGAGATAAAATAAAATAAGAAATACTCGTATGTTTGATATATACTTTCAACCTTGATGCTTTTTCTATTTCAATAAGATTAGATAAGAAGCTTTACAAAGGGCTCGCATTATTCTGTTTTATCTCGCTTTTTATGTTTACAGCAGCTCGTAACAGATAAGTATTGGATATCATGATTATTTTATACTAAAGTAAAAGATATCCAACCGTCATTTACTATTACTACCATACTTGTTCTGTAATCCCAATGAATAGATATATGTCTGTCAGAATTTAGATATAGTCGAACGTTTCGTAAATACGATTTCAGAAGTAACATTTGAATAGTCGGCAAATTGACACAATACTGCCACGAAGAAAGCTGGAAGCTCGAGTAATTAGAAGTGAAGATGTTCATTGTGAGTCCATCTCATGCCAACCGCAATAAGAAGAAAATAATGGCAGCAGTTTCTATTACAGCATACCCCGTACGAACAAAAGCAATTTGTGTTCGCACGAAGTGGCCCCGTACGTGCATAGCGTCGTAGGTGTTTATTAGCGCTTGCTAGTTAGTTACGACATGTAGGTAGGTAAGGCGACGTGGAGTGCGGTCGGCTGAGCCGGCCCGCTTCGCCCCACGAGTCACGACCCTCCGAGGTCACTTGATATCGTTCCGCTAATCTCGAATTCTCGACACTCGCTACACGTGTTCCCGCGACCACACTGTTCGATCTCGCTCTAATAAATTAATCAGCTTCGGGAGAACCGAAACATCCAATTACGCGAGGTTCACGAGATAAAGACGTGGAATTTCCTTTACGGCGTTATGAGCGCTCGGCTAGTTGGGAACAAAGTCACATTTGGCTGTTATCCAACGTCACTTACATTACAGATTTAGTATACAGCGGATACAAACTAAGCCACCGGAAACATCGCTTCGTCTGTTTTGTCAACTAATAATCCGACTAATTTTTTCTTTGATAAAAGTTTAATAATAATAAAATAATTGTTGACCAGGATATTAATAAATTTAAATCGTCGAGTACGCAAGGTTTCGCCGACGTGTCTAAACGTTATTGGCGACGATCCAGAAACATGCTCATCATAATCACGCAACATAGAAACATTATTTTGTGACAAATTCACAGTGTACCATATAATCTATCAAGGCTTCATGACTGTGCTATCCTCATAGCATTTGCGAGACAATTTACTCCATCTGTAGGCCTTTTCCAGGTCGTTAATACGACTTACTTAACGATTTGTTGCTTTATTATAGTTAGTGGTTTTGATGACTATAATTTTAGCATTGACTCGTTATTCAAAGAGAGACAAATGCCCCGTCGATTTGTCCGGGCCGACATCACGGCATTCCCTCATTAAATGTCCCCGAGCGCTGTAGTCCCCTTGCCGCGCGATTCGATACGATAATCGATTTTATCGAGGATCGCTATAAAATAAACGATAACGGCGATCGTTGTTATGTTTAAGTCGTGTCACATTCCACGCCTCGAATCAATCACTGTGTTATTTCAACATGAGAATTTTACTGCGGAATGAAATAATGGCTCTTATTTCTTGGCAGCAACGGCAATGTCACAAAAGCGGAACAAATTGACGCAGTAAAACGGATCTTCATACATTATATGTATGTAAATATAATTTTCTACATTCCGTACGTTCTTCGTGTCGTTTAACTTTAAATAAGAAATTAAATTCTTCTAGCTTCTATCAGAAAAGCTTTAAGATCGTAGGTGGTGTAAACATTTTCTGAAACCACAGTTATAATGAATTAACGAGTACATTTTTGTTTGAGCACAATAGACAGAATTAATGATTAAAAAATAAAGTCGAAAGCCGCGAGCAAATTAATATTTCATAAACAAGAAAATATGCTGTAGCTCTCCATTGTTCTCCATGGTTATTAAAGTAACGTAATAAATGAATACACTCATTGTGAGAAGTAAATTTGATTAAGTGAATTGAGACAGAAGATTGAAGTACATAGTTTCTCATTCGAAGAAAAATCAGATGGTTATGTAGAGTTACACAAAGTAAGGACATTGTAAACCGTTCATCATAATCGTAATATACACATAAAAATAAAATTGAAGTATCTGTTTGTGATTGTCGGATTTTTTTAGTTTTTTTCCTATTTGTTTTCTTACAAAATATAACTTAAGATTGTCTATCTGCCCAACAGGGTTTAACTTAAAAAGTAATTTTTTACATGATATTTACATCGAATATAAATAGTATCTCTAGAACCAACTAAGTTATAGTTACTACGTAGTTACGTTAGTTTTACTAAGTAGTTTCATTGTGATCTACTATAACCTAGTAAACTTAGAAATGTATTTATTACTTATCTGTTTACTTATATGAATTATATAGTCATGTTATTATCTCGAAAATTCCAACATCATTATCATTTAAATGCATTAATTATCGTTCGTAAGTTAGTAATAAAGTATAAAATACTTCAAAATTTTTGAATTTTATAATTTTTTTTAATCGATTTTTTTCGTGTTTTGTATATATGATACTAAAGTTAATAAAATATTTTTAAAATAAAATTTAGTAGAGTCGCATATAATACTTGCAACGTACAAAATCTCTCATCGCAATTCGTCAATCAATCACTTTACTATCGATTTTTACACAGATTGTATTTTTATTGATACCACGTTTTCAAAGCCATACATAATTATGTAAAATAAGTACAAGCCAATAAGTGCTTATGTTTAGCAGTGAAGTAGTGATAGGCTAAAATGTCACAGTGCCAAGTACAAGTCTACTCTAATTTTTACTGAGTTTTATAACCTGCAAGGCACTTACACGCAGTACAAGTTGCCTGGCAGACTTCATACGTCGTCTATTTTATTACCCTTTCATGTAGGTTTCCTCACGATGTTTTACTTCACCACTGAGCATATAATAAATCAGCAAATAAAATTGCAATACATCTTTAGAGGCGCCGGCACCACGGCATCGAACCAAGATGTGGTATTTGTCAGCTACTACATTTTTTTATAACCTACTAATTAAAGAAATAAAAAAATACAGTCATGTTACGATTATCCAGTCTTTAGTGGATATCAACAACAAAGAAAAACTCGAATGTGCGTTACAGTTGTCTTAAATATTTCCTTACAAAATATATACGTACACAAGACCTTTTCGCGAAGAAATACCCTTAAGAGTCAACGACTTATTAAACAAAAATAAATGAAATAAATAAATAAAAGCGTTTAAATAAACTACGAAAGTCAAGAGAAAAAACCTTATAGTGATTAATTTATTAATGGTATTAAACTCTTCATAAACATTATTCGTTGATCACATTGATTAAATTGGAATTTATTTTTATATAACAACATTTTTTAAACGAAAAAGAACATTTGAAAGAAAACATAATTTCGGTATACCTGTCTGCTGCGACAAGGGTCTGGATTGGAATCCTAACTAATGCCATAATTATGCGACACATAAATTAATGTTTTGGTTCTGTATGTTCCTGTGATGGTCTCGTATCTCTGATACTGCATCGGACCTTTCCTATAATCTAATCGCATTAACGCTAAATAGCATACGAGAAGAGTTAGGCCAATAAGTACCTACCTGTTTGGGCTAATCTTAAAAGTCAAGTTTAAAAAGTCATGCTCAGAATGTATACCAGGAACAAGCACAAACTAATACAATGCGGGCAATGTATATGCTTTTACAACAAAATCCCAGAAAGTGCTTCAATCAAAAAGTCTCAGTTTTTTTTCAAGACTTTATAAAAGGGACTTTATTTGCTATAATACCTTCAGAAGAATACATGGATGATGATTATCCCTGAGAATGAGGTGATCGCTGCTAAGCTATTTCTACATCTTTATTTTTATTATGCTGTTGTACTTTTGAAAATGATTAACAAAAAATACCAAGAATGCCTGCCGCTGCATTATAAATGCGAAAGTAACTCTCTCCGTCCCTATGTCTGTTTGTTACCTTTTTATGGCACAACCGTTGAACCGATCTTGACGAAATTCGCCACAGAGATAGCTTGCATCCTGGATACGGACATAGGTTACTTTTTATTTCGGAAAATCACAGAGTTCCCACGGTATTTGTAAAAAACCTAAATCCACGCGGACGTAGTTTACTGGTGGTAGGATTCTAGGTAGGTACCATCCCAGGGCCAGTTATTCTACCGTGAAGCAGCAGTGTGCAAACATTACTGTGTTTCGGTTTGAAGGGCACTGTGAGCTAGCGTAATCACTGGGCATATGAGACTTAAGAACCTATGTCTCAGGGTGATGGGCACAGGGTAGTGTCACACAGAAATTTTGTGGTTGGCACAGCATTTGTCATGGGCAGACGTTGCACTTACCGTCAGGTCAACGTTTTGCTCGTTTCATCACTTTTATGCAATAAAAATCAGCTTGTGGCCTGTGCGCATGTGCCCGCCACAGTGCCAGTTATGGTACCTTCAAGCGGTGTGCAAACACTGCGTTTCGGTTTGAAAGCCAATGAAGCTAGTGTAATTGCAGGGCATAAGATACTTAATAATTGTGACAAATTCGGAAGCAATCAACTGCACAGAAGACCTTATAGTGCTACAGGTATACGCACAAACACAGAGGCACTCACTCCTCCTAATCTTCCCGCGACAAGATCTAGGAGGTAGGCTAGGACGCAAGGCCAGAGACACGGACACAATTACAACACAACCGGACCCAAAAACAAACAATTTCTGTTGTTGCGCAAATGATGGTACCAACTGGGATTCGAATCCAGTATCCACGGTGTAGAAGATCTCTGACCACGCGACCGCGCGGATGTAGGGGCGTTGACTGACATACCGCCTTACAGGTGAACGACTTGCTCTAACTTCCGTAAAAATAAGTTTTAAGCGTACATACATAAAGTCACACCTTTTTCCTATATAATGGGTAGGCAGAGGCTTTACACGTAACGCACTTTTGTCCTCGTGGGAAACGACACATGACGTCGCCGCCATTTTCGTAAGAGTCAAGAAAAATCTTACACCCTATTCCGTTCCCACGAGCAGTATAGTGACAGCATTGCATATTATGGTGTTGTTCTGCACGAATAAAGGTTGTCCGTACAGTACCTTAGTCGTATAAGGATACGACTCTGCGGTACGAAAGAGGTAGGTGCTATTCTACTCTGCCGGACACCGCTGAACTTTTAAACAAAATTCATATTTTTGTTACAAGCTTTTATTTGTGAGGCCTATGTCCAGCAGTCACAATTCAAATGTTGCCAGGGCTATAGTACTTGCCAAAACAAATACAAGTCCAAATATGACAGAGCTATATTGCTTAGTTGTGGAGTTCCTAAGGCCACCTTCTGGCTAATGAGCCAGGAGGAGCTCTTTGGTACCATATTTATATTATTTACATTGTCACCAAAGATAATTAGGTACTTATGCCAAATTTCAGTTCGATGAGTCAAGTAGAACTGGCGCAAAATTGAGCCCTCGCATACCAAATAAAAATAAATAAAAGCTTGTAAAAAACTTGTTTTTAACCACTTAATCAGATCAATCAATTAGTGACTTTTAAATGTATTTTACCGTCTAATCGATTACTGTAATCGAAGATCATGGTCCCGTAAGAAAAGTAGTAAATTCAGTTACATAAAGTCCCGCTGGGTTTCTTACTGGTTCTTCCTAGGACAGAGGCATTTCTTTGCGAACCAGTGTAGCTTAAAAAAATGACGTTCAATGAGTACTATGTAAATGTAATAATCTATATTGAATAAAAAATATTCTATTCTAATAAAGAATGTATGGAACGTCAAGGAGATTATCAACTAATAGTTGTCGTTATGACTACGACAACATTTATTTGGTTGTACATAAAATGGTTCTGAATTTCGAATTTATTTACCTACATTTTTGGTTTGGTAATGTTCCTAATTTTTAATAATCTGTATTCTATTTTATATCATTCATTAATTATTTGGTGACTTGGTGACTTATAACTGGAGATTAAAAAAATAAATCTAATGTGATGTCGCAGGTTCGAGCCGGTCATTCGACTTTTGTCGTGAACAATCTCTTAGCACAAGCTTTTATTCTTAATTGGAGTAGTTAACAGTAATATTAGTAATATTAATAGCATCTCTAGCAGCATTTCTGTTCAAAACTGAGCTAATAATCTTTTGAATAAAAATCTTAAAATGTACACGATATGTGCATGTTTTACTAGATTGTAGTAGGATTATTGTGCATATTTTAGAATTTTGTTTCCCAATACGACATGGATAACACTTCTGAAATTAAAACATTACAGTTTTATCATATTAGTCAAGCATATTAGTCATTACATAACAGTTAGACAACAATCGACAACAACCGACTGAAGTGATATTTTCCAAACTGTTTCACAAACATTCTAACAACTGTGTGACCTAGTGGTCAAAGTACCTGACTTCAATGACTCGGGCCCCTGGGTTCGAATATTTGTCCGACAATATTTGTGAAAAAACTCAGATTTTCTGCTCTGGTTGTGCTGTAACTGCGAAATTTATGTCAGTAAAACGCTCTCTTAATACAAGAGAAATCCTAGAGTGGGGCGTCGTTTTCTTTTTAAATTGTATTCGAGGAAAGAACAATTGTTATAAGACAGCAGGGGTTTCCGCTGATTTGAAGAACGAAACCATTTTCTCGAAGCAAACGTAGAAATGACTTGCGACGGCCAATCAATCGCAATCTACAGTCAATCAAAATTATTTTAAAAATTGAGTAACTATTTAATCTACACATTCGCTCCGCGTATCAGATTGTTAGAACTTTAAAATAGATAATCGTTCGAAGTCATTAAGATAGTCAAGTGATTTAAACCGACAATCGACTTTATCTGTATTAGAAATAAATTACATTCCTGCCGCGATGATTAAGCATTGTGTGTGCCACCGCTGTGTAATTATTTATTCTCTGTCGTATAACAGCAATACACTGTTCATAATTGAATTTAAAAGTGAAACCTTATGTCACAATTTCACAGTGAAATTAATTTGCTATTGAAAATTAGTTATGTCCCAAATATCCAAATAAGCCTATTCGGAAGCAAACATTGTTACGTTTAACTAATTTGCAAACAAGCCATTACGGCGCTACAGCCAAAAGCGCGCCAATAGAATTAAAATACTATTACGCCAATACAAAGTTGATTGAGTTGGGGCGAGGGCTAGCTTGGTTAACGCCAGTGTGCACAGTACTCTCACCCTAAACGTATCGTTTGGTGTCCCATTTTTAAAAAGCACTCTACTTTGAAATGAAACTTTCTGTCAAACAAAACAGAATACTTAAATTTATAGTTGATTTTTTTTTAAATACGCCAAAATTTCAAATTTTTCGTATATAACAAAACGAACAAAGGATGTAAAATACCTAAGTATCATTAATTTAGGCATTAGTACGTTATACGCAATTTTACAAACACTGATCTATTAAAAAGTTGTAGAGGAGTTACAGTTTACAAGTCACATTTTACAATTTGCCCTTAAATTCAGCGACAAAAATCGGAAGACAGTAACATTGGTGTTAGTACGGACGCCGCTTGCTCGCTCCGCTCTTGTAATTTGATTTGGAGTGGTGCGGGGAAAGAGGGGAGTGGAGCACGCTGGATCGATACAGCGAAGGGGGCGCGCGGGGGCACGCTGCGCGGATGGAGGGTGGGGTGCGGGCGCAACCACCGGGCGCGTGTTGTTATGGAAACCAAAGCTACCCGCGCGCCTCCAGATTTTGTCGCTTGCTTGTCCCAGTAAATTAAACAAAGAGGATCACCGATATCATTTTCAGGTGCTCCCGGACTTTAATGGAGTTGATTTATGTAATGATAATGTTCGTGAATGCCAGTTATCCGCGCCTACTTATTACTACGAATTTATGAAAGGGCTGTAAGTGGCTGCCTAATCAATCATAACGAATGAATGGAGGCATGCTTATAGAAATTGTAGACATCTGACATTTTATCGTACATCCTCGTTTCTTTTTTATATTTGAGACTGATTAAATAAAAAAAACTATTTCGTTCAATTACCTTTGTCAATAAAAAATAATCGAGAATCGGAAATCAAAATGCGATGAGAAGCGATAACAGGTTTTTATAAAACTTGTTCGTGAGAATTATTCATATTCATTTCCTTGAACTGAATACGGTTTTTACCAAAATTTAATAATTCCATCTTGTTCAAAATTGGTTCAGTTTATTTATTTTTACATACAGACACAAAGTCATATAACTAAATAGATCACTAGAAAGTTATATAAATAAATAAAATGCTTATATTAATAAACTGTAATAAAAATAACACCCGGCAACAGCGTTCCTATGCGGTCACCCTGCGGTTTAGAGGAATTAAATGCAAATATTGTGTACACGATTCAACTGTCATTATTGCCCAAGCTAAGTACAAATAATAGGTATTTATACTCAAATGTTCGTTGTGGATTGCGATTTATACATAAGAAGTAATTGAATGTTTATCCTTATAATTAATAATGTTGTTCAAAATTTACAGATTAAATTACAAATAATCGGTTTTCATATTCAAATGTTTGCTATGGTTTGCGATTTATACGTAAGAAGTAATTAACTGTTCATCCTTATAATTGATCACGTTGTTTAAAATTTACAGATGAAATTAATATTTCTATATTATTAAAATGAATGTAATGGCTTCTTCGACGATAATTAGTCCCTGTATTCGAAATAAATTAAAACAACGTTCATCAGCCTCACAAAATTTGTGTTTTTTTGTATACAATCTGTGTGTTCTTTTGTAAATAATTATAAAGCTGAAAAACAATTTACACGATCAAAATATCAATCTAAACTTGTTGCTCTATTTACACATTGAATTTTTACTAGGGAAATAGAACAAAATATTTACCTGCACTCTGGGAATATACGTTGCGGGGCCGCCGCTGGCAAAATAATAATATAAGTGGAAAAAAGGAATACGCCGGTTACTACTTTTTTCAAATATATCTTATGTAATACGTTATGTTTAGTTTAGATTTCTTTAAAACCACGGTAATTGGACCTCGTTTCTTGGTATTAACTATACATACCATCACAATTAGCAGAACGTTAAAAAAAGGCAGAGTACAGAAATAATAACGTGTATATTAAAACAAATAATAATCAGACGTGAAGTAACAAACTGTTAAAAATCGACTAAGAAATTTATAATGAAATTTTATTAAAAATAATCAAAATAACAAAAAAACTCTTTTTACTCTATTTAGTGGGAACACAAACAATTTTGTAAATTAAAGATTACTAAGATTTTAACATTAAATAAATGAAAGACTATTAGCGTCTGTTTCCCCCTCGTGCTCTAACGTTTCCATTCTTCTGGGCATGCTGCGAGTTATGTTGTCTATTGTATCTTCGAACAAGCTCTACCACTCTTAATTATTAAAAATTAAAAAATTATTTAAGTAATGCATTGCTTAAATTTCACTCCATCGACCATCACTAACTCCGTACGAACTCCGAAAGTTATCCCTCCCCACAGCATAACTGAGCCGCCCCCATATGCCACCGTATTTTCAAAATTAGTCTGAATGTATTGTTCTCCTTTGCGTCTCCATATTCTCTGCCTTACAACGATCTGGTTTAAGAGCACTCTACACTCATCTCTGGCTAGACGACAGGGACGTCTCAGCACTCCCTGACCACGACACGGTCAGTCACGATCCAGGCTACACTGTACACACAGGAAATAGCTTTAATATAGCACACACCACGACTCGCGACCGCCGTAGAGAGCGGCGCGCAGCAGTTGACAATCACACCGCGTACACACGATACACCCGTATTCCAGGGCGGTTCTCACCGCCCAGAGTTACAGACATACAAGTCGACAGTCCGAATGGAGGCCCGCAGCCTCCCTCGGACGGTCATTAGAGGACTTAAAATCATTTGAGATATTCGAAATCGCGCAAGCACGCAGCGACCGCGACACAGTCCGAATTTCGAAGTTTTTGTAGGAGTTTATTTAAGTATTTATGTTTGGGTCAAACCAAACCTGGCACGCGGGCCCCTGGCTCGTGAGCACAGTATACGATGAAGCTGTAAAAGCCAAGAAGGCTAACAGCAATTACATCACCGAAATCATATACTCATCTCTGAAAAGTAGCCCCCATTGGTTTATGTTCCAAAAACGATGTTCGCGTGCAAAGTTTAACCGATGTAAACGATGGTGTCTGGTGTCAAGTTTTAGAGCTTTGGCCGGTACATACGAACCTATGTCCACTTCTTCAAATCTTCTGCGAACTGTACGGTCTCTCACTCGCAGTCCTCGCAAGACTTCAAGCTCAATTCGGGCCTGCACAGCCGTTACCCGCGTCATCATCCCTCTTGCGATTTTTTCTGCCTCCTCCTCACAAGAGAATCAGTCAACTGGTACTATCGAATACTGCGATGAATCGTTGAAATTAATTGCTGCAGTCTGGCGGCAATAGATCTGTAGGTATGACCATTTCTTCGCATTTCAACTGCTCTAATAATCTCTGGTGGTGTTCAATCGAGCATTTTTAGTTTATTTCAACTAAGGTGACACGAAATAAATAACTTTTACTAATAAAGTTGAGAATTAATCGAATTTACCACTAACAAATTAGTATTACCGGGAAACAGCAACAAATCGATGAAAAAAATGACCGTCGCCTTGTGTTCCATTTTTAAATTAATGTTCTAAATAAAAAGGTAACATAACATAACTGGCCAGTCTTATTTATGAAATATAATAAAAATTATGTTTTTATTTGTGATCCGCTAATTGTGCCGGTGAGTGTATATAATAAAATGGAACGAATGTGTGGCGGCTATATGTCTGCGCGAAGTTTTACAGTTCTAAAATAATATTTAAAATAATAATAATGTGGGATGGTATGCCGACTAAAATGATTCCTGTGGTCGTATCTGCAAACGGGTTAATCCCAGTCAGTCTCTTCTCTTGGGACATCTGAGACGACTGGGACTCCGTGACGGGACCCTCCTTGCTCAAATGCAGAAGGCGGTGCTTCTTTATACGGTCCGCATAGTCCGCCGGGTTCTTTCTCCCTAACCCTCGGCCGTTTGGTCTCCCCTGTCGTGGGCTCCCGTCTGGTTGGCTTTCATTTATATATTTTATTGTATAGTATTATGTTCGCGTATGTCTTATAATGTGTTATTTATTTTATCTTATTTTATATATTTATCTATATATTTTATATATTTATTCAAATATTCCAACCAGGCGAGAAAACTATAAAAATACCCCAATAAATAATAATAATTCTTTATTTATTATTCTCTCACAAGGTTTAAGTACAAAGTTATGTTGTTACTAATCACCAGACCCTCGTCCCTTTTAAGTAATATAATATCAGTTACCCTAACTATATAAGTACTTGAACGCGATTACTTTAAAAAGACTACTAGGGACCTGAAGGGGTCCTAAGTCGCACTGCTGAAGACGTCACAGCATGCCGTACTTGATCAAATATGGCGGGTAATTTACGATTTACGATAACGCAGCTTTGTTTGATTGAATAATTAGATTCTAAAATTCCAATATTAAATGTATTTATTTCTATTAAAATAACTAAGATCAAACAAAATGTAAATTACAGTTATTTTAAAAAACTGTATCCAATAGACTATTTAAGTAATAAAAAATGAAAAAATAAAGGTTGGTTTGCTCCGTAACTTTTATTTATAAAAAATTATTGTTTATGAATTTCCAAGCGAATTTATAGTTTAGTTCCGTTGAAAACAAATATGGTTCTAAAACTTTATTCATTCCGATACGCAGACTGCAGTTTTGTGAAATATGTAAAATATTTATAAACACGCGCTTCCACTTTACGAGCCGACCCTACTGTCACATGTGACAAATCATACCGACGAATGTGGAGAGGAGAATACACAGCATATTTTTCTTTTAAATCGTGCTGTTATATTTGTAAGTAAAAATGATACATCAATTTATCGCGTCTGAAATTCAATAATGTATAGCTATCAATTTAACCAATGTAAAATATAAAATATATTAGTTTATGGTGATTTATTATAATATAAAAATATTGCAGAAGAGTATACTAATTTTCTTTATCGAGTTAACTTACGTGTTTCAACTGGTAAATGCAAAGAGACGCTGGCTGGCTGGAGGGTCTCCGTGGTGCAATTGAATAGGCTCATTTAAATTGCCTAGACTGGGAGATAAGCAGACATAAAAGGGCGGGCGATGATGCTAATACAGTGAACTTAACCTGGCCGGCGGCACCTTGCGGCGTCCTGCCAAACTGGTTCCGCCGCCGACCTTCGTACCGTCTCGCTCCTACGCGTTCATGTCTCCCTGGTAGAGTCGATCGCTACGCACGATTGGTTTCTATTTCAAACATTAAAATTGGAAAATCCAATTAAAAAAAAACATTGAGTTTATAAACACTAAAATGGCTCAATTTTTTTTGAAGGATTTATTTTTATACAAAATAATAAATGTCAATATTCACGTATTAAACTTAGGTCTGTGATAATAGAAACAAAGTTAATTTGCTAATAACCCGCGCAATTTGAAGTTGGACTCACACTTCGAATTTGAAGAGAGAATACTCATCATTTTCATTTAATTTTCATGCCTATCGTAAATAATATTGTAAATAAATTACATTTTGTTTCTTTACCATTTCAATGGATTTCTCCGCAAATTGAAATGTATAATCTGTCATAATTGTGGAAACATGTTAACTATGAGAAACATGAATAGAGCGTTATGAACCATTTAATTTTACATTTGAACAACTAACCAACCAACACTTTGATTTTTAAATAGTTAATCGGGTCTAGAACTGTATTTTTATTATTCCTAAGTGTTAAAGAAAAATTAACATATTTTTGTAAGAAACTAGTTAACTATTAGATTCTACTCGCAAGTAAACTTAAGGTGACTAAAGATGTCATTAGTGCTACAATAAGTAAATTAGGCTTAATTTAGCACTAATAAAAAGAGAATAAGACCAGTAAAAGACGCGGCAGTCGCAACCTCCAACCAAAGTTACATAAAGCGCCCCCACTATTTTCAGTCGGGTAATATTTAAGAATTTAAATAGAAATCATATCTAACCAACCACTGTGATATCCTCTAGGCTAAAGATTCCCAAGCCCGCCAACCCGGACATTTTTACAGAACACTTGACTATCCATCCGGAATTTATTGCGTAACCTTTTGCTATCACCTTCTGATATAAAGGAAGACCGTTTAATGTTAACAAGTGTATTTACTTTCCAAATTGTCGCGGGACACCTATTCCGATTCAACGGAACATAGTTTGGGAGCCCCTGTTCTAGGCCAATAAGAACCACGTCTTCTTCCGAATTCACAATCAGAAACCTGCTCTGTATAACAGAACAGTAAGTGTAAGCAAATACCTTGGGCCACGCATTGGTTGGTCTCAGCATACCGGGCCCAATATAATGCTTACGCTACAAGATCAAGGACAATCACAATTCATCCAGACATGGAAACCAATAACTCGCGTTACAATGATTGATTTTAGCTGGATTCGAACCCCAAAACATGATTCAGCTGGCAGGTATGATGACCACCAAACCACACCGTCGTGATATGAATAGTAGCTGTAAATAAATAAGCAGGTACGAGTATGTTTCACATTTATGACATGTTAGAACTCGTTTATAATTTTGTTTTGAATGGATGTATAGACTGGTGTTGAGTTATAGGACAATAATGTAAATTATAAATAGATTTTTACAATTTTTAAAACGAGTTTTGTTGTACTAGTTTTAGGATTCCTATGCAGGAATATTTCTAAGTAGGTTTTTCTTTATTATTGGATAAAGTGATTAAACGAGCAAAACGTTCAACTGATGGTAAGTGCAACGTCTGCCCATAACAAATGCTGTGTCACTCAGAAAATTTCTGTGCCCATCACCCTGAGACAAAAGTTCTTAAGTCTCATATGCCCAGTGATTACATTAGCTCACAGTGCCCTTCAAACCGAAACACAGTAATGTTTGCACACTTCTGCTTCACGGCAGAATAACTGGCCCTGGGGTGGTACCTACCTAGACGGATTCCTGCATAGAAATCCTACCACCAGTGAAAACCACCCCAGTTGTAGTTATTCTGCATTAATAATGCCTCATGATGACGAGCGTAGTATGGTGCCACAGCATGTGTCATGGGCAGGCGTTGCACTTACCATCAGGTGAACGATATGAACGTCTCGTCAATTTCTTCCCTAAAAACCATTTTTTTATGTATAAATTTTAGAATTGTTTCATTCATTGTTGCTTAACAAATTTCGTAAGCAGAAACTTTCCAACGGACACTCAGTTATTGATTACTTAGTCTATTAGACGTAATGGAATTTCCAACATCGCAGTAATCAATGGGTTATCGTGCCTGACAATTTGATAAAGTGCCGCGATTAATAATATGTATATAATATAGTTTTTGCCTGTCTGTTATCTTTTTTTATTTATATCCAACATTACAAAGTGAAAGCGAATGACAAAATTGGCTAATAAACTTTGACAGGTGTAAACTGATGTAACGTAAATATAAATAGTATAAAAAAAATTGCATAATAAAAGTCAACGAACACCACTTAAAAGTATGTATTTACATTATAAGTTACACCGGTACAGGTATTGATTTACGTTATTAAACGTATACCGGTTGAGCTATGGATCCTGAGTTCCAAACCGCCCTTCCCTTTTATCATAACAGTTCCAGTATCATACAGAACTTTTATCCGCAAACTCCCGTCACTACTGGTGATGGGATTCCTATGCAGGAATCCGTCTAGGTATGTACCACCGCAGGACCAGATATCTGCCGTGAATCAGTAGTGCGCAAATATTACTATCTATCGGTTTGAAAGGCTTTGAGAGCCAGTGAGATCACTAGGCATATGAGACTTAAGAAGTGATGTCTCAGGGTGACGGGCGCTGTGTGGTGTCACATAGTAATATTCTGGGTGACACAGCATTTGTTATGGGCAGACTTTGCACTTCCCATCAGGTGAACGTTTTGCTCGTTTGGTCACATTATCAAATAAAAAAAACCCTGTGACTTGAGCCAAGTCTCTTATGCTCGTTAATTTCACTGGCTTCAATGACCAACTACCGTAACAGTAATGCAGGCCACGCTACTGCTTGGCGCATAACTGGCACTCAGGTGGTACCTAGACGGGCGAACTACTGCATCCTAAATCCTGCAAGCAGTCCGAAGTCCTAAAACCAGCAAAGTTTTCATTCGCCTTTCGATACAAAATCAAAGTTGAAATGAATATGAAATCTACACCGGTTCGAAAAACAAGACCTTTTTAGAGAAGAACCAACAAGAAACAGTTTTTTTATTCATTGCCATATTACACAATGTCATTTATAAATTACATTAATTTATTACAACATCCATGTTTGGTAGCCAAGTTGGTTTGCAAGAACAGAGTAAGAGTTATTTTATCACAACTTTGTCCTCTACGTAATGATTGATCTATTTTATAATACGCTTTATCTAATAATATCTTCTTGACAAGTTTTTTTCAATGTATGTCAAATTTTTATGTTACAGTTTTATGAAATTTTATTATAACATTCTATAGATCCGATCCATTTTTATTCTTTCTATCGGGTATAAAATTTAAAAAACGCTTTAAAGATGAATGTGATATCGCACGATATATATCGTTAAAGCTAGCTAAAAATGTCTAAATTCGATGTCGATTTATTTCCGCATTGTGTACGATGAAGTGGGCGTGTTATCGACGGGATCAGCGCTCTGCGGCCAAGCCCTTGCCATACGGCCACGGTCGAACAATGCTATTACAGACATATCTTGCAGCACTACGTAATCCAATGCTAACGTACTTTACAAATAAAATATGATACGGTGACTTCAATCGGTTTCGATTTTCTATTGGCTAAATGTTAGTGTTGCAATAAATAAACTAAAAGCCTATTTAAAGTATTAACAATTGTAATTAGCTATGGCGTGATATCAATCTTGCCGAGTCTTAAGCATTGAAACAGATCGATTTAATTTTGCGTAGTAATAAATATTTTTTTTTTTCGCGGGTAGGTGTGGAATAAGCAACAGCTGATTTTGAGCTCCCTATATTTATTTGTTTTTTAATTACGTTAATAAGTATTTTTAATGTTTTATAAGTTCAACCAATTTCTTAAGTATTTTTAATAATAGTTACTATACTATTATGATAATATAAAGTAGTTCAAAAACTTACATACACCTTCCCCATAACTACAATCTTGTGAACACTTCACCTTTTATTACTCACTATTTGGATAACTTCCACTTTTAATAATGGCTAATGTTCCTGTTGTGGAGAATATGCATAAAGAACTGGAAGCTGGCTGGGCACGGAGGATGGCGGAGTTTGAAGAACGTTTGAAGGCAGCATCCACCCCAACAAATCTGACTCTTGTGCAACTTCGTGATGAATTTTATACATTCAAGGAAACGGTTAGTTCAATGCTCATCTTCTTGCAACAGCAGGTTCGTGAATGTACAAATTATATTGATGCTATTAACTCGCGACATCGTCGGAAAGCTCTCCTCTTTAATGGCATTCCTGAGGCAACTGATGAAAAAGCTGATTGTGTAATACTCCAACTGTTGCACAATAAAATGGGTCTCACTCATATAACCGCATCATGTATCACACAGGTGCATAGACTGGGTACCCTACAAAATGATCACCCACGCCCTGTTCTTGTTTATTTTCATGCCCATCAAACTAAGAGTGAAGTTTGGAATGCTAAATCCAAATTAAAAGGCTTGTTTGCATCAGTTTGTGAATTTCTCACTAAAGTGCGACAATCCATTTATAAGAGAGCTCGGAAACATTTTGGCATAAGGAATGTGTGGACTCTTGACGGTACAATCTACATTAAACATCCTGGTGGCCGGACAAAAATATTCACTGACGAAGAGTTGGATTCCCTGATGGTAAAGTTTCCATTGTGTAGCCCTTCTGCTGGAGCTGGTGTTGCCACCAAAACAATTGATGTTGCCACTGATCGCTCAAAATCAACTCAAGCGCAACAGAGCTCGTCTAGTGCACGTCAGAAGTCTGATACAGTTCAACGTAAGGATGCTACTCCAGTGATCCAAAGTACTGATGCCAAGAGGTTGCGGCGGTTTGCAGTCAAGAAGTGACACGTTGCGGTAATACCCTTCGCATTTCTTGATTGTAGGGAGTTGTATTTCCCTGTGGTGCCTGTAACCATTCTCTTTTTTATGTAAGTGCCTGCTAGATTAAAATTTCTGTATGCTTTTTCACTTCTGGTAGTCTGTTTTACTTCATTACATTTTCGCAAACTTGGATTGTATAAACTGTTATATCATTACTCTATGTTACTTTTATGCACTTAAGAAATCAATATTACTTGGTATTTTTTATTATTTAAACCTGTTATTTGTTTACAAATTGTTATTAATAGCTAGATAATGTCGAAAATAGTCTAATGTCAAAATGTCATTCAACACCAGAAGCAGGCACAGATCCTAATTTATTCTGCCTAACTTTTTAAACTTATAATTAATATTTATAAATGTGCAAATTATTACAGTAAACAAATCTTTTCGCTGTCGTTGTAAGTGTCATAGGCTGTGTTGTTTTTATTCAGCCTTCTAAACGTTGCCTGCAGTTGTTTAATTTTGTTATTGAAGATTTCTCGACTTTGAAATGTTTTAGTTCTTTAGTCGGATGATATTTGTAAAGTTTTTATTAGTTTAATTCCTTTATTTGTGTTATTTCTTATACTTTTAACTTCGTGACTTGTTATTAATTCGTGCTATGTAAAAATGTAAAACAGTCAGCTTATGGGATGGTGTTTGTGGGTTATATGTTTTTTTTTTTATTGGTATATTAATAGATTTTTTTTTTCCTTTTTTTTATATATTCATAAATATATATTTTATATTTATCTATATGTTATCAAATAATATGTCTGATGCTGATTCATTTTATTCAGCCAATGATTCAGACGCTTCTTTTATTTCGTGTGATGGTTCTCTAAGTGATAATACGCCTTTGTTGAACAAGCAATTGAATGATGCCTTCTCGAACAGCAATAAACTCCTGAATATCTGCCATATTAATGCTCAGAGTATTCCAAGCCACTTTTCTGAGCTAGAAGTCTTATTAACTTCTAAAAAGGTTCACGCATTATTAATTTCTGAGAGCTGGCTGAAACCATCTCTACCTTCCACTTTATATCCCCTAGCAGATTTTGTGCTCATCAGAAATGATCGTGTTGGTAGGAGAGGAGGCGGTGTCGCTGTTTACTTACATTCATCTATTACGTACAAGTCTGTTTTGACGTCACCGTCATCCTCCTCGACCACTGCAGAGTTTCTATTTTTAGAACTAGACGTCAGAGGTGCAAGGATAATTCTCGGAGTTGTGTATTGTCCTCCTTCCATTGATTATTTTGCCACTTTAGAAGCAGCTCTTGAAAGCATTGGGTCTGAATACGCACATTGCATGATCATGGGTGATTTTAATACAGATCTTTTGAGGGAATCATCCCGTTCTCAAAAACTTCGTAGTATCATCGAGTCTGTCAATCTCAGCATTCTTCCTCTAGAGCCAACTCACCATAATATCGACACTGATGACTCTTTGATTGATCTTATCATCACTGGTTCTACTGATCGTGTTGTAACATATGGCCAGCTTCCCGCTCCGGGCTTTTCGCGTCACGACCTAATTTATGCCTCATATAAGCTTAATCCTCCTAAACACTCTCCTACTACTTTGAATTTACGTAACTTCTCCCGACTTAATATGGATAAGCTTAGGAGTGACGCTTCAAACTTAAATTTTAGTCCTCTAGCGACGGCCTGTACAGTTGATGATAAGGTATCTTTTCTCAACAATTTAATTCTTAGCCTATATGATGCTCATGCTCCTATCCGTAAGGTAAAACTTAAGCGACCCCCCGCTCCTTGGATGACTGAGGGTGTACGGATGGCAATGAGAAGGCGAAATCGGGCTTTCCTACGTTTTAAGAGGGATCGTACTGATGATAATTGGTTATACTTTAAATTGGCTCGAAATAAATGCAACCAGATGGTACGTAATGCTAAACGCCGATTTATCCATAGCAGTATTGTCCATTCTTCGCCAGCTGAGGTTTGGAAATTCCTTAGATCTCTTGGGGTGGGTAAAGCATCCACTATGGATTGCGGTCCCTCTATTTCTTGTGATGACATTAATCTCCACTTTGCTTCTGTTACTGCAATGGACTCTGAAATTATTTCTCAAACAATAGCTTATTTAGCTTCCCTTCCATCCCCACACATTCCAGTCTTTAACTTCTCACCAGTGGATCAGGATGAGATCAAGAAGACTATTTTCACTATTAAATCTAAGGCCGTGGGTTGCGATGAGATTAGTAGACTTATGATATACAATATTTTAGAATACATTCTCCCCGCCATCACTCATATCATAAATTTTTCACTCGACTCAGGTCATTTTCCAGTAGTCTGGAAAAAGGCTTATGTACGTCCTCTTCCTAAAGTATCCAACCCTACACTTCCGTCTCAATATCGGCCTATATCCATTTTACCTTTTTTGTCTAAAGTTTTGGAATCCTGTGTATACAAGCAAATCTCCACTTTCTTATATAAACATAACCTACTGAGTACTTACCAGTCTGGGTTTCGCCCTGGTCACAGCACCGTCACAGCTTTATTAAAGGTCACCGACGATATAAGACAAGCTATGGAAAATAAGAAAGTAACTGTGATGGTGCTTGTAGACTTTTCTAATGCTTTTAACACAGTCGACCACGATATCCTTCTTTCCATCTTATCCCATCTTAGATTTGCACCCTCGGTCTTGGAATGGTTTTCTTCCTATCTTCGCGGGCGTCAACAGTCAGTGCGTGTAGGCCATGATTGCTCACAGTGGGTTGATCTGAGATCTGGCGTCCCGCAAGGCGGTATACTATCTCCAATATTATTTTCAGTTTTCATAAACTCTATCACCTCGATTTTCGATTGTTCGTACCATCTGTATGCTGACGATCTACAAATGTATGTGCATTCCAGTATTGACGATCTCCATAGCGCGATTGCCAGACTGAATACCTGTTTGATAGCCGTATCTGACTGGTCGTCGCGTTTTGGAGTATCTGTTAACGCGAATAAATGCCAAGCAATTCTTGTAGGTAGCTCGAGATTGTTAGGCAAAATTGATATAACTGGCTTACCCTCAGTACATTATAACAGAGTATTGATCCCGTTCTCAACCTCGGTACGGAATCTCGGGTTGTACATGGACAACTTGTTAACCTGGGGGACACACGTCACCCATATAAGCCGGAGAGTCACTGCCACCTTACAATCCCTCTACCGTCTGAGAAACTTTCTCAATTTTCAGACCAAGCTTATGCTTGTGCAATCACTTGTTATACCCATGATTGATTATGCTGATGTATGTTATCCAGATTTGAACCAAGTGCTGCTTAATAAACTAGAGCGCCTTCTTAATAATTGTATCCGGTTTGTCTTCGGTCTCCGCAAGTATGACCATATTTCTGAATATCGGTCTCGCCTTAAATGGCTCACTATCAAACAGAGGCGCAACTCTAGAATTCTCTATATTCTCTACTCCATCTTAAATGATTCCACTTCTCCTACTTATCTTCAGAACAAATTTCAATACGTTTCTTTAACTCATGAAAGAGTTCTTCGTTCCGCTTCAAATTATACGATTGCAATTCCTCAACACTTCTCCAAATTCGTTGGTAACTCATTTATCGTTCAGGCTGCACTGCTCTGGAACTCCTTGCCCGATGACATTAAAAAAGCCCAAAATAAGATCAGTTTTAAGAGGTTAGTACGGGAGCATTATTTTAAAGATTTAATTTAAAATTGTTTGTGGATTGTTTTTTTTTTTTTTCAAATTTATGTCGAACCACCACGTATATTTATGTATATGTATGTGTGTATGTATGTTAGTTTATATGTATGTACATAGTTATGTATTATTGTTTATTTATCATAATTATATATTGATATGTATTTATTTATATGTATTTTGAGTATTTTATATTGTATTTAATATTTATCAGTAGTCTTTAAAATGTAATTTTTAGTTTTTTTAAGTTTTACACCTGCCACATTGTTTCGCTACGCCTTGGGTTGACTGGCAGAGAATGCCAACTGGCATTAAGTCCGCCCATTGTATCCTTTAAGGGGAAACAATAAAGTGTAAATAAATAAATAAATAAATAAATAAATACAACGTCTATTAGACCCTTTTCACATAAGCGAAATCAGATGCATCATACATGCATGCATCTTATAGTTTAAAACTAAAAAAACACGCTTGACTAGCAATGAGAGATCATCAACATACTGGTGACAATGGCAGATCATACTCATCAATTGATTGTATTGTGTCCGTCTCCGGTCCATACTACGTGTGCAAAATTTCAAATTATTCGGTCGTCTGGAAGTGGGTGAAAATTGTATTGAAAGATTCCGTTACATTTATACATAGTCACCTTCGTAGGTACTCGTGTACAAACACAGAGGTCAATCTAATAAAAAGGTCTTGAAAATGTTTTAGCCATTGACATGAAAAAGCTTACGCAGCAGTCGCGTTCCGACCTTAGCGCTAGTGTGTATAAGACCTTATCCACCGACTAAGTTTGTTCGTGAATCGCGACAGTATAATCAGGCCGAGTATAATTGGCCTTAATCAAGCGAAGGTGGCGTGCAGCTCGCTCCGAGCTACGTTACTTATGTATTAAGGCGATTAGCGAGCTGGCTTGATTACCTTATTAAATCATACATCTTCATCTGTATAGATAAAATGCTTTGTGTGACGAATAATATGACAGAATATAATTAATTCTTTTACGTAATGATCGCTCAAGTACCACATATATTGCATGATTATGGTCAAAACAGGCTACTAAAAGTTTTAATTTGTACGAGAGATTCGGTGGAGAGGTTCTTACACAATAGTTTATTTACGGTATTTTACTGGTGATTGGATTCCTACGTATTCAGCAATCAGTCTAAGTAGTGTAAATTGTTGGATCATTACGTATAAAGAGAACAACTTTAACAATACACTACTACTACTACAATTTCAAGTCTAAGGCCGATTTGCTGGTTTGTACAAGACTTTGGTCAAACAAGAATTAAAAGATTGTTACGATATATTTATTTTGTTCCATTTGACGACCGCATGGATCGGTCCTGGATTCGCATCCCAGCCGAAGCCGAAGTTTTAGAGCGACACTTGTGAAACCCAATTGATTATTACAATGTCAGATTAAGTAAATTAAAATGCTTTGCCAAAAAAAAAAATCAAAGTGTGAACGGGCTTTGTGCCAAATGTGTGAGAAATATTTAAAGCGCTATAATTATTACCCACGAGGAAAGAGTAAGTGTTTATCATACTAACGCAATTTATGCAATATAACGAGGCGAACCTTTTTTCTTTTGAGAACAATGTACCATTAGAGCGGCCCCGAGCAAACCAAGATTTCATGTGAAGGCAACGCAAATGTTCGTTACATCACATAGCCGGGTAATGTCGCTGAGAAATTTCTCTGGGGAAATGGGAAAACAAATGAGAGAGCTCTTATCTACGCATTACCGCCGCGCACAGTGATTTACGATGCGGCTACCTACTTCACACATGCTAGCAAATACCGGTTCTGTTGGAGGACAAACGTCGCAGTTGAGAAATAAGACGTGAATTGAGTGTTAAACGTCAAGTTGCATAAATGGTTAAACAGAAACGTTGGCCGTCGTGTGTCACAGAAATACGACGGGCTAACAAACATGGTTATGTTATGCCACACGAAATTGCTGAGTCTGTAGCGTCGTTATGTTCCCTTAGTACAAATGAAGTACATTAAACCATTCCAATAATTTTGAAAACTTTAAAAAACTTGAATATTTTTTCCGTCCATGTGGACTAGGCTTTTTAATATCCCGTGGGAACACGTTTTCGGGAGAAAAAGAATCCTATGTCCTTTTCCAAGAGGCAAGCTATCTCTGTGACAAATTTCGTCAAGATCAGTTTAGCGGTTGAGCCTTGAAAAGGTAAGAAACAGACAGAGGGAGAGAGAGTTTTTCGCTTTCGCATTTATAATATTAGTATGGATAAGAACGTAATACATAACGTTTATAACAAAAGTACGTATTTTTTATAATAAAAGCAATTATTATGTGACTGCGGGAATGCCGATAACTAATCATATTAACTTGTAAAGTTACTGCCCCAAACGGCACATGGAATATTTAAAATAACCCGTAGGCCGTGACTAAATGGAGACTCATTACATTAGCATAGCGTTTAGTTCAAGAACACGTCTCGGAGTCGAGTATTCGGTGCGGCGTGCCGCAGGCTGATGGCAAATTGCCGGTGGGCGGCGCCGTGATCCCGCGACCCCTCGGATAAACATCGTATGCCTCCACAAAAAAATTCAATGTCAAACATTTGCTTCATAGCGTTACCAACAAACAAAAAAGAAAAACAGAACTGTAGTCGTTAGATCGGAATTAAAATTAATCCACCCGGAAAACAGAAGGATATGAAAACTTTAACAAAGAGCCACAAAAGAAAAAAAAACACAAAGGGTGAATCTAACGAGAGATAAAATGTAGCTCTGAGGCCGGCGGTCTACGACGAGTACCAAGCGCGCATACCACAACCGGAGTGTTCAATTAAACCGCGCTCAGAGCTAATCAAGTGTGATTTTAATAGTGGTTCCTATCGAACAAAACAAAACTTACGGCGGTACAGAAATTTGAACCATACAGATAAGAGTATATTATGTGACCCATTCTCGGAAACTAACTTATTAGCTTTTTTTTAAATTCAATGTAATTAATCTGAAAAATTTAATTAGAATTTCTTTACAGTGTCTGGTAAAATAAAATATAGAAAAATTACGTGTTTACGTAAAATTTTAATTACGAGTATATGAGACGACGCAATTAAAAAAAAACGAATTAAAAAAATTGACATTTGTTGTACAAATGTAACAAATTTGAACACGTTA
Organism: Luehdorfia chinensis; assembly: GCA_019845155.1. Classification (NCBI taxonomy): domain Eukaryota; kingdom Metazoa; phylum Arthropoda; class Insecta; order Lepidoptera; family Papilionidae; genus Luehdorfia; species Luehdorfia chinensis. The sequence continues at coordinate 4,390,885 of JAHVAK010000012.1, read as the reverse complement.
CTGTTGATAGTGTACAAAGGGTAAGCAGAAGTTATGTACACTGTAACGATACGTTTAATTTGCGATAAAGGAAATAGAACAAAGAATTGTGATCAAGTTCAGTTGAGCGCAAAACGTTCACCTGATGGTAAGTGCAACGTCTGCCCATAACAAATGCTGTGTCACCCAGAACATTTCTGTGTAACACCACACTGCGCCTGTCACCCTGAGAAATGTTTGTCAAATGCTAATATCTACGAATGGGCTGCTGAAAAGCTAAACAGTCCTATGAAAGGACATCGTTTTGAGTGGATTGAAGCAATTTTGCAGACGACGAAGGTTTTGATGGACTCGAAATTTGACGATTTTCAAGTGTGCATCCAGAAATGAGAGTAGAAATGGAATAAGTTCGTAACTCAATATAGATTAATGTGAAGGGATGCATACTCCTACCGTCAGCAATAGAACAACACTACGCACCCTGCAACGTGAGGTCCGAATACGTATGCAGGAGCTCAGAAACGATCGGTGGGATAACAGTCTCATTAACATCGAACCGTCTCACCTTGCCTTCTGGCGACTTCCAAAATCACTAAAAGGAGGCACATCCCGTTCAATGCCCCCTTTAGTACGACCCAACCAACCGCCTGCCTTCCTAGACGAAGAAAAGGCAGAATGTCTAGCTGACAGCCTAAAATCTCAATGCTCCCCAAGCACCTTACCGGTCGACTCCGCCCACGTCGCGTTAGTCGACAGCGAGGTCGATCGGAGGGCTTCTCAACCGCTCCGCGATTCCATACCGCCGGTTAACAGCACCGAAGTAGAGTCTATTATTAAAAACCTCCGTCCGAGGAAATCTCCCGGTCCCGATGGTATCACTAACAAAGTAGTTAAGCTCCTGCCTACTACCATCATTCAGCTATTGGTATTAATCTACAACGCAGCTCTGGCCAACGCAATATTTCCGAACACCTGGAAAGAAGCAGAGGTCGTAGGGATTCTAAAGCCCTCTAAACACCCGTCCGATCCCACCGCATATCGGCCTATAAGCCTCCTCAAGGCCTTAGGCAAGATATACGAACGCCTACTTCTCGCCCGCTTAAGAGACTTCATGCAGTCTCGAGGGATCCCCATCCACGAGCAGTTTGGATTCCGTGCCAAACACTCATGTACCCAGCAGGTGCACCGCATAACGGAGCACATTCAATCCCGCTTCATACGCGGGCTTCATACCGGAGCGCTCTTCTTCGACGTGGCGAAAGCGTTCGACAAGGTCTGGCACAACGGGCTCATATACAAGTTATATGGACTCGGTGTGCCAGATCGCCTCGTACTCATCATACGAGATTTCTTACGCAGTCGAACCTTCCGCTACCGCGTCGAGGGGGTGCGATCCGAATCACATCCCATCCTAGCCGGCGTACCACAAGGCTCAGTCCTAGGTCCCGTGCTCTACACCCTTTTCACGAACGACATACCGCACACCAGCGGCGTCGAACTCGCCCTCTTCGCAGATGATACCTGCCTATATGTGTCTGGACGTAATCCAGACACTATCTCTAAACGCCTCCAATCCGCAGCCCGAACCCTCGGGAACTGGTTTCGGAAATGGAGGATCGAGGTCAACCCAATCAAAAGTGCAGCCATGTACTTCTCGCGGCGCATAACGCAGCATCTCCCCACCATAGAGTTATTCGATCGTCCAATCCCCTGGGAAAAGACAGTCGAATACTTAAGCGTCCTATTAGACTCGAGACTCAGCTTCGGTCCACATATTAACCGAGTAAGGAACCGAGCGGCGTTCGTCCTCGGTCGATTACATCCGTTACTAAATAAAAATAGCAAAATGTCCCTACGTAATAAAATTACACTTTACAAAGCCTGTATACGGCCAATTATGACATACGCAAGCCCCGTATTTGCGCATGCCTCCCCGCGTCAAATTCACCGACTTCAGGTAATACAAAATCGATTCATGCGTAAAGCCACGGGAGCACCGTGGTTCGTGCGTAATGCTAACCTTCATATCGATTTAGGGCTTCCTACCATAGCCCAATATCTAAAGTTGGCCTCTCGCCGATACTTCGACTCTGCCGCCACGCACCCCAACCCACTGGTTGTCAGTGCCGCCACTTACAACCCCCTCGCGATACACCAAAACTCGACCCGCGGAAAAAGGAGACCGAGGCACGTCCTCGAGGACCCTGACGACGCGACCACTATTGCCCAAGCGCTCTACTCAACGCTACACAAACACCCATTATCACCATCATACCGCCCCCGCCGTCGGCGTGGGCGTATCAGACAAAGTTATTCGCGATACCGCCGCATCGCAGGCCGGTTCTCCCCTAGCAGTAGTGTCATAAACAGAAGCGTCGCTGGAGTTTCTTGCGCCATTTCTTCTCCAGCGGAAACGCATTCCGAATTGGTGGTAAACTTATCTAATAATAATCATGGTATTAATAATTATAGTAGTAGTAATATTGCCCTCCCGATTGCAGTAACTGACCGAGCCGAGACCGGCCCCCTTGGGCACCCTCGAGTCTGTTACTCTCGCGAACAGGATGACGGTCCAAGCCGAGGTCCCCTCTCGGGGGCCCTTGCGCCAGTCATCCATAAATAAAGGTTTCGGCTAAGCGCCCTCAGCGCTATGCCACCTTTCAATCCGGCGAAGCTGTAAAAGCCTTCGGGCTAACAGTGACCATCAGTCCTAAAAAAAAAAAAAAAAAAAGGGATGCATACTTGAATTTAACCAATTGATGAAATGAATTTAATTTACTGGTGGTAGGATTCCTATGCAGGAATCCGTCTAGGTAGGTACCACCCCAGGGCCAGTTATTCTGCCGTGAAGCAGTAGTGTGTAAACATTACTGTGTTTCGGTTTGAAGGGCACTGTGAGCTAGCGTAATCACTGGGCATATGAGACTTAAGAACTTATGTCTCAGGGTGATGGACACAGTGTGGTGGACACAAATTTTCTGGGTGACACAGCAACTGTTATGGGCAGACATTACACTTACCATCAGGTGAACATTTTGCTCGTTTCATCACTTTATCCAATAATAAAAAAAAACCTACTTAGAAATATTCCTGCATAGGAATCCTAAAACTAGTACAACAAAACCAAACCAAACGTTGTATAATAAAATTTAAATAGTTAATTCTCGTTTTTTAAATTCCACACTACGTACACATTGAGTTGCTTATTTATTCTAGCCTATAAGGGGTTCGTTAAGTTGGTACTCACTGGGACTATCGTACAGACATCGTTCGAACGATCGTTCGAACAGAGACTCTTAGTACCAGAAAGCTGTAAATTGGCACGGATATAGATATTAATCACGTCGACAAAATGGTAAAATTAAATGTTGAAAAATCACCTCTCACCACGTAAAATAGAGACGATTTTTTTAATCGTCTATTTTCTCATGGTGTTGGGTGTTTTTAGATAGGTCTTATAAAAATATTGAGAGTATGTGAGTACCTTTTTTTCGATTCAGGGATCCGTTTGCGAAATATAAAGCTTTAAAGTGCTAATTTTTGTCGATACCCAAGCAACCCCGGTGACGCAGGTTATTATCAATCATTATCAAAACCGCTTGCCTCTACATGCGGTAGTACTCAAATAGATATAATTTTTGTAAATTCCCTTGTGAAGATGGATTTTTTAAGTCTTTCTTCAGTTACCGGTTTTTAATCTGGAAAATCAAATAATTTTCAACGATATTTGTAAAAACCTAAATCCACGCGGACGTAGTGGCGGATTGCTGTTAGTAATGTATAAAAGACATAAGTAATTACTAATAAACTATAAATAAATATATAAAATAAATAAAAAGTAAACTGAAAAAGGAATTTTTATATAAAAAGCACAGTTAAAAATAGTGAAAGTAATAAAAAAAATCCATTAATATTGAGGATTTTTTTATTCATAAAAGTGACGGAACGAGCAAAACACCCAGAAAATTACTGTGCGACACCACACTGCACCCTGAGACATAATTTCTTAAATCTCATATGCCCAGTGATTACGCTAGCTCAAACCGAAACACAGTAATGTTTGCACACTACTGCTTCACGGCAGAATAACTGGCCCTGGGGTGGTACCTACCTAGACGGTTTCCTGCATAGGAATCCTACCACCAGTATATTATCTTCGTAAAATTATAATAAAACAACATATATCATACTACAATTAGAACGGTAAGAGTCTTTATAAAATGCTATTTTTAAATAATACTTGATTTTTTTTCCATTACAACCGGCGCTTCTCAAAACATGTATATTTACTAGTTCTTTTTTTATTTCTACAGATTTAACTTTTAACCTTGCGTCTTTTACGAATATTGTAACACTCAATCAGTCGCCGAATTTTTTAGGCATCCTTACGCCTTCAAACTTAATGGTCAACACAACCATCGGAAGTTGCACTGCTGGTGATAGTCCCAGTGAGTGCCAACTTAACGAACCCCTTATAGGCTAGAATAAATAAGCAACTCAATGTGTACGTAGTGTGGAATTTAAAAAACGAGAATTAACTATTTAAATTTTATTATACAACGTTTGGTTTGGTTTTGTTGTACTAGTTTTAGGATTCCTATGCAGGAATATTTCTAAGTAGGTTTTTTTTTATTATTGGATAAAGTGATGAAACGAGCAAAATGTTCTCCCGATGGTAAGTGTAAAGTCTGCTAAAAAAATTGTCATGAAATTTACACAGGTCATTAGTGAGTCTGAGATCAGTTCTTTATCTGAGTTAGTGTATTATCTATGTGTTTAGTTTTTGTTGCGTCGTAATATCTTCAACAGTTTTAAAGTTATTTGTATAGTAAATTAAGGGCACGGTTAACGCAATGTTTTTGTGTTAATATCCATAATACGGTAGTTGTGTGGGAACGTTATTAATGTACAGTTAATAAAAAGCAGACGTGGATGGAAAGAAGGCTTCATTTCAGATTAACCCCCAATGTATTTTTTTTTACTTCAGAGTATTTTTTAATTTGAATATAGAGTAAATCTCTTTTAAACAAATTTTTATTAAACTTTACTCAATTTATGATCAGTCAAGTTGTTTTTACCGTGTTGCTCTAAAACAAAAACAGATTTGTAGAAAAAACGCCAACCAACGAACCCGGCGCAGTAATTGACTATCTATCAAGGCCTTTGAGTAGGTAGTGAACGTTAGAAAGTGGATTAAAAAGCGCAAAATGAACAGTAAATAAAATTGATTGTTCATTTATTTCTGATGGTGCTTGTGCAAATTCAATAGATTTAGTACCGATGTTTGTATCATTTTAAAATAAAAGAGTTTTAATATAAGAGTTTTAAATCGAATACATATATCATACTCGTATTTACCAGGTGATATACTTTTATTGTATATATTTTTAACAGTGATTTAAAAATCCCTTTTGAAGGTTTATGTTGTGATGCGACTCTAGCTAGCTAGTATTTTCTTATGATACTCGTATGTACTTAAAAAGTTTGTTTTTACACAAAACTTCGGACACAAATACTAATTGAGCGACTACTCACAAACATCCACTACTACAAATTAAAAAGAAAACTTAAATGTCCTACTGCTAAGCACAGGCCGCCTCTCATTTCTGAGAGGGTTTTAGAGCAGAGAAAAATCCCCCACGCTGCTCCAATGCAGGTTGGCGGACTTTACATGTCTCCGAAATCTGTTTTTTCGGCTCATGATTAATTGGCCGGGTATGACTAGTAAGCCAAACAGTCGTTAGTTTTTTTCAGATATCATGAAAATCAACCACAAGACGTAGCAGGTCGTGAATCTTGATGGCGTTTTGTTTTTGCTTATGGCGCCTACACATAATAGAATTAATAATTCAGAAGTGTTTTCTATCGAGAGCGGCGCTGGTCAATCGTCAATATGGTCAAATGTCATCCGGTTCTACGTCGTCCACTAACTGATTGTCTTGAAAGAAGGTACGCCGAACATCAATTGGTCTTAAAAATTTAGACATATCAATAAAATTATAAAAAACATTAAATTGTTATCATGCTTTAAGAACGGTAAATCAAAAAAAATCTATTCTATTCTATTATTTCTTCGCTAGCTAATATTAACCACTCCAACTAACCCTCAAAGGATGTGCTAGGATGTGGTGGAATGGAGGTGAGCACGGTGCAACGTCAAGATTCGTAGTCCTCTAAACCATAAGGCCCATATTAAAGAGATAATGCATGTATACTATGAAACGATTACTAACCTAGACCTACTCCTAGGGTATGATGTCCTCCTGGTCGATTTTATATTCTAAAATGAACCTACATCGAACTACTAGAATTATATTATATATGCGAAAGTAACTCTCTATCCCTCTGGCCTCTGTCCGTTCATTACCTTTTCACAGCTTAACTGTTGGAGCGATCTTGATGTAATACGACACAGACACATCTTGCATCCTAGAGGCGGATAAAAGACACTTTTCAGGATTCCCTAGTTAATAAGGTACCCTTATAGTTTCGCCATGTCCGTCAGCCCGTATTAACACAAAAACATTGCGTTAACCGTGCCCTTAATTTACTATACAAATAACTTGAAAACTGTTGAAGATATTACGACGCAACAAAAACTAAACTCATAGATAATACACTAACTCAGATAAAGAACTGATCTCAGACTCACTAATGACCTTTGTAAATTTCATGACAATTTTTTTAGCAGCTTTTAAGTGACATTTGGTCGGACCGGGGGAATAACTTTAATGTCATATTTCAGAGACCAGTAAGCGAAATTCGTACAACAGAAAAATAATATAAAAACGTAAACATTCTAAAATCACAGAGATACATTTCTTACATAATATGGTGGTATCTTCAAAACTGTAATATTTACAAAATGACATTGTGTCAATCGATGTGAAGTTGCTAATACGAAAAACACCTTTCTAATAATAAAACAAAAAATAAAATACATTCGCCAAGCGAAATTATTATACATTTTTTTAAAAAATGTTGTTCCACACCAGACTTTCTTCTGTACCGTGTATGCGCTTACAGACACATACGCAAACACCCAGACCCGGAAGAATTATCTATTCGTCAAGAACAAACTTAGGGTCTTGAACATGATGTGACGGTACTTTACAAGAAAACAGCTCCTCGTTGTTCATGGAGCTCAGGTCCTCCACCTTATTTGGTGCAGTATTATTATTTTTTGTTACTTTGGACTCGGAGGAAAGACGCGTCTCAAATCCTATGGATGATTTTCCCTTTTTGCAACTTGCAACTTTCTCAGTATACAGGTTTAATTTAAGAGTGCGTACAGGAAATCATTTCTTTGTTTCCTCCATCCCAATATTACCATTGAAAAACTAGTAGCATTGATAAATTCGTCCCGTATATTGTTGAAGAGCACCGACGTGTACAAAAAAACCTGTGCCAGACCAACAATATCTTACTTGTCGGTGCAGGGAATTTGAATTCTTTGCTGGTCGTTAAAACTAAGACGATGTAGACATCTTCAATGCAAGAGTGAATGGTTATCTTCTAGCCTAGACTAATATGATCACCATTTTGGGACTCATCACCTTTAAACACCAGGAGAATCGTTCACCTGATGATAAGTTCTGTGTCTTACGGAACATTTCAGAATATTTCTGTATGGCACCGCACTGCACTCAATCTGAAACTTAAGTACTTAAGTCTCATATGCCCAGTAATTGTGTTAGCTATTCGCACACTACACCTTAATGGCAGAACTGCTAGTACTGCGGTTATACATACCTAAATGAATTCTTGCATAAAAATCCTACCACCAGGAAACAGACATTGGCCTATATCCTATAGTATACATTATACTCGTAAAAATTAACATACTCAGTTTGCTGTTAAAAATCAGATGCAGAATGTAAATGCATTGTTTATTGTACAGCTAGTTTGCCACGACTTGAACAAGACAGTTAGACACGCCTACTTATCAATTCGAAGTACCATTGAGTTCGACAGCGTAGTTTACGGCACTCGTTGCTCTTCAATAAATCCTTTGTGTGACTTCTCGCTCTTTCTGTGTTCTATGAAGGTTATACGCGGTGTCAAGTGGCAATTCCTTGCGGAGATATTAAGTAGAGAAGTTGGTGCTTTGGAGAATTATGAAAATAAATTTTAAGCGGTTGTCTGGTTCGGACGACAGGCGATGTACCAACAAGATTAATATCGCCACGCATCGTGATTTCGCCGGACCGTTTTCAGCATTTTTTAGCGTTAAGTTTTGTTTGAGTTGCAGTAAAATACTACCGTCTTGATAGTTTAGAATGTAGAGATCTATATAATATAGTTTTTTTGGGTTCGTGATTTACATAAGCATCTAATAACAGTCAAAATTAGACTACTTATTTATTCATAATTATCCAAGCAATATTTATTTCCTTATGATAATCTTTTAATCAATTCACTAAATGGTCTAAATGTTTATTCAAATCCATTCGTGTAGCTACGAATGTAGTTAAAGAATTAATAACAAATTAGCTCGATAACTATCTTTAATCGTTTATCTATTCTATTACATAATGACTGCATGGCTGAGTTGTCCGTGGATCTGCCTACACAATCGGGCACAGCATTTGAATTCCAGCCAAAACCGAGATTTGTTAAATATTGTAGATAATTGCAGGTTCGGATGTAATGTGATTATTTTGCAACATTACATCAGCATCCAATGTTCTCTTTGTGGCTTACATCGAATACGGGACTCGTCGTCGTTTCAGCCTATCACAAGTCCACTGCTGAACATAGGCCTCCCCCATAGATTGCCACAAAAGTTAGTAGCTCTCATTTTGGGAGGATTCTGTCATTGTTGCCACGCTTGGCAGGTGGGTTGGCAACCGCAGTTTATTCATTCAGATGTTTCCGGAAGATGCTGCTGCCCATCTCATGGTTTTTGTTTCCCCTCTGTCGACTTTTAAGACACCCACGGGATGAGATGGGGTGGTAGATTCTCTTAAGCCGCTACCACACGAACAATTTGGGAGGTCAATATCCAGCAGTAAAGTAAAAAAGTAAAGTTTCAGCCTATAAATGTCCCACTACTGAGCACAGGCCTCCTCTCATTTCTGAGAGGGTTTTGGAGCTAGGAAGAATCCGCCACGCTGCTCCAATGCGGGTTGGCGGACTTCTCATATCTTCGAAATATTTTTTATTCCTCAGACATGCAGGTTTCCTCACGATGTTTTCCTTCACCGCCGAGCACGTGGTAAATCAGCACTTAAAATTGCAATTAACAATTTTAGTGGTGCCGGCACCGGGAATCGAACCCAGGTCACTCGCGTACTATGAAATTTAAAGCGAGCGCCTAGCCTCTGAGCTACCACGGCTCTTATATCCAGCAGTGTAGTTGTACAATGTTGCTAGGGCTAACAATATCAACATCACTTAACAAATCCAACGAACCCAAACATGACGGAGCTATGTTGCTTTGATGAGGTGTTGTTAAGGTCAACTTCTGGCTCGATCATAAGACCAGCTCCACATTATTGAATTGTCACTGAGGCTACATAGATATGCCAAATTTCGACCCAATCGGTTAAGTGGACTGGTTTAAAATTCAGTTGTAAAATTTAAGCTACACATACTAATAGATGAAGTTAAATAAAAGCTTGTAATTGTTTTTAATTTTGCACAAGAACTACAAAAAATGATGAAATTCAAATGTTTTAGAATATAACAATTACTTTATTCAAGTAACATAATTGTCTGTGTCGAATAGGCTCAGCATGTGTTGTGTAATAATGAACACACACAGCGCTGATTTTTTGCCAATAAATTTTATATTGGCAAACGTCTCGTCGTAAAAAAGTTATTCGCTCGACTGCGTAATAATAATTATATTTATATTTTATTTTAGAATCAGTGACTGTCTTCGCCTCTGTATTATTTAAGCTGATTAAATATGTCCTACCCAGATGACAACTTCCAGTTGTTACTGTCAAATAAGTTAAATCGACTTTAATATAAATGAAGTCGTAAAAAACATGATAACATTATCGAAAATTCCGACAAAATACTTAAAATATTATTCAAGGTATAGGAAAGCAAACTTGATTTAGTATTACTGATCACCTTTGAGAACCAAAACTACATACTCGAAGATCTGTCCTATGTCGTCTATAGGGTCAAGAAAGGCTTTTCATTCGGTTGAGTTACGGCCTGTTTTCATATATATAAAGGCTAAACATAAAGGGTATCTTCGAAATATAAGATTCATAGACAATTTCTCACGGGAATTACTCTGCTATCCGGAAGGCCATCCAACGTTACAATAAAGGATATTTGATTTGTCGCTCGGTTGGATAAAAAAAAACACAGTTCATTTAAGCTACTCAAATTAAATTAAAGGCAAGTATATAGTCTATGGTATATGAAGAATAGCCTATTCATATACCACTGTTGAGCCCGGGCTCATTTGTGAGAGTTTTTCCGGAGCGGCGTGGCGAATACTACACTGCTCCCGGTTGGCGGACTTTACTTGTCTTCGAAACGTTTTTGTTCCTCGGACATGCAGGTTTTCTAACAGTGTTTTCCTTCATCGCTAAGCACGTGGTAAAACAGCACTTAAAGTAATTTTAGGGGTTCGAACTCAGATTACTAGCATACTATGAAATTAAGGGCGAGCGCCTGGCCCCTGAGCCTATTGTATATAATTAGATACAATGTTTGTGTCTGGTCTTGACACTGTCTTTAACATGTAAAATTACTACACAAAGACTTCATATCAAAAAGTTCAAATTTTTAATTAAACAAAGACTGTATAAAATGGGTAATTATTATAATATAAAAGAATATATTAATCCTGCTTCTACCTCTCGGGATGGGGTAATCGCAACCAAGCTGTCTGTCATTATTCCAAGAATGTTTTAATGCTGGCAACACTTTTGTTTATCGTTCTTTGCTAATTAGTTGCCCATTTGTTTCATGTAAATCCTACTTTTTCTGGTTTAAATTTATATTTTTGTGTGGTTGATTTCAACTTTTACGTATACGATACGATATTAATAGCCGTGTTGTAGATATTTTATTAAGAAACCGTGTCTCTGTAAGAATCTGGAATGATTTTTGATCAACATTTATTCTCAGTCCTCTTGTAAGTTAATGTTCACCTCAGAACCGCTTCGCATCTTTATCAGATTATGGAAAATTAAGTTTTTTGATCAGGATAAAAAAACACGGGTAGTCCATTCTTCCGTCGTAATTAAAATTCCAAATCAATACATATCACGAATACGCAAACGCTCTGTCAAAAATAATCAATGTGCTAAAAGAAAAAAATAACTACGTATTTATTGCAGCAGGCACGGCGTACCGTACATTAATCGTTTTGTCAATGCATATAAAAGCCTTCGATAAAGCTGACTTTCTCGGTACTGTGAGCCAGTCGATGTCGATCGTGCATAATAATGTAAAACATGCGGTAACTTATGTAGGTATTTCGAAGCCATATCGCTTGTTATACAGAAGTAGTCGGAGTCTTCTTATTGCAGAATTACCATTAGTAGAAACGCCAGTATCTACATTCAGCGATATCACCAACGCCACCATCAGCCAAAAATCGAAATTTTTCACCGAGAACTTTGTATTGAAAATGAGGCCACGTCGGTTGTAAGTATCATAGGCCCTGTTAATACACTAGCTTCATATAGACCCCTTCAAAACGAAGCACAACACTGCACTACAACTGACGGCAATACAACTGGCACTGCGGTGGTACCTACCTAGGCGGATTCATACAAAGGAATCTTACCACCAGTTAACAGTTACATCCTGTGTATGTGTTTATTTATTTTTCATTACGGAATATGCTTTCACTTTTCAATCCCATTCCATGTTATATTGTTGAAGCAAAACAAAACCCATGGCACCACGTGCGTTTTAATATTTTAAATACCGGAATATTTATTTTAGTAAGTCCCCGAACGGGATGGAACTGAACCCATTATCGGGCCCGGTAACACTTAAAATTATTATCTACTAAAGTTCCAAACGGACTGACATAAATCCGTGTACTGATAGCATCGTTATCAAGTCCGGTACGAGGAAGGGTTTATATTCTAATGGCAGGGGTTTATACTTTTTTTATCATTAATAGTATAAGGAATGCTTATTTTTTTTTATCATATTGAAGATAGGTAATTGTGTGCGTCATTTTATGAAATACTAGCTGTAGAAGAAGAAATGACTGACTCGTCACGTCTCGATTCCCGCCGGAGCGAAAAGTGGGCTATGGATGTGGTCTCTGCCTACCCCTAATATGGGAAAAGGCGTGATTTGTGTATGTATATTTTGTTAAATAGAATCCTATAAATTTTCATGACCAAATGTACTTTAATGATAAATTTTATTAAAATCATGTCTGCCATTTGTGCGTGATTCAATGTCAAACCAGCAAACATACAACCTTTCCTATTTATAATATTAGTATTTTATAAGGATAAGGATTTTTAATTTATGATTGTATACCAAGTGCGTGGTTATTTAATACATTTTTGTAAATAACATTATCTTTAAAAAACAGAAACAGAATAATAAATTGAAAGACAGTAAGTCAGACTAATAATTATAATTATCGAAAATACTTTCTTAGCTTTTCATCCAAAAATATATAAACATTAATACTTATTTAAATAATTAAATAAAAGTATTTTTATGCACACGATTTGTTTCAAAAAGAATATTAGTTCAAAGAATATTAAATTCAGAGTAGTATTTACGTTATTACTATTAGCTAAGCGAAGCTCAAACAGCTTGCAACTTGATTAGTTTTCGTTTCACACGGTTCAATAATATTTTAAAAGGGATCAAAATGTAGAAGAACCTCTTGAGACACAAAGTCATACTTATTACCACTAATCGTAGTGTACTAATCACACCATTGTTAATGTTAAGACAAAATAAATCCCTTTGCTACGTTCAAACAATAACTGATTATTAGAAAAGGTTCTTTTCTAAGTTTCTAAAAATCTGAGTAACTATCCCTTCATACCTCATTGTTCAGTTTTCATCTTCTATATATTAATACGTGAAGAGAAATCTTTGTACCCCTTTTGAGCATATTGCGCGCACGGAGGAGTGTGAGATTGGGCATAGTTTGTATGGAGAAGAGGGGATTCTAAAATTTATATTTTAATATGTCTTACACTAACATTAAAGTAAAAAGTAAAGTTTCAGCCTATAAATGTCCCACTACTGAGCATAGGCCTCCTCTCATTTCTGAGAGGGTTTTTGGAACTAGAAAGAATCTGCCACGCTGCTCCAATGCGGGTTGGCGGACTTCACATGTCTTCGAAATATTTTTTATTTCTAAGACATGCAGGTTTCTTCACGATGTTTTCCTTCGCCGCCGAGCACGTGGTAAATCAGCACTTAAAATTGCAATTAACAATTTTAGTGGCGCCGGCACCGGGAATCGAACCCAAGTCACTCGCGTACTATGAAATTTAAAGCGAGCGCCTAGCCCTTTAGCTACCACTGCTCTCTACACTAACATTAAATTGAATAAAATAAAATAGATATTTACGTTCATACTGACATTGTCAATCACAAAATAGTCTGTCTTTTTTTTTAAATTATACTCAATATAGTTCATTCGTGTTTTCGCACAAATAGGGATAGGTGTCCGGCAGAGTATAATAACAGCTCTTTCCTTCCGAGGTGTCGTAAGAGGCGACTAAGGTATTGCACGGACAGCCTGAATCGTGGGAACGCAATGGAGAGTAAGAATTTGTTTGACTCGTCCAAAGTGGCGGCGAAGTAATTCACCACCCGTCACGTCTCGTTTCTCGAGGGGGCGAAAAGTGGGGTTCGGTTGTAGCCTCTATCCCGAGAAAAGCGTGACGTATGTATGTACTACTGTCCGGATAAAATGTGATAGCATGTTCTCTTAGGGCGCCTCTACACTTTTTTTTAAATTTTTAAGGACTGATGGTCACTGTTAGCCCGAAGGCTTTTACAGTATCTCCGGATTGAAAAGTAAAAGAGCGCTCTCAGGGCGCTTAGCCGAACCCTTTATTTATGGATGACAGACGCAAGCTCGGCATCGACCGTCATCCTGTCACCACCACATGACAAGTTTAAATGAAGCATTTTTCTTTCTCTTTTAAAAAACGATACCTCATAAATTTCACGTGCACAACACAACCACACCCGAAAACCATCAATTTATGTTTTGCACAAATGCTGGCTGGGATTCGAACCCAGGACCCACGGCTTAGAAGTCAGGTACGCTAACCACTAGACCACGCGGTCGTCATGGAAGTGAATTACTATTTATTTTATCAATATACCTCATATGGCTGTCTGTAAATGATTTCTGAAGTCCATTAAAAAATCAATTCGCGGGCACGGCTTATACAAATTAAAAAGCTGTTAGTTTTCTAAAGTGGACAGTTCCATTAACAGTGTACAACTTTTTTTATTTATTTATCATAATACCAACAGCACATTGCGTTACGAAAAAAAAACATAAATAATGCTTAATGTCAATAGCAGCTACTTTGTACATATATGAGTTTTTAATATTGTCGGTTATAATTTAGTTAATAGTGATTGGGTAAAAAGAACAAATAAAAGGGATTTGATGCTTTAAAAAAATGTATTTTCGACTACTTGAAGCCAACGATGCGAAGGATAAAGTTTAAACACTCCCGAGAAAGTCGGACGTCGCCTCGGGGTCGTTACAAATTTAATCAAGAGAAGATATAAAGAGGTGTAAAAGAAGTAATTTATCCAACATTAAGAATTCGCAGCGAAATTTATTAATTACTAGTCTGTAGTACTTGCAAACAAAACTAAATAAATTTTCATTTCATATTTATATTAAGACATTGATTTGAAGAATTGGACGCAGACAAAAGTAACAAAAAATTCCAAATATAAATTAGATTAAATTTAAATTAATATTAAAACCCTTATTTACAGGTTAATTCTCGAAGTACATCCTTAAGTTTCAAGCTTTAATAATATTATAAACTTAAAGTGTTTAACAAATTAAAATCTCGTTAACTCCAATTATGAAATTCAATTTCAGTCCCTTCAAAGAGTTTTTCTATGTAACAAAGTAGCTGTCAGCAAAAAGCATCGCACAGTCATTGAATTTAAAACAAAGATTTTCAAATGGCTCGCTTCTATAACCTACTTTTTCAATGAAAGTCTTATAGTTACTGTATTACATATGTTTGTATGTACGTAGACACGATATCATCTATGCATGCACGTTGTTTAGTTTGAATTAATTGCATGCTACTATTTATCTTAATATCACTTGTATACACAACCTAGGTGAATGTCATCCATTATTGTTTTCTACTTAGTTTTTTATTTTATTTTGCGTAGCAAAGTGGAGCCTTTCTATGTTGATATCCACAAAAGACCATCGCTGAGGAGAGGCCTTCCTTGTGACTTTAGATATATAGTTAGATTAAGTTATATTTTATTATAGTGTTACCAACAAATATTCTCATTCTGTAATGTTGCCTGAGAAAAGGAAGAAGCGTTTAATTTTGATCTTGATGAAGACCCTTTACCCAGTACGAGTGTATTTAGTCACCTTCACTGGCACTACAGTGCTTATACCTGGACTATTAAATAAATTAGGCCAGGAATATATATTTTTTCAAATAAAATTGAGCGAGGGTCTTTCGACTATTCGGTTCTTGTCTTACATCATATATCAATGATATTACATCAGTGATATTTGGTGCAAGACTGTGTTAAAGGTATGAGTTAAAAAGATGTAATGAAAACTGAAAACTGGTTTACACGTTGTGGCATTAAAATTTATTTTTAAATTGTTTCGTAAAATACTGTATGGATTAAAATTAAAAACTGAAGTCATTGCTATATACAAAAAACACACACGCAGTCAGCGACTCAGAAACGTCCTCAAAAAAAGAGCGCACAACGCGCTAAATATTCAATTCAAATTTTATTGCGTCAAATTAGCAACAAATTAAAAAACCGTCATGGAACGATTGTTAATTTAATTTTAAAAGCTACTTTTGCCCACGCATAAGATTAAATTTGTGTTGATTTAATCATAATTCTTCTTGTTTGGTCTGTCTTTATTTTTATATTTAAATCCACCGAGGAGTCTTTTTGATTTTTGTATGAAACTGTGTATCTTGGGTTTTTGTATATTAAGTACTGAACTTTATGAAAACGATGACATTATAATAGTGCTGTACTGCAACAGTGTAAAATGCGGAAATATTATATTTTTTTCGAACAAAATTGAGCGAGGTACTAACGACTATTCGGGTCTTGCATCAAATATCAGTGATATTTAGTGTAAGTAACACAAAGTGACTGAGAAATCAATTCTCAAGTGTTATGCCCAGTAAATACACGATCTATCACCGCCCTTCAGACCGACCTATCCAGACGGTTTCCGGCTTAGGAATCCCACCACCAATAAAATCTTTCAACTGCGCAGGAGATATTATTGTGCCACAAGTGTATACATACAAATTCACTCACACTTCTTCAGCTACCCGCGTCTCGCCCATACGATAATTACGGAGGTAGGCTAGGATGCAATGTCAGAACCACGGCGACAATTACCATTAAAGCAGACCCGAACCAATTATTATGTATTTTGATCAAATATTGTTTAATTTAATGTATATCCGTACAACGAAATAAGTAAACAGGCGTTCTATACCGAAATTAATGAGAACTGAAATTAATTTTCCATAATTACTTATCTGTCTCAACGCGACGCTAATGTTTTACAATTTTACGGAGTAATTAAGCACACAAAATTAAATAATTTTTATTTATTAATTCTTCTTAAAAAGAAGGAAAAATATTAACAAGTTCAACGATAATTTATTATATCATGCGGCGTCAAGAGACTTCTGAACCACTAAGCACAAGAGACGAGTGTTTGCCTTTATCTCTATATAGTACACGACGTAACTTGGGTTCGATTCCGATGATGATGATTTCAAAACAGAATAAAAACCGTCAGCGACTCAAAAAAAAAAAACAAAATCAGCTCAGCAGCATGAAATGATGAACTTAACAAACGCACTGTATGTGCCTAAAATTTTTGAGGATTTCTCTTGATTTCAATGAGATTTCAACATCAGATCCTGACTTGGGGAAAGTGGAACCACATCTGGAGTTGTATCCTTTCATACAAAAAAAGATTTTTATAAACGGTCCACAATTGACGTATATTATACGATATATTGTTTTTATGTATGTATATTATACGATATACGATATTTCGTATATCGTATAATATAAATACGATATTCGTTTATCATATAATATACATACATAAAGCGCACAATGCGATACATTAATTCAAATTTTATTGCGTCAAATTAGCAACAAGTTTAGGAACGTGAAATTATTTTTATGTTTTGATCGATCGAGGACGTGACTCTTGGGATTTTTGTCTTGTAATTAAAAATAGGTTATAATTGTAACAGTTTTATTTCCCATAAGTATTACGGCTACAACTTTTCATGAATTTATTTCACTACAATTTGGTTAATGAAACCTCTAACTTTCTTAGACGGCTAACTTCTAGCATGTCGCATTTCCATTAACTCAGCGCGCACTCTTCCGTTGCCTGCTAAAATTTTGCTCTTATCGCGCCACAAAGAAGTATAACTTTAAATGTGTTTCTATGACTTTATTTACGATAATAATCCTATCCAACGTAATTAATACCAGAACATAAACGAAAATCATGCCTATGGCCATAATTAGTTTTCGCTATAAACGCAGTCTTCCAATTACATAACCTAAATTACTTAGAAGTAGCATTGAAGAGTATAACTGGCAATTTAAATTGAAGAGGAAATATAACAAATGTAGTTTTACCAGAATAATAGATTCCTTTGTTATATATACAAAGATTTTCCCGAGAATCGTTACTGAAAAGAGGGAAACGGCAGTGACGAGTTACCACGCACATAGCACAATCCGATGAACAAATAGATATCTTGGTTAATGACCTTGGCCCGGTAAAGAGTCTAAATTAATTCCTAACGCATATTTTAGGCTTAAATACTATACACGTCGATCTTAGTGCATCAGCTAGAATTGAGGTAAAGCGTTGATTGACTCTCATTTAATAAAAATATCAATATTGTCAAACATCATCATCATCTTTACTACAGCCTATCACAGTCCACTGCTGAACATAGGCCCACCCCATAGATTGCCACAAAACAAGGTCGGTTCCCGGTACCGGCACCACTAAAATTGTTAATTGCAATTTTAAGTGCTGATTTACCACGTGCTCGGCGGTGAAGGAAAACATCGTGAGGAAACCTGCATGTCTCAGAAATAAAAAAATATTTCGAAGACATGTGAAGTCCGCCAACCCGCATTGGAGCAGCGTGGCGGATTCTTCCTAGCTCCAAAAACCCTCTCAGAAATGAGACATTTCTCAGCAGTGGGACATTTATAGGCTGAAACTTTACTTTACTTTTTTTTAAGGTCCAGAGCCACCTGTATCCATAGACTTCCCGCAGAACCGTTCAGGTCGTCGCTCCATCTAGTGCGGCCTAGTTCTATGGCCTGCCCGTTGCCACTTCAGCTTGCTAATACCCTAAGTGTTACTATGTCGGTTACTCTGTTTCCGCTGCGGATATCATCGTTAAAGATTTCATCTGGCAGAGAAACACCGAACGTAGCTCTTTACATAGCTCGCTGAGCATGAGGAGCATGAGGCTCATGCGGCCTGGAGTGAAGGACGCCTCTGTTCCGTATGTCGTCACTGGCAACATGGGACTCGTTGAAAACTTTGGTTTTGAAACATTGAGGTATACACGAAGAAAATATGTGACGCCATTTCCCGAATGCTTCCCAGCCGAATTTGATCCGACAATTGTCCTCTTTTTCGAAGTTGGATCTATCTAGTCGGTCAATCTGTTCCAGGTATACATATTCGTCCACAACTAGGAGCGTAATATTCCCAACAACAACCTTTGTAGATGTGACATAGACGTTAGACATGACCTTCGTCGTGTCCATGGTCATCTTAAGACCTACCCATTGGGAGACACTACTGAGGTCATTGAGCATAGTGCTAAGGTCCTCCAGTGATTCTGCTATTATGACTGTCTTTGGAAAATCAAGAATGAATGAAGTAGGCATTCACCATTGATGTTAATACCGTATCCTTTCCAGAAGACAGCTAGAAGACATCTGCCAATGCAGTCGTAAAGAGTTTCGAAGATTTTACATTCTTCTTTTTATTTCTTCTTATTCTTCTGCAATTGGTTCGGTTTCGAACTCTGGTTCTGTACTCCGATAACCATCGCAGCTTTACTGTACAAGCACTGCAATATATCCATATACCCACAGTAAATTCGGCACCACTGATGTTACTGTACCACCGCCCAAATTTCAACGAAATCAAAGGCTTTCTCATTGTCCACATACGCCAGATATAGCGGGAGATTGTCTTCGGTCTTATGTACAATCTGGCGAAGGGAATGTATGTGGTGTATGGTACTAAAGCCTTTTCTTGTTCTTGGCTTGTTCGGGAGGCTGGATGTCGTCAAGTCTGCTTGCGAGACGATTCGTATGTATATATTCGATGACTCTGGAAAACAGTACGTAGACGCGAGGGTACGTAGTTCTTCAAGATAGCGTTATCGCCCTTCTTAAAGAACAGGACAACCACGCTTCCGGCAAAGCGCCGCCACGGATGACGGAATTAAATAGCTTCTGAAGGACTATTTAGGACAGTTTTTCACCCGCTTTCAGAAGCTCCGCTGTAATTTCGTCCAGAACCGGTGCTTTGCCATTCCTAAGCTATTTGAGAGCCATACTAACCTCGCTCAGACTGACCAGGATATCATCAAAATAGTGTCGGTCGAGTTTTGCTCTTGGGTAGTTACTCACATCAGTGTGTGGCTTCAATGACGATGTGTGTAGTTGTCCATAAAATCTGGTCCAGCATTAACGACGCCACCGCCTTCGGCCCTTAACTTAGTCATTTGGCTCTTTCCGGCAGACAGATCCCTGCCAAATACCTTGAAGCCACAGTTTCGCTCTATCGCTTCCTCAATACGAGCTGTACTGAAGTTGCGTTCGCGCCGCATACATTTGAAGATCTGCCTGTATAGTTGCCGATATGCTGACGCCTTAGTTGGGGACTGCAGCTTCATTCCCCACCTAGCCTCCATGAGATGCTCGGAGAAACCCGCATTGACAGTTTCCACGAGCCTCTCGTTCATGTCGTCCACTGTACGCAATTATCCAGGCACTGAAAACTATTATGTAATTGGAGCTGGAAGCTCGAACGACGAGACGGACGCAACGTGAACTTCCCAAGACAAGACCTCTCCAGCCTTTAGATTGAGGTTCAATGTGCTTATTACCATTCGGTGATCGCTGCCGATTTTCACCCTAGCGATCACAGAGACATCATTAAACAGCTGTTATCAGCTACGACACATCAAAGCAAATGGAAAAAGAAATTGGTTTCGTACCAATTAAGTCTGTCGAAATAATCAAATGTCCGGCTAGCAGTAGAAATTTCTTTCAATCGAGTCGAAATTACGAAACCCTTCAACGGGCTAAGGACTTCAAATAATGATCAAAAGAATAAAGTTATTCTGTGTAGAATTGTAAAGGAAAAATTATTTAAAAAAAAAAACATAAAATCACTTGAAATCTGCTTCATTTATTTATAAGTATCTTTGATTTTATACGAAGCAGAAAATTCTGAAAGCAATCGAATACAAATATCAGTTAAGAAATTATTAAATATATTAAACAGGAAATAATATAATTTATCGAAGTAACTTAAAAATGTGATAAGGAAAAAATGGAACAACTTTTCTACGTTGCCTTTATATTCATTACCCCGCAAGGATTTATGGCGGTTTACAACTTGGAGCTTCCGCGCAAAAGGGTTTTATTAGGATTACGGGATTTAGGATCCCGGTTATTTAGTCACATCACGTGAAGTGTGGTATAATGATCCATCAGCTTGGCAAATTTGAGAAAATAATTCCTGTATAGTATGACAATAAAGTACACTTATCGCTTTTAAAATCTTAATTAGTTCAAACAATTTTTTTTATAGTTACGATATAAAAACCTACCTATCTTAAGTAAATTTACCGTTGTTTTAGGAGTAAACTTTTCAACGGTTTTATTTAGCTTGCTTTGTTCATATTATGAATTATTTATCCGGCGGTTCTGCGTAATAGGTAGTGGCGGCGTTAGAGAATATGCCACTGTATTTCACCGGTGTCGTAAAAGTCGATTAAGAATGCCAGAAAAATCTCATAGTCCCAGAAAGATGGCGGAATATTTTACTGATGGTAGGATTCCGATTTAGAAATCCGTCTAGGTAGGTACCACCGCAGTGTCACTCATTCTGTCGTCAAACAGTAGTGTGTACACATCACTGGTAGCTAGTACATTTATATAAGAATCAAGAGATGTGACAGACACAGGAATATTCTAGGTGACAGCATTTGTTGTGGGCAGAAGTTGCATTTACTATCAAGTCAATGAAAGATACGCCGATGAAGCAAAAAAAATAAATATCGTTACAAAAAATTTCCACGTACTGCTTGACAAAATTGTATTAGAATAAATTTAACATTATATTGCATAGGAAATTTAGTGATATTTCTACTGAAAATAATAATAGTTATACGAGTACAAATTTATAAAAGCCGTATACGTGGATGCTTTGCTTATTGACTCATATATATATTTGGTACGAGGTAAAAGAATAGTATCCACATAGATTTCTCAATTGGTTTACTGGCCAAACTAAATAGATTTTATAAACAGAAACCTTTTTACTCGCTTTTGCATAAAATACATTTAAGAGAAGACTTTTTCAAATGTTTATTTTACATTGTAGTTGGTCTGAGATATTGACAGATATAGTGTTACGTTGTATTGTATAAAAATAAATGTATGAATATTATACTCTTCATCGTGTCGTGTAGTAGAAGTACAATACTGGACAAAGCATGACTAAATATTTGTAAGTGGAATATTTTTATAACGTCTATGAGATTAACATGCTCTGTGGTCATAAGCTTAAGGCATTTGTGGGTCTACTCTTGAGGCCTCGCCTTATCGGCTCCCTTGTCGTCTAAATGGGAAAGCAAACAACCCACCGATTGTTGACACGGTACGATTCAACCGCTTTATAAATATTTCGAGCGCGGCAGGCAGCCGAGAGTCATTATCCCATTAGGGAAGGGCATTACTCACACAGAATGTGAAGCTATTAGCCGATGTGCGCGGCAACGAAATGACGCTTCGCCATCGTAAAATAAACATAGTGTAATAAAATAAACAAACTGGAATCACAAGGAATGAGAACATGTTCAGCTTAAATTGTGTAACGAAGCTTCACGGCGGGCGGACAATTACCTCCCCGCCTTCCCCACATGCTACCCATGCATGCGTCTACATTAGTCTTTCAACTTTATTCATTTTATATTATTACTTCATAGAAAAGTCTCTCACCTAGCTGCACCGGCCTCTTCCACGCCGCCAAAACAATCCACCGCTTTGTTTCGACAAGCGATCGATACGAACCGACGGACCCTTTGTACCGTAAAAGAGAAGTAAATTACTTTTAATCACCATTCAGCACATAAACGAACACGGCCGATTCGATTCACAATATCAGTCGCTTGAAATTACACAAATACACGTACAGTACACCACACGATCGGCAGTCAATTCTTGGAGCTATGTAATCAAATCCAATGTAGGTATAAACAAATAACACTAGAGATTTCACGGTGGAAACACTAGTTTAGCGTATTGGACGTCAGCGCCGCGTTGAGTCGGCGGACGACCGCGGAACTCGGTTGAAGTGAGGAACGCTACGTGTCCCCCGGCGGCGTGGTCCGATCGCTGTGCGAGTGAGTAGGACGCACTATGGGACGTTGACTTTTACGTGAAAGAGATATTAGTTGTTCAGAAAAATGTTGAGAAGGGCGAATACTGATTACAACCGGCGACATTGCTTGTTGTACGCTATCACAGATTTATTTGTCAGAAAATAGATAACGTTTGATGTATGATTAAAAACGGCATTGGTTCGGCTGTCCATTCATTACAACATTTATGAATTATAAGACGTGTAATACGATGGAGGTCGTTGTCTGTTGCGATGGTTTGTCATTGTTGCGAGTAGGTACCACGATTATGATGATAGTTACCTTTTTGTATATTACATATGTACGGACGGGTATTATTAATATTTGTAAAATAATATGACAGCAGCCTGTGTTACAGTGCACTTCGAACGATATAATGTTGTATTGTAATGTAGGCGAGAGGTTTAAGGACTTGACGAAAATGAAATCTTCGCCTTAGGGCATTAAACACTATGCATCATAATAATTAGATTTTGATTCGACAACGTGCGAAGTCTGCTAACTCTGGAGCACAACATGAACGATTCTTACCAGCTACATAACCCTCTCAAAAAAGAGAGGAGGCGTATTGTTAACAATGGGACTATAGGCTATTACTTTACGTTCAACATTCGAACTTATTCCTTTCCACAAGTCAGTCTCTGATTTTAGGTCTGCCTATGTTCATTTAGATATGAATACCTACTATCTATGTAATTTATGTTATTTTTGATTGGTAGTAGAATTTCTATGCAGATATCCGTCTACGTAGGTATCACCCCAGGACCAGTTATTCTGCCGTGAAGCAGTAATGTGCAAACATAACTGTGATTCGGTTTTCAAGAATATTCTGCCGTCTGTCGGAGTCCACGAGGTGGCGTTTCCTTAATCGACTTTTACAAGAACCATGGGATTACCTTGGTAAAAGGCTAAAGTGGCGGATTCCATTTCTATTGTATATTTAAAAACCCGTCAAGTGCATGTCCGGCCAAGCGCAGTGTAATTTGTATGCGTAGCGTAGATTCCGTAGGTGCTTGTCATAACACGCGAATCAGATGGCTTTTTATTACTCCGAACATATTAATAAAATCCTGTTCACGGTTTAACGGCTAATAACGTCTAAACGGGTCCACATAGGACGATGGCAACTGAAATTACAAACTTCACAAGAAAAGATAAAAAAAAATATCTATTAGAGTACCACCGCATGTAGAGATTCGGAGAAGCGGTTGTAATAAAGATTGATAATAACCAGACTCACGTATTAATTTGATTTCTGCAGTATTGTCGTTACCGAAATAGTCTTTGTTAAAATCTCCAAATATTATACAAGGACTTTCGTGATTAGAAATTTCTTACAAGATCTAATTCATCACTATTGGGGCATTTGCATGATCTTTACATGGATCATTAATTTATTTTTACTATTTGTTTTACACAACTAACAAGTAATTTTCAATAAAATTTATACGACTTCCTTTTAACTTTATTATATACACTACTATATCCAAAAACATCCCTTTAGCTTGCCGTGTGGTACATAAGATTAAATTTGTGTTTATTTAATCATAATTTGTGATCTTTGTCTTTATTTTTAAGTTTTAATCAATCGAGGACGCTTTTTGAAGCGATTTTTGTGAGGTGGCGGCTTAAGAGAATCTACCACCCCATCTCATCCCGTGGGTGTCGTAAAAGTCGACAGAGGGAAAATTCAACCCCCCGATGGGCAGCGGCGTCTTCCTGGAACATCTGAATCAATAAACTGCGGTTGCCAACCCGCCTGCCAAGCTTGGCAACTGTGGCAAAATCCCCCCTTAATGAGCGCTACAAACTTACGTGTTTTGTGGCAATCTATGGCGGAGGTCTATTTGCAGCAGTTGACTAGTGCTATAGGCTGAAATGATGAACCATTTAGCTGGCAGGAGGTGGGGACACTTGACTCTAACCAAAAGTAGCACTTTGAAGCTTTATATTTCTTATACGAAGCTTGAATCGAAAAATGGTCCTCATACACCTGCAATATTTTTGAAGGATCTATACAACGACACCCTACCCTAAACTATGAAATAGACGAGAAAAAATAAATTCGTCCGCACTTTACGTGTGTAGATATTGTGTTAAAAATTGATTTATTTCAAGATTTTATCCTAACACTTTGTCGGCGTGATGAATATTACATATATATTACAGCTTTCTAGTACTAAGAGTCACTGCGCTAAGACGCAGACGGACGCACATGACGTAACTGTAAGGGTTCCTCGTTGACTACGGAACCCTAAAAACGACGCCTCACACAATTATCCCTAGGGAATAAAAATAATTGTCCCGTGGGAAATCGACACACAATCCATGGCGCAAAAGCCAATTGCTAAGTCACTGCGCAAGCGAACGTGCAGTGGTTTAGCGTCACCCCTAATGCCTCCTGGATGTCAAACATTTCTCACTGCAAGTTACTAGTTAACTCTATATACATACATAAGATCACGACTGTATCCCATAAGGGGTAGTCAGAGACTGGGCACTCACTGCAAAAACAGATGACTGCCACAATCCACGTTTCACCAAAACAATATAATGCACTTGGTGTTATAGGTGGTGAGCCCATCGCCACCATGCGCTGTTGGGTGCACAGTGCAGTTTAATTCCTTACTCGCCTTTTACGAGATCCATTGGATGAGATGGAGTGGTAGTATTTTTTTAACGAGCCGCCACCACACGGCTATATACATACGGTTTATATAATTAGTTACAACAATTGCTAATCCCTAACGATTGTTACGATGGCCTCCTTTGGTATAAGCAATGTAATAGCGGCTATAAAAAAAACAAAAATAGATGTTACCCTCAAATAGATTTATCATATAATTATATCAAAATTGTTATTAGTTCTCGTTTCGCTCTATAATGACAAATTTCAAATTTAATATTGCGTGGATTCTGAGAAAATCGACCGGGAAATAGAGTCTCATAAGAGTTCCGTATATCCTTTAAGATTATATCGTATTTTAGAAACTTCAATAGCGCGATGTTGGACATATGAGGTCGTTCTTGAGCTTAACTATTTTAGCAAGATGTCAATAGCAACAAAAAGAGCACTTGAAAAGTTTTTCACCATTAGTGGCGACGTAAGTGTCATCTGTCATGTCATCTCAAGCGGGTATCACGAGCTAAGGAATTGCATGGTCAATTTTACAAGGTGCGAGGAGTCTGCTATTGTTATTCCGCGTTCTAACAGTGGCGATTCCGCTTGCTAACAGTGGCGATTCCGCTTGCTAATAGTGGCGATTCCGCTCGCTAACAGTGGCGATTCCGCTTGCTAACAGTGGCGATTCCGCTTGCTAACAGTGGCGATTCCGTCTAACGTCTGAGATGACCATGACCAGCAGTTCCACAGCATCAGTCCACTTTTTGATTATGACTAGTTTAAAATATTTGCCTGAGATTTCAAGCGCACTAAGACAATTTCGAGCATTTCGATTTCGGGCTCATCGGGAGAACTTATCCCAGACAAAAATAAAAATAAATATTTTAACAAGTTTGCCGAAATAAAATCTACTGATCTACTTCCGCCCTAGATCCGTAGGTAAAAAAAATAGGCTTGCGGGTAAAATATGCAGTATATTATTTTCTGCTGAATACAATCTGAATACTTAGAATTTTGGAGAAATAAAAACGTTTTACGAACTTCAATGTAAAGGTCGACTTATACTGCAATTTACACATTTTGAGACTACCTACATTGCACATGGTTAAACATAAACATACTTAAAACAACTACTTAACGCAATATTTTTTGGTTTTGCGGAAGTTATTGTATCCCAGTGAGACCATATTTTGTTGTAGCCAATGGGGAGGGCTATGTTGATCAGTAGACTTGTGATGAGCTATAATTATAATGAAAGCAAATACTGCTTCATTTGATTTAAGTAAATTTTATTCATACATATGTATATGTGGGAATTGACGTTATTCGTATCATTTAAAGATTAACTTACCAAATGTGTGTGACACACATATATGTACCATTTGCTGCCCATTTCGAACATTTCAATATTTTTTCAGCACAGTAAGGCAAGGAGGCATATTGAGAATATTTTTAAAAAAATAAAAAAATATCTTTATATGCTAGTTATTCAGTGCCCCACAGTTTTATATGAACCTCTTAATTGGCAGTGCAGCTCGACGTTATTTGGTTACTCCCAATCTGCTTAGCCACGAGCACAAGCGATTGGTGGCCAGTCTTTCGGTGTTTTAAATGATACATTATGAAGTGGGCAGGATTCCACCTTTCCCCTTCCATCATCGGATAACTGGACCCACGAAGGGTTTCCATCCTTTCGTTGTGGATATACTTTTGCTTGCTTCGTAATTCATAATGAGTCATTCGCCATTGCCGCATTGGTGAGTTTGTAACAAATTGTAATGGGATAGAAGTCAAGCTGTACTTTATTTATTAAATACAATGGCTACAGATTCGCTCTAGTCGAATGTTGGCGATACTAAATATCTCCATTTATAATAATATTATCAGGGCCGACAGATAAAATCAAAATAAAATTGAACACGTGACCACCATATTTACATTTATTGTAACTACATTATCTTACTCTTTAGTATTACAATTTGGAAGTGTGCTCATACGGCGCTGATGTGAACACGAAAACACTTGTTGATACAAATACACGGGATATGCTACAACTTAAAAATAAATAAATAATAAAATGTTCATTTACGTAAGTCACATATGCATACTTTTTCTTTGTGACGAAGGTGCCAAAGTATATTCAATAGATTTGCGTTTGATACATTCAAATATATCAAATTCCACGCACCCACATTACAGCTATATTGCGCGGCGCTTGCTTTATGTCAAGAATGAGAAGCAACAAAGAAATAATTTGAAATTGGAAATTTTGCATTAATAGTGCAGCTATGACTAAAAAATTGAGATGATTTTTTTTCTCATTAGTGTAGAAAAAAAACCAAACATATTTACAAGACATTCAAACACTTTATGAACGATTTCTAATAAATTAGCATTTAAGAGAGTGCTTAGTATTAGTAACGAAGGTTTAGCAACTTGGAAGTGACTGTTCAAAATTTCTTCAAGTCAAGTACAGAGTTATAATTACTCCAAGGTCGAGTTTAACTTCATTTGTTACGATAGATAATATTTATTTATTCTCCTAACCACTTCGTCACAATTATCACGCCATCCGTATCTAACGTATTCAACCGTTCCGAACCAATTCGTTACGAGGCAAGTGCAGTGGCGACATGTGTCACTAAACACAAAAATAGAAACGGGTTTTATGAGATTTTAGACGAAACACGATTAGAAATAAGTACAATTACTAAAACGGCGATTTAATAAACACTCTCCAAAACACTAGTATCAAGTAAATCCACCTTTAACAGCTAAACTCCAGTGGCTGAAGCTAGGAGTATTTTTTATTTCGAGTTAATTACATTTTATTTTAATTTATTTCCTACAGACAAAGGAAACGGTAAAATTGAGGTTTAAATAATTTATATCTAAATTAAATTGGTACACATCTCAACAATACGACTAACTAAAATTTAATGTCACTTACTCTCACTTAAATTTCACTACATTGTTATTCGTTCACCATGAAGTTGTAATGGAAACACACAGACAACAATTCATCATAAAATGAAAAACTGTTCTAGCCTTTACAACGAAGTAGGAATCAGTCACCATGATGACTTGGCAGTAATCTTTTATTTTTGAAACTGTAAAATAGCATTGTATGAAAGTAAAATGTCAGCAGCAATGATTCGCAAACATCCTATAATATAGGCACCGGATATTTGGTTTCATTCGAATACAAAATTTTTGTTTTATTTATGTTTGGTTTGTCATGAGATTAATAAATGCTGCAGCCCAAAAAGCTTAAAATTACAACTTTGCTTTGAGGTAGAGTAAGAAATGGAAGTATTCATATTATGGTCATAAAAACCTTACTGTTGGTAATATTTCTAAAATAAACCACGTTTGCAGTTTATTAAGAAACGTACGTTTGATTGACTTTGCGGGCCTCGTTAATAAATCTATAAGGCCCAAAATGTATCTCCATAATCCTGTAAATCAAGATCCCATAGCACATGGGATGTTGGAATGTGTCCTGTCTGCCCTCAAGGCGGCAGAAGGGGCACTTCGGGGTACGAAGGTTCTTGGTCGTCTTCAGAAGAATGGCCGCTTGCGTATGATGGACGACCACTCTTCTCCCTCAGTCAGTACCTGAATACAAAAAAAAAAACATGAATTTCAATGATTAAAATAAATGATGTCGTCCTGGCCGTTTTTCCATCACGACGACATCTACCGAAAGATGTCGAAAGTTATCAACTGCGCAGCAGATATCATAGCGCCTCTACGCTAAGCGCAAACACAAAGGCACTCGTTCTAACGTTCTCTACGCAAGATGAAATGCTCATTCTATAAGATCGCAGCAGAGGTAAGTTAGGAAATAGTGTTAGAGACACGGGGATAATCAAAACACAACCAGGCCCGAAAACAAACATTTTTTTATTTTTACAAAAGTGTTGACTACGGTACTGCGTAGAAGTATGGTATTTTGAACACTAGGCCATATTGTCGACATTATAGCATAGTCCACTGAACAAAGCTTTTCCCAAGAAAGAAGGAACGGTGAATATGGCTAATTCACTATTTTGCAGGCGGGACCAATGACCGTATTGCCAGACTGATACATGATAGAATAGATTTATTTTTATTGAATATAGATTGTTTACATAATACTCAAGAACATATTTCTTTAAACTATTTAATTTTACAACCTAGCAACTTTGGCTTTTGTCGAGATGCTTATGTCTTTTGTAGTCAGTGTTAGGGCATGTTTAAGAAGGATATGAATTTGGATTAATAATAAAACACTCATCCAACTGGTGGTAGGATTCCTATGTAGGAATCCGTCTAGATAGGTACCACTCCAGGGCCAATTATGCTGCCGTGAAGCAGTAGTGTGTAAACATAACTGTGTTTCAGTTTGAAGGGAACATAGGGCTAGTGTAATCACTGGGCATGAGACTTAAGAACTGATGTCTCAGGGTGACGGTCGCAGTGTGATGTCACATATAAATGTTCTAGGTGACACAGCATTTGTTATGGGCAGACCATCAGGCGAACGTTTTCGTCGTTTCGTCAGTTTATACTATAAAAAAAAGTTGATGAAATGTATATTGGTACTATATACGTGCTTTTCATTTCATTTTTAATTCTAGTGCTTGGCTTTGATATTTGGAATGCTTTTCTTATTTTGTTGATGGAATGTCGTTGCTTAAAATACCGGTGACGATAAGATTTCTTGTCGGAAGAGATGAGATTTTCTAGACATTTCCCTTAATATACTTTTACGACGCTCGCATTGTGTAGTAAACTTTCTTATTCCACCACAATATTTAAAATTTCTCATTACTTAGTAGTAAAGTTATGACCGCTCAATATCAACAAAAAAATTAACATATTTATATAGTTTCACCTGCCGTTTAATTTAAAAGAAATCGCTTTAAGGGTCGTAGTGTGATGTTATATAGCCTTTAGCCTTCCTCGATAAATGGACTATCCAACACTAAACGAATTTTTCAATTCAAACCAGTAGTTCATGAGATTAGCGCGTTCAACTAAACAAACGCTTTACCTTTATAATATTAGTGTAGATAAAACCATAAAATTAAGAGTTGCATGTGCTCAGGTTTTGTCAGACTATAATATATTTCATAATTTAAGTTGGATTTTTAATGAGGTTTGGTATAAAAAGCAAAGTTCTGCCTTTCCTATTATTGGTATTGTATAGGTATTGTTTTTGTTATTTTAAAAGTACTTATGTAGTATTAATAAGACTCCATTTTTGTTCATAGTAAGACATACATAGCGAAGTAATTTTACGAAACTAAGAAAAATCGGCGGTAATCAACTTATAATCGATTACAAACTACTATCTTCTCATAGCATTTGAAACGAAATCAACGTTTTTTTCTTAAATTACCTTGATAACAAATTAAAATCGAACTGTTATTACTCCTTATGAGTTATCTGGTCTGTGGTTTTTCAACAATGTGGCAAAATTGAATTTGCCACATTGTTGACTCAAACCCAATTTACAACAACAATTAATTGAATTTATTTCAATACCTTGACGTGGTTTTGCGATTTTTACGTCGAGTTGAGATATATAATTCCTCCCTTTAAAAATTGCGAGTGATTACTGAATATTATTGTCCGTTATATCTTGTGAAAGTTTTCTGGCGCCCTATGACTTATTGTTGAACTCGTTGACTCTTTGTTTGGCTCTTTATTTTTTTAGATTTTAAGTATAATTTATAAGTGAATAAAAGCAATATTAGTTCAAACTACACTGGTTTTTTTGACGTGAATACGTCTTATAAATTTATGAACACCGGCAGCGCGTACGAAAAAGTGTCCCTTTACGCCTGTGCGTGCAAGCGAGATCGCGCAACAAGCGATAGAGAAGCACGATCGGCCCATGCGTTGGCTTGTGACACATAAATTATATATCTCTCTTCTCGCGTGACGTCAGAGCTAGCAGTTAGAATAGTTCTGCTACTGGAACGCCGCCACGGGAGCTTCTTCAACGCCGCCACGGTAGCTCCTTCGAGAACTTTTACAATAACCCCCGCCCACCTCGATGTAAGCCATTATTTTTAACAAATGTTTAATACGCGACAGTGTTTTGTGTTTTTGTGTTTATTTCTACAATTTAATAACATGTAATTTATTTTCTCCATAATTTTATTTTGTTCACTTCAATTAACTGTTTTTCTCAAATCAGCGGCAAAAAAGGTAATTAATTCTTGCATTTTGAGAATAATATGACTAATAATAAATAAAGAATAATATGACATAATATGATGGTAACTAATTGGTCGTGATTATATTTAAACAAATTATTTGCATCAATGTTTCTTTATGACGATGTCACGTAAAACTATAGTCCGGAAACAGACTTTACAGACAAATAATTTTTTTGATAAACCAAACCAAATAATGAGACGAACGATAAATATAAGATATACATTGAATTAAATTATTATCACTGAATAATCATTATTTTGTACAATACAAAAAAGGAGTTAATTGAAAATTATAATTTTTTAGATAAATTAACATTTATTTACATTCGTTAATTCAAATATTTTTTTACTTAAATAATACAGATTAATTACAAGTAACAATGTGCTATTAACAATTTATTTACAACTTATATACATGTGTTATATTTAAGAGTCAAGGGGAGTGTTTCAAGTGTTTCAGTTTCAATGTGTCTTGAAAAAGTCAAATCGATGGTTGTTCCTTTCAGCGTTGTTGACTTATTAACATCTGATATGCATTCGAGATTGTAAGAATTGGTACATCGGCATCAATATCCATCAATAACGGTGGCACATACTGGCTGTTGTGCACATATGGAACAAGTGCTTGGTACAGCAACATACCAATATCTTGGATACTTGCTCCGGGATGAATATACACGGCGCCAAGTACAAATTTAAACGTTGTATCAGCAGTGAAGCATGTAATTTCGGCCAAGCACACGTCACCTGTGTTTTTGATGACACGACTTTGGCCGTGGATGTCGATGATAATTTGCGATAGATTGCTACTCCACCAGCTGCGTTTGTATTAGAATCCGATCGATTATTCTGCCGGGATACACACTCATAATTATTGACTGGAACTGGATCACAATTGTTACGCATCCACGTTTCAGTCAATACCAAATAATCAGACCTAGATATCACTGCATCCGTTTCAATATCCATGGAATGAGCAGACAAACTGAGAATTAAGGTTTATCACTATGGTTTGTCCAGCGTTGTTAGAATCATCACAGAATTTTACTGCTTTCTTAGTGATGGTTTGAAGTGCGTGTTTACGGAGTCGAACATGTTCGTTACGAATATCTCGCGTTGTCTGGGAGTCGTTACCATTTCGACCGTGTTAGAAGATGAAGGGAGCATCTTTGTCCGTGATGTACAAGCCGTCTATATTCGTTACCCGACTCATCGCCACGTACACCAACTGTTGTGGTTGTTTCGGGGAGTACTTATAAACAATGATATCGAACGAGTTTTTCCGGTAACTCGAACCATAGAGTAAATGATTTCTTCTCGAGATGCCGGCAAAGTTGTACTGGTCGATGGTCCTGCCTCTGCAGAATGGTCATCTACATTTGATTGATGGCGTTCGATATGTCGTAAGACACCAATTTCTCCGTTTACCAACCCATCAGCGACATCTATGTTAGAAGTTATCATGTAGGGATACCCCTCAGTTAATGGCAGCAAGTAAGGCAATCCATCAGTCTCTGCTACCGTCATCTTGTGAAGTTGACCTCGGCATTGTGTCTTTGGGATTTATATAGGTTGATGATTGCGCTGCGGTTGTACGAATCAACTTTAGTATTGCTATAATACAGCCGGACAGCATTAGGCACGTTTTCCTTGCACCAAGACTCAGATTTATGTTTTGGACTGAATAAGTGTCATTTCGTCAATACTTAGTTTTAGTCCATCTCCAATTTTGGTTAGAATCGTTGAGAACCTCTCATCAGTCTGTCGCATTACACGAACCAGCGGGAAGTAGTCAATGTTGTGCCACAGAATTGTTCCTCCAAGTTGGTTGATCGGCATGCTGTAACATGGACTTGCTCGTACCGGTGGCAGCTGTCTGAATTAGCAAATAGAATCACGTGGATGCCTCCAAATGGTTTGTCGTAAATGCCGGTAATCTGCTGCAGTCGGTAGTTGGTTTTTTGGAGAATAGTTGAACTTAACATGCTGATCTCGTCAACGAAAACAGCTTTGACGCCAACGAACATGTTTCTGTAGGCTTGCAAATTCTCCGTGGAGAAGACTTTTGTCACGCGAGAATTTGTGAGACGAAATGCTGAATGCACAGTAGTGCCACCAAGAGGTACAGCGGCTTTACCTGTGCTGGCACAGGCAATGTAGGCGTTGTTCATCGAATTTTGCTCCTGAGTGTAGCGGTTTGTTTGCCTCCATAAGACATTTAAGGTGTAAGTTCTTCCACAGCCCGCGGGACCCGTGAAGAATATTTGTAGCGCTTCAAAAGTGTAATCGATGTATGACCTCAAGAATGATCTCCCGTTGTTCTGGGTTGGTGGTTCTTAGATACTCGCAATACTGCTGTTTTGTCATCACATTGCTGCGTTTCTTCACAATCGAGAATCCTTGTCAGGGGACGATTTGGTTAACATCATCGACGTTCTCGGCACCATCTTCTCCTAACAATCGTTGGACTAACGCTGCTCTTGATTCTTCTTCTTGCAAATTGCTGTTATTATCGTTTTGCAAAATCATCATCGCTTCAAGTTCCTTCATGACGTTTTCAATGTTGAAATTCGTCTCGAATAGGCTACGGCGTTCCATAATCGTGTCTTTGTTGTCGTCAAATAATTGCAAAAATTTATTTTGATCAACAATCTCTGTCATTTCGTTGCGAAACTGTACGTAAAGTAGAACCATCTCTCGTTTACAATTGACAGTTTCATCAATATCGTAGCGTCTGTATCGTATGACTCGTCCGAGCGGTCGTCTGCGATATTCTTTTGGTGCTCTCGACGTCCTCGCTTCAGGCACAGCTTCAGAATCTTCATCGTCATCCACGTGCACGTCGTCTTCTTCGTCAACGAAATCACTACCGTTGGCATACCACGAAACAAACTCAGCCAAATACACTTGTTCTAAAGATGCAGGCCGTTCTTCATATCGCTGTATTGTGTTTTAGGTCCAAACATCAGTGCTGTCTCCATCGATACCTTCGCGGTCCATTTGTTGACGACGCTTGCGGCAGCATTGTCTTTCAGTCGGCCACACCGTTGGGATGTACACAATTTGACGACTCGCCTCACTCATTGGTTGTCGTAGTAGATACCATGCTGCTTCTTGCGCTGTCATCTCAACTGCGTTAAGGAGTTTGATACTTAACGCTTTTAATTGGCCTGTGTAGTCCTGATCGGGATGCTCTTTCATCATCGTGGTAAGCTCACGACGTAGGTTACCCATTCCACGGGCTGATTTAGTGACATACTCTACGACATACTCTGCGCAGCTGTACTCATCCAAGATGAACTGAATGTCGATGTTAGAGTTGACTTCGCCGGCAAGGTATGGATTGAACGTGTTTGTCATAAGTTCGTCGAAGTTTCGTCTAAACACCAGAGTCGGTCTGCGCAACATTGAACGCACAATGTCGAGGTATGAAACGTAAGTCAAACCATTAGCATTAAGAAACTCATCCATGCATGCGTATCGACGTTCACCGAGAGAAGCACGCAGCTGCTTGGCCTTCTGTTGTAGCGTTTGGCGGCGTCCATCAGATTGAGGCATCGGAACCAGTACACGGGTCGTGGGCATAGGCCAGTACGGGATCCTGAATCTGCAAGTTGTCTCGCCTCGCTTTGTGCAAGTGAAAGTATGTTTATGTATCTGGTTAGCGTAGATAGAGATGTTTGGCACATCATCTCGGGCAACCGAACTTAATTGTTCCACGAGATCGATGGTTCTTGGCATATTTTCCGACACGGTCTCACGTGGGTCGTCGTTCAACCACAATAAAATATGTGCTTGTGGGCTTCCTCGATGCTGGAACTCAATACGAAGGAAGTAATCTTTAACGAAATACTTGCCGAACGGATTGTGATACTGTTTGGATTTCAGCATTTTCATCAAGGAACCAACGAGCTTGTAGAAGTATATGCAGCACGTAACAGGATCGTCGCTCACTAAAGTACAGCGCTCAGAAGTGTTGAGATCTTTTGCTGTTTTTCCAGGATATTTTTTGCTCAGTTTGAGAAGTATAGTGAGCAGTTTCATCCAGCGTATTTCGTTGGCACTTATAGTGAGGAATGCGGTTGGTTTACCAAGTTGACGGATCATTGCAAAGAGGTCTCGTTTGCGAGAGGCCCAGTATTGGACGGAGTTTGGCACTGACTTCATGAATGCGAGGTTTTGTATGACATGTTCTTTCAGAAATTCTGTGTCCTCTAACATAAGTCGCGTAACATTCTCCGTGATCGAAACATTGCGAAACGTGCTGTAAATTCCATTCACAATGCGCAGCCGCAATATTTTCATTGCAACGTACAAGATTTTTTGAGGCGTGGCTCCGCGTCTGTCACGACGTCGTATTTCACTGGTCGCTACCATGTAAGGTGTTACTAAAACTCCCATGTTGAATCGACGTGGCTCTCCGAAGTATATCGATGGAAACGACAACTCTTCTGCATGACGGTCATCAATGATGTTGAGAGGTGTTGCCTGTTGTCCTGGTGCGATATTGAGACAATCTTCTTCATTCCACATCATGGTATGTTGTCTTGAAGCGACAATCTCAGATTCAGGTGTGTTTTCAGCGGAGATATTTTCTATACGGTTGGACGGATCATCTTGTATGTCATCGAGAAACGGCATAGTAGGATGCAGTCTCGACAAATCCACGTTGATTTTGTACAAACGATATAATGGAGAATCCTGCAATACAGTTAGCCACGCACTGATTGTACTCTTGGACATGTATCCGCTGATGTAGACCGATTTGTGCGCAAGGTTTCGCTTGATGTTAACATTAATGACGTCGTCCTCATTTAATTGGCGCGGCAAACATTTTACCATCTGTTGTACGTCTACTGGTATGTTGATCACTTGCCCTATGATTCCATAAGAGAAATCATGACGCAGACGACGCACTTGCATAAATGGCAGACGTGGCGATATCAATCGTTCACTGATGGGATCCAACGGTGGTAGACCTGGTGGTTGGTCTGGATATGAGAATCCATTAACTTTTGCTAGGGGCGGCATCGACTTTTTGTTCAGTGAACGTTTACAAGTCTTGCAAAACATTTTATATTCTTCTCTGCACAGTCGTCGATTTTCTTTGATGAACCATTCCGAGATCATCTCCAGCTGTGCCGCAGTAATGGGTTTGAGGTCTTTCTTGCACCACAGTCTGTCGCAAACCGAACAAGCGTAGCCAAAATCGTTGTCCAGAAAAGTTGATTTGAATCTCATGATCGAGAATGCCCATTTGGTATTCCAAGTAGATTGTGCCTGTTGTACTTCAATTTGATCAGAAGAAGTGCCTGGTTGAACAGAGATTTGAGCTCGTTCTGCTGCTGAAGTTTGACATTGTTGGTGTATGAGCTGTCGTTGAGTACCAGTTTGGACGTCGTGTGACTTTGCTCCTAAATGAGAAGAGGATTGCAGTAGTCGATTCTAATGAACCACTGACAAGAACCAAGTTAGCAGCTTTGCGTAGTCTGCGATTGCGGTGTCTTTCGGCATCCGACTTTCTCGCAGTTATCGCCTGTGCAGAAGTTCTGGATGCTGCTATACGCTGTCTGTATTCACGTTGTTTCTGTGCCTTCGACTTTGGAGCAGCGATTATTAGTGGCTCAGCGAATGGCGTTGCAGACGTGAATGCGGCAGCGTCTTGCGCTTCCGTGAGTATATTACTCCTTGAAGGTAGTGGCAGATCCGTGAGATCCATAGGTTCGTCAGGTTTGTCTGCCATGATGTGATTGAAAGCGGTTCTGCAAAAGAGATTATTAATAATTTATTTTAAAAATTATTGACGTGATAACGTCTTATAAATTGATGAACACCGGCAGCGCCTGTGCGTGCAAGCGAGAGCGCGCAACAAGCGATAGAGAGGCACGATTGGCCCCAGCGTTGGCTTGTGACACATATATCTCTCTTCTCGCGTGACGTCAGAGCTAGCAGTTAGAATAGTTCTGCTACTGGAACGCCGTCACGGGAGCTTCTTCGAGAACTTTTACAATAACCCCCGCCCACCTCGACGGAAGCCATTATTTACAACAAATGTTGAATACGCGACAACGTGTTTTGTGTTTTTGTGTTTATTTCTACAGTTTAATAAGATTTTCTTCATAATTTTCAGTCTAATTTCATTTTGTTCACTTCAATTAACATTTTTCTTAAAACAGCGGCAAAAAATGTAATTAATTCTTGCATTTTGAGAATAATATGAGTAATAATAAATAAAGAATAATATTATTATAACTAATTGGTCGTGATTATATTTAAACATATTATTAAATTATATAAACACATAAAGATACATATCTTTATGACGTTATCACTTAATACTATCCGTAAACAGACTTTACAGACAAAAACTTTTTTTTGATAAAGAAAAAGTACTTATTGATACATTGTTAATTAAAAATTTATATAATAATTTGATAATAATTTTTTTTTTA
This sequence comes from Luehdorfia chinensis, assembly GCA_019845155.1. Lineage (NCBI taxonomy): Eukaryota > Metazoa > Arthropoda > Insecta > Lepidoptera > Papilionidae > Luehdorfia > Luehdorfia chinensis. The sequence continues at coordinate 4,352,712 of JAHVAK010000012.1, read as the reverse complement.
AATTTGATATTAATATTAATTATTTTATTAATTTATCGTTTATGTATTTAGTATTCATTTATTTATTTATAATTAATATTAATTAACTTTTCAAATATAGTTTACAGTTTTTGCAAATTAATTTTAAATAATTTGTTTAAATATAATCACGACCAATTAGTTACCATCATATTATGTCATATTATTCTTTATTTATTATTAGTCATATTATTCTTAAAAAGCAAGAACTAATTACCTTTTTTGCTGCTGTTTTGAGAAAAACAGTTAATTGAAGTGAAGAAAATGAAATTAGACTGAAAATTATGGAAGAAATCAATTACATCTTATTAAATTGTGCACAAAAAGACAAAACACGTTGTCGCGTATTCAATATTTGTTGTAAATAATGGCTTCCTTCTGTCGAGGTGGGCGGGGGTTATTGTAAAAGTTCTCGAAGAAGCCTCAGTGGCGGCGTTCCAGTAGCAGAACTATTCTAACTGCTAGCTCTGACGTCACGCGAGAAGAGAGATATATGTGTCACAAGCTAGCGCTTGGACCGATCGTGCCTCTCTATCGCTTGTTGCGCGCTCTCGCTTGCACGCACAGGCGCTGCCGGTGTTCATCAATTTATAAGACGTAATCACGTCAATAATTTTTAAAATAAATTATTAATAATCTCTTTTGCAGAAACGCTTACAATCACATTATGGCAGACCAACCTGACGAACCTATGGATCGAGAGGTTTTCAAAGATTCTGACCAAAATGGAATGGATGGAGATGGACTAAAACTAAGTATCGATGAAATCACACTTATTCAGTCCAGCATAAATCTGAGTCTTGGTGCAAGAAAAACGTGCCTAATGCCGTCCGGCTGTATTATAGCAATACTGAAGTTGATTCGTACAACCGCAACGTAATCATCAACCCATACAAATCCCAAAGACACAATGCCGAGATTAACTTCACAAGACGACGGTAGCAGAGACTCTCATGGGTTGGTAAACGGAGCTATTGGTGTCTTACGACATATCGAACGACAGAAATCAAATGTAGATGACCATTCTGCAGAGGCAGAACCATCGACCAGTACAACTTTGCCGGCATCTCGAGATGAAATCATTACTCTATAGTTAGAGTTTCCGGAAAAAACAGCAGGTGTCAGTAACAAATTAAAATGTCGGCCTCACGTGCAAAGCAAGCCAAATACTCTGTCTCTCAACTAGATGTCGGTGTATAAGAAAGTGGTGAACATAACACTGACAAAAACTGTCAAATGCAAAAGAACAGTTTCTCAGCGTCTCTGCTTGAGCTATTACCATTCACAAGTCACAAGGTGGGGGCGTTTGATGTCATTGTTTATAAGTACTCCCCGAAACAACCACAACAGTTGGTGTACGTGGCGATGAATCGGGTAACGAATATAGACGGCTTGTATATCACGGACAAAGATGCTCCCTTCATCTTCTAACACGGTCGTGATGGTAACGACTCCCATACTACGCGAGATATTCGTAACGAAAACGTTCGACTCCGTGGACACGCACTTCCAACAATCACTAAGAAAGCAGCAAAATTCTGTGTTGAAACTAACAACGCTGAACAAACTATAGTGATAAACCTTAATTCTCAGTTTGTCTGCTCATTCCATGGTTATTGAAACGGATGCAGTGATACCTAGGTCTGATTAGTTGGTATTGACTGAAATGTGGATGCGTAACAATTGTGGTCCAGTTCCAGTCAATAATTATGAGTGTGTATCCCGGCACAATAATCGATCGGATTCTAATACAAACGCAGCTGGTGGAGTAGCAATCTATCGCAAATTATCATCTACATCCACGACCAAACTCGTGTCATCAAAAACACAGGTGACGTGTGCTTGGCCGAAATTACATGCTTCACTGCTGATACAACGTTTAAATTTGTACTTGGCGCCGTGTATATTCATCCCGGAGCAAGTATCCAAGATATTGGTATGTTGCTGTACCAAGCACATGTTCCATATGTGAACAACAGCCAGTACGTGCCACCGTTCTTGATGGATATTGATGCCGAAGTACCAATTCTTCTTTGCGGCGACTACAACACAAAGGTGAAAAATTATGACGCATTCCTCAAATACATTAAAGATACCTACAATCTCGAATGCGTATCAAATTAATAAGTCAATAACACTGAGAGGAACAACCATCGATTTGACATTTTCAAGGCACATTACACTTGAAAGACTACCCTTGATTTCATACTTTTCCTATCATCGTCCTATCCTTAACAGAATAATGCAGAATGGATTCTTATCTTAAATATAACACATGTATATAAGTGGTAAATAAATTGTTAATAGCACATTGTTACTTGTAATTAATCTGTATTATTTAAGTAAAAAAATATTTGAATTAACGAATGTAAATAAATGTTAATTTATCTAAAAAAATATAATTTTCAATTAACTCCGTTTTTGTATTATAGAAAATAATGATTATTCAGCTATAATAGTAAAAAAAAGCAAATAATGATTATACTTTTATGGATTAAATTGAATTATTATCATTCAATTCAATCCATAAAAGTATGCAATTTTTCATCAATGTTTCTTTGTGACGTTATCACGTAAAACTGTCGCCCGTAAACCGACGACCGAAAATAATTTGTTTAAATATAATCAAGACCAATTAGTTAGTTACACATAACTTAATATGCTATTTTAATATTTGTTACTTGGCTTCATGGTACTACATACCTTCGATAGGATTCATGACTATCCCGGTCTGCATCAGCATACGGTGCCCAGTGAGCCGGCGCCGATTCATTTTCCTCGCGTTCGGAGTTGTTACTTGTACCTTAATTGAAAAATCACAATCTATACTTTGATGATCGCATTTTTTTATTTGACATATTAAAAAAAAGACGGCGCTATTGACACTTTTTCCTTTATTTGTTCCAATAAAAAGTTGTACAATTGAACTTACAAATAGCACGATATTATAAATACAACCGGCGCTGTACAGCAAAATAAATAATTTTTGGAACGAAGTTCTTTTACGCGTATGTCTAGGTTACCTTTTCCTCTCTTTCTCTTTTTATTATAAATGGTTGTGTGTGTGCGCACGCGCGCGTTTGTGTGTGTATGTGTGTGTGTGCGTGTGCGTGCGTGCGTGCGAGCGTGCGTGCGAGCGAACGTGCGTGTGTGCGAGCGTGCATGCATGCGTGCGTGCGTGCGTGCGTGCGTGCGAGTATTGAGATTCGTGCAGCAAGCATTGTGCGCGGTCAGCTGTATAACCTCAATTGTAAGCACTTGTAAATATTATTTATATCTAATTCACTTTTAAATTGGATAAAGTGACGAAATCAGCAATGAGCGGGCGTGGCGGAGGGCAAGGCGGGCGCGGGGGGCGAAGGGCTGTCCAGCGATAAGACGCCGCGTGTGGTGGGCGCTAGGGACGTACTCACATAGGTCGGCGGGTGCGCTGTGCTGGCGCTCGGGCGGAGCAGGCGCGGGAGTGGCGGAGGGCGAGGCGGGCGCGGGGGGCGAGGGGCTGTCCAGCGAGATGACCCCGCAAGCGCCGCCGCACGCACTCGGCGATCGGTAGCCGCTCGACGACACTGCCTCCGATGCTGCGAACACATCTTATGTCATTCATAAAAAGAAAACTTAAAAATTTTTATTCTGGTGTTAGTTATAACAGCTTATAAATACACACAAATGCAAAACTAGAAGTTACCATTAGAAGAAGCATAATCGTCAGTCTTGATGTTAGTTTCGAGTACAGGTGGCGTGTGTTTGGGTTGCGGAACTTTCCTCTTGAGTGGTGCTTCGTCCTCGGAGTCGGAAGTGAGATCTACGAGCAATTCCGTAGGTTTAGCGGTACGCCCTTCTCCTACTGCTGCTCGCTTGGCACCGCCTGTGCCGCCCTCTATTGGTATTACCTCTGTAGAGTTAATATGTTTCATGAATATTTTTAGATATGATTTATGGTATAATGTAAGAGTTTAAGTAATGATAATGTGCTATGTGAATTTTGAATGCCTATGTTTAGTAAAGAATAAAGGATAATGTAAAAAAAAATTATAAATTCTGTGAGATTTTGCCTACAAAATCATCATCATCATAGATTGCAGAGCTAAGCTCTTGTCAATAAAGTATTTTTCTCTCTCCTTTTTCTACCACGTTCTTTTGGTACCACGCTAAGCTACACTAGATATGAACAGTAAATTATACCAAGGTCATCCGGAATGAGCGTGACGGGCTCAGTGGCGGACTGCACGGCCTTGAGTGTAGTATAGTGCCACGCTAGGCTACACTACATATGAACGGTAAATAATACCAAAGTCATCCGGGATGAGCGTGACGGGCTCAGTGGCGGACTGCATGGCCTTGAGCGTAGTATAGTGCCACGCTAAGCTACACTACATATGAACGGTAAATAATACCAAGGTCATCCGGGATGAGCGTGACGGGCTCAGTGGCGGACTGCACGGCCTTGAGTGTAGTATAGTGCCACGCTAAGCTACACTACATATGAACGGTAAATAATACCAAGGTCATCCGGGATGAACGTGACGGGTTCAGTGGCGGACTGCACGGCCTTGAGCGTAGTATAGTGCCACGCTAAGCTACACTACATATGAACGGTAAATAATACCAAGTTCATCCGGGATGAGCGTGACGGGCTCAGTGGCGGACTGCACGGCCTTGAGCGTAGTATAGTGCCACGCTAAGCTACACTACATATGAACGGTAAATAATACCAAGGTCATCCGGGATGAGCGTGACGGGCTCAGTGGCAGACTGCACGGCCTTGAGCGTAGTATAGTGCCACGCTAAGCTACACTACATATGAACGGTAAATAATACCAAGGTCATCCGGGATGAGCGTGACGGGCTCGGCGACGGGCTGCACGACTTGCGGGGCGCGCGGCGGGGGCGTGTGCGCGGACCAGTTGCCATCTGCATGCAGCTGGATCTCGTTACATTCGGTAGAAAGACGAGGCGATGTCAGTACCTCCAGAAAATATCTGCATTGGATCAAATCAAAATCTGTAATTAATTATATAAATTTTAAAATCTAAAATAAATCTATTAAGCCAATAACATTATCAGCCTCTTAAACTTTACCCATAAAGGTGGATTTGTCGTTAACACCACGGATCTCGCAACTAAAACACTGTCACTTGATAATTTAGAAAACTGTGCATAGTACTTTCCGATGATAATGATATTTAAACTGGTTATTCAATCATATACTGAGGGTTGAGTTATTATTCTGGCATTTCTCTTACTTAACTATAATGACACCCACGGGATAAGATTGGGTGGTATATTTTAAGTATACTTAAAGTACCGCCCACATATGGCTATCAAATGAAGGGGGAGCGGTAGAATTCCTACTCCTTCCTCTATTCTGGGCAGATCGCTCTGAAGGGACTAATAGCTAGTGTATTTATTGGGCATAAGAGACTTAAGGACTGTTGTTTAGGATGACGAGCGTAGTGTGATGCCACAAAAATATGTTCTGGGGGACACAGCATTTGTTATGAGCTGACATTGCATTTACATTCAGATCCATTTTTCAACGATTTTCTTGCCCCGTCACTTTATTTCATAAAAATATAGTCTTCTAGTTTGCCTCTTTATAATTTTTTTTTACATATTAAGGCAAAATAATAGTCTAAATTATAGGTAAAAACTAAACAAAAAAAACGACGTTTCTGTAATGGTCAGTGTGACAATATTTATGATATGTTCGACCGAACCTTTGACTTCGGCTTTGGCCAAAACGGGCCAAGTTGAAGGTTTCTAGCAAGCGCCGAAATTTAACTAACTGTTACGAATGCCTGAGAGCGCGAAGCAACACAAGCAGGAGCAGGGGTCACACTATGTTGTTTCGACAAGATGCAAAGTAATTTTAATCATCTATTTCAGATGTTTATATACAGTCAACATAAACCTTTCTTAAAACCATTATTTTAATCACTTTTAGCCAAGGCTTCGGCCGAAGTTTGTGGCGGCAGCCGATTAATCGGTTCGGTATCGGCTTCGGCCAGAAATTGACCTTCTGTCAGACTGACTCGGATAACAGTGTCTTAAAAGTTATGATGTGCAGTTTATTGCAAAAGCTCACCCATCAACCACCAACGAATCATAGGGCGCAGGTCTATCGCAGACGGGGCACAACCAGGTTGGTTTTCGTTCATTCATCTGCAGAAATAGCGAAGCATCGAAGCACTGCAAGTGTGGACAGTTAGCAGGCCGACAGGGGCATGACATTCGCATTTTACCAAGTGGACACATTAGGGACACTCGGAGGGAAGTTGTTGCTATTTCACTGTCATAATCTTCTGATAGTTTTTCTTTAACTGAAAGCGAAAACGGATAAATTAAAAATTACATCAATTAAAATGAATCCCTACGGTTTTTTAACAAATAAGTATTACAGAAAAAGAATTTAAATGAATTTTTCAGATTACTCTCACAATATCTTCCAAACTACAACACTACATATATAATCCTCTTTCCTATATAAGGATAAGCAGACACCACATCCGTAGCCCACTTTTCGGCCCCCTAGAAAACGAGACGCCATTTTAGTACTAATTGAAATTATTGCTCCCCATTGCATTCCCACCACTAGCTAGCCATCAGCGTGGCACCCACTGGTTTGGCGGAGAGGAAGAGAATGAATTGAATTGTTGTGAATAGTAACTGGTATCAAATGGACTTGGGGTAGGGAATGAGATATTGGGAAAAGAACTAGAAGATGTAGGATACTACTATCTTGGAAGGAGCAAGAGACGACCGGAGTAGCTCGGGAGGGCCAGGGTCACTCCTCCGAACATCAATTTTACTTTGGATTTACTTACTAAGTGACCGTGTGTAGTCGGGATTTTTAGTGCCCTTGTTCTTAAGCCGTTGTAGTAGCTCGGCTGAGGTAAGTTTCCTGACTAGGAACACGCTGAGAACGTATGCGCGTGTAAAGTCAGCCGCCCACGTCACGTGAATGGTGTTAGCGACGGTCGGCGACAGTTTTACTAGGGATGAGATGTTGACCGGCCGCGGTGGTCGCTTTGGTTCCGGCGTCGGCTTGTTCGTTGGTATCGGGTTCTGCACAAATATTGAATTTAGTTTGTGATGTTCTTTTGCATAAAACATTAAAAATTATTCAATTTATTTAGTTATGTTTTATTAATTGTTAGGTTAGTGACCACTGTTAAAATACACTCAATTATAAAAAGAGAACAAAATTAATTTAAATTGATATCTATATTCATTTTTCTAACATAATCTGTTAACTTTCATTAGTACTAGTTATGTGCTGAGATTCGAGTCACATGTAGTAAGTGTACATTAATCATTTAAAGATATTACATGTGATTTGCATAATCAAATTTGATTTTACATTATCATAAAGCATTAATATTTTGAATATTACACAACTAGTTTTTATACTTACAGGTAATGGACACATTTTATTGTTTACTTTAACATTAACACTAGGTGGGAAATAATCTTCCTGTTCACATGAAGTTTCTAGAAGGCAGAATCTCAACTGGGCCTAAAAACAAAAGTTAAACAATATAAGAGACATTCTCTTTTTGCTTTTTACATAGAATAAATAGACGTGAATGACAGATTTAGCTAAGAAGGTCACAATTTAAGCAGATTCAAAACATAATTACCTGTATAACATAATCAAGTTTATTACTAGTTCCGATAATATCCTTGCCTGAGGCTATCTCTGTGGCTTGTTGTGGTGTGAGGTGGAATATAAAGGTGCCTTCTTGCATCCGACCTGCTTGCATTGGCATCATAGTGGACGGCTTCATTAGTTCCGCCATCACATCGTAGAAGGGGAGCCTAAAATGATAATTCATTTACACATCATCAAAAATAATTAATTCCTTTTCAGTGACTGATAATCAAATCAGTGTCAGATTACCAGTTTTGGTGCCATAACTACTTTGATATATTTAATAGTGTGACTACTTGGTGATTGAAATAGGGTAAAAATGTAGGTTGGTGCTGACATCCAACAACTTCTGAATACTGTCTTTTAATTGGTGGTACAATTATTTTGCCGTGAAGCAGCAGTGTGCAAGAATTACCGTGTTTCGGTTTGAAGGGCACTGATAGGTAGTGTAATTACTGGATATAAGAGATTTAAGTTTTGATGTTTCAGGGTGACGTGCGCAGTGTGGTTCCATACAGAAATGTTGAAATGGGCAGACCATAGCACTTAATATAAGGTGAACGATTTGCTCGTTCTTTTCTGACCACTATGACACACGGTTGCTGTCAGGTTATATATTTATTTTATTATTTTTACGTGAATGTAGATTTAATCTATCAACTTCCTTTTTCTGACAGAATAGTACGAGGACTACCACATCACAATCACAATTTTAAAATTGTACATACATACAGTCATGCCTCTTTCCCATTGGGGTAGGCACAGACCACATCTTTCCACTTACTACGATCCTAATACACATCTTTCGCTTCTTCTACTTTCATGAGCGGTTTCATACAAGCTCGTCGGTTGCGTCGGTACTTTTGATGTGGCCTTTCCTTAAAACGTTTCCGATCTAATCGTGATAAATTCGCCTACGTCGACCCTTACCGGTTTGAGCATTCACACTCTCCTCATAAATCTGTTTCGTCAATCTTCTTTCATCCATCCTCTCTGTGACTTCAAACCATCTAAGCATCCATTTCGCTATTTTTGTCATTACATATTCTACCCCACTGCAACATTCCCTTATCGGACTGTTCATACTTTGTCCATCAAAGTCACTATACCTATACTTCTAAAACTTCTCATGTCCATAGCATTAATCTTACTTTCATGCTTCTTCTGCCAACTGCGAAAAATGATTTAGGCTGACATTTAAACCCAGTACGCAGGACCAGCGTCTTGTCTAGTCGGCTAGAAATATATACAAAAGTTAAGATAAGACTGTGAACTAACTTTTTAAATTTAACGTCGGGGTGCACGGGGAACGGAGGCAGCGGCGCGGTTGGGGAGGGCGAAGGCATCGGCGCGAGCGTGGCGCCGCCCGTCGCGCCGCTGTACCCGTGGTACATGCTCCCGGCGTACATCGGGCTCTGCCGCGCCTGCGCAGTGCGCGCCTGCTTATATACACCTTCACACTTCAGGCTTGCCAATATCATTGGACCAGGTCCAGACCATGACAAAAATCAAGTTCACCATAGAATCACACTTCGAAATGTTGCGTTTTAATAACGGTCCCTTCGCCAAATTTTCAAACATTAGATTTTCATGTTAACAGCAATTTCTTCACTTGTGATTTTGAAAATTCGAAACAATCTAGATAATTGGCCTGATTGCCATTTCGATTTAAATGTCTACACATACTTTTGTATATCATAAAAACTTGTAAACGTACACTGGCACACACTGTAATGAACATTTAAAGTGGGAATGTTGTGACCTTGTGATTGATATTTTTTTTGTGACTGAACAATCCTTCCTCTATACTTAAACTGCTTCTAAATATTCAGGATGTATTAATAATTAAACAGTTACATAAGCGTTTGCCAAATTTTATCATTTAATTTAATCGAAAGTTCCGATTTTATTGTATGCTTAGAGTTATATGGAAACTGGCGTGGTCTTCGAATGTGTGATTCTTGACGTAAATGTTTGATATAAAATTAAGGTTTAAAAAACTCTATATAAACTTTAACTGTAACAAGTTATGGACATAAATCATCATCATTATTTTAGCCTATCACTAGTCCACTGCTGAATATAGGCCTCCTCCATAAATTGCCACAGGTTTGTAGTTGTCATTTTAAGGAGTTTTGCCGTAGTTGCCACACTTGGCAGGTGGGTTGACAACCGCAGTTTATTTATTCAGATCTTCCAGGAAGATGCTGCTGCCCATCTCCTGGTTTTTATTTTCCCTCTGTCGACTTTTACGACACCCACGGGATGAGATGGGGTGGTAGATTCTCTTAAGCCGCCACCACACAGCGATCACTTGCCATCATGTAAACGTTTGCTTAAAGTGACGAGGCGAGCCCTAATCCGAAAAATACATTGTGAGACATTATACATATGAAAGAAATAAACGTATATAACGCTTGGCAAGATGCTGGTGGGTCATCTCTTGGTTAATTTATTCCTTTACCCACGACATTACATGTCAGTTCCTATGTCGCGTCGTTTTCTTAGCAGGTGGCATTAGTACTAAAGTGTTCGGATCTCACCTTCATACAATTTGAACTACCAATGATCTAAAACACTAATATACTACAGACCGATCGCCATCACCTCCTTGTTCTCCAAAATAATGGAATCCATTATAAACTGCCAGCTCCTGAGGTACCTAGAGGAGCACCAGTTGATTAGTGACCGCCAGTACGGCTTCCGTCGGGGTCGCTCAGCTGGTGATCTTCTAGTGTACCTCACTCATCGATGGGCGGAGGCAGTAGAGAGCAAGGGGGAGGCCCTGGCAGTTAGTTTGGACATAGCGAAAGCCTTTGATCGGGTCTGGCACAAACCGCTTCTCTCGAAGCTTCCTTCATATGGGCTTCCCGAGAAATTGTGCAATTGGGTCACTAGTTTTCTCACAGACCGGAGCATCAAGGTCTTAGTTGACGGTGCATGCTCGGAATCTAAGTCTGTGAACGCTGGTGTCCCACAAGGCTGTGTGCTATCGCCAACCCTGTTTCTTCTGCATATCAATGATATGTTACAGATTAGTAACATTCATTGCTGTGCAGATGACAGTACTGGTGATGCCTTATACACAGGCCGTACCAATATTTCTCGGGAACACGTCGACGAGCACCGGAACAAACTTGTGTCTGAAGTCGAGATTTTGTTAGACAAAATCTCGGACTGGGGCCGACTAAATTTAGTCGAGTTCAACCCTAACAAGACACAAGTTTGCGCGTTTACCGCAAAAAAGAAACCCTTCGTCGTATCACCTCATTTCGAGAGCACTCCCCTTGTTGCCTCAGCCAGTATCGGAATCCTTGGCGTCGACATATCGAGCAACGTTCAATTTCGCGGTCACTTGGAAGGGAAGGCCAAATTGGCCTCCAAGAAGCTTGGCGTGCTCAGTAGAGCGCGACAGTACTTCATGCCGGCCCACCGCTTGCAACTTTATAAGGCGCAGGTTCGGCCGCACATGGAGTACTGTTCTCATCTCTGGGCGGGGGCACCCCAGTGTCAGCTCCTTCCATTTGACCGCATTCAGCGAAGAGCGGCTCGAATTGTCGACGACCATGTCCTATCTGATCGGCTTGATCCCCTGGCTTTGCGAAGAGATGTTGCATCTCTTTGCATTTTTTACAAGATCTACCATGGGGAGTGTTCCGAGGAATTGTTCGGATTAATTCCAGCCGCTGAATTTCACCATCGCACCTTACGGCATAACCTCAAATTCCATCGTCACCACCTTGATGGTTGGCATTCCACCACAGTGCGTTTTTCGCGGAATTTTCTGCCACGCACTTGCACTTTATGGAATGTTCTGCCGTCAGCGGTTTTTCCGGACCGATACGACTTAGGGACCTTCAAGAAAAGAGCCTATTCCTTTCTCAAAGGCCGGCAACGCATCTGCTATTCCTCTGGTATTGTAGGTGTTCATGGGCGGCGGTGATCACTTACCATCACGTGAGCCACCTGCTCGTTTGCCTCCTATTCTATAAAATAAAAAAAAAAAATCAATACAGAGTATGTATAAAGATAATACCACACCGTCACATCCCGTGGGTGTCGTAAAAGTCGACAGAGGGAAAATGAAAACCAGGAGATCGTCAGCAGCATCTTCCTGAAACATCTAAATATATAAACTTCGCTCGCTTGCCCGCCAAGCGTGCCAACTACGGCGAAATCCCCCCAAAATGAAGGCGAAACTTTTGTGGTAATCCTATTGTAAGGCAAGGCCTATGATCAGCAGTGGTCTAGTGATAGGCTGAAGTAATGATGATAAAGATAATTACGTCTGTTTTGATTTTTAGCTTTTGGTGTTTTTTTTTCGTTTTTTCTTTCAACTGCAAGCATTTTCATTATAGATTGAGGAGTTACTTTGCGGAAATCCATGATAGTAAAGGACGGAAAGACAGTTATTTTGCAAAGATCCGCAAGCAAAATTAAAAATGGTGTGTTTTACCTACCCTGGTAGTGGTGGAGGATATCTAGTGGCGGCATTATTAGGTTGCTTGTGCACACTGTGGTTGGAGGGCGGACGGTACTCTGCAAAAAATAGCTACACACTATTTGTAATTTTGCATTGAGATTTTAGAAAATTAACTTTGTTTCTGTCCTTTACTATTTTCTTAAGTTTATTGAGTAGGTAACTAATAAAATTGATATGGTCTGGGCCAATGCGTCGCGATAGTTTGTTAACATCTATTTACCGTGACTGGTAATGCTTGAGCGCGCGAGTCCTGTGGGTTATATCCGGTAACTGCCGGGTGCTGATACATTGTGCGGGAGCCCGGCAAAGCGGGCGCCAAAGGGTCCTTGCCCTGCGACCCACTGCCGGGGCCCACGCCGCTTGTGGGCAACGCCTGGCTGTTCCTGCCGATCGACCGTATTTATCTGACACCATTCCAAATATACCAAACAAAATACAGAACTAAACGTAAAACATGCACATCAATAAACAGGTATTTTCACTTGTTTTATTGTCAATACTTAAAAATTTTATTTGACAAATATAACGGTAAGGGAAAATTTATACAACATGAGTTTAGATTGCACCCAACACCAGAAGCCCGGTTTTAGAGTCATGCAATTCCATTCGTAATGATGATACGGCTTTTCATCCACTCTTGTATTATAACTATTATTACCAAATATGTATTTATATACGATTTGTCGTAAAAATGCTGCTTCTTGTTGGCCGGTGGTCATGCTGCCAGAGGAGAGCGAGAAAACGCGAGAGGACTTGACACTTGCCTAGAACTGTTACTCTTTTGCGAGCGATGTCCATTCTCAGTGGTTTTGAGGCGCGTCCTAAGTTCGGAAGAGGTTCCATTCTCAGCGGGCGCACTCTGGGCCGCATTAACTACACGCGCTGAAGATCGTGTTTTAACCATTGTTGACGAGCGACAGTCTCATCTCAACTGAAATTCAGGAGTCCGAAAACGGACGGAAATCGCTATCATAAAACAGTATTACGACCTAAAGAGGTTTTCTGGAAAATTTCTTCGACATAGCAAACAGAACGGCGTTGGGAGCATCCTTATTTCTCTTATCACAACTGAAAAAAGACAAATATGGGGAAGGGGAGCGAGACAACATCTGCAATTGAATAATTATCTTAGTTAGTCTACAATGGTTAAAACATGTCTTACAGCTTTAATCTACAAACCACTAATCCATAAACAAGCATTTATTTGAATCAATGTTGGCGGTCCTTTTTGTATTTAAAGTAAATTATTCCACTGCAGCTGTGAAGGAGCATCGCTAGGGAGAAAAAGTTTATTAACACTTTTGAGTAACTGGCAAAATAAGAAAGGCACTAGTAGTGACAGGAACTGAATAGTAAGAGAAATAAGTTGACTGCCTCGTCAAGGAAATTTTCCAGAAAATAATTGCAAGATAAGAAGTTCATTCAACTGTAACTCTGACGAGTTATTTTTTAATTTATCATATTGAGAGTAACTTGCTACAAAAAAGAGGGGTTTAGGACCACCACAAATTATTTCAGGAGTTTTCAAATAATGCAACAGAATGAATCTTGAGAAATATTCAAATATACACATTATTAAATAAATACTTAAAACTTTAAATGTGATTTATATATATTCCATTTTTAATGTTTCTATTATATATTTACATATATTTATATTTTATATTTTTTCAAGTATAAAAATTATTTAACTTTATTTAGATGCTATACCTGAGGTGAGCCATCCACACTTCACAGAATAGATAAAAACGTTGTTATTATTTATTTTTTTAATAATCAACAGATGGCAGGGCTAATAATTAACATTACATAATAGAAAGATACTAAGGAATATCTCAGTAACTTTTATTATAATCAACATAAATTAATTATAGCTGTCCCCATTTTGCCTTGACTGTGTTAGTTACAAAATAAATAGCAAAATTAATTTCTACCGTCTGTATTATTATATATTAATCCATTGTTTACAGTAACCTATGATGAATCATTTTATTGAAGTAAAATGAACAAAATATGGGACTCAACATAAACAATTTTTTCCATTTCATATCCTAGGACAGATATAGATTAGTTTAACCTGTTATATTTTAGCTATTTATATATTTATATAACCTGAGATTACCCTTAAATTTCTGTATGTTATGTTCACAAAAACTCCAAAAAGCACTAAATTACATTAGTTATTATTAAAATATACAGAAATTTACCCCTTCATGAAGCAGTAAACATAGTATATAAGTCAAGTATATAAAGTTCTAAGATTTTTTAATGATATTACTCTACAGTTAAGAAACAATTAATTTATATACAACCTATTAAATTGTAATTTAAATATGCTAATAGTTGTATTTGTTTTAAATTATTATTTATGAATCCTAAATGGATACATACTAAAAGAACCAAATGAGGATGTATGTAAATAGTGTTCAAAATAAAAGTTGCTAGTAAAATTTATAAGAAAGATTCAAATATATAATACTAGATATAATACTGAAGGGACACATGTAAAGAATCATAGTTCAGTAAAGTCCAATCAATATCTATAGACCATGCTGATGCGTCCACGTTCAGATCAGGCAGGGCTATCAGTGTTAAGTAGTAAATAATTACCGGTAAGCTATATTACGATTTTCAGTGTTATCAAGAGGCGACCGTCATTGTTATAATAAACAGGTGAAAACAACCAATAAATAATATTCTCTCATAAAAACGTATACAGTTTCAAACAATATGGATGTCAGAAAGCTTAAAACAAAGTTAACTTACCATGATATCGCATTACCGTAATCGTAATATCTACTCATATTCAATTTAAGTCAAAAAATACACTGACATTTAGTTACAAGTACAAAAACTATTTAAGAACGTCTAACACAAAACGCCATAACTTGACGCTTACTAGCTCAACACAGCCGCCACATTGGTTGTGCATAGACAAAAACATATTGTGAGTTCATGTATCCTAGGCTTTACTGTCAAAACCGTTTTAAATTTTAAACGTTTCTTCTCATGTAAACATTAACATTATTCTCGGTTAATTTAATCTTTTTAATATTCCAAATCCTGTTAGCAACTATCAGAGTTTACTATTTGACACTAGCTAAAAGTTAATAATTAAACGTAATTATTCATAAAGCTGTTACACATCGGCGACAATAACCATAAGCAGACATTTACATCATATCCTTTTCCTTGTTTAGGGTTGTACAACAAAACACGTTCGGATATAAAAGTAAAACATTAACATTTTAGCGTCATCCGAGAACATTAGGCATCCCATGATAAGATTATGAGTCAAATTGTGAGTGATTAAATACTTTCTGGTGTAATGAAATTAAATTAGATTTTTTTAAAGACCTTTTTGAGTTGATATCATTTATTTATTTATTCAAAGCATGTTTGTTATTCTACGTTCGTTTTAGAGCGTCTAAAGTTATATACAATTACTAAGTAATTTAGTTTATAGTAATACACCATAACTTTTAAAAACACTTTTGTTTATATATTTAGATACAGTTTGCGAAGCTCTACGTGATTGCCAATCCACTGGCAAACTTTTCTTTTTTGTATTTAATTTGCCTTATGCATAAAAGAAAACGGTATGTTTAAAGAATTCAATAATATTAAGACTAAAGTTTCCTAAGCCCCCCTGACCTCTCTCTTGCTATTCTTTTTTCTCTTTCTCTATAATTGTAAGCCCTGCTTACGTCTTATTGCTGGACACAGGCTTTTTTGCCTATTTTTGAAATTCCGGTTCGGATGGCACATTGGCTAAGCGATTGACCTCTGCGCGTTAAATCAGGGTTCGATTCCCCCCCAATGGTTTCTCGCCGTCGTGGCGGGGGGGGGGGGGGGGCTTAGTAACCGCTTGGTCACCCACGGTGATGCTAAGAGGAGCCCACGTGGTCGGCCTGAGGCATCGGGCTGGCCCGGGGAGGTCGCTCCGAGTGGGCTGCGCAAGCCCGCTCTGGATGCGGATAGGTTGGCTGCTGGGAGGAGCAGTCCGCAGCCGAGGTGGAGTCGCGGAGGAAGAGGAGTGTAGGTGTATCGTTGCCTCTCTCCCTATCCTCCGCGACTTTGGCGGGGCCGCAACGTTGATGCGGCGGTGGTGGGGCCGCGGGGGAAGAAGAGTGTTGGTGTATCGTTGCCTCTCTCCCTATCCTCTGCGGCCGTATTGTGGTTGGCGGCGGAGCCACGGACCAGATCCGGCCGGGGCCGGGAGGACTAGTGCTTTCGAGTGCAAGTTTCCTGGCCCGTGGCCTCGGACTCTTTGTGCACGCCAAGGGACTCGTTGTGCACGCCAAGGGGGGGGGGGGGGGCGTGTCGGAGGGCGCGTCGTGTGTTCCGGCGCGCCTCTCTCGAAAAGGAGCGGCATTAGGCATTTACCCATGTAAAAAAAACAAAAAGGGTTCGATTTTTACACAGGACTTTGTATTGTTTACTGACAGTTTTTCCGGGTCTGGGTGTTAGTTTGTATGAAATGAAAAATGTGCGATGGTGTGTGATTTGGGATATATTATTCTAGTCACTATAATTATTCTATTTATATTACTAAATTACTAAATTGTTTTAAAATTTATTACACAATTACAAATATTCAGATTTAGGCTTAGGCTCGCGAGGCCCGGCCTAGGGCGGCAATGTTAATGGTTCGGCTGTTATGATAAGTCCACTTATTACTGTACTAATTGCAGTGCTGCCTCTTACAACATTTCTAAAAACAATTTAAGACCTGAAACAAATTTCTTGGATTATTTTAATGTAAGTTTAAATACAGTTTTATTAATTTTTTCCTTTTTTTTAATTGGCACGGTGTAGCTTGTAAAATGTTTTTGTTTTGTTACATACCTTCGTTATATGCGAAGTGATTAGTCGTATTTGCTAAAAATATTGCTTCTTTATGCTCGTTGTTATATTCTTTCCATCAATGAACCACATCTCCAAGTTTATTTTATTTTTATTGTGTACATTTCTTAATAATTGCAATCCTTTGTTGCAAATAACTATATTCACAAAGGCATCGATTAGAACATCTTATAGAATTTAATTTTATTGGTAAGTTTTGCTTGCACGAAATAAGATTCGTCATGATGAAATCCATAGTTTTTCCCTTTTTTTTCAAATTATAATAATAATATAATATATAAAATAATAATAATTTATAAAATGCTATTTTTTTAATTATTACAGTATTTTTTTTATTTAAACGACATCGGAGTGGAACGGGGGTTGACACTGAAAAACAGTGCTGGTCGGAATTCGCCAGAATTCGCTTCCGTCGCAGTGTATGCTAAATTGTCAACCTCGTTTGCTAGGAGTACGGCGTACAATTTCCATACTTTAATTTTAGGTATTAATGGTGTTTTAGTTTTTTTTTGTATATTTTTGTACTTACTATATTTTTTTATTGTGTATTACTTTTGTGTACGTCCGTTTGTAGCAAATAAATTCTATTTTTTTCTTTCTTCTTTCTATATTTAAAAGTTGTTTTAATTTCAAGATTAGAAATTATTTTATTAGAATTATTAAGTATGCAATCAAAAGAACTACTAAAATTGTATTGATAATACTACTACACGACAGGAAGTGCACTTTATTGCAGTGGGCTTAGGACGCTTTATCGCATAGGGCCTAGGGTGCTTTATTGCTTTTGGGCCTAAGGCGCCAATAAGGTTAAATCCGCTTCTGGCTTTATTCCAAATTGACGTTAGGTTTACATTTATAAAATAGATTTTAACTTAAGTTAAATCGTTTGAAGCGATGAAACGTCCCGGTACACATTTGATCATTTTCGTCGAATATATTAATATCATAATATTTATAGATGTGTCTATGTAGCTATTTCGGCAATGCCTCTCTATGTACCAAAACTATGAAAAACATTTCCATTTTTGCGTAAACCAACTTTTGATTTCAGACTTGACAGCAAGTTCCCATAGAGGCCGTAGGTAAAAGTAAAATAATAGACAATAAATTTCCTCCTCAAATTTTTAAGAAAGTTTTGAAGCTGGGAATAGTCCGCCACGTCGCTCCAATATGGGTGGGCGGACTTCACATGTCCTCGAAATATTTTTATTTCTCCGACATGGAAACCCTTACGATGATTTCCTTCACCGCTGACAACGTGGTAAATCAGCAATTAAAATTGTAGAACAATTTTTGACGTGCCGGCACCGGGGATCGTACTCTGGTCATACGCGTACTGTAAAACTGCGAGGGTCCGGCCCCTGAGCTACCAAGGCCGTTGTAAAGAATATATTTGAAATTCTAATTTTTCACTATTTCAAGGACACGCTTTTTAGTGTATAGAGAAAGAGAAAAGATTTCGACAAACTATCGCAATATATAATTGCTCTACATTGTTAAAAAAATTCACGGTCACCTTTAATCAGATATTCATGGAGATTTGGTGTCTGATGAAATCTTGAGTTTCGCACGTTTACCTCAAAAAGCCTGGCATCGCATATTTTATCGAAACTTGTTATGTCTCTACCACATGCAAATCAAAAATGAAGTTTCTGCACATTAAAATTAAATAAAACCTACGTGCGATCAGCACTGTTTCTTCTTGGTGAGTGTTCCGAGAAGATGTTCGGATTAATCCTGCTGCTAAATTCTACCATACCATATTGCTGCACAGCACAAAATTTCTTCATCACCAGCTGGATGTCAAACAGTTTGTTAAATCTGCTGCTGCCTAGCGGTTTTCCCGGACCGATACGACTTATGAATCTTCAAGAAATAACCTACTCCTTTCTCAAAAGCCGGCAACGCACTCGAAATTCCTCTGGTGTTGCGGATGTTCATTGCGGTGGTGATCACTTACCATCAAGTGAGCCGCCAGCTCGTTTGCTCCCTGTTCAATATAAAAACAATACCCCAAATATCCGATACGAAATATCCGATGCATGTAAGTGGCTCACTGTTTTTTATAATCCGGGAGGAGGAATGTTCAGCAGTGAATTTGTGATGGGCTGCAATGATGACGATCATAATGACACTTTTCGTTTCCACCTTGTGTAAGCAGTGTAAGTATACAAGCAATAGGCGGACCAGTTTCCGTTACTTTTTAAGACCTAATTTGTAACGGGGCACCCGAGTTGCCCGCTAGCGACTGGCTTAATAAAATATTTAGTGTTAACAGTCATCAACTGCGCAAAAGATATAATAATGCCACAAGTGTACACGGAAAAACAGAGGCACTCACTCGTCCTACCGGGTAGGCAGCCGATGTAGCGCTCATGTGACAAGGTTTAGGGTAAGGATTGCGAAACATGGTGTCGTAGGATCGAGCACACCGTTCGACTATTATCGTGAACCATCCTAGCACAAACTTTAATGCTTAGTTGGAGTGGATAACAGGAATATTTGTAATGTTGCCAGCATTTCCAGTTCTTTAATAAAAAAAGGCATTTTCAAAGATAATCATAATCATCGTAGAAATCGCCGATGAGCATCAAATAGTACTCGGGTTCACACATAATATGTAAAAATTAACAGCAAGCAGAATTATCTCTGCTAACATATGTTTTTATAGCAGGAAAAGACGAGATGGGCATAATGTTCACCTGGTGGCAAGTGCAATGTCTACCCGTAACAAATGCTGTGTCATCCAGAACATTTCTGTGTGACATCACACAACTACTTAGAAACGAGTTCTTAAGTCTCATATACACAGTAATTACACTAGCTCTCAGTGCGCTTCAGACCGCAACACAGTAATGTTTGCATTGCACACTACTGCTATGCGCCAGAATAACTGGCCCTGCAGTGGTACCTAACTAGTTGGATTCCTGCATAGGATTTCTATCACCATATTATTAATGTCAGAAGTATAATTTATAATAAATTAAATAAACAAGCCAAGAATGTAGTTATAGTAAAAATTTTATTAATATGGAGATTAAAAATGCTATGCAAAATAAATGTTTGTAATAGCTTTTATCAACGTGAACTTAAGAATAAAATAATACTCTATTACCTAAAATAAGTTTAATCAAATTTAACGACAGGTGTACGTGTTATGGGTGCACCACATAGACCAAATAGGTTCTGCTTGTATATTGTGCCGTGTAGCAAGACGTGTGCGATGCACATCCAGACGAGCCTGCACCGGACGCGTGGCTCCCTCTGGACGATCCGACCATAGGCGCTCCGCCAAAGCAGCAGCTCGCGGCCATACTCGCGCATCTAAACCTCCTGCACTCAACGTAGAAGACCATACCGTTGCCTCCCCACCCTCTAAACACCCCAAAGTGCTCCGCGACCATGGCCGGTGCTCATAAATCCTTTGCCAAGAATTATATGGTGCACCTTCCGTATCTTCATACCATGCCCCCATCCCGCTATTCAAGTCCCAAGCATCCTCATTTGATAAAACAGTTCTCAAACCGCTAACGTAGTTTTCGTTCCAAGCCACATTACGAGCCTGTAGCCCTATACCACGTACATAATCCTTCAAATCTGATTTTATTCTTTCACACAACTGAGAAGACCATATCAACGTGAGATTAGGTAATTTTCCGTTAGCTTTTTCTAAGCTCTGCAAATTCTTACGAGTAAAATGGAGCCAAAGCTCCATGGGATCTATATCGTTAAACAGTTCAGACCAACAATGTTCAGAAACTCCGTCACCACCAATGTGAAATAGATCATCAACACCGGTGAGTTGGATAATTTCTACGTACAGACGCTCCAATATTTCGTACACGTGCAGATTGCGAGGATTGAGTTGACCACAAGGCGGTTCGTCACAATATGCAATCCATGGTTCTGACTCCATGCAATTTGCCAATTCTCCTAGACCGAAGGTAGGACCCCAGTCCCATGCGTGACCTATTTGTGCGGGTATGTCTACCTCCAAAAGTACTCGAATGCCTCGGAGACGAGCATATCGTGCGATTGCACGTACTTCTTCCGGAGTGTACATGGCGGTGCGTCCATAAGCAGCGTACTGCGCTAGCTGGGGTACACTTCCAAACATTATAGAAAATGCTTGAGCACCCGTAGCGTGCCAATGGAAAGTATTTAATTTGCAAGTAGCCATACCGTCTATTGTGCGGATAAGTTCAGTAACTGGGAAATAGTTATGGGACGTATCTATCATCAGACCGCGATAACGAAATCTAGGTGCATCTACCACGCTAGCTGCTTCCATCATTAACAAAGATCCAGCGTAAGGGTCGAGCCATATTAGCTGCGCCAGAGTTTCGAGTGCATGTCTAGCACCACAAAATGAATTCGCATATATATCTACAATTAGTGTGCCGCCACTCCCCGCCTTTGGTTGTATCGACAATCGATAGCTCTCATCAGTATCAAGACGCATGCGAGGATCAGCGCTCCCGTTGATACGTACTCGCACTAAAACCTTTTGCCACTCCTCAAATCCGCGCAATTTTTCTTCTGTAAAACGTAATTCTTGGCGAAATATATCGAAAGCGTCTTGTAGGTGCTCGTGAACAGGCCGAGAAGTTATCTCTATTACTTGAAGCTGAAACAAATCGGCTCGTACGGGCACAGCTGTAGTCGACAAGCTCACTGATCCAGTAGGTTGAGGCCAAAGTTGAATAGTGGAACATAACATGTTACATGTAATAAGAGATTGAAGTTTTCCAGAGATAGTTGCTTTCATAGGCATACATTTTTCATTTATGCATTCCCAAGTCCATAAAGGTAGTAGATTACTGTAAAGACAACAAGAATAATAAGGCTCTTGATAACTCTGCTCGTAAAAGGACTTACTCGTAATTGTTAAACTTACGAAGAAAAGCCAGCTTTACATTTATCTTGAAAACCAACTGACAATAACAAAAACAATGTATTTAAATATAGAGTCGAAAGATAGCACATCGTCCGTTTAAATTTGAAGGTAGTTAAACCATTATTAGTAAAATTGTGATTTAAAAAACTACATTACGTAATTGTTTCTTGTATTATAAGAATGTAGATTTACGTTTAAAGTTTTCTATTGTGTTAAATGACGTTTCGTATTTAGTGTCAACGGTGACACCTTGTTGGAATAAATTTTATAGATTTTTTTCATAAGAGAAGGGGCAAACGAGCAAGCGACTTGCCTGATGGTACCACCGCCGTCCATGAACATCCGCAATAAGGAGTTACGCAAAGAGGAATTACGGGTGCGTTGCCGGCCTTTGACAAAGCAATAAGCTCTTTTCTTGAAGATCCCTAAGTCATATCGGTCCGTAAAAACCTTTTAAGAAAAAAAAAGATAATTTTAATAGTTAATAAAATTACTTATTGGCGTTATTTTTTGAAGATCTAAGTTAAGAAGAGCAGCAAAGTTGATTTGCTAAGATCCACATGTAAAACCTTTGCCGATTAATGTGTCATTACCAAATGCATGCACATTTAAGTTATATATTAGTATATTTATATGCGGTAACAGTTCAAAGCCACAGTTGTGAATTCCAGCCATTGACTGTACTGACGTGTGAACACGGGCGTTATCTTGATGAAACAGGACTTTTCTTCTGAGCATTCCTCGACGTTTTTCTTTTATTTCCTCTCGTAAACGACGTAGTAAGGTGCAGTAGTAATCAGAGTTTATAGTCTGACCCCTTTCAAGATAATCAATCATAATCACACCTTTCGAGTCCCAGAATACTGAACCCATCACCTTATTTGCCGACAAAATCGACTTAGCCTTTTTAGGGGGTGGTGAACCAGGTCTTCTCCACTGTTTTGATTGTTGTTTTGTTTCCGGTGTACAGTAATGAACCCATGTTTCGTCCATAGTAACAAAACGATTCAAAAAATCATCTGCATCGGCTTCAAATAACTCCAAACAGTCGCGTGAAATAGTCAATCGCGTCCTTTTTTGTTCAACTGAAAGCAGTCGCGGAACCCACCTCGCAGACACCTTGTGGAAACCCAACTCGTTGACAATGATGTTTTGAGTTCGTTCATAAGAGATGCCTATAATCTCGGCTATCTCTCTAATTTTTAATCTGCGGTCTCCCATTATTAAATCAAGAACTTTTTTAATATTTTCGTCAGTAGTTGACGTCGAAGGCCTTCCAGAGCGGGGTTCATCTTTCACACTCTCTCTACCACGCTTAAATTCTGCTATCCATTTTTTGACGGATGAATATGACAGAGCACAATCGCCTAATGTACTGACCATGTCATCATGGATGGCTTTTGATGATAGCCCCTTCTTATGGAGGTACTTAATGACGGCACGCTGCTCGATTTGCTCCATTCGCGGAAATTATGACCGATTACTTTGTTAATAAATTTATAAAATCACAACTAATTATCGCACACGTTTCGAACTTCACACAATGAACTAGTCTGAACTGAACTAAATAATGTGGGTAGATTTGATTTTTAGAATTGAATGGATCTGTGTTAGGCCGAGTACTTTTCAATCCACCCTCGTATGTTGTTATATATATGGAACCTTAATGTATTAGTTTGCACATTTGCTCTTTAAGCCAAAATGACGTGGAAAAGATTAAAATGAAAAAAACATTAGATATCGGAGTGGAGACACTCGGGCCGTGGAACTGGGGACAGGTGCGTGACATTTGTATAGAGATATCTGCTCGCGACTGGTTAACAAGAGCTGGAACGTATGCTTTGTTCAGCGAATCCGCCTTCCAGTACAGTGCGGCCACTGCGCAAGCCTGCTGCCTGCTGGGCACGCTACTAACAGACGGCGGGGTTTTGGGTAAGGTTTTCTACCGGTTAGTTTTGTTGTGCCGATAAGTGTCCGGCAGAGTAGAATAGCATCTATCTCTTTCCTGCCGTGGAGTCGTAAGAGGCGACTAAGGTATTGTACGGACAGCCTCTATTCGTACAGAATAACACCATTATATGCAATGCTGTCGTTGTACTGCTCGTGGGAACGCAACGGGGAGTAAGTACCAAAAAGGTACCAAAATGGCGGCGACGTGGTTTGCCACCCCTCACGTCTCGTTTCCTGCGAGGACGGGGGGTGAGCTGCGTGAGTGGCCTCTGCCTACCCTTTGTATGGGACGAAGGCGTGACTGGATGTATGTAGTTTTGTAAATACTCGTATATGTTTTGTTTAAATTTCCTTTTTTAACATGAAAGTGCTATTCATATTGCGGAAAACGATTTAAAACCTAATATCCACACAATAAATATACTATGTATATAGATAAGTAATACTATTCTTATTCTATTTATTTTATTTATATATTTATAATACATATGTGTGTGTATGTGTATGTATGTATGTATATATATATGATGTTCTCCTAGACGATTTCGACCACGGCGACAACTTCCGACTACTGTCGAGAACCATCAACTGCGCAGGAGATATTATAGTGCCACAGGTGTACGCGCAAACACAGAGGCACTCACTCGTCCCAACCTACCCGTGCCCGATGTAACGCTGATGCGATAAGATCGGAGGTAGGCTAGGATGCAGTGTCAGAAACACGGGGACAATCACAACACAACCATACCAGAAAACCAACAATTTATGTTTTAGCAAAAATGTTGGCTCCGGCTGGGATATATATGTGTGTGTGTGTGTGTGTGTACATGTACGCAAGTTTGTTTCTTTTTTACAAATTACTTAGTCGTTAATAATATGTCCAGTGACTGCTCGGTAAACCTGAGGAATCGACAGAATAACAGCGCTGTGGCAACACCGCCATGGCATTATGCTGAGTCGACAGCCTTTTCGTTGCTACAACCCAACGAACGTTTGTTAATGATTTCATTACATTAACATTACGGCGTATCTAATCGTTTATTTATCTTTTTAACTTCTAATGTTTGTTAGGTTTTGTAGTATTGATTACAGTTTTTTCTTTCTTTCTTTCTAATACTTGTCCGTGTGTAGGCGGTATAAGAAAATCTGCCACAGCATCTCGTCCCGTGGGTGTCTCCCGTGGGTGTCGACTAAGGAAAATGCCGGGACAAAAAGGCTTCCGATATGTGGCAGAATAAACATTTCAAAAAAAGACAGACCCGAAAAACACAGACGCTTAACGGATAGCAGAGTCTGAAATGCGATCTCGAAATGCAATTACCAATTCGCCTGCCAAGCTTGGTAATTATGGCATATTCTCCCTTCTTGGGAGATGCCTATGTCCAGCAGAGGACTATTAACAGGCTGATGAAAAGGAAAAAAAGGACACATTTGAACGTAAAGTGACAGACTGAATCTCTCAAGTAAGAAATACCACTCAAACTATAAACCTAGGCAAGCTGCTCCTCCCCGTTCCTCCTTGGCGACGCCCTTGAATCATCAGATATACTAGTAGAATCTGCATTTATAATTAAATAAATAGCAATATGATCAATTTATAAAATAAAATTACGCGAATAATAGATCTCCTTAGGGATATATTAAAAAAAAATATTTACAGTATCTGCAATACGGTGTATATAAAAATAAAATACTTTTAAAATTGAAATGTAACACTCATTACTACTAGAGAAGGAAGTAGGGGGAGCTCCATGCGCTTGAACCGACTGTGTAGTGGCTCGATAATGAAGACGTAGTGGAAAGAGAATTTCCACAAGAAATGGTCAAGGGCTGTAGCTAAAAAAGGCATATTCCCAATAACTGATAACTTGCAGAAGTGGTTAGCGTCACCATTTAAATTTGAAGAAAGATAGAAAGAAAGAATGAAAACATTTATTGCGTAAATACGCCACCGACACAAATACATAAAAAATTAGGCACTAGACATACAAGTAAACAATGTATTTACAGATAAACAGAAAGAAACATTAAACAACATCACAAAACTGAACATTTAACAAAACTCGTGTACAAAAATATTGTCACGTGTGTCGTGGCGCATTGAGCAAACGGGTCTCACTCAGCATAATGCCGCAGTCGAGACTACAGCGAGCCCGAGCGGCGAGGGACGTACGGGACGTTCACGCTTGATATTCATAAATACATTTTGTACATACACAATAAAATAAAAAATAAAATAAAACTTAGTAAAATAAAAATACGTAATAAGTAAAAACAAAATTGCAGTGTGTCAAAAAAAAAATAGTTGTAAGTATTTAAGATGTGGCCAGTAATTCAGTCGCTGGGACCTTGCTCATGAAACCTACGTGTCTAAAAACTTTGTGGTATGTATTATTGTATCTATACTATTTTTTTGAGATATTATTAAATGTTTTTTATATGTTTCTTTGAATGTATGCACTGATTTCAGACTACGGAGCGGTGGTGGCAGGTCGTTCCAACACTTGGAGGCAGCATATCTGAAACTCCCTCGAAAGGCGGCAGTTCGATGGGCTGGCACAGAAAGGGAATAACTCGACGCGCGAGTGATCTTTGACTTCACGTCGCGCGACCATACTAATTTTTCAAAAAGATAAGAGGGCACATTGTATTTTATTACACCAAAAAGTAATGTTGCTAAGTGATGGTCTCGGCGGTATTTCATTTTTAATATATTACCTTTGTTAATGTACGGCGTAACGTGAGTGCGTGGCGGTATATTGAAACAGAACCTCGCACAGGCATTCTGCACTCGCTGGATGAGTTTTTGACTGCGTCGTACTACATCCATATAATTAGATTTCGAAAGAATTAACGAGTCGCAAAGCCTGATTCTAATGTCTGTATTTAGGTATTTTCTAATTTGGTATAATATTTTTAATCTATAGAAACAATTTCGAGAAATGTTAACAATATGATTTTCGAAACGTAGACAGTCGTCCATGAGTAGACCTAAATTGCGGGCCTCGTTTACTCGTTCAACTTGTTCAAATTTTATGTTTTAAAATAGTTTTCTTAACATAAAACTCACTGTAAATAAGCTGAAATAGAACCACGTGGTTTAGGATCCGATCCTTTACAACCTCGCAATGTAATATATTCAATTCTATAGTATGCGAGTTGCTTGCATTTTTCCCGCATCTTGTGCTGTACGAATTTCTAATACCCTATTCTAATGAGAGTTCACCTATGCCCTCCACTCTCACGTATAGGGAGTGATGTAATTATTATTTCATTATTAAAAGACGGAAACAAAAATTAAAACCAAAATTTTAATATTATACAGGTGAGATATTTTTTTTAGAAATAATCAATATCGTTAGGCGAAAGTTTGGCCAAGATGCGTACGTAAATCAGGTAGCCGCAAAGCATGACTCCGAACACCCAACAAACGAGGCCAATGGTAATGATGGCTATATCCTTAATGAAATAGAAGTTTCTCTTGCCGTAGTTGCCAGGGTACAAGAGGCAGAGCTCCATGAGTGCAGGAAAGACGAGTGCAAGCATAGTGGTGCACAAATTTCCGACAAAAGCCACGAACGGGCCTTGGAATGGTATGAAGTAGCAAACAACAACTGGAAGCATATTAATAATATTAATACAATTGAACTGCTCCCGCTGCGCTGAAATATAAAGACTTTTTTTAAACCAAATACAGCCTTTGCCCTTTAGTAGTTAGTAGGTTAAACTAAGGGGTCCATATAAATTTTACATTCGGTTTCACTATTAGCGATCTGCCCGACAAGAGCGTTGCCAGCCAATGGGCCAGGGGGAGCGATTTTCGACCATGGCAACAATTACCGAATACTGTTGTAACTTATCGACTGCGCAGGATATTACAGTGCTTGATCGACTTACGAGTATTTTCCGCGGGTGAAACCTCGAGCTAAGCCTATCGGGCAATAAATAATTTGGCATTAGATAGACAAATCGAGTCTCTAGGGAGTATTGGGCAGCTGCCTTGCACCTTATACGATGCTGGATTTCATTGGTCTGTGTATTTTCTGACGGGCCACTTATGCCACTAGGTATTTTCAAACATTGCCCTGAGTCAACCCTTAGTACATCAAGGTGAAGAAACGGGGTGTCAAATTTTGGTGGTGTCGAAAATTTAACACAAAATTAAAGGTAAATTAATTTTAATATTTAAGAGCATAAGAGATTTGTCGCAATATAGAATAGATTTGTAATTTACCGGTCACTGGTAGTGGCCTAACCTGACTCAAATCTGACTGCGCTGAATTTCATTATTTGTAAGTTATTTACTAAAACTATGTTTTTATTGCGTATAATTTTAACTATTTGGGGGACTGAGGCGACCGACAACTATACGTCATAGGGCATATCCTATGACAATAGGATGTCATAGGGTCATAATAAATATAATAATCTTAGGATAAAAAAAAGATCTATAAACGTCGGGTTATAAATAGTCAAAAAATGTGATAAAATGTGTAAACTGAGTTTTATTAAATGTGTGATAATCGCGTAAATATTAGAAGTTTTATTTACGCGTATAAGTTACAAACGTATCGCGTATCTACGGCGTAGACCTATTTAGTGCAAAAATTATTGTGTGGTAATATTTTAGGATATAGCTTAATTTGGCTTTGACCGAAATTTTTGTTTTTCTTTGTTTTGGATTATTTGTTATTTTGTACCTATTTTATCATTTATATATATATTAATATTGTTTAACAAAAAGATCAGTAAAAACCCGCGTAAAAGAACATATAGCTGATGTGAAGCATCGTCGCTCTAGGAAGTCTGCAGTCTGTGATCATGTTCTGGATCATCCCAACCATTATATAAACCGCAATCCAACCGAACACCGATTCCTACCAAGGATGATTCGCGAGGCTATTGAAATTAAAAAAAAACATTCTAATTTTAATAAAGAAGAAGGTTGGGAATTACCACCAGCTTGGGATACTATAATTAATAAAATTATTTCAAAAACATATATAGATACAGTTAGCTCTTTCTGCGTAGATCAGACCAAACATAATAATTAAAAGCTACTCCAGGACATCTGTCACCTCAGTCCTCCAGTGACCATGGGTGCTGTAAAGCACTCGAAATGTCGGGTTATAACTAGTATAATTAAACGCGATAAAATCCGTAAAATTAGTTTCATTTAAATGTGTAGTGTTCGCGTAAATATAAGAAATCATTATTATTGTTTTATTAATATCTTTATGGTTGCGTGTGCGTTGTGATGCAATGAATGAAGTTTTTGTCTTTCTTGCTAATTAGTATGAAAAATATTTGTTTACCTACTGTTATTAAAGCGTCATACATTCAACAACTTACATGTAATGAGCACGAAAGTAGGTCTGGCGTAATACTCTATCACAGCAAGAGTACCGTCAGAAGGTGCTTCTAATGTATGATTCTTGATAACCTCCATAAAAATTTGAATAGCCGGATAACATTGAAGAGGATACGCAAATATTATGGCAATTAAATAAAGCCCTATGGCCGCCATTGTCGAACTAAAAAAGTAATTAAATAATTCAACACACATACTGCAACTGCGCCTTCGTCCACGTTGAATTAAGAATTCATGTTAATCCAAAACCTTTTGGAGATATTACGATGGAACAAAACTAAATAAATGCTTGAGTTAATTTACATATTACATACTATTACAGATAATCTGTAATCTATGCAAATTTTGTGTCTATAGCTTTAGAAGTTTTAAGTTTAAGTTTATATACCTACGGATAGACAGATAGATTTTATTGATTTGTAATTATTTCTGTATTAATCCTTCAAAAGTTGAACAAGGCTACTGCAAATGCACCCACAATACAGGAGACACATCCCAGTGCGGGATAACATATTTAAAAAGAAAGTTATAATGTATACGTTTTTTTGTACGTGTTTCTCTCAGTTTAGAGGGATTTTGCCATAGTTGCCACTTTTAGCAGGAGGGTTCGCAACTCTAGTTTATTAATTCGGATATTCCAGGAAGATGCTTCTACCCATCTTCTGGTTTTAATCTTCCCTTCTGTTGACTTCTACGACACCTTTCACTTCACACGGGATGAGATGGGGTGGTAGATTCTCTTAAGCCGCCACCACACGGCATTTCCATCTTATAATGAGAAGATAAATTAAATTCATACTTATCGTCATAAGGAAGTGATCTCAGGACATTTTCTTCCATGGTCCCAAAGGCCCAATATCCCAAAGCGCCGAAAGTAGTGGAAAACAAAGTAGTTAAAAACATGCTAATGTTGAGGACACCATAGCGTTTTGTAAGCGTTGTGGGATTATGCAGATTTTTTTCTAGGGACAAAATCTGAAAAACGAGATAAAATTTAGGTGACAATAGTACACAGGAAACAACCAAAAGCTTAATATTAATATTTAACACATTATTTTATACCATACCTACTTATGAATATAGCTAAATTAAAGTAAAGTAAAAAGTTAAAGTTTTTACTGAAATAGCTAAACTTAAATATAGTGTTGTATTTAAGTTTAGCTACTGTGCATTTTTCAAGTTATTTCAGGACCGCGGAAGTCTCTATACAAAATTTCGTCAATATTCCTTTAGGAATTACAGAATTAATAATGCTATATATGTATATTGCCGTGGCTTAAGAGAATCTACCACCCCATCTCATCCCGTGAGTGTCGTAAAAGTCGACAGAGGAAAAATAAAAACCAGGAGATGGGCAGCAGCATCTTCCTGGAACATCTCAATAAATAAACTGCGGTTGCCAACCCGCCTGCCAAGCGTGGCAACTACGGCAAAACCCCTTAAAACGAGAGCTACCAACTTGTGGCAATCTATGGGGGAGGCCTATGTTCAGCAGTGGAGTGATAGGCTGAAATGATGATGATGATATACTAAAAAGTTATCCTACAGGAACCGTGCATTTACCCGGAAAAAAGTATAAGTAAGTATCCCAAGTAAAAGTAAGTAACCTGTGTTTTATTCTAAGATCAAAGACATCTTGTTAAAAACCATGTCGATCCGTTGCTCCGTTGCTGCGTGAAAGAAACCAACCAAAGTAACCAACAAACATTCCTTCGCATTTATAATGAATAGAGCTTAAAATGCATAAAATTTAATAATTCTCTATTTAACAGTTCACGGTATTCGTAGTAATAAGATTATCTATACAAATAATTACAATTAGAGTTTTTTATTTCGGAAATACTTAGGGTTCCTGCGTAAAATTGAAAAACTGTAGAAACTATGCGGATGTAGGTGTTACGCGCCGCTTTTATTTGGATTTTGGTCATTATTTTTTTAGATATTCTTATATTATATTTTTTATATTATTATTATTATAGTTTATTATATATATTATAGTTACATTTCTCAAAATTCATATTAATTTTTTTACGTCTTCACCAAAAGGTAGGTTACCTTATATATATTGAAGCAGGAGAGTTCGTAAGTTGAAACGCGCTAATCTCAGGAAGTACTAATCAGATTTGAAAACTTATTTTTGCATTAGATAGCACGTTTATTTTAAATTTCATGCTAAAACTTTAAGGTACGCACCGCACGCTTAGAACGGAACCTTACCGAGAAGGACCGAACTTACCTTGACCTTACTACTCTCGTCTTTTCCAGTTCAGTGCATTGAATACATCTTCCAAGGCAGTGCTGTGAGTTTCCATGATATAATATTCACCAATTGTAGGGGAATTAAACTCTTTTTCTTAATTAAAACGCAGTAATCTGTACAATCGACCTTTACTTGATCTCAAAGACAAAAGTATATAACATTTTTCAAACGTATCACACATAACTTACAAAGTAATAATTACATACGACATGCATGTAACACACGCACGCATACACATATTTTAACAGGAGCTGCGACATGCCCCAGGGCGGTGAAAGTCCATCTTTCAACCAGATTCTTCAAATTCAGGAAGCGGACAAATTTTACTGAACGAACGGCGGACTAAACCAGTAGAAGTTTTGATATCCGCTACTCTTGACACGCCGTCCGAACCTGGGTGAACTGCGACAATGCGACCCATCTTCCACTTTAATGGCGGCAGATTTTCTTCCTTCAGAAGCACAAGGGAGTCCAACTTTAGCGAGCCTTTACAGGAGCGCGTAATTGAAGCTCTGATATGTATTCTTTACTCCATCGAGCCCAGAAATGTTGACGTAACTGTTCGATGCGTTGAAATCGGTTTAAAGAGCTGACGGAACGATCCTGATAGTCCGGTGTTGGCAGGGAAGTCAATGGACGTCCAATTAAAAAAATGACCAGGAGTTAAAGGCAGCAGATCTTCAGGGTTCGATGACAAAGGTGTGAGTGGTCTGGAGTTAAGTACAGCCTCTATTTGAATTAATGTTGTATTTAGTTCCCCATAGGTCAAATTACAATTGCCCAGCACTCTAACTAAATGATATTTGATGGATTTAACACCAGCCTCCGCAAGCCCAGCAAAATGAGGTGAATAAGCCGGTATAAAATGAAAGTTAATTCCTTCATTGGCCATCTGGTCCGATAAAGAATCACAATTAGCTTTAATAAATTTTGAGATGTCATTGTAAGCGCCTACGAACGAGGTACCATTATCTGAGTAAATATTAAGCGGTTTCCCTCTTCTTGACATAAATCTACGCAATGCTAACATGAAAGTATTACTCGTTAAATCGCCCACCAATTCAAGATGAATTGATTTTGTTGCAAAACAAATAAAAATAGCGATATACACCTTAACGATTTTATTGCCACGGCCTTGGCGTGAAATAGACTGCATTGGACCGGCATAGTCAAGTCCAATATTTTGAAATGGAAAACCAGAAAGAATGCGCTGCTGTGGTAGATTGCCCATTATAGGAGAGACGGTTTTACCTTTCATTCTATTACATCTTATACACTTTCGGTAGCAAGATCTGGCCAAATTACGTCCTCTAATCGGCGAGTACGTCTCTCTTATAGTAGCTAACATTAGCTGTGGTCCTGCGTGTAAGAATCGTAGATGTTCATGATTAAAGAGTAATTTTGTAAAGTAATGAGTGGACTGTATAAGTATGGGATGCTTTTTGTCATCCGAAAATGTGGAATTCTGGAGGCGACCTCCAACACTCATTATTTTATTTTCATCAAGGAAAACACTAAATTTATTCAATGGATTTTTTATAGGTAAGCTTTTATTATCAACTAATATTCTATACTCCTCAAAGGATTCGTTTTGAGATGTCCTTATAATTATATTAAGTGCAATTTGCAACTCTTGGTTACTGAGAGGACCGAAAACGGGTTGTTTTCTACACGCATTAATAAAGCGCAGCATATAAGCAACCGCGTGATGTAATCTCGTGTATTTCGTAAAGCGATTAAAATTAATGAAATTATCGACTAAACCTTTACTGTTATTAAAGTTAATTATTGCTTGGAGGATGACATTAGGTGTTTTAACTTCAGGCAACATGTCATTACCTATACATAAGAATTTGGTAGGCCAGCAGGAGTGGTCTTCTTTTAAAAATTCTGGTCCTGACCACCATCTGCTGATAGTAGATATCTCCCTAACACATACACCGCGAGAAACATAATCAGCTGGATTGCACTCTGTAGGAACATGCCTCAACTCGCAATTACCTGCCTTCTCCAAAATTTCCGCAACTCTATTTCTTACAAAAGGTTGTAATTTACTGGGCAAAATCTTTAACAATCCTAAGACAATGGACGAATCTGTCCAAAAGAAAGTGCGCTTGGCTTGTTGCCTTAGGGATGCCATAACCTTTTGGTAGAGACGTGCACCGACAAGTGCACCACAAAGTTCTAGCCTGGGTATAGTTGTTGGTTTTAACGGTGCGACCCGACTTTTAGCTATCAACAATCTTACTAAGACCTTACCCTTATTATTAACACTACGCATGTAAAGACATGCGCCATAAGCACGTTCAGATGCGTCCGAGAAAATATGAAATTCAAGCAAACTGGGTGAGTCACAAATAACACGACGTGGAATAAAAGACTTTTTATTTTAGGCAGCCGACAATTATCTCAGCCCACATCTTGCTAATATCTGGCGTCAGCTGGTCATCCCACGAAAGTTTTTGCAGCCACAACTGTTGAAGAAGCATCTTCATTTTAATTACACAAGGAGCGAGGAGCCCCAGTGCATCAAAAATTTGGGAAATTACTGACAACATTGCACGTTTTATATTCCCTAAGGCCGGATCTCCTATAGGGTCTCTCATAGAGTTGTCTCTCTATCTAATAGAGTTGGTCTGAGTGTGACTGCCAACCAAACCCTAAAGCTAACTTTGTCATCCGTACACTCTAGGCCTAATTGTTTAAGACATCTAGTTGCCAAAAAAAGGGCGCTGGAGGTGCCATAAGTTACCGTGTTAAGCTGATAAGTTTGAAGCTGCTTTGAAGGGTTATCACGCCAAATAATTTGCTGCAAATAACGGTCATCAGGAAGAACTACTATTTATCGATACATTTTCTCGACATCAGCAGTAATAACATATTTATGTTGTTGAAAGCGTAAAAGTATAGACAAAAGGTCGTCCTGTACCACGGGGCCTATCATTTGTATGTTATTAAAAGAAACGCCGGAAGAAGTCGGACTGCTAGCATTAAAAACTACTCTTAATTTGGTGGTGGTACTACTTTCCCGCAACACACCGTGATGTGGTATAAAATGTGTCTTACGTGGTAAATTATAACTGACACATTTATCCATGTGACCCAGCAATTCATACTCTGACTTAAAAACAACGCAAAATCGACCGTTTTCCAGTCGAGTGGTGTTTTTTATAAAGTGTTCTTCGCATAATTTTTCTTCAAGGGAATAATGAGAAGCAGGGCTTACCTCTTCTTCGAACCTCTTCTTGCCAGAAACGTAACAATTGATTTTGTATGCTATCATCAAAATCAACTTCTTGAACAATTTTTGTAAAATTACATTTAATAGTCTTAACTCCCTTTGTCGCGCATTTATATTAAATAGGGCCTGATACTAACCACCCCAAGCTAGTTTCACAAAGTATCGGCTGACCAACTCCTAATTTTAATCTCTGGGTTCCTAACAAGTCCCAAAAAACATCAGCACCTATAAGTATGTCAACTGAAGCCGGTGTGTAAAAATTGGGATCCGCTAGGCAAATATTAGATGGAATTTTTAAATTTGACAAATCAATAAGTCTAGCAGGGACATTATCAGTTATCGATGGTAAGACGAAACTATTAATGTCTCTAGAGAAGCTGTCATTTAACGATTTCATTGTCACCTTACATATTTTGTTAATATATGACGACGCGTTGTTGATACCAACAACAGTGCTCTTTACACCTTGAGCAGGCAAACCTAAACTTTGATGCAGCTGCTCAGTCATTAAACACTACGTGTACACTACTGCGTTGCTGCCACTATCGAGAACAGCACGAGCAATATATTGACAACCGTTTGCTCCCGTAACTTTAATTAACGCCGTTGATAACAATACGTCGCCTGGTTCACTACCCGAAGCAGTGCCTACTTTCGCGGATAATGAGAGATTTGAACGACTAGTACCTCCAGAATTTGAACGACTAGTACCTCCAGAATGTGACATTTCTAGAGTTTCGATTAAATCGGCTCGATTTTTTAAAAACGTTAAAAATATATCGAACGTAATAGGTCTATCCTTTTCTAAACGCCCTTTAAATTCTTCCCATTCACGATAAGTCTTGGAATCAAGTTTTTGAGTGATAATGTGAATGAGAAGGGTATCCCACTGTTTAGTTGGCTCACCAAGGGATTCTAATGCTCGTAAATTTTTATTTATTTGATAAATAAGACGTTTTAAATTGACTGATAATTCCTTATTTATTGGTTCTACGTTGAATAATGCTGTCACGTGATTTTGAATGAGTACTTAGTCGTATATTATCAAATCTATCACACAAAGACTCCATGCGACAGAATAATTTGCTGCCGAAAACTCTATTGATTGTATTACCACAGCAGCGGATCCCTCTAGCGAGGCTCTGAGATAGTGAACCTTATTTATGTCATCTATCTCATCGCTAGAATGTATGAGGCTCGTAAATGTGTCATGGAACTCTAACCAATTATCGTAAGAACCGCTAAATTTAGGCAGTTGAATAGAGGGCAGTTTAACAAATTTATAATTGCTACAATGAGAACCGTTGTCGCTACTAGCATCATCTGGTTTGCTGCAGTCTGCTAAAATCTTTTTTGCAAGAGATAGCGATTTAAAGTAAAGGGATTCAAACTCTGTTCGTTCGGAAACCTGAGCGTCCGTATTGTCAGTATTGCACTCGATCGATAATTGTACCTCGTCATATTGCTCATACATTGACTCGATCTTATTAATATGCAATTGCAATTCATTTACGTCAGTAGCGGCCAATGAAGAAACCGTCAACGAATTCAAATAATGTGAAAAGGCAGTGAATCGTCCCTTGTAGCTAGCTCGTTTTCTAATTAGCTCCTTATCTTCTGGCATATTTGCTGGGGCTGGGAAACTAGTGCAGAATGCCTGGAATTTTATACAAACCGAAAGTTTAATTTATCTCCTTAATTTAGGGAAATACTTAGTAGTTGAGTACGATTTTTTGTGGACAATAATGGCTAAGTGAACAGTAAGTTCAATAATTTAATATTTATATTAAAAAAACTTTATATATAAATCACTAATACAGGACAATATTGATTTTTATATTTATGTTTTACTATAAAGCTGATAAATATATTTACCACTATTTACAGTACCTTATTATGTAACAAGTACTATTATGTACAATGGAGTGATTATATACCTTTTTTAATCCGCAATAAATTAAAGTTTAATCTTATATAAAATTTTCTTTATAATCTAATATACTAACCGTAATGTACTGAATTCAATATAAGTACGTTGTATAAGATTACATAAACTATATAATCAGTTAAGTTAATGTATGCTGATTAAATACATAAATTTATACATAATCACTTTGTAAATTATTTAGTACTAACCTGCAAATTAACAGTCGATTTACACAAATACTACCTGATAAAGAGTGCTGGGTAAAATAAATTAAATTAATAGTCAAATATCCAAAGGGCAAGGTGTCCAGGCTTCTTATTTAAAGACCTTCACTCCACCAACTCAGCTAAATCATATAGCGGTATTTCCACAATCTATTATATATAATTTATGACTTCCCAAGCGTATTCCAGTAAATAATATTCGTCCAAGTACGATTTTCAAATCCGGCTTCGATTTAGGACCATGTAGGGGAATTAAACTCTTTTTCTTAATTAAAACGCAGTAATCTGTACAATCGACCTTTACTTGATCTCAAAGACAAAAGTATATAACATTTTTCAAACGTACCGACACATAACTTACAAAGTAATTGTTACATACGACATGCTAATATATTTTAACAGGCGCTGCGACACCAATGTACAGACTTTCTTTTCATGTTGTTGAGGTTTCATGCTCAAGTTCTGTACTCTAATAGTCATTAAAACTCTACAGTATATTATAAGAACCCTGATTAAATCTACGACAGTCAAGCAGGAACTGATTTAGCTTCGTACAAATTTCGTCCAATCCAAGTTTTTTTTAACAGACTTCAAAAAAAGGAGAAGGCTCTAAATTCGACGGATTGTTTATTATAATTTTATTCTTTTCACGGATGCTGATTTCGATGATACTTTTTATTAGAATTTGGTCGAGTTCTGACGATGGGATCCATGATAAAATCATAAAACTCTTAAATCATTGTAAGCATGTTTGGAGCTGATGCTTGGAGGTCGCTTTTTTGATTAAATAATATACATAATCGACATACACCAGAAACAGCGTTAGAGTTTACTCCTCTGTCTAATGTAAAGTCTTCCTAATATGTTTAAAGTAGGTAAAACTTTTCAGAAACCGGCTTATTTGAGATACTGTAAATAGCCAACCAAGCCTGCGTGTGAGACGATTTATGATGACACTTGTAAACAGTATGTAGACGCCTTAAGTAACAGTATCAGTCTGAAGACCACTACGCTCCCATGCCACACTTTTGGAGTAGCGCGCCATAGACGCCGATTTTAAACAACTTCTGAAGGACTCCTAGAATTTATTTTCCACACATTTTCAGAAGCTCCATTGTAATTCTGTCGTCACCGAGCGTTATGCCGTTTTTAAACTGTTTAGGAGTAATTCTAATTTTGCCAAGACAATATTTCGGAATCGTCTCGGACTTAGGATCACAGATAATAAAAAAGATAGGTAGGTAAACTTTCTACTAAATAATATGAGTTTCATTGTACATAACTTACCACACCAACAGCACTAAAGTTAAAGAGACATGAACCGAAAATGAAGATCCAAGCAATAGCGTCATTCGTGGCTAGAATAATTTCATCGTTAGGAGATTGAAATATGTGGTAAAGTATCAGTATTAAACCAACTAGGTTTAAAAAATTTCCTAAAAAAATATCAAAATAGATTTTTAGTACTATATAACTAATTTGGTATAATTTAAGTATTAATTTAATTTTTTTGGTAAACTCTTTTCGTTTCTGTAGACAGTAGATGATTTTCGATCATTTAAACTTATTTTTAACCAACGTTTAATTTAAAGTATTGCGGATTCGCACCCATCATAGAGATATAGCTGACTATTTTTAAAGATTTTGCAAATGACTCCAAAAATATGTAAGGCAATAGCAACGCTAATATTGCTGGTTTCGAGCTCTGCCAATCCATGATCTGGAAGCATTACTTTTTTTTAAATATCAACAAATGCAAAACAAAGACTATATAACAATACCTTATCAATTCGTAAAAGATTAACCTCATCATGCCATTTTTAACCGACTTCAAAAAAGGAGGAGGTTCACAATTCGTTTGTATATTTTCATGTATGTCCAGGGAATAACTTCTTCATTTAATTTCATCATTTCAGCATATCACTAGTCCACTGCTGAACATAGGCTTCGCCCATAGATTGCCACAAAAGTTAGTAACTCTCATATTGGGGTGATTTAGCCATAGTTGCCAGGCTTGGCAGGCGGGTTGGCAACCGCATTTTATTTATTCAGATGTTCCAGGAGGTTCTTTGTTTATGAACCTATTGATTATTTTTATCAGACAATGGATATATTGTAAGGATGGTCGCAAATAATTTTGGCAATGTTCTAATAATGGAATTCATGAGAAAATCATGAAACTCTGATTGGAGCTCCTGCGCTGCAGTCGTTTTTTTGATTTAATAATTATGTCAATAATGGCTTCTTAGCTGGAATCGTTCTATTACGACTCCCATTTCCTAGACCCGAACACATATTTATTTAGTAAAAGTCTGTTTCTTCAAACTACAAAAAAAACTGCAAAAGAAAATCTATATCAAAAATGGTAGGATTCTTATGCAGGAATCCATCTAGGTAGGTACCACCCCTGGGCCAGTTATTTTGCCGTGAAGCAGTAGTGTGCAAACATTACTGTGGTACGGGATGAAGGACATTAAGAGTGAGCATAATCACTAAGTCTCATAGATAATAACTGATGTCTCAGGATAACCGGCGCTGTGCATTTCTTATAGGCAGACGATGCATTTACCACCAAGTAAACGTTTTGCTCGTATCGTCACTTTATTGAATAAAATAGTCCAAATTGCAGAAGTTGATTTCTACTAGGTAATATTGATTGAGCCGTGTGGTGGCGGCTCGTTAAAAGAATACTACCACTCCATCTCATCCAATGGATCTCGTAAAAGGCGAGTAAGGAGTTAAACTGCACTGTGCACCCAACAGCGCATGGTGGCGATAGGCTCATCACCTATCACACCAAGTGCATTATATTGTTTTGGTGAAACGTGGATTGTGGCAGTCATCTGTTTTGCAGTGAGTGCCCAGTCTCTGACTACCCCTTATGGGATACAGTCGTGATCTTATGTATGTATGTATGTAATATTGATTTGAATTTACCGTTATTATACATTGTTACTTACATCCCGCAAGCTATCTGTTGTGAATATTACGAACACCGTGCAAATTCCAATCTGGCTTAAGATCATAAATACAGCAATGATCGTCCTGGGGAAAAAGACCTTACAGTTTGTCCAACACATTTGTAGATTGTGCCGTGTGGCGGCGGCATTTGAGAGTCTGCTACGTCATTTCGTCCAACCAGGAAATGCCTAGAAAATCTTATGTTGTCTTCCGACAGGTGGCGGAATATCTCTAAGAATGCCAGAGTCAAAATTGATTTGCAAGATTTGAACCGGAAAGACATGCGAAGAAAGCAAGTTAAAGGATGTTCTCCTAGCCGATTTCGACCACGGCGACAACTTCCGACTTCTGTCGAGAGCCATCAACTGCGCAGGAGATATTATAGTGCCAACTCGTCCCAACCTACACGCGCCCGATGTAACGCTGATGCGATAAGATCGGAGGTAGGCTAGGATGCAGTGTCAGAAACACGGGGACAATCACAACACAACCAGACCCGAAAACCAACAATTTATGTTTTAGCACAAATGTTGGCTCCAGCTGGGATTCGAACCCAGAACCCGCGGCTTAGAAGTCAGGTACTCTGACCACTAAGCCGCGTGGCCTAGTGGTCAGAGTACCTGACTACCTCATAAAAGCTTAATAAAAAATAAAGAAACAGCCTAAGTAACAAATATCCTAATGATAAGCACAGGATTCCTCTAATTCTTTAGAGGGTTTTTTTGATTCGGGAAACGTCCGTCACTTTCGGGTTAGTGGACTTCGCATGTCTTAGTAATATTTTCGTATTTCTCAGATATGCAGGTTTCTGTCACCGCTGAGCACATGATAAATCAGTTTAACTGCGATTAACACAGTATAGCTTTATACTATACTATAACTGTTTGCAGCCACCAGAGATGGAACTTAAACGTCACTCGCGTATTATGAAACTTAAGGCGAGCTAACTCCACCACGACTTTCATTATAAGAACTTTTTTTTGTATACATTAAATTTTAAAGAGCAAAGATAAGTAAACATATGTTATATAATTGTTTAGATTTTACTTGTAATCGAAAATACTCACGGACCGCGGTGACCTATTGCTTGGCAAACGGCAGGACCATTCAGCAGAGCTATACGAAAGCCATATCGGTACGATATGTAAGGTATTCGTAGTTGCTTGCTAATTTCGTTCAGACACCACAACTACATAAATAAAAAAAAAACATAATTCAGTCCGTCAATTTACTATGCCAAAATAAAAAAAAATAAAGAAAATAGATATAAAACTGTACCAAAGTAGCATGCATGTGCATAACGATAATCCCGATCGCCATCGTAAGAATGGGTCCTAATATAATTCCACCTTGACTTATTGCAAGAGGCAGGCCCAACATTCCGGGTCCAAACGAAGTCCGAAGGAGATTAAAATAGGCCATCCACATCCTTGTACAGTAAAAAAAAAACATTTTATAGAATAAAGTGACGAGACGTGCAAAACGTTCACCCGATGTTACTCGTAAGTGCAACGTCCATAACAAATTCTGTGTCACACTGTGTGAATATTTCTGCGAGGCACCGCACTGCGCCCGTCCCCTTGGTACATCAGTTTCTAAGTCTCATATGCTAAGTAATTACTCAAGCTGTCAGTGGCCTTTAGACCGAAACGCAGTAATGTTTGCACACTACTGCTTCACGGCGGAATAATTGTGCCTGCGGTGGTATCTACCTAGACGGATTCCTGCATAAAAATCCTAGCACCTGTATATTGTGTGTAACTTAAAATGACATTTCGTCTTAAGTATATTCGCCAGTAAAATCATTTCAAATCACCGTTATTGTTATTCTTCACTTTCCAATACCATAAACTGTGTATGATTCAATTTGTTCTGGAATTTATATAAGCAGCTGCTTTAGTATTTGAGGTGACGAGAACCGTACACCCAATTACTAGCAACTAGCAACATCAACCAATTTACCATCACGAGTACTATGTACTCGTTTAAAATGCATAGAAAAGGAATCAAATAAATATTTACATGTTGTAGTTTCTGGACTTGAGAGTATTTATACACTTAAAGGAATAAAGTAATTTACCACGTTTAGGAATAAATTCGCCGTGCTGTGGCGGCTTAAGAGAATCTACCACCCCGTCGTGAAAACCAGGAAATGGGCAGAATTATCTTCCGGGAAAATCTCAATAAAAAACTGCGCTTGCCAACCTGCCTGCCAAGCGTGGCAATTATGGCAAAATTCCCCAAAATGATCTATGGGGGGTCTATGTTCAGCAGTGGACTAGTGATAGGCTGAAATTATGGATAATAAAGGAAAAAATGTGCATGTCCACCTAAACCTGTTTTTTACATTAATAAATATTAATATGTACTTAATCGGATCTCTGGGTGTTCTGTGTTCTCTGGGGTCGTAATCATCTATAATAGATTTCACAGAGGGTAATCGAGCACTTCTAAAGTCCAAAAAAGAGTCGCGGTCATGAGGTCGTATGGTAACTGCACTAATGGCTTCAAAAGCGGCCCTGTAAAATATTATTACAAACAAAAATGATTTAAAACAATTTACACATACACAACTATAAATGTGTATATTAGCAACGACAATGTAATCAATACGTTAATAGCACAAACGGTGAATACTCACATTTCATATGTACATCAAGATGTTTTACATATCATTTAATTTATTGATAGTGCATTTTGCACAAGCAAGAATGTAAAGAATAAGAAAAAATACAGTTTCTCAGTCTACATAAGTTACTCTTTAAATACAATTTTAAATTATTCGATGACGGTTAATAACCGGTTAACCACAGAATATATATACTCTTGTCAGGCGCGATCATAAAGACATTATATACTGAGGTATTCTAAGTGTATGGAGGGTGGTGGTGCGATTCTCAATCGTTTTGCGGTCATTCCGATCGTATCTATACAAATAAATAAAATTGAAGTAAAAAGGTAATAAAACTCTATCTTAATCTCATATGGTAATTAGCAGTATACCAAAACTCAAACATTAGTTTTTAAAATGTTTGTATGTCTGTCAGTATAATAATTATACTAGTTCTGAGGATTTCAGTTATTGTCGATCTTAGAAGATGTAAAAAAAAGTGGTGAGCTTAGAGAACTATATTTTTCATTGGTCTCTATGGCATCAAGCCGACACGGTGTCTAGGCCTTTGTCTAACCTTTTAGAAAAATACCTTTTTATAAAAAACTCTATGGTGAAACAGAACGCTACTATTATTTTATTTCTTTAACATAAAACGGCAAATACTTATAATTTATCAAGATTTGCTAGATTGATGAGACTAAACGAAAAGTACTATTTTTGTCTTGAATTCAATATTAAAATTATCGTACACTGTCACGAGCACTTGCTGCATATTATACTATCAATTTTAAAGATCATAACTCAAAATATACATAGAATTCACAAAATTCAATAAAAATGCAACCGCCACTGTTCGAGTTGGCGCTAAACGCAACAGAAAACTACCACAATATAAAGAGATACAGTAGGTCAGTATTGCAAAACTTACTGATTTATGGGTAGATTTTGGATACCGTCGAAACATATACCAATGTTTAGTATCCGTCTGTCTGAGAACATTTGTGCTTGTTTTTACTTTATCTCAGTCTGTCTTTGTCTAAACTGTCTACAAACTCTGAGTCAGATAATAATAGTCCCTAAAAGAAAAAAATATTCGCACATACCTAAAAAGGAATTATTTGATGGGACGTTCGGCCAGAATTTTCGGGATAGTGGAAACTACGCCTGTTGTCAAAGTTGCAACAAAGTTACTAATATTTCTTTCGGTTTCGACCTACTTAAACATGATCGAACCGATAACCGTTGGGAAAGAAAGGTTCTGGAGTGGCCACCTCGTGTTAGCCTTTTTGGCTTTTACAGCTTCATCGGATATTGTGCTCACGAGGCAGGGGCCCGCGTGCCAGGTTTGGTTGGACCCAAACATAAATACTTAAATAAACTCCTACAAAAACCTCGAAATTCGGACTGTGTCGCGTTCGCTGCGTGCTTGCGTGATTTCGAGTATCTCAAATGATTTTAAGTCGTCTAATGACCGTCCGGGGGAGGCTGCGGGCCTCCATTCGAACTGTCGACTTGTGATTGTCGACTGCTACGGTCGCGAGTCGTGGTGCGTGTTATGTTTAAGCTATTAACTATATATATTTTCGGTGATGTAATTGCTGTTAGCCTTCTCGGCTTTTACAGCTTCAAATAAATAAATAAAAACTCCTACAAAAACCTCGAAGTT
Organism: Luehdorfia chinensis; assembly: GCA_019845155.1. Lineage (NCBI taxonomy): Eukaryota > Metazoa > Arthropoda > Insecta > Lepidoptera > Papilionidae > Luehdorfia > Luehdorfia chinensis. The sequence goes on along the minus strand of JAHVAK010000012.1, from coordinate 4,308,583 downwards.
CGGACTGTGTCGCGTTCGCTGCGTGCTTTCGCGATTTCGAAAAATATTTTAAGTCGTCAAATGACCGTCCGAAGAAGGCTGCGCGCGTCCATTCGGACTGTCGACTTGTGTGTCGGTAACTCTGGGCGGTGAGAACCGCCCCGGAACACGGGTGAATCTTGTGTACGCGGTGTGATTATTGACTATTGCGCGCCGCTCTCTACGGCGGTCGCGCGTCGTGGTGCGTGTTATATTAAAGCTATTGACTGTGTGTACAGTGTGGCTTGGATCGTGACTGACAGTATCGTGGTCAGGAAGAGCTGAGACGTCCGTGTCGTCTAGCACGTTTCGCGGGCGACGTTTTCGTTCGGTCGCGTTTCTGTTTGGTCGGTAATTTTCTGCTTTAACCACCAGCTGGTTTGAATGAACCGCGGCTTTTTCGAAAAACCGCCGTGATAATTCTCTGAAGTGTTCAGAGATTAAGGGCATTTCACAGTCGCTGTGTAGATCTACATTGCGTTGATACCAACCGGCTCCGGTGGCAGTTCGCAAGAATCGATTTTGAACGCTCTGTAACTTCTTTAATTGATTGCCCGTCGCGTGAGCGAAAGCGACGCAAGCATAGTCCATTACGGGTCTTATGCAAGTCAATAGAGGCGAAGTTTGTGTCTTAAGCACATTTTGCTTGAGGAGCAAGTTAATGGGTATAGACGGCTTGAGATAAAAACCGCTCTATTGCGTATGTTTTTAATGTGTGCAGCGAACGACATCGCTGCGTCTAAAGTGACCCCGAGGTATTTGACGCTCTTTTCCCAGGGAATAGGGCGTCCGAACAGGGTGATCGTGCCTAGCTGATTGTTGCCGATTGGGTGACATCGTCTAGCGGGCTTTGGTGTGCCCCTTGAGAAGTATATCGCTACATTTTTCTCGGGGTTTACCTCTACTCTCCATTTCCGGAACCATTCGCCTAGGCAATCGGCTGCGGCTTGGAGTTGAATCGTTATGCGGCCCTTGTGCTTGTCGGAATAATACAGGGCCGAGTCATCTGCGAAAAGCGCAAGATTGACTTTCGTGTCTTTAGGGATATCGCTAGTGTATAGCGAGAATAGGAGTGGGGAGAGGCAGGAGCCCTGAGGGACACCCTCAGGGCTCCTGCCTCTCAGCCCTCAGGGCTCAGCTATTAACTGTGTGTACAGTGTAGCCTGGATCGTGACTGAGCAGTGAAGGACGACTCCTCACTAGATGAAGTACAATGTATGACATTAACCTTTTGACATGACATATGTGTTTGATTAATTAGGACCTGTTGAAACTCAACAGATTTCGCTGTATTTATTGTAAAACGTTGATAACTTTTCTAGTTTAATAAGTCTGGAGATATATATATATATATAGAATAGAATAAATTAAAACACATTATGACGACATACCGATATTTCATTTTTGGAAAATTATCGTCGTTCACCTTCCGGTCTGGATACATATGCAAGGAATCGTACAGCATTAACTATATACTAATATTCCTCTAAACATCACTACAACTAAGCTTAAAAGCTTATGCTAGGACGTGGTTCACGAAAATAGTCGAATGGCGGGCACGATCCTGCGGCAGCAGTACTTCTTCTTAGTTTTAGACCAATATCAGACTTTACAATTGTATTTCTGTCATTTAGAAATGCATTAAATTGCTAAATGACGAAGTCACAGCTGCTACAAATATACTTCATCAGTTCCAGTGACTTTACTACATCTGTACTTTTTAGATTTTGTGGTGCCAATATTTAATCAACTAAACAAGGAAATTCAAGTTGAATCTGCAAGAATTAACATGTTTGTAGCAGTTTAAAACTGTTGGACTGTTCTTTAAAGAAAACTCATAATAAAAAACCAGTCTTGAGAATTTGATATTATAAAAATCACGCAATTTATTAAATATTGAGGATATGTATTTCGGAGAAAACACCAGCAGTGGTAGCTCAGGGGGCGCTCGCTTTAAATTTCATAGTACGCGAGTGACCTGGGTTCGATTCCCGGTGCCGGCACCACCAAAATTGATATTTGCAATTTTAAGTGCTGATTTACCATGTGCTCCGCGGTGAAGGAAATATCGTGAGGAAATCTGCATGTCTGAGAAATAAAAACATATTTCGAAGACATGTGAAGTCCGGCATCCCGCATTGGAGTAGCGTGGCGGATTCTTCCCGGCTCTAAAACCCCCTCAGAAATTAGAGGAGGCCTGTGCTCAGCAGTGAGACATTTATATGCTGTTACTTTTAACAAATAAAAGTTAGTAGTAGTTGACTGTCGACCAAATCCACTTGTTTAAAACAAGTTGTATCCAATTTTATTCAGAAACGTCAAATCCTTCAGAGTTTTCCGTTGAAAAATAATCCAACAAAATATTTAGGTCCTTTTCCCCAGAAAATGTCGGAAAGCGGCCTCAAATTGTTGCAATACGTAGACAATTTCCAAAGTTTTTCGATAGCTTTTTTTTCTGACGGTCCCTGTCCGAAGGCTTTTGCAGCTCTAACGGATTGAAAGGTATTCGAGCGCTGAGGGCACTTAGCCGAAACCTTTATTTATGGATGACCAGCGCAAGGACCCCCGAGAGGAGTCGCAGAGCCGTTATCATGTGCGCGAGAGTAACTAACTCGAGGGTGCCCAAGGGGCCGACCTCGGCTCGGTCAGTTACTTAATTCAGTAGGGCAATTATACTATTGTTGGAGTTAGACAGCCAAATTTTCTAAATGATACGTAATGGCGATTGCTTTGAAATACGAAATAAATAAAACCGTTCCCTGATAGAAGTGAACAAGATGAAATTTGACAAAAATGAAATTTGTTCACTCTTTTTTAAAGTTTTGAGTTTGCCGCACTCGTCTGCAATTGTTGAAAGAAATTTCCATCAATAAATTTGAAAAAGAAAAAACAACGAAATAGGATTTCAATAGAATGGATCACTGGTCATCTCAATATGAAAAGATATGTGGCGAAACAAAATTGTCCTGATTTTAAGATTGTTAATTTTTTTTAAATTAGTATTAAATGTGGTATACAAAATAATTATGAATAAAATAAAAGTATCTGACTTGTTTTGTTTGCTATCAGTACAAATCTACCCATTTCTACCGATTTTTATCGGTACATTACATTATACGGTATAGGTAGTTATTTTGCCGTGAAGCAGTAGTGTGCAAACTTTACTGTGTTTCGGTTTGAATGGCACTGAGAGCTAGCGTAATCACTGGGCATATGAGACTTAAGAACTAATGTCTCAGGGTGACGGGCGCAGTGTGGTGTCACACAGAAATGTTCTGGGTGACACAGCATTTGTTACGGGCAGACGTTGCACTTACCATCAGATGAACATTCTGCTCGTTCCGTCACTTTTATCAAATAAAAAAAATCATATTTGCAACACTGCAGTAGGTTGACGCCTTTGATCTCCAATGCGACGTCTAGACAAAGTTGCGACTGTATGGGGGCCAGAGTTGTAACAAATAACCAATATCTATTATTGTATTTATTTACTTCAGGTACACACTATTATTAATATTTAAAATAAACAATAATTCGGTTAAGTGATTTGAAAGTTATTTAAGCAATCGGTCTCAGTTGGTTATGTTGCTGAAGGATAATAGCACTAACTCTTTTTCTGATCCACTAACAATAGACCGTGGCGTAAAACAGGGTTCTCTTATAGGACTACTACTATATATTATTTATGCATCAGATCTCGCAGCAGTGATTAGCCATTGCAAATTCCACTGCTACGCTGAAGACGTTCAGCTGTATGTAACTAATACTCTTAAAAAAATCTGTCAGACAGCGTCAAAAATGAATGAAGATCTCAATAGAATAGCAGAGTTGTAAGAGAGAAATTCATTTATGCTTAACCCCTTGAAATCTAAGCATATGATAATAAGTACCAAATAAAAAGTTAAGTGTTAAAGTTTTTCGTTACATTTACGATTTGACAAATATGATTCGTTTATGCTTCTATCGGATCAAACTACTTTACCTAGTACGATATCTCCTTTGTACTAAGAATAAGATTGCATTATGCGAGTCGCATATATTGTTTATATCCAATTACGGAGATGTTATCTTTGATCCGCGCCGACTTGAAAGTACAAGACGTTTGATACAAAAGGTTCAAAATGCTGGTTGTAGGTTTTGCAATGACGTTCCTTCACGCCGTCTTATTTTACCATATTTAAATAAAGTCTTTATGTTGAACACGGAATCTCGTAGACCACTACATCTTGGAAGCTTACAGTTCGGAGCCATTCAGTTTAAAAACTCGCATATCACTCGCACAAAACTTACTGGCAGATTCCGCTACCAAGCGACGAATCGCTGGAAAACTATATCACTTCCACTAAGAAATACCAATAAAATTTATTTTATACTAATTGTCCGTTATATTTAATCTTTTAAATACAATTGCGGATAAAGAAGTGAGAATATCTCAGTTAGTTTTCGTCTGTGACTAGATGTCACAGACGAAAACTAACGTGGCGCCATTTTGCTTACGATTAGTATCATTCGTGCTATCGTCACCACCGACAACCATGAACTGACTGACATACGCATCAAAATGAATTATCTGTGGGGAATCAAAATAACAATAAAATGATTTTTATGTAATTTTTTAATTGATAGATAAGGCAGAGGCCACTCATGTAGCCCACTTTTTGCCCTTACGGGAAACGAGACGTAACGAGAGGCGACATTTTCAGGGCTCACCAAATTTGCACATTGCACATTGTGTTCCCACGAGCAGTATGGTGACAGTATTGCATATTATGGTGTTATTCTGCACGAATAAACGCTGTGCGTAGAATACCTTAGTTGCCTCTTATGACATCTCGGTAGGAAAGAGGTAGGCGCTATTGTGATTGGAAAGTTTAATATACATATAGTGAAGTTGATGGATGCAGGTGGCTCAGGACCATGGTTTGTGGTAATCTATGGGGGAGGCCTATGTTCAACAGTGGATTAAAATAGGCTAAAATGATGATGATGATTGGAAAATTTAATTGAAGACCAACCATGAGTTTAGTTTTATCTCTATTAGTGACATAAATGTTTGGTTAAAGTGAACATTCAATTAACTGTCGATATTGAAACTTATTCATAAAAAATATTTGTATTTTGTAGAACCATTAAATTATCTTTATAATAATATATCTTACTTTGACACTGGCAGAAAGCTTACGACTGTTGTCATTAATATCAAGTCTATGATAATAAGTGACAGCTGCCTGTGAATTGGTGAACAACCATCTAAGGCGGAATAATTGTATTTTGTAAAATACTTTCATGTGCTGTTATCTTTCATCTTTGACCACATTACCCGAATATGATGTCAACCACAGAAGGAGAATTGGATGTCGAGATATCCCTTGAACGGGAGGAAGGCGAGGTTAGAGAGAGATATTTTTACAGTTCCTCAATTCATTTGTACTTTTCTAATAAAGGACATTATAACTTAGTAGTTTGAATCTGGTAGATTCATAAAATGTTATAGACTCCATCTTCTTAATGAGTCGATTAATTATTTTGCTTGTTACAATGAACTGTTGAAATGTTTGAAGTTTGGGTGTCATCTATTAGGCACTCCGATCTAGCTCATTCCTTTTCTTACAGTTGGAGGATTCTGATGTTGAAGACGGCACATACATACCCCTTCCGCGGCCAGAGGCATTTAACCCGCCGTCACTAGTAAACATGCAGATTCAGGATGAGTTCAGTGATGAGCCGTCATCAGAGGAATCGTCGGGCTCTGAATCAGACGAAGAACCGCGTCGGAGAGCCAAGCGCACGAAATTGCGCCTTCGACGATCTAATCAGCAGCAACAGGAGTCAACAAAACGAAATAAATATAATGTTTGGTGTAAAACAGTGCAGGTATTTGATTTTAGATTAGGATTTTAATTCATTCTTATGTTTTGTACAAGTTTTTTTATTTAAAACAAAGGCTATCTATAAATGATAACTACTGTAGGAGTGTGATTGAAAGTTTGGTTTAGTAGTGCATTCTTTTCACTAAGAGACATTAAATGTCACATGCCTAATAATACCTTCATTGCCTTTGAAACTGACACCATTATGTTTGTATACCACTGCTTGATTCCAGGTTAACTGGCATTGCTGTGGTAATTACCTGAGCAGATTAGAATCCTACTATAAGTAAATTCATAATATCCCATGCAATTCTTAGCAAAAAGAACTTTGTTCCTCTAATTTTTGAAGTTTAGCCATGTTGCAGACTTGTCTGTGTTTCAAAATCTACTTTAACTATGAATGAAAGCGAGGAGACTTACTGGGTACACAGTTAAATTATTTTTTACTTTTCACTTTTTTTGTTTCAAGTATTGTCTTAAGCTAGTAGTCAAACTCTGAATCCACATGCAGTCTACCATAATATTTATTCTGTGATTTGGCTGATTTTCGATCACAGCTACAACTACTGTATATTGTTGGAAATTATCATCTGCACATAAGATTATACACAAACACAGGGGCAATCACTAGTCCCAACCTACCCTACCTGTGCCTGATGTATGGCTCATGCGATAAGATTAGAAGTCATAGACACTAGGAACCAACAAATTGTATCTTTGCACATAAGTTGGTTCCAGATGGGATTCAAACCGAGGATGTGCAATGTGGTCAGGTACTCTAATCACTCTGCCATGGGGTTATGATTAGTAAAAATGCTCTTCACTTTACCTAATGACAAAATAGGGTTCATCATTATGTTCATCATTTTTTCAGTCTTACACTAGTCCACTGCTGAACATAGGTATAGATTGCCACAAGCTTTGTAGTTCTCATTTTGGGGGTATTTTGCCATAATCGTCATGCTTGGCAAGCAGGTTGGCAACCACAGTTTATTTATTCAGATGTTCCAGGATGATGCTGCTGTCCATCTTCTGATTTTTATTTTCCCTCTGACGACTTTTACAACACCCACAGATTGTATTAGGGTGGTAGATTCTCTTAAGCCACATGGCAAAGAAAATAGGGTTGCATGTATCATATAGTATGATCTGTGTCGTTAGTTAATTTTGGAAATGGAATTTTGTCTTAAATTTCAGGAAGACCTCTTGACTGAAGATATGGTTAGCTGTGATGTAACAAAGAAAAGTCGATATGGTGTTGAATCTTATGATTATACAATTAAGTATAGGCTAAATGATGATTATGTATCAAAAAAGGTTTTCTCAAGTGAACAAGAATATAATAAAGAGCATACAACAAATAAGAGAAAGCACACAGATAGATCAAACATAAAGTTAAGGCTTGGCAAGAGAGTGAATAGTCATCAACTTCCGGAAGATAAGCAGAAGCCAAGATATTTACCAGATCTGATGGTTACATCAGAAGATCCCTTGGAGAATATTGCAGAGGAGATTGCTGAAAAACTCTCAGAAGAAAAAAAGGACTTAGTTGGTATGTGTTTTTCTATAAATCCTTCCATAAGTTATGGATTACAATTATACATAGTAAACCTGAGACTGAGTAGGAGCCCCCCCCCCCCTCCCTCCCCTCCTCGTAATTATCGCCCAGTAATCAGTACAAAATATAGATGAATCTAACTTAAATAAACCAATGACTGCCATAGACAGTAGCTTTTTTATATGGAGGTTAATTATCTCGTTTTATTTAGTTAATATGTAAATTGGATTTATAGTAGGAACAAAAGGAGATATTTTTTTTATTTGATAAAGTGACAAAACAAGCAAACATTCACCTGATGTGAAACGCAACATAACAAATGCTGTGTCATTCAGAACATTACTGTGCGACACCACATTATGCTCGTCACCCTGAGACATCAGTTCTTAAGTCTCTATGCCCATTGGTTATGCTAGCTCTCAGTGCCCTTCAAACCAAAACACAGTAATGCTTCATGGCAGAATAACTGGCCCCAGGGTGGTACCTAGACTACTTGATTCTGCATGAATCCTACCAGTAAAAAAAGAGATCATGAAGTCCATCAGTGTCATAACTTATTCAGTTATGATACTGATGTGATAATATATTAAGGGATATGAGATATAGTATGTGATTTAGTTTTCAAATGCACCCTTTTGTGCGAAGTAAACATTAAGAAGTCTTTAAATGAGGAAATGTTTTCATTGCCAAACTTTCTAAAGCTGTTAACAATGTGTGTCCAGTAATTTGTAGTTTTGTAACAATTTATAATCACTCATTTGACTAGTATCCTGTAATTAAAAAATTGAGCTGTGGGAGAAAATTAATGGATTAAAGCTCACAATAACTTATTTATCATTTTTCGATTGCTTATTATTAGTGTGTGATGTTGCAGGAAGAATTATTCAAGTACTTGGTGCCAGTAAAGCAGTAGAAATATACAAGGAGACACAAAGGGTAGAAGCAGATGGCGGAATGCTTGTGATGGTAACTCTAATTTATTTCTGTCTCTTCCCAAATCAAAGTTTCCTTTTTAGTACTGCATAATACCACATATAGAATCAGAGAAGAAGCCGTCATGCTACCCTAGTCCAAGTTAATATACTACAAATTGTTGAAATATTTTTATAAACATGCAAGATTCTTCACAATGTTTCCCTGAAAGTGTTAAACTTTAACTACTTTATGTGTATATTTATATTTGGGTTATAATTCCAAACCAAGCTCACATCCCAGGGGCCCATTGGCCTGGAAGCTTGGTTTTTCTGTGGTTTCAGCTTGGAGCTCAGTTGTCTAATGAACCTTTAGAAGCGAAGAAGGCTAACAGCAAAAATATATATACGTGTTTTACTTCATAGCCAAGCATGTAAAAAATGTTTACTAATGTCATCACTGGGTAACAAGCCCAGATCAGTCTTGTACTATCAAACTTAGGCAACCGCCTGGCTCATAAGCTACCACCGCTATCAGGATTAGGGGTATCACTATCAATATCAATGCATAGGGTTATTTATGCATTGATACTTTGCTTATACTAAAAGCTATTTAAAATATAATATTATTATATATAATCCATATGTAACTCTTCAGAATGGTACTCGTCGGCGGACTCCAGGTGGCATATACTTTTTTCTCTTAAAACACGACGAAGAGATTTCGCAAGCGATGATCAACCAGATTTTCAATGAGGATCGTAAGGAATCAGCGCGTAAAATCAAAAAGGCTCGTGGTAAAAGTCGTCAAAAAGTTATGGAGCAATTAAAACAGAGTTTAACAGGTTAGTAGAATTTTTAGTTTCCTTTTAAAGTGATATATTACTAACATTAAATGGGCTGAGTTTGATGATAGCATAAAAAATAATAATTATTATTATTGTTCAGGTTTAAATCCATTTCATGATATTAAAACAATAAAACAGGTAAGGTTGACTTTAAACTCCAATGTGCCCACAAGCAGACAGGGATCGGGTTGTATTGTGTATGTGTATAGATTGTATTCCAATATTCAATAGTTTCGGATACGGTTCTGATAATATTTTTTTTCAAAGTTACTAAGTTTACCGTTTTTTCATACATATTCAACTTTTCGTGTCTGGCCTCTGCCTACCCTTATATTGGAAAAAGGCGTGACTGTGTGTGTGAATTCAACTTTTCGGTCACATCGAACCAGGGTTGCCACCTTTTGGAAAAAATGTCGAGACAATCTGTCGGTCATCGGACACTATCGTAGTTCGGTCCGATTTCAACCATCTAACTGAAGGGAAAAAAAAACTACTATTGTTTTGTGTATTTAATTTTGCTAATTATTTTTCCATGCATATTTCCTATTACTACGAGCAGCTTTCATTAAATCCGCGTAATTTTTATGTTTATTTATGAACTGCGAACAAGATATGTCCATGATGTCTCTCGGATAAACACACGGCGGGTGACGGGAGCCCTGTGAACAGTGACAGAACTAACTCTGTGCTGTGTGTCTAAGTGAATAGAGCGATCGCGTGTTATCAAAAATCGAGAAAAAGTTGATAGGTCTTCGGGGCGCAGGACAATGTTATCGAATTCTAGACTATCCCCGCGGAATCAGGACGGGTGGCAACTCGACACCGAACCGATAACACGCTATTACTCTATACGTAGTCGCTGACTCATACACATAAACATATAGTCACGCCTCTTGCCCATAGGGGTAGGCAGAGACCACATCTTTCCACTTGCTACGATCCTGACACACATCTTTAGCTTCTTCTACTTTCATTAGAGTTTTCACACACGCTCGTCGGTCACGGGTACTTTTAACGTGACCTTTCCTCAAAAGTTCACCGATCTGATTGTGATACGTACGCCTAGGTCGACCCTTACCGGCGTTTCCCATTCACACTTGCCTCATAAATTTATTTCGTCAATCTCCTTTCATTCATCCTCTCTACGTGTCCAAACCATCTAAGCATCCCTTTCTCTATCTTTTTCACTACATATTCATTCACACCGCAACGTTCCCTTATCACGCTGTTTCTCACTTTGTCAATCAGAGTTACTCCAGCTTTACTTCTCAAATTTCTCATTTCCACAGCGTTAATCTTACTTTCATGCTTCTTCTGCCAGACCCAGCATTCACTACCATACATAATTGTGGGGACCAGAAACCCCCTATGTACAGCCAGTCGTGCCTTTTTAGATACGTTCTGGCTACTCATAAAGTTATGCAGAGCCCCATTCACTTGATTTCCTGCCAATACTCTTCTCTCAATATCACAGTCATACTTTCCGTCTCTCAACTTAGAACCCAGGTACACAAAACTTTGCCATCCGACATACTTTCTTCTCTTTCAAAAATCATTACTTTCGTCTTACGAGTATCTAAATAAATTTTCATTCCTTTGTTTTGTAGAGCATCATGCATAATATTAACAATCGCCTGCAACTCCTCCTCCGATGATGCTAATATAACCTGATCATCGGCGTATACGGGCCATTTGACGGTCATAATCCAAACACACTCTCTTTCAAATATTTTAAGCAATTGTCTATGAATAGGTTAAACAGCCACGGCGAAGCCACACATCCCTGTCTAACACCTTTTTCGATATTAAACCAGTCTGGTTAAATCCCGTTTACCCTGACACAAGCACTGGAATCCTTATTGACTTGAGTTGCGCCTTGTGGATACCACTGTCTTTATTGGAATAACTCTTAACGCGAAACTTCAATCGAGCCCCCCTATATCTAAATTATCAAGTAGACAAATGTTGAAACCGCTACATTAGTTTACATTAGTTATTTTCATAGCATAATGTCTTATGGTATTTTGCTATGGAAAAATACGACTGACGTAGAAGTGGTTTTTGTTTTGCAAAAGCGGGCCATAAGAGCTATTTATAATCTTGGCCATTAATTGTCTCTTAGAGATAACTTTAAAAAAATTAATATCTATGTACACAAGAACATTAAACTTTTTATTGAAAAGGTGATCTTCATAATGTAAATACCCGGAACAAGCCAGTTACTTGACTTCACAGGGTCAGTAACTCTTTTATGGGGCTATGTATATGTCGGAGTCAGCGATGGCTGAGCGAAAGCGCTGCTTAACTCTTGATTAGGCGGTACAGGGTTCCTTGTGTAGATAGCGCAGAAAAACAATTTCAAATGCACCTTGTGTAATACTTTCACCTTACTACGTTTAACCACCAATTAACTAGGTAAACCGAGTTTCGTTTCGAAGGAATGACTAGGTCGATGTCTTGAATTCAACTGCCCCCTGCACTATCCGAACTCTTAAATAAGACTCTTTGCACGTGCTGCTAAAGTGACGTCACGGTGTTTACCACCTCCTATATCCAGTACTACAATAATCAAATTAGCAACTTATTACTTAACGATATCGTTTTCCCCGGCATATACATTTTATAGACCGCGTGGCCTAGTGGTCAGAGTACCTGACTTCTAAGCCGCGGGTCCTGGGTTCGAATCCCAGCCGGAGCCAACATTTGTGCTAAAACATAAATTGTTGGTTTTTGGGTCTGGTTGTGTTGTGATTGTCCCCGTGTTTCTGACACTGCATCCTAGTCTACCTCCGATCTTATAGCATTAGCGTTACATCGGGCGCGGGTAGGTTTGGGACGAGTGAGTGCCTCTGTGTTTGCGCGTACACTTTGTGACATGTGGGGTGTAGTTAATAAAAATGAATGAAAGAACTACCCTTGTCAACACAATAAAATTTAATGAAAAGGAAAAAAAAACAAAATGGTAGGTCGTGGGTGTAGTGGCCCGCCTAATTTATGCAGACGTAGTCCGGTACTCCCCTAGCGTTCTGCGTGACACGCTGGTTGAAGGCACCGTCGGGTTGCCAGTGACGTTGGAGGGACGCCGGTGATGAATGACCACGCGGCGTCACGGTCGCATGGCAGGTTCCCGGAAGGCAGTCGTGCGGACCTCGAAAGCGTTCTTGAATCTGAACCTCGCAAGCGTTCTTGAATCTGAACCTCTAACGCGTTCTTGAATCTGAACCTCTAAAGCGTTCTTCAATCTGAACCTCGAAAGCGTTCTTCAATCTGAACCTCGAACCCTGGAAAATACGTTCCAGGAATTTATATATATTCCATATAATTCCGTCTGGCTGTGACCACCTACACAGCGGAATGGGAATACCGAGATGTAGAAGTGAGGTGGCCGTTAATGACAGTCAGATGGAGTTACAATAATAAAGATAGAAGTAAGAATAAAGTTACTCACAAGAAAACATAATAAAAGCAAATAATTAAATTTAACAAGTTAATAAAATTTACTAAGAATTATTTTATCGTTTAAAGAGTCTAATACTACGAAATCAAGAAATATCAAAAGTGGGTAGTATTAGCGAGATAAATGTATATAAAAGCATATAAGCGATTCTAATAAAATATAAAACTTATTTAAGCTACACAACAAAATAAATTATACATTCAACACTTACCCAATATGGGGATGAACTAAAATAAGTGATTGCGAGATTTAAATATGCAACCGAAATGTAAGCAGCTAAGGTAGGCACAGCACAACGTACATAACGTCCAACAGGAGAAGTGTGTGTACCTAAAACTGACCGGGTGCAGAATGGTGGCTCCAGTAAAGGGCCGAAGGTAATAAATACCTTGCTCGGGTCTCGAATCTTCCATGACGTCACGCGAACGGAGACTAAAGAAACTTGTCCCGTCGCGATCAGTCATAGGAGGGTAAGTGTGAATGTTATTTTAGATTAACGCGGGTACGCATTGCGAAGCCCGGTGCTAATATGTATATAAAATTTAAATTGAAGTGTGCGTGTTAAGTTATAATTTTTAAATTGGAAGAATTAATCTAATTGAAATATTATTTGCATTAAGAAAGATTAGGCCCAATTTATGGTCATGTAACTGCAACGTTACATATCCCCCTCGCTTACCGAAGGATTTTATTCCTATTGAATAAAATCCTTGAAGTTCCATAGGTAAAATATAATATGTACATAATCACCCTTTAATAAAAATTATTTATTAACACCTATTAATTTTAAGTCCTTAAGGTGCCAAGTACCTAAACTTTTTCCTGACATATCCTCTAAAATGTATACGAGAGGAGACTTCTTATGAATGATGCGGCACTTTATATATTTAGGTGCCAGTTTCTTACTAAAACTTTTGTCTTTATCGCTAAGAAAATACGCCTTCTTCATTACTATGTCACCAACGTTAAATTCAGCTGGTTTACGTCGAAGGTTGTAATGAGTAGTATTTTTGACATGTGCTTGCCAAAGCTTCATCTGTACTTTATCAAAAATTGTGGATAGACATCCTAGGTTTTCTGCATAGCTATCACGTGGTAAAAACAATACTTCGTCGCCTATGTCAGAGTCTGTATAATGAGACCCACAGGTTACTATCTCTCGGCCGAAAACTAAAAATGACGGAGTGTATCCCGTAGCTTCGCTTACCGAATTGTTAATAACAAACTGTATTTTAGGGACATAGATGTCCCATGTTCTGTGGTCATCTTCCACAAAAGTGGATATACAAGTAATAATTGTTCTGTTATGGCGTTCTACGGTATTTACCTGAGGTGTATACTTTGGTGTGTAGTAAACGTTAGGAATATTATATTTTTTGAAAAAAGATTCCGTGGCGTTACTTATAAATTGACTACCGTTGTCCATAAAAATGGTTTGTGGGATACCATGTACGAGAAATACGGCGTCCTCTAGTATTTTATTGATAATGTCCGATGTTGCACGTCTAATTGGAAATATAAGACTAAATTTGGAAAAGCAGCAAGTTACTACTAAAATGTAATTATTCTGTTTCCTGCTGACGGGTAGAGGACCCATGAGATCAACAGAAATCATTTGAAATGGACGACAACAATGTTTAGGTCGACCCATTTCCCCTAAGGTTTGATGATTTTGAGCTTTATAGGAAAGACATTAAGTACAAGAACCGACGAATTTAACTACATCTTGGAACATACCAGGCCAAAAATAACTTAAAGATAGACGGCGATACGTTTTATAGATTCCTAAATGAGCGGCTGTCGGTTCACTATGGTTTTCTGTGATAATGTCATTGCGTAATTCTAAAGGAACTACTTCTTTCCAAGAAAACTCTGCAGTGAGTGTCTCTCGTGTTTATTTTTAGAAAGTCTATATAAACTATTATATTTAATTAAAAAATTTGGATAAGTTGTTGGTTTATTAAGGCAACCGCTATAGATTTTTGTGTACCAAGAATCTTTGGTCTTTAAATAGGAATCGGAAGTGCTAATAGCATTAACGGGAACAACTCGGGAGAGAGCATCTGGTATGACGTTATCTACACCACGACGGTGTTTCAGCTCAAAGTCGAATGTAGACAATCGAACGCCCCAGCGTGCCAATCTTCCAGTAGGGTTACTAAGAGAAAGGAACCATTTTAAAGCACTATGGTCTATATAGACAGTAAACGGCTTACCATTTTCCAAATAACACCTCCAATGCTCTGAAGCAGTTAGGACAGCTAAGGTTTCGCGTTCCGTAATACTATAGTTCTTTTCTGCTGCTGTCAGTGATTTGCTCATATAAGCTATTGGGTGTTCCTTACCGCCAACAGTCTGAGTAAGCATAGCACCAACTCCGTAATTACTAGCATCGGTATGGACTTCGAATGGCTTATTATAATCCGGACAGGAAAGAACTGGAGCGGAAACTAAACATTCCTTGAGCTTCTGGAAAGCAATATCAGCTTCAGGTGTCCACTGAAAAGGTGGTGCACCCTTTTTGCTGGAAGTCAACTTATTTAGTGGACCTGCTATCGTGTCGAAGTTGGGGACGAAACGACGGTACCAAGTAGCTGTCCCGAGGAAACGCTTTAAATCCTTACGACAAGAAGGTGTCGGAAAATTAGAGATAGCTTCAACTTTCTCGGGATCGGTCCGTAGTCCACAACTATCAACAACATATCCTAAATATCTAAGTTGACTGCGAAAAAAGTTACACTTTTCCAAATTTATTGTCAAATTTGCTTGCTTGAGCTTATCAAGAACTCGATGTAAAAGGGAAACGTGACTATTAAAGTCCTTGCTTATGATAATGATGTCATCAAGGTATGCAAAAACTTGTAAATCAAATTCTCTAAACAAGAGATCGATCAACCGTTGTTGAGTTGCTGGAGCATTAGTAAGGCCAAAAGCTGTCCGCTTAAATCTAAATGTCCCCCTGGAACTGCCTGCCTGGAACGTAAAATGCGGTTTTATCCCTATCTTGAGGCTGAATTTCTATTTGCCAGAAGGCCTTCGACAAGTCGAGACTGGTTAGAAAACGAGCGTCTCTAAGGTTGTCTAGGATTTCAGAGACGTAGGGTAGATTATACGCATCTCTTACAGTAACAGAATTCAGTTTTCGGCTATCGAGACAAAATCTAGGCTGACCGTTTTTCTTTGTCGACTATAACTACTACTTGCTCAACCTATTAACTCGGAATTATTCAAATTATCGTAACACTGAATAATGGACTCTTTATTGTCAAGATTATATCTGATATTAATTGTATGTAAATACTTAGGACATATTTTGAACTTGCGCCAAAAATCTACACCAAGAATAAGGTCAGTGTTACCGGGATAACGAAAGCCTTAATAATGTGAAACTGGTTTTCGAAATGGACAGGTAAATTAATAAAGCCAATACTATGTAATGATTGACCCCCCGCAGCAGAAACAGCTAATCCACAATCTTTGAATAAAGTCAAGCCTTGATTTTCTAATGCTTTATGAGCGTTGTTGCCAATAACTGTAATAGCTGAGCCCGAATCAAGAAGACCACACATAGAAATGCTATTTATTGTGATATTGACATAAGGTCGGTTATCGTTAGGTTTGTTATGAAGAATTGTATCGATTTTGTAATTTAGAAATAAAGATTGATTGTTTGAAGCCATGACTTCCATTCATCAATATTAAAATTACTCTTAGAAGCTTCATCGGTACAATTCTTCCTGTTCAGTTTTTTTGAACACGATGCTTTATTTTTAGAACAGTCTGGACACTGAGGTGTTTTAACACCTTTACGGCCACAAACAAAGCAAAAAATTCCCTCTTTATTTAAATGACACTGTCGTAAATTATGAGTGTTATCACGGCACCGAGGACAAAAACGATTTTTATTTTTATTTAAGTCTACTGTATGTATATAACTGGGACTTTCACCACAGTTATTATTATTTTTATATTTATTATTGAAATTATGTTTATTAAATTTGGAAAAATTATTAAAATTTGGTTTTGGGTCTGTTTTTACTTTAACTGCACTTACACACGGCACTATAATACCTCCTGCGCAGTTGATGGCTCTCGACAGTAGTCGGCAGTTGTCGCCGTGGTCGAAATCGGCTAGGAGACCATCACATTTTATAACAAATGGATTTTGTTTGAAAGTGCAGTCTTTCAAAAAGTTCAAATTTATTATTGTACAAAGACTTCATAAATAGGGTTATTATAATATTAAAGAATACATGGATGATAAGTTTTTGTGATGAAAGACCACACCCTTTCTATTGATCAATTTCGGCAGCTTTCTCTTAACTTCTTGCTTTATTCTTATCAGTTGTTGGCAGTAGATATCCGAATCGGTGGTTCTGCCCGGCGGAAAAAGCTCATAATGAACAACGGCCATTCCAATCCCACCATACACAACAGCATCACCTTATTGCGAGTGAACCCAGGTTTTGGCACAGTCTGTGAAGCCTGACCTACCTTGACCACTATCTTTTTCGCAGGTTCTTGTCGTAATCCACTCTTCATAACGACTCAATAAAGAATCGCAAATGAGTACACGGTTCATTAGGTCTCTTTTGTGTACCCAGCTTTTTTCAAATGAACTGTTTTGTGGTCAATTCTCAGTTCTTTAGGTACATCGTAACTATTGATATGCCGATTTTGCTCCACTTTTCCAAAAATAGCGTCCATTTTATCCGTAACAGGGTGACCAGAGCGAGATGCAACTTTGACATCAAAATTCCCGGATTGAAAACGCTTAAACCAACTTTGTGCTACTCTTTTTTTTTCGCAGCTTGCGTTGCATTTTTTTCTTTTCTTGTAATAAAAATGAAAAATAGCTGGAAAGGACATTTTACTAATTTGGTTCTTTTTTTGAAATGTCATCAAAACCAGACAGTTGTATCTGTCTGGTTTTGATGACATTACAAGTACAGCCAAAGATAATTTATTACAACTTTTTCCCCAACCTAATATAAACAATTATTAATTAATCGATGAATATGAATTATGAATAACAGAAACGACGTCAGCAAAGGCGAGCGTTTAAAAAAATATAATGTTAATAATTGAAATTATAGCCTTGATGTTATTACAGGTTTATTATTTACATAAATACAGTAATAATAGTAATAATTTATTATCTACTGACAGTGAGGTATGCTTACAGGTTTTTGGGAAGTTTCCTTGCAGATAATTATTTACGATTTTCTGTTATTAACTTTGGCGCACACAAAAATTGGCATAGGATCAAATGTTAGATTTTATAATACACGGATTCATATATAATCATAAATAGTTCATTGCGCGTTTTGAAAACTAATGTTTAAAGGCATTGGTTTCAATTTTATCATGTCTGCTGGCCTGAAGATTCATCTGTTGAACATTTCTAAGATGTTGCACGTACCATGGATTTATATCTTTAAGTTTTGGTTTCGAATTTTGAGTTTGAATTAAAAATGAATGAATGACTGTAAAATTTTCCATATATACAGGACCCTGGAAAACCTTGTTTAATAATTTTCTCTAGTCTTTTGACAGAGACACACAGCCATATACCTTCCACTATGTCTGTGCCCTTACATCAGTGGTGTTTCCAAATTGAATATTTTTTACTATACCTTAAAAAAAATGCAGCGGCACAATAGAAATTGTATAATATTATTTAAATATCGATTTTGCAGATTCCGAACTACCTTCCCTATTATCACGAGGCGAGGCGACAGTTCAAACAGAGCACGGCTCGAATCCGCCGCCATCACCTGCAACTGACGCGCGCGAATGTTCCAGCGACACAGATGGACATTCGCACACTGACGCCCCCTCACATTCGCCTTCAAGACCACGCTCACCACTTCCAAATCGAACCGATCCCAGACAACTGCAGGAATACGATGACTGACGATTTCCTCGAAGTCATGTGCAATGAAGATATGGATCTGCTCTAAATATTGGCCTATGTGGACTCGCTGGTGCTCTGAGACTTGCCTCAATACTGAGTGATACATTTTTGTGGTGACTATGTTTCTAAAGTAATAATGTCTGTATTGAAATACTGGCATTGTAAACTTAATATATTTATGACACTGCTTGTGTCCCCCGTGGTTTATGACCCTGAGCATGCATGGTATCAAATGGAAATGTTGGTAAATATGCTGGCAAATCATTTCACCAATACCAACCATGTTTACAAAGTTTTAATGTTATATTAAAACTGTTGTTTGGTGCTTGTCATCAGGAAGATTGTTTTTTAGATAACCTCTTTGTCATCTATGGTATTATTTGTAGCAACTTGGTTTGACTAAAGATATAGATTTAAGAGAGGCTGATTATGCGAAAACAATAAAGGATCAATGTTGCCAATGTTCTTAATTTCCATCTTCAATAAAAATATTAAAGTTTATTTGACTTCATAATTGAGTTCATATTGTCATAAATTCAATATTATGTTATTTAACATTTTGAAATGATGTTGTATCACAAATATTTTGTATAAAATAATTGTTTCAATCTTATTTTTCTGGAAAACATTGCTAATATTCGGAGGTCTAGGTATTGATCTCAAAGGAATGAAAATTGTTATAGCATGCAAGTATTAAATATAACAAATAAACTATAATGTCTACAAATATTTAGAAAAGAAAGAGCATTTCAGTGTTCACATCCGTCTATAAAATTATTTTTATAATTAAATTCATTATGTACGGCTCAGAGTACTTTGAGCTGTTAAATGTAGCTGTATTTGTAGACAATAATCCTATTTAGATTTCTTATCTCTCATGTATACTTGTAACAGTATACCTTACCTAACAGTAAAAAGTTATATATGTTCAATTAGTAATTTATTGTGAAAGCATAAGTAAGTCCTATGAATAAGAACTCCAGAGTATTGTATTTTTACAACAGAAATATTTAGAAATTGTGTTTTGTACATGTACAGTTTGCCAAATGTTCTGTACAAACTCTGGGATATTTGTATAATAAACAATTACAAAAAAAAAAGATTTAAACTGACACTATTATTTTGATGGCTTAGAACCTGAAAGACTTCCTTTCCTCCTTTTCAACTGTAAAAAACGATATGTCTGAAAGTGAGTTACATTTTACTCTTTTAATATATCTTAGAAGTTCATTCATCATCATTTCAGTCCATCAATTCCTGCTTTCCATGCAATTCTTCACTGCTGAACATGGGTCCTATAGATTGCCACAAAATACCATCCAGCCACCTGTACCAAAATTCTCCAGAAATGCAGTTTATCGCTCCATCTATTAAAGGGTTGCCCTACACTGCATTTGCTAGTACAGTAATACCCTAAACTAATAAATAGGTGAGACCAAATGGTAACTGTGAAGTAGATTTCGTGTAAGTCGTTGTACAATTGCCTAATACACATAAATCGTTGAAGGGTGAGTATGGACTTAAAAACAGAATAATTTAAAAGAAAATTTGTATTAGTCAATAATAAATCTTAATAAGTTTTATTGGATGACATAAGTATCAAGGCTTCATGGATGTGAAGAACAAAATAATTCGTAGCCGTGCGTTGATCCCGCGTGCCACACTTCCGAATATATTGTCAGCACAACACTATTTTTTTTTATGAAAGAAAATTATGTGATGAGCAAATTGTTTACCTGGTGCTAAATACAACATCTGCCCCTAAAGAATGCTGTGTCACCAACTGCGCTTGTCGCCTCAGACATCGGTTCATAAGTCTCAATGCCTAGTAAATAACCCTAGCTATCAGTAAAAAGTTATATATGTTAAACCCAAACAGTAATGTTTGCACACATCATGGCAGAATAACTGGTACTGCAGGCACTGGCAAGACGCATCCCTTCATCCTACCACCAGTGTGGGAAATGGAAAATTGTGCGGCCTAAGACGAATCTGCGGAAAGATTCGAAAATCGCTAAAAATTGTATTTGGGTAACTCTGGTTAATACTGCTAGGTTACTTGGGAACCTTTTTTTCCATAACGGTTACGGGTCTTCAAGCAATTTATGGCTAACCCATAACAATGTCAAGTATCAATATTTTAGTAGGTTTTAAGAGCTTTTGAATGCAGCCTTAAAATAAAAAATTTGTAATATTGAAAAGTAAGCAAAGAAGTTATTAGCCCAAAAACAATGATTATTTTTTGTTTAAGGATCATGGATAATTTGGAAATGTGAACTAATTTATAGCTAGAAAGAAAAAACATTTATAGGCGCTCGCTTTAAATTTCATAGTAGGCGAGTGACCTGGGTTCAATTCCCGGTGCCGGCACCACTAAAATTGTTAATTGCAATTTTAAGTGCTGATTTACCACGTGCTCGGCGGTGAAGGAAAACATCGTGAGGAAACCTGCATGTCTGAGGAATAAAAAATATTTCGAAGACATGTGAAGTCCGCCAACCTGCATTGGAGCAGCGTGGCGGATTCTTCCTAGCTCCAAAACCCTATCAGAAATGACAGGAGGCCTGTGTGCTCAGTAGTGGGACATTTATAGGCTGAAACTTAACTTTACTTTACATAAAACATAACAAAACATAGACTTTGCCTTACACTAATAAAGATAAGAAATAACTCTTCATTGGAGCATTTTTGAAATCACTCAAATTCATAGGTGTGTCCCTAAAAAAATAAAAGAATAAATTACTTAAAATATTTTATTATCTGTTGCTTATATTTTAATAACTTTAATTGCTATATTTTTTGAGGTATGCTGATAAAAATACAGAGAATGAAATGTTGGCTTTTACTCAATGTTCCCTAGGAGGTAAACAAAAATATCTTAGCTTTGATGTACATATTCCTTCCTCATAATAAACAAGCTGAATGAGCTAAGACTGCTTATACACTTTCTTGGCAAAAATTAGGGAAAGTCCAGCATCTGCAAATTAAATGTAAATTAGTACGAGGGTGGATTGAAAAGTACTCGTCCTAACACAGATCCATTCAATTCTAAAAATCAAATCTACCCACATTATTTAGTTCAGTTCAGACTAGTTCATTGTGTAAAGTTCGAAACGTGTGCGATAATTAGTTGTGATTTTATAAATTTATTAACAAAGTAATCGGTCATAATTTCCGCGAATGGTGCAAATCGAGCAGCGTGCCGTCATTAAGTACCTCCATAAGAAGGGGCTA
Organism: Luehdorfia chinensis; assembly: GCA_019845155.1. Lineage (NCBI taxonomy): Eukaryota > Metazoa > Arthropoda > Insecta > Lepidoptera > Papilionidae > Luehdorfia > Luehdorfia chinensis. The sequence continues at coordinate 4,286,770 of JAHVAK010000012.1, read as the reverse complement.
TCATCAAAAGCCATCCATGATGACATGGTCAGTACATTAGGCGATTGTGCTCTGTCATATTCATCCGTCAAAAAATGGATAGCAGAATTTAAGCGTGGTAGAGAGAGTGTGAAAGATGAACCCCGCTCTGGAAGGCCTTCGACGTCAACTACTGACGAAAATATTAAAAAAGTACTTGATTTAATAATGGGAGACCGCAGATTAAAAATTAGAGAGATAGCCGAGATTATAGGCATCTCTTATGAACGAACTCAAAACATCATTGTCAACGAGTTGGGTTTCCACAAGGTGTCTGCGAGGTGGGTTCCGCGACTGCTTTCAGTTGAACAAAAAAGGACGCGATTGACTATTTCACGCGACTGTTTGGAGTTATTTGAAGCCGATGCAGATGATTTTTTGAATCGTTTTGTTACTATGGACGAAACATGGGTTCATTACTGTACACCGGAAACAAAACAACAATCAAAACAGTGGAGAAGACCTGGTTCACCACCCCCTAAAAAGGCTAAGTCGATTTTGTCGGCAAATAAGGTGATGGCTTCAGTATTCTGGGACTCGAAAGGTGTGATTATGATTGATTATCTTGAAAGGGGTCAGACTATAAACTCTGATTACTACTGCACCTTACTACGTCGTTTACGAGAGGAAATAAAAGAAAAACGTCGAGGAATGCTCAGAAGAAAAGTCCTGTTTCATCAAGATAATGCCCGTGTTCACACGTCAGTACAGTCAATGGCTGGAATTCACAACTGTGGCTTTGAACTGTTACCGCATCCGCCGTATTCACCTGATCTGGCACCATCAGACTTCTTTCTGTTCCCTAACCTAAAAAAGCACTTGGGAGGTCAAAGATTTTCGACAAACGACGAGGTCAAAGCAGCTGTAGACGCATATTTTGACTCTAAGGAAGAATCATTTTTTTTAACGGTCTAAATGCTTGGAAGGGGAGGTGGCAAAAGTGTATTGAACTTGATGGTGATTATGTAGAAAAATAAAAATATAACTGATTTAGTATGTTTTTATTTTCTTGGTTAGGCCGAGTACTTTTCAATCCACCCTCGTATATATAAATTACTTACACTCATACAATGAAATATACAAACTTTTGGCACATGATATTTTTATTATTTTATTAACCAGGTAATTTATGTGTTATTAGTTAATAAAAGAAAAAAAAAATTAAATGATGGGGAAAATAAATTAACATGAAAGTAACAGTAAGTCTTTAAATAGAGTAAGTAAAAAATATTCTGGTACTAATAATAATAAGGGAATAGGACATTATTGATATGTAATTATTAAATACAAATCGGCTTGGTTTGAATGGTAATGCAGTATAAGTGTCAGAATCTTAAACTCACCAGTTGTGGCAAGCATTTTTCAACATGGTCAATGTCAACTTTATCACAGCTTTCTCGCAGTGCATGACTTGCCGCGCGAAGGCAAGTTTCTGTAACCAGGCACTTGGCCACTTCTACAACCAATGTCAATGCATCGTTACCGAGCTTTGTTTTATTGTCTTGGAAAGAGCCATTCAAGAGCTCTTTGATTATTTCCTAAAAGATGATTTGTTGCGCATTACTAATATGAAACTTATTACATACTAACTAAATAACATTAATGTAAACTCGACTGGTTGCGATTATTGATAATAATTCCTAGTCTTACTTGTTTAATGGTACTCTTTATATTGGATGTCACAGAGGCTGGGTCTATATTATCATCACCACTATCATTGCTATTCCGAGCCATTATAAAAAAGGTTAGTTTTTAATTCCAATTATGTTTTAAGTAAAGATTTACTAACGGAATTCTGGGATATGTGCAAAACAGCTGTCAACGAAATCAAACTAAATTCACTAAATTCAGAACAGAAGTGTAAACATAAACAGAAAAGCCACAGATAATTAAAATTTAAAATAGCAGAAAGAACACCGAAAGTTGATCACCAGTTTCTCGCCACACTTTGATTTTGGTTGTTGTAGCTACGAAGGAACACGAGTTTTTACGAAGTTCGAATTAGTTATTTTTTAAATGCTGTTAATTTAATTAATAAATAAAGTAAAAACGGCGGTTCCCGGCAGCGGCGTTAGTTTACTTGTGCACGATGTTGTGGAAAGGCGGGCGGGACTTATTAAATATATTGAAAAACAAGGCATTTTCAATATATTTAATAATTTTTCATATATTTAACATACTTTAAACTGTGGATTTTCATTCGTTTCATTAAAATTATGTACGGCAACTAATATATTTTTTTTTTTTTGAGATAATGGTGACGGTTTTTGGCATGTCCCACCAAGAAACTGCTGTAAATAAGCCGCAATTCCGAAGGTTTAATGATGACAAAACTTAATTATTTTGGTATGTACTTCAAAAGTTTAGCCTTTCCTGCATTCCATGACATGGATAAAACTAAAAAGAACTTAAATATGTTGGAGATTTTTTATTAAAGTAACTCTTAATTAATGACAATATTTAATTATTTTAAATATTGTCGTACATTTTTTTATATAGTAAAAAGTATAAAAATACTACTATACCTGAATCATGTTTTATCAGAATTTTTAACCATTCAAAAAAATTGTTCTACATTTGAAAAAAATTGAAGTTTGTCGGGAGAACGTCCGGTGATTTTGGTCGGAGATTTGGCTCTGGGTCTAGCTCATAGGTTTGTAAGCTGTCATATGAGAAGTGTGAGGAAGTGGAGTCATATGAAGAAACGAAAGATTTAACTAAACTTGATCCTTTTACTTACTGAATTATGCAGCACGGTGGCATTTTTCATCGTTTTGAAAACGTACGTAACGTAAGTCAGTTATAGAAACGATTGGTAGCTGGTATTACCAATCAAAAACAAATTTTAAAAATGTTTATCGAAGATAAATTATTAATCATTTTTATTCAAATGAAGTGAAAACCCGCGGTTAACCTTCTTCTATCGATAATGACGACATGTTGGAGACCACGACCAAATAGATGCCTCATTAGGTCGATAAAGAATCCATATGATATATCCATCCACCACATATGGCCACTGCCTGAGTACCAGACTTCTGTGACGCAGCTCCAGGGTTCGAATCTCAACCGGAGCCAACGTTTGAACATAAATACAAATTCTAGGTTTCGGGTCTGGTTGTGATTCTACTTCCGATCTCATCGCACGTCGATCTAATTAATATATATTTATTTTTTATTGGATAAAGTTACGAATCAAAGCAAAACGGTCACGTGATGGTAAGTGCAACGACTTCCCATAACAGTCGCTATTTCACCCATTCTGTGTGACAGACACCACACAGTGCCCGTCACCTCAGTAATGTTTACAGACTACTGCTTCACGGCAGAATAACCCAGTATTTGTACCGTATTCCAAGTTTACATAAGCTATATGATACTATCAAGCGTGCAAGTTAGTCGTTCTTAGATAAGGGCACATATGACATTTTATTGCAATCAAAGGTGATAAGAAAAAGGAGATATCCACATCTTTTTCTGTATAGCTTTCGAATCACCGCAATAAAACCTGGTAAATTACTTTTTGATACCGGCCTACAAGCTCGGGCGAGGGAGCACGGTGACAATGTACCGTGACCTCAGTCGCATGAACATTATTAAGTTTTAAAAGACAATATAAATTGTTCTCACCCGAGCTTGAACCAGGGATTATGAATTTATTAAGAACTGTGAATAAAAATGTACATTTGATAGATTGATTAATAATTGTTTTTGTTTTTGGATCTATGTATGCGAAGGTTTTTTTTATGTTACGAGTCCCATATTATAGGCACACATTAAAAAAAAATTCAGGAATAATAAGTGTTTGTTCCTGCGACCAAATTATCCTCAAACACCTCAATACAAATAGACCCCAAAACACCACGAACCGCACGTCTTAAATCGACGCGGTTTACTTTCAAGTGCAGCGAACCGAGTAGCTAATGTAGTGGGTCGCTTCGTGCTCGCGTCTCCAGCCCTTTATCTCAGTGAGGATTAGCTAACATATAAAGCCTAAATCGGATACCGCGTCGCCGTCCGCCTCACGAAACCCGGCTAAGAAGGGCGTGTCTAATACACGCAAAACAATAGAAAAGTCGCTGCCCGCGCATCCCGCGGCGCAAGTCACTAAGTCTCCACCGCCAATAATTCTACAAGATAAGGCGCAGTGGAACGATTTGTCACTCTGGATGTCAAACAAAAAAATTGTGTGCCCGAAGGCGCAGACGGCAGTGCAAGGTATCCGCGTATACCTAAGCACAGTCAGCGACTTCAGGGCCGTCACTAGCCATTTACGTGGAAGGAACATCAGCTTCCACACTTACTCGCTCGCGGAAGAACGTAGACTCCGCGTAGTCATAAGAGGCTTGCCCAAGGAATTGGAGACAATCCACATTCTAAGTGACCTTAAGTCACAGAATATACCCGTGTTGGAGGTGCATCGCATGCATCACCCACAAAACAAAAAGTCGTACGACCTAATTCTTGCCATACTGGAATTAACTCCAGAAGGCAAACAAGTTTTCAACGTGAAAACGGTTTGCGGCCTCTCAGGCCTTTCTATAGAGGCACCCCGTAACAGGGGCATCATTGGCCAGTGCCACCGATGCCAACGGTACGGACACTCTGCCCGTAATTGTTTCGCCCGCCCTCGTTGCGTCAAATGCCTCGGGGATCACGGCACTCAGGAATGCGCTCGTACACCCGAAGCGCAAGAACCCCCAAGCTGCATACTCTGCGGCGAGCTGGGACACCCTGCGAATTACCGCGGGTGTGACAGAGCGCCGAAGAGTAAGAAGCGCAGGGGAGGTAAAAAGAATGGCCGTAGGAAGGGCCCCGGGGCCCCACAGCCTCAGACTCCCGCTCCTAAACCGGCAATTAAACCCGCGCCAAAAACAACGCCCGCGCCGGCCGCAGCGAAACCCGGTCCCTCTGACGGGACTACCGGGCCGAGCCAAAGCCAGAGCGCCGCATCGGCGCCTAACGCCTGGACGAAACCTCTGCCCATGACGCAGAAGAGCGCAGCCGCTTCACGGCCCGCTCTTCAAATCACAACGCCCAAAATTCAGGGCTCATCAAACTTCGCCGCAGATTTCTCGCTAATTTGCGGCTTCATGCGCAGCATAAATGTTGCGGAGTTATCAAGCTTAGCGCGCAAAATCCGCGAAGCAAAGTCTCCTCAAGACCGACTCATGGCGACCGTAGAGCACATGAGCGTAATCGACGCGATTTGGACGTTTCAATGCGCCTAAAACATCACGCGCCGCGTTGAAAATAAATCACTAATTGTTACCAATGGCGTCCCATATAGGTAGAATTAAACCTCGCTCTCTGACTGTCTCGTACTTTAACGCAAACGGTCTTAAGACGCAGTTAGTTGAAGTCGCGAATTTCCTTCGTGATCATGACATCGACGTTATGCTAGTGCAAGAGACTTTCTTAAAACCTAGTATGCGCGATCCTAAGATAGCCAATTACAAATGCATCCGTAATGACAGAGCGACCGCGAAAGGCGGCACTCTGATTTACTATAAAAAGTCCTTGCACTGTATCGCGCTCGATACTCCAGACTTAATTAATATAGAAGCTTCTGCGTGTAGGTTAGCAATGACCGGCCACAGGCCGCTTGTACTAGCATCAGTTTACCTCTCGCCATCCAGACAAATATTAGAATCAGATTTAAAATCTCTACTAGATTTAGGTCGTTCTGTTATACTTGCTGGAGACTTGAACAGCAAGCACGGCAGTTGGAATTCCAACGTTAATAACACGAACGGTAATAAACTGTACGATATGGCGGAGAGACTTAACGTAAACGTTATAGCCCCCGAAACACCAACTAGAGTACCGACGCAATTACATCAGCAGCCGGATATTCTAGACGTGGCTATAATTAAGGACGTGAACTTGGCAATGGACTCTATAGTTACGCTTCACGAACTTGAGTCGGACCACCGTCCGGTCATTTTTAAGCTGGGCCAGCCAAATGGTGAGGTCACTCAGACCAAAACCATTGTGGACTGGCGTACCCTTGCAGTCAAACTCGAGGCTACGAGCTCTCAGCACTTAAGACGAAATTCCTAATACTATCGACTCCCCAGAGGTAGCCTGCCGAGCGATAAAATCCTTTTCGAATCATCTCAAAACAGCCGTCGGAGAATCCTCCCGGAGGGTTACGGTGTCGAGCGATCGACGCTGTAACCTACCGGCGGACCTCCGACGCCTGATTAGAGAAAAGAACCGTGCGACTAAAGCGCACGATAGATATAGAACAGACGAAAATAGACTCAGACTGCGCCTCCTACAAAAGGATGTTAAAGAGCGCTTATCTGAGTACAATCAAGACAGCTGGGACACTATGCTTGGAGAAATCGAGCCGTCGCACACTGCCTACTGGCAGCTGGCACGATCTCTCAAAGCAGAGCCGGTCTCACCCATGCCGCCACTCATTAGATCTAACGATAACTCGCTCGCCTTCGACGACAGCGAAAAAGCCGAACGCCTCGCAGACAGTTTAGAGAGCCAATGCACTCCGTCTCTCGCGCCTGCGGATCCCGACCACCTGCAGCAGGTGGCACTCGTGTACTCATCAAGTGCACCGCTTAACGGAGCACATTTTAGAGAATTTAAACGACCGCCCTAAGCCTGTAGGCACAGGGGCCTTATTTTTCGATGTCGCAAAGGCATTTGACAAAGTCTGGCACGACGGCTTATATTACAAGTTGTATCACACTGAAGTGCCAGACAGACTCGTGAACATCATACGAGCCTTCTTGTCTAACCGCCTATTTCGCTTCCGGGTAGAGGGAACGCGCTCCTCAAGCCGCCCTCTCCGAGCGGGGGTCCCTCAGGGCTCCTGCCTCTCCCACTCCTTTTCTCGCTATACACTAGCGATATTCCTAAAGACCCGAAAGTCAATCTTGCGCTTTTCGCAGATGACACGGCCTTGTACTATTCCGACAAGCACAAGGGCCGCATAACGATTCAACTCCAAGCCGCAGCCGATCGCCTAGGCGAATAGTTCCGGAAATGGAGAATAGAGGTAAACCCCGAGAAAAGTGTAGCGATATACTTCTCGAGGGGCACACCAAAGCCCGCTAGACGATGTCACCCAATCGGCAACAATCAGCTAGGCACGATCACCCTGTTCGGACGCCCTATTCCCTGGGAAAAGAGCGTCAAATACCTCGGGGTCACTTTAGACGCAGCGATGTCGTTCACTGCACACATTAAAAACATACACAATAGAGCGGCTTTTATCTCAAGCCGTCTATACCCATTAACTTGCTCCTCAAGCAAAATGTGCTTAAGACACAAACTTCGCCTCTATAAGACTTGCATAAGACCCGTAATGGACTATGCTTGCGTCGCTTTCGCTCACGCGACGGGCAATCAACTAAAGAAGTTACAGAGCGTTCAAAATCGATTCTTGCGAACTGCCACCGGAGCCGGTTGGTATCAACGCAATGTAGCTCTTCACAGCGACTGTGAAATGCCCTTAATCTCTGAACACTTCAGAGAATTATCACGGCGATTTTTCGAAAAAGCCGCGGTTCATTCAAACCAGCTGGTGGTTAAAGCAGCAAATTACCGACCAAACAGAAACGCGACCGAACGCAAACGTCGCCCGCGAAACGTGCTAGATGACACGGACGTCTCAGCTCTTCCTGACCACGATACTGTCAGTCACGATCCAGACCACACTGTACACACAGTCAATAGCTTTAATATAACACGCACCACGACGCGCGACCGCCGTAGAGAGCGGCGCGCAATAGTCAATAATCACATCGCGTACACAAGATTCACCCGTGTTCCAGGGCGGTTCTCACCGCCCAAAGTTCGAGTCAAGTCGACAGTCCGAATGGACGCGCGCAGCCTCCTTCGGACGGTCAGTAGACGACTTAAAATGTTTAAGATTTTCGAAATCGCGAAAGCACGCAGCGAACGCGACACAGTCCGAACTTCGAGGTTTTTGTAGGAGTTTTTATTTATTTATTTATGTTTGGGTCAAACCAAACCTGGCACGCGGGCCCCTGGCCCGCGAGCACAGTATCCGATGAAGCTGTAAAAGCCGAGAAGGCTAACAGCAATTACATCACCGAAAATATATATCAGTGAGGATTGAATGACCACGCTGAGAATTTGCCAAATAATCTACTAAGGATTTTGTTTTAAACTTAAAATAATTGTAGAACGACTCCTGGAATTTGTAAAAAAAAGTTTTTGCAGTGTTCAATGTCTTTTAATATACCTAAGAGTATCCTGAAAACGTAGATAACAAATTCAATTAATCACTAATTCTACATCACTGATATTTTTGGAAATGAGTTTCTTTGGGTTCAATTTACACTGTCATCATCATTTCAGCCTGTCACAGTCCACTGCTGAACATAGGCCTCACTCATAGATTGCCACAAAACACGATCCTGAGCCACCGGCATCCATCGACTTCCCGCAAAACCTGTATACATTTTGTTTCATTGAGTGGTCACACTATATGGTGAATTTTGATAAGATTAATATAAGATGATTATCTGGGTATATACAATTTAATAGGTATTCAATATACAATTTAAGTTTTCCATTATTTACTAGAAAGTTTCTACTAAAAGGTAAGTATATTTGACTTTCTAATATTCCTTTTGTCAAATAATTAGTCAATAAACACGCAAATACTATTGCAGACGTGTGGATTGAGGGACCAGGTCTATTTAGTAACTCTGGTAGGTTTCGTGATCGGTTTCATTTTGGCATATGAAGCTCTTTCATTGGTTAATGGGATCAATTGAAACCGATCACGAAACCAACCAGAGTTACACAGTAGACCCCCAGTTTTAACAATCGCTATCCTGAAATTGCGCTAAAATTGTTGGTCTGTACCTTTTCTACAAAATGACAGACTTTTACTAAAACCTTAACTGGAAAAAAGTACTATCTTATTGAGTTAATCGAGTAATTTTTATTAAAACATATCTCTTTTGTGTGGACAGAGGGACCGAAGTTTACTCATTTTGTTTTTTTATCTATAACATTTTGTGGCCTGTTATTTGGTAAATAAGCTTTACAAATTATTTACTAAATATCTGTAATCACATTAATTTCAATTTTAAAAATACTTTCCGAGGTCTGGCCGGATCACACTCCAAGGATTGCAATTTTTTATATTTTTTTTTACAAATTCTAGGATCCGTTCTACAATTGTTTGTTACAATTGTCTACTACTAAATCCTAGGTAGATTATTTCGCAAATTCTCAGCGTGATCCCTCAATCCCCACGCAAGAAACCGACACCGATCGGAACTCGCCCGAGGCGAGGCGAGGTTGCGCGAAGTAACACGAAGACGTGGTTATATTTACATATACCGAAAAGGAATCTATTGAGAAGGCGCTCCAACTTATCGAGACGAGATTGGAATAGGTCCGGGTAACACATATCTGCATAGAATATAAATGAAAGTGAAAGTCTAAATAATTATGCTTAGTTTTAAAGGGCAGGAATTTTTTAAGACGATAGAGAGAACGTAAATAATAAAATAAAAGTAAAAAAGTCGTTTTTCATTATTTACGGCCAACATATTAACAAAAGCAAAAAAAATATTAGTTACTAAATTATTAATAAATATATTACAATAAGGTAATTAACTTTCGCTTAATACCAGCAATTCTAATAAATACATCACACGCTCGGTTACATCTTCGATTGATTTGTACGACATGTTTTCAGTTATCAAGTGTAAGACTTCCTTTTCTTCCAAAATTTCTAAAATTGTTTTATCCTTTCGTTCCTCACGGGTAAGTGATTTTTTGAGTATTTCCAGAATTACTTTGTCCTCAGACCTTTGCCATTCGGGGGCTTCCGACTTCACTGAATCGTCGTCGGACATTATGAGTTCAATTTTAATGTCATTTTCAAGGCGTGCATTTAGATCTTTTGGTGATGCTTCCTGTAATTTTTGAAAACAAACATTTGTTACTTAGCATATTATTTTCGCCTTTTGGATTGATAAAAATAAGTATTTGTTTTTTTTGTTAAAAAGTTTTTCATCTAACACACTTATCCAGTAAACAAACCTTACGATAGAAATATAAATTTAGGCATATAGGCATGATGGCTAATTTTAGAAAAATATTGTATCTTTACTTTGCAAATATAAGGTTTTTTAACAACTAATTCTTATTTTGACGCCAATACGCTCGCAAATATAATGGCATATGCTATTGTCGTCAAGCCTAGTATGTCAACACTCCTGTTCTCCAAGTCATTGTTTGACACAAAAAACTTTCCCAGCATCAACAAAAAAAAAATCTAGGCAAATTAGAGCTATTTGCTTTGATGAATCCGTGTTACGTCACTAACGATTCTTGGTTTTAGTTTTGTCTTAACGAAATGAAAACCACAAAACAATTTTTGAACAGTCCAGTCAATGAGCTCTGTTACACAAGAGAAGTTCGAGTGATTCGAATGCGTGACGTTTGTTCTATTCTGTATTTTTATTTCAACTAAAATTTAATTAATATCGTTTTTAATATAAACATAAATGCAATTAATATAATCTTTTCCACCTATTTAATTATTTGATACCATTATTTCAGTGAAACTTTGTTACTGAAAATCCGGTCAATATTCACGGGTCAGTAAAATTCACGGTTAATGCGAAACATAATCAAAATATTTAAGCTTTTCTTAATGTATCCACAATAACAGTTTATCTCAATTTTCTCAAACGTATGCAAACAATAAATGGAAGTAAGAACATAAAAGTGAAATTGAATATTAAAAATTACTCATTAAAATTTTAAAATTGTTACTGACCGGCAGTGTTTGTTCTTCCTCTAATAAGACATTCTTTTGATCGACTTCAGCACTTTCAGCATCGTCTTTCTTTTCCACTTTAGCCAATTTTTTACTATTAATTCCATGTTCCTTATCATTATCTTTTTCTTCATTAGTACTGAAATATAAAATTAGTACAGTCAAGTCTTGTTTTTAGATACAAACATGCCTATTTACCATAAAGAACAAGAGTTTGATTCTTGATAATAGTATTTTATTGTATTTAATTGCTAAACTGATTATTAATTGATCGAAGATGAGAACATGCACTATATTTACTGTCGGAACGTGAAATTATTATAATATATACCACCCCATCTCATCCCATTGGTGTCGGAAAAGACGACAGAGGGAAAATTAATACCGGAACATCTCAATAAATGAACTGCGGTTGCAAACTGGCCTGCCAAGCGCGGAAACTATGGAAATATCCCCCAAAATGAGAGCCATCAATCTTTGTGGCAATCTATGAAGGAGGCGTATGTTCAGCAGTTGACTAGCGATAGACTGAAATGATGATGATGATTTTATGAGTACAGTGCAACATTGGTAAAATGCTGAAGGGTTAGAAATGTATAATGCTTGCACTGTACATAAATAAAAGCCGTGTGGTGGCGGCTCGTTAAAGGCGAGTAAGGAATTAAACTGCACTGTGCACCCAACAGCGCATGGTGGCGATGGGCTCACCACCTATCACACCAAGTGCATTATATTGTTTTGGTGAAACGTGGATTGTGGCAGTCATCTGTTTTTGCAGTGAGTGCCCAGTCTCTGACTACCCCTTATGGGATACAGTCGTGATCTTATGTATGTATGTACATAAATAATAGTTTAGTTGAGTAATGAATACAGTTGCTAAATCTAATATTAAGCGTTATAATCCACAACATGGTTGCAGGAATCCGTCTAGGTAGGTACCACCCCAGGGCCAGTTATTCTGCCGTGAAGCAGTAGTGTGCAAGCATTACTGTGTTTCGGTTTGAAGGGCACTCACTGTGAGCTAGCGTAATCACTGGGCAATGAGACTTAAGAACTTATGTCTCAGGATGATGGGCACAGATATTTTCTGGGTGACACAGCATTTGTTATGGGCAGACATTACATAAAAAAAAACCTCTATGCAAAGGGATGTTACTAGGCTATTACTTGACTATCCATAACTAACCTTGATGAGTGGTCGTCCTCGAAATCCATCGCACTTTGAGGTTCCTTACATATTTTCAACGGGTTCTCCTCGTGTTCCGACACATAATTTTGTGTGCTGGGTTGCGTATTTGAAGTTCCAACAAAATTCCGTTTCATTTTTTGTCTGTAACAGAAAATTATCTTGTATTACTAAAGGTTTGAGTGGTTCCAATTTCCTTTCTAATTTTACTTAACTGTATAAATTAAATTAAATGGTATTCAAAAACGGGAAAAAATAATTGAAGAAATTTCTCCCTTTTCCAGGAACATGAGCTAATCATCAGGATAGTCGTAGTCAGCCTTTTAATAGTCCACTGTAGTTGTGCCTGTCGTCCCCGTGTTTCCAACACTGCATCGTAGCCTAACTCCGATCTTATCGCATGGGTGAGCACTTTAGCGTATACTTTCGGCATATCGCCTGGTGGTAGGATTCCTATGTAGGAATACGTCTAGGTAGGTACTATCACTGGGTCAGTTATTCTGCCGTCAGGCATTATTGTGCAAACATTACTGTGTTTCGATGTGAAGGGCACTGAGTACTAATGTAATTACTGGGCATATGAGCATACTCAAGAACTTTAATCTCAGGGGCGCTGTGTGCTACACGGAAAGAAGCCTTCAAGGTGACATAGCATTTATTATGGGCAGGTACACTTACTCTGGTGAACGTTTTGCTCATCTCGTCACTTTCTTCAATAGAAAAAATTGTCGCCCAAATCGATCTCGATTTTGGAACGTATAAAAATAAAATGAAAGCATGTTGTCTAACCTTTTATCTCTTATATGCGGGAACAAATTGAAGGTATATTTAGCAAGGTCTTGGTAATCGCCCATGTGCTTAAGTAAGCCGCTGCAAATCTCGCACGCTGTAGAATTGTTATCGGTGAATGCGGTAATCAGACGTGACAGTAACGTATACCTTATACTTTTGTCCTTTACTTGCTCCTGTTTGAAGTTTAACTCGTGTTTCATTATTTACAATATTATAAATACATCCAATACAAAATTGTTTTTTTTTTTCAATAAGGCTTGATAAAGGTGTTGTGTCTAAATCTATACCGTTTTGAAAAATAAGACCTTTGGGAGAAGAATCGACAAGAAATTCTCTTCTGCCTCTCTGGGTGTTTTTTCTTTGAATGTCATTTTAACACTATGACATTAATAAACTATATTAATACTCCTTACTTAATCCACTCCGTCAAGTGGATTTATGCACTTCTAAGCACTGAACCATCATTTTGCAAAATGAAAAACCATTTTCTGGAGAACATATTTTTCAAAACAAGCGGAGCCCGATATTTGTTCGCGTGGACCTTAATATAAATACAAAGTCTTTGTGATAGTATTAAATTATCATCATCATAAACAAATTCTAAAGTCCCCGGACTGCGGGACCTAGGCCTCCACCAAGTCGGTACTATACGTACTTCTTACTATATCTACTTTAAGTTACTATGTGTAATCTAAGCAAATGTCAATTGAGCTGTTGGCGCCAACTCAAAAAGTGACGGTTGTGCTGAATTTCTTTTTTTTTTGTATATTTGGAGTTTTGTTGTTTAATATTGATAGTTTATTATGCAGTAAGTGCTCGTGCAAGTGAACAGTAATTGTGAAATTCAATTCAAGATCAAAATTGTATTTTTTGCTATGTTTCCACCGGTTTAAGACATCTTCGGTAAAAGTGAACTATTATTTTAGTGTTGATCGAAGCTTAATGTCCTACTACTTATATTAAAGATACCTGAATATTCGACTTTTTGACAATTTTTGGTTTCGTTTCCCGCAGTCCGAAAATTTTCGTAAAAGTGAAAACTTTGTAATTAATTTTACTGTTTCTACACATTTACAAACTTGAAGTTTTTGAATCCCACTCATTAATAAATTATAAATATATTTATACTGTCTGGTACCTTGATACTAGCAGAAAGCTTACGGCCGTTGCCAAAAATCTGTTCTCATAGACAAGACAATTTTTGTTTATTATAAACTTTTTCACATTTAAAAAACCACGTATGGAAAAGTTTTTGAGGTATAACAGATGTGATCATAAAAGTAAGAAATATATTTAAATATCTCAAACACATAGGACAATTTGTCTACTATCGCAAATAGATAAAAAATAATTTTACCGATATCCTGTTCACCAAGTCCGAGGCACACGTCTGGGTGAAGTAATCTTTAAATTTATTTATTTTATCCGCCTGCTCTGGTGTCAGGCATCTAAGAAATTCCTTAAACATATCTACTAGTTCCACATCGAAGTATTTCTCCAAAGCAATTGCCAAATCCACGGGGTCATCGGTGTCGAAGTCAAATTTTGAGAAAAGGACATACATTTTTTGCTTGATATATCGGTTTCTTACTAGTCCCAGACGGACTAGAAGTTTCAACTGGAACGATTGCACGTACTCTAGAAAGGAAGGTATAGTTGAATCATAACATACGTACATACAGTCACGCCTTTTTCCCATATAAGGGTTAGGCAGAGGCCACTCACATAGCCCACTTTTCGCCTTCGCAGGAATCGAGACGTGACGGGTGGCGAAACACGTCGCCGCTATTTTGGCACGAGTCGAAAAATTCTTACTACCCATTGCGTTCCCACGAGCAGTATAGTGACAGCATTGCATATTATGGTGTTGCTCTGCACGGATAAAGGCTGTCCGTACAATACCTTAGTCGCCTCTTACGTACACCTCGGTAGGAAAGAGGTACGTGCTATTCTACTATGCCTATTTGCCGATAGGTCGACTTTCACGACATCGATGGGAAGAGATGGGGTGGTAGATTCTCTTGAGTCGCCACCACACGGCACATACATGGCTCCATATGCTAAGTGGGTAGGCTTTTGCGCGGTAATTGCTAATTTAGTGTTAACATATATTAACGCTTACCATTATCATTTGGATCACTTATGTCGTCCAGCTCAGTGACATCGTCGTTTGGCATATTTGCATATTTAAAGTCGTCATTGTTTTCGTTGCATTGTGCTAATTTTAACTTCATCTCCTTATGTACGTACATAGACCGACTCTTGTAGTATTTCAATAGTAATCTCAATTTGTTTGTTATCTTCGGACGATCGATGCCTTTACAGGCGCAAGTGTTGGTAACGCTGTACGGTCCTGGTTTGAAATATTCGGTTATCAACGATTGTCGCTCCTTGCAGATTTTCTTCATAAGAAGACAACAGGTGCAATGATTCGGATCGTAGATCCGCTCTTCGGAATGTATGTTAGAAACTTTTCCACTGCATTGCTTTGCATCGTTGTCAGTTATTGCTTTCGATTTTAGTACGTCGGGCATATCGGTGTTTTCTTTCTCTTTGACGTCGTCATTTTCCTGTGTGTTTTCACCTAACTGATTTGCTTTTTCGGATTCTGAGTTATTTTCATTGGTTCTTACATCACTGGCGTTGGAAATTGGATCGGATAGATTGGACTGTTGAGAATTATTTTCAATTGGACTGCAGATAGGCTCAGAAACAGAGTTCACAGTTGCTGTCTGCTGTACGACGTACAATTTATTGTTTGCAGTTAACAAGTTTAAACCATTATTTGTCTGTTCGGATGTTAGCGGTATGTTTTTCTGGATATGAATATCGATTCTTTCGTTAGACGGCGGTTTGGGGAGGATCCTCGGCAACAGACACGGCACTTTATTTGTGATTACTTTGGTAAAGTCGATTGGCAGTGGTTTTTTCTCGGCCGGTTTCACCTGTTTCCCTAAAGTGATGTCTATGCCCCTCGGCGCCATTCCGGTTACGTTGGTGCGGCGATGCAGGTAGTTCTGAAAATTAATGTTCCTAGTAACGGACTTAAAACCAAACTACGGGTCGTTTTTAATCTCCCTTCTATCTCTTATCCACATCTGGAGCTCCCCTTAAATTTCTTAGTACAGGAGTGATCTGAGTGCGATCGATCTCCGGTGGCAGGCACCTCTAAAATTGTTCTACAATTTTAACTGCTGATTTAACTCAGCGGTGAAGGAAAACGTCATGAGGAAACCTGCATGTCGGAGGAATAAAAACATTTCAAAGACATGTTTACGCGAAACCGCACTGGAGCAGCGTGGCGGACTCTCAACTCTGACTCCGATAAATGAGTGGAGGCCAGTGCTCAGTAGTAGGAAATTTATAGACTATAATTTTACATTACTTTCATGTAAGCTGACATATGATCGATTAGTTGCTTGGTAAGGAATCCGCTTTAAAAAATCAGCTTTATCTTACATAAATACATAGAGTCACGCCTCTTTCCCATAGGGGTAGGCAGAGACCACATTTTTCCACTTGCTACGATCCTGACACACATCTTTAGCTTCCGAAAACTTTGTCTTACGATAACTATTAGATATACTGTCTAAAGTCTTACCTTTATTTAAGTAATTTAGACATATTTTTTCCGGTGTCGTGACATTGTACGAGAAACTGATACAGTCTAAAAACGTGATTGTTAGAATTAAAAGTATTTTTTTTTACATATCAGTACCAAAAAACCAGAACAAGTTCATAAGAAACGTACCCTAAATCGTTTGCTGGTCTTAGCAAGATGTCGTACCCAAATCCGGGGCATTTCGTACTCGGGTTGTTCGTATAACGTGAGCTTCGGGTTGAATGGTAACAGTTTATGCTTCACTGGCTCCACCTTGCGGGACTCGAAGAATTTCTGCAAGTTTTTTATTACTTTAAATACATTTTCACTTAAATGAAATATTATAAAAATTATTTATTCTTCAACGTAAGAAATATAAATTTCATTTGTAAAACGTCATTTCTTGGAATCTACCACCGTTTCGTAATGAGGTTCCTCTGACGGAGAAGAAACAGGCGAAAGAGTAGGTATCTTCTATTTTTTTATTGTTTTGTATCTTTGTCAAAAGAACATTATAAATAAATTTACAAAGAAAGGCACTGCAGTCTCGCAGCCTCTTGGTGCGAGTTATTAAAGAGAGAAAGAGAGAGGAGAGCTCACGTATATGGGGTTATCCTTGTCAGTGCGGCGCACGTAGTGCAGGTGTGCGAGGAGCGAGTGCGGCGCGCACCAGGGCATCAGGTACCGGCACAGCAGCCGCACCGTCGCCTTCAGACCAAAGCGCACGGATCCCTTGTTCCGACTGCGGAATAGTTGCGGGTTCATCTCCACGTACTCCCAGAATTCGTCCAGCCCTAGGGCTATTAACCTGTCGAAAAAGCAATACTTAAAGGAGACAAACATTACATCTATAAGATTTAGCCTGCGAGAGAATGAGATAGAATACAGTATAAAAAAAAATGTTTGACTATCGAGCATTTAATGCAATTACTCTGGAGGACTGTAAAGACCTATTCCATTCCGTGGTCCGAGCGGAGAAATGATACAATGACAGTACTCACTCGTCCTCGGCTCGCAGGAACTTGAACCGGCGCACCGTGTCGGCGCGGTACGGCATGGCGGGCAGCAGGTACGGGTACAGGAAAACGGGGCTGTTGGCGACCACGTCCTTCAACGTGTCGTGGAACTCGCCCACGTACAATGAGTTCTGAGCGCTGCGGTTACGGCTGCGTACATAAATAGAGACAATAAATGAGCGCATACCAACTTAGCGTAGTACATACATCAGAAAATATCATCTAGGTAATATACATACTGCCGAAATAAGTAAGTTAAGGTATTAGCGAAACATTAAGGCACTCACTAGTCTTTATCGTTTTTTTTTTATTGACAGATGGTCACTGTTAGCCGAAAGGCTTTCACAGCTTCGCCGGATTGAAAGGTGGCGGAAACCTTTATTTATGACTGGCGCAAGGGCCCCCGAGAGGGGGCCTCGGCTTGGATCGTCATCCTGTTCACGAGAGTAACTGACTCAAGCCGGCCTCGGCTCGGTCAGTTACATCAGTCGGGAGGGTAATATTACTACTATTATTAAATAAGTTTACCACCAATTCGGAATGCGTTTCCGCTGGAGAAGAAATGGCGCAGGAAACTTCAGCTACGCTTCTATTAATGACACTATTGCTAGGGAAGAACCTGCCTGAGATGCGGCGGTATCGCGAATAACTTTCGCTATGATGGTGATGTTGTGTGTGTGTGTGTCGTCGTGCTGAGTAGAGCGCTTGGGCCCTAGTAGTCGCGTCGTCAGGGTCCTCGAGGACGTGCCTCTGTCTCCTTTTTCCGCGAGTCGATTTTTGGTGTATCGTGAGGGGGTTGTATGTGGTGGTACAACCAGTGGCTAGGGGTGCGTGGCAGCACAGTCGAAGTATCGGCGAGAGGCCAACTTTAGATATTGGGCTATGGTAGGAAGCCCTAAATCGATATAAAGATTAGTATTACGCACGAACCACGGTGCTCCCGTGGCTTTACGCATGAATCGATTTTGTATTACCTGAAGTCGGTGAATTTGTCGCGGGGCGGCATGGGCAAATACGGGGCTTGCGTATCATTATTGGCCGTATACAGGCTTTGTATAGTGTAATTTTATTACGTAGGGACATTTTACTATTTTTATTAATTATCGGATGTAGTACTTATCGGTAGCCGATATAAGTTGTATGGTAAAGTAGTAAAAGGCTCAAAAGCGACCAATGATAACATAAAGGTCCCAAAAAGTAACGTTAGACTTAGGTACGTGGAGATATGGTATAAAATTGTGAGCATGTCAGCTTAAAGTGATTGGCCTGCAAACAAATTACATATGCATACATAAACACTCGCGCCTTTTCCCCATATAAGGGGTAGACAGAGGCCGCTCTCGTAGTTCACTTTTCGCCCTCGCGAGAAACGAGACGTGATGGGTGGCGAACCATGTCGCCGCCATTTTGGTACGAGTCAAAAATGGTGTCAATCATCATCATCATTTCAGCCTATCATAGTCCACTTTTCAACATAGGCCTCTGATCATAGATTGAAGAAAACACAGTCCTGAGCCAGCCAACAAACCATGCAGGTCGTCGCTCCATCTAGTGGTCGGTCGCCCTACACGCTTGCTTGCTTGCTACTACTCTTGCCGGTACGAGGTTGCCACTCGAGAACCTTTCTTACCCAACGGTTATTGGTTCTACGAGCTACTAGCTAATCTTTAGGACAATGTCAGTTACTTTGGTTCTGCTGCGGAAACCATCGTTACGGATTTTATACCGCAGAGAAACTCCGCGCGAATAAAGACTGTTCGTACAATGCCATAGTCGCCTCTTACGCCTAGGAAAGAGGTAGGTGCTATTGTGCTCTGCATATCCTACATATGCTGGAGGTTAAATGATTAGTCGAGCATTTCTCTTACTTGTAAAGAAACCCAGGGGACGAAATTGGCTAACATCAACACCACACGGCTAAATTCTCCAGAAATATTCTGCTAACTCCTGCATCATGATACAACACGTTAACATGCAAATTAGCGTACTCACCTTCTTTCAATTTGCTTTTGTATGAATCTGAAAATTAAAAAAAAATATATAAATAACATATCAAGTAAATGAACTAATGATTTTACTCATTCACAATTAGCCGTGGTAGCTCAGGCGCTAGGCGCTCGTTTTAAATATATAGTACGCGAGTGACCTGGGTTCGATGCCCGGCACCACTGAAATTGTTAATTGCAATTTTAAGTGCTGAATTTACCACGTGCTCGGCGGTGAACGAAAAGATCGTGAGGAAACCTGCATGTCTTCGAAATAAAAAATATTTCGAAGACACGTGTAGTCCGGCATCCCGCATTGGAGCAGCATCGTGGCGGATTCTTCCTAGCTCCAAAACCCTCTCAGAAATGAGATGAGGCCTGTTGCTCAGAATGGGGACATTTGGCATTTCCCATTTTACTTTTGGTGTGATAAGTAGTATTTTCATCCATACCATATCACTATGTACCTCCAATTTGTCTTAGGTGAATCTTATGACAATTATTTTAGTTATGTCAATAGTCACAGCCCTGGAAAGTTTTGCGGAAGTTTTAAACTTCCTATTTCAGTTTTTTAACGCATATTGAAATATTTTCCGTTAATATACGAAATAAATATATTAGGTGTACGAAAAAGTACAATCCGTTTTTCATAGATGGCGATATCTGAGACGTCTACGTGTTAGCTACTAATTCTTGTTCTGACGTGCGCTGATGTTTGTAATTTGTAACTTATTCGTAAATATATATATATTAATTCATCATCATCATCATTTCAGCCTATCAGTTGTCCACTGCTAAACATACATATCCCCCATAGATTGCGACAAAAGTTAGTAGCTGTCATTTAGGGACCATTTTTCCATAGTTGTCACGCTTGACAGAGGTTGGCAACCGTTTTTTTGTTAAGATGTTCCAGGAATATGCTGCTGCCGATCTCCTTGTTTTTTTTTTTCACTGTCGGCTTTGAGCGCAACCACGGGATGAGATGGGGCGTTACGTTTTGGTGTTGATGTGGTTGGCTGTCCTGGGACTACTCAATGTTTTCGACGTTTGGGATTCTCGTAATAAATGTACTTTTCCATCACCTGTTCCGAGTTTCTACAAAAAACTTTTCTTTTTCTGTTTTAAAAGCAACGAGAGACACGCATTAACTCGTCTTTCACGTTGTTCTGTACTCAACTGAAAAAAAAAAGAAGAAAAGGAAGGAAAGTGACGAGACGAGCAACTTCCGCCCATAGCAATTGCAATGTCACCCAGAACATTTCCGTGTGACACCCCACTGCGCTCATCACCCTGAGACATCGGTTCTTAAGTCTCATATGCCCAGTGATTACACTAGCACAGTGCCCTTCAAACCGAAACACAGTAATGTTGGCACACTACTGCTTCACGGCAGAATAACTGGCCCTGGGATGGGGTGGTCTATTATTGTTAAAGAATTTCCATGAATACATGCGACTCACTCAACCATGGCGGTGTTCTCAGGCGTGGATTCGGAAACGGTCTTTTCCCACGTTGCTATCAGTTCTACAGCCGGCTTTAAGTTGCACACGTTCACCACCGAATTGGGATTAGATGTCGTCAGATTGTTTAGGGTTTCCTGCACCAAAATAATAAATATGGAAAAATCAAAAATTTGGTGATCGTTTTATTCGTTTAACTTTGATAAGTTTAAAAGGCAATACTTACAAATTGCAAAATGTCGTAAAGTATAAATAAATAACATAAAATGTACCAAATATTCTTTGTATTTCGGCGCGTGGGCCCAGTGCGTCGGATGGACGAACAGCTGCAGGAAATTCGACGCTATCAACTGAATGTGCTGTCGCATCTGTTGTTGTAGTATCAGTATCTGTTCTGGTAAAACCTAGAAATAAAGGAACAAAACAGTTGGTTGTGAATTTCGTATGTTATGAAAACGGAAGACCATATTTACTAGCAACGAGCCGTTCTTCGGTCCTCAGGGTCCTCATCTTTGAATAAACATACATATGTATGTATGTACATACTGTCACGTTTCTTCCCATATAAAAACAGAGGCAGAGGCCACTCACGTAGCTAAATCGCCCGACGAGTCAAAAATTTCTTACTCCCCATTGGATTCCCACGAGTACAGCATATTATGGTCTTATTCTGCACGAACAAAACTGACCGTACTTAATACTTCAGTCGCCCCTTGCGACACCTCGGTAGGAAAGAGGTAGGTGCTATTCTACTCTGCCGGCTAATGTGCTAGTCTCAGAAATAAGAGGCCTGCGTGCACTAATTTTCAAATTACTTTACGTTTTCATCTAAATGGTTTTCAAACACAGGCTAAAATGTCTAGTAATCCTCATCACATCACGCTATTGGTTTGTTCCCATCATGTTAACCTTTATCACGAGACGAAAAATTAAAAATACATACTGCTATGAAATAGTGTAATTAGGCGTTTTAAAAATTCTATACACTTCCAAATACTTTAACCGCAATATTACCTCGTAGCCCGTAAGTAGACCCTACCCCAGCGAGAAAGAGGCTCTATGTATGTGTGTATGTATGTATGCTTGTATGTATGTTTGTTCGTAAGCATGTATATATCTATGCAGCTATGTGGTAGTGGCTTAAGAGAATCGAAAACCCCATCTCATCCCATGGGTGTTGTAAAAGTCGACAGAGGGTAAATTAAAACCAGAAGATGGGCAGCAGTATCTTCCTGGAACAACTGAATAAATAAACTGCGGTTGCCAACCTGCCAAGCTTGGCAACTATGGAAAAATCCCCCCAAAAGAGAGATATACAAACTTTTGTGGCAATCTATGGGGGAGGCCCGTGTTCAGCAGTGGACTAGTGATAAGCTGAAATAATGATGATGATGATGATGTATACTTACGCTGGGCGTGGTGTCGAGCTGTATGAGCAGGAGCGGCGCGGTGGGCTGCATGACGCACAGGATGGGGGGCCGCTGCGGTGGAGGCGTTTCTGAACGCGACGTCCCCGTTTGTTCCTCGACATACACCGTCGTCGTGGCTACCCTACGCAGACACAACAGGATAAGAATCACGTAATTTTACGACCGCGTGGCTAAGTGGATACAGTACCTGACTTCTACGCCGATCCTGGGTCCGAATCCCAGCCGGTTATTCTCGCCGTCAAACATTAATGTGCAAAATATTACAGTAAAAAAAGTAAAGTAAAGTTTCGGCTTATAAATGTCCCACTGCTGAGCACAGGCCTCCTCTCATTTCTGAGAGGATTTTGGAGCTACGAAGAATCCGCTACGCTGCTCCAATGCGGGTTGGCGGACTGCAGATGTCTACGAAATATTTTTTATTTCTCAGACATGCAGGTTTCCTCACGATGTTTTCCTTCACCGCCGAGCACGTGGTAAATCAGCACTTAAAATTGCAATTAACAATTTCAGTGGTGCCGGCACCGGGGATCGAACCCAGGTCACTCGCGTACTATGAAATTTAAAGCGAGCGCCGAGCCCCTGAGTTACCAAGGCTCTTAAATATTACAGTGTTTCGATTTAAATGGCACTGAGAGCTAGTATAATCACTGGGCATATGGGACTCAAGAACTGATGTCTTAGGGGGACGGACACGGTGTGGTGCCACACAGAAACGTTCTGGGCGACACAGCATTTGTTCTGGGCAGATGTTGCACTTACGATCATATGATTTTTTTTTGATTTTCGTAACTTTAAGGCTTTCTAAAATTTCCTCAAAAATCCAGTTTCTTACCCAGGTATTAGAATTGCAGATTCGTTTTTATTATTTTGTTGCTTAGGTTCCTCACCCTTCTCTTCTTCTACATTCGCAGTATCTTCTGGCTCACTCTTACCTACGGAACAAAAAACAATACTATTGTCTACTGTCGCGTTTTTCTGAACATTTGGCGTTTCTTCGTCTGATCGCGGTTCCAGTTTTCCTACGTTAGGGCCATTCTGTAAATTAAAATTTATAAAATTAATAATTCTATAATTTAATAAGGTATTAATAGCAAAGCTAGTATTAAAAAAAATACATTTAACGGATTGGTTGGTGCAGTGGCTTAGAGATTGGCTTCAGCGCTATGCGACATAGATTTGATTCTCGCACGGAACAGAGTGGCAGTTAGAAAACAGTGGGTGTTGCAAGTGACGACATTAGGAACCAAGACCCTGACCCTTTACTGAAGGCCGCATGAGATGATGATGTGAGTATGGAAAGGGCTATGCTCGGTGTTTCCCTGCGAGATAAAATACGTATCGAGGATATCCGCAGCAGATCTAGAGTAACGGACACAGCTCTTAGGATTAGCAAGCTGAAGTGGCAATGGGCCGGCCGTATTTTTTTTTTTTTACTGTATAAAGTGACGAAACGAGCAAAAGGTTCACCTGAATGTAACTGCAACGTTTGCCCACAACAAATGGTGTGTCACCCAGAATATTTCTGTGTGACACCACACTGCGCCCGTCACTCTGAGACATCACTTCTTAAGTCACAGTCATTACACTAGCTCACAGTGCCCTTCAAACCGAAACACAGCAATGCTTGCACACTACTGCTTCACGGCAGAATAACTGGCCCAGGGGTGGTACCTGCCTAGACGGATTCCTGCATAGGAATCCTACCACCAGTATAGCTCGTAGAACCGATAACCGTTGGGGAAAGGTTCCCGAGTGGCAATCTCGCACCGACAAGCGCAAGTGTAGAGCGACCCCCCACTAGATGGAGCGACGAACTGCACGGTTTTGCGGGAAGTCGATGGATGCAGGTGCCTTTATTAAGTATGTTCAGCAGTGGACTGGTGCGGGCTGAAATGATGATGATGATGACGGAACAGAAATATCAGTTAAAAGCAATGATGTATAAAATTTAAAGTAATTTTTAGTTTCTTTCGTTATCATGTATCATCATTATGTATGATAGTTTAAATTTTAGACACTTGATATATTTCGTACGTTTAGCCTCATGCTTCTTGAAAGCTCTGTTTCTCATTGATGCGAATTTTCGTTACAGTAATGGTAAATTCGGTGTTAGGTAAGATTTCAGTAATCGATTTTCTATACAAAGTGCTGCGTTAAATGCTTTACAATTTAGCTTAGGTTTACCTTGCTTCGATCACTCCTTGTGTAGACATTATTCGCAAGATTTGCAGCAACTTCGTCCTCCGGCGTTATTTCCGGCATAATACTAAATAGCTCCGTCACTAAATCGTTCAGTTCTTTCTTCGATATCTTGATTATACTATTCTCTAGAGCCTCATCTTCGTCGTCTGTTGACAATAGTACATTAAATTAAAGCAAAGATTTTGTTTAAAAATTTAGCGTACTAAACAACAAATAATGGTATGGACGAGTAAATGGGTTTGCACTGCACCGCACGACGGACGGACGGACGGACGGACGGACGGACGGACGGACGGACGGACGGACGGACGGACGGACGGACGGACGGACGGACGGACGGACGGACGGACGGACGGACGGATGGATGGATGGATGGATGGATGGATGGATGGATGGATGGATGGATGGATGGATGGATGGATGGATGGATTGATGGATGGATTGATGGATGGATGGATGGTGACGAGTGTGATACTACACGCAGCTTTTTAGGTAGGAAAGAGATAGGAGCTATTCTACTCCACCTGCCAGAAATTACACACAAAATCATTTTATTCTTAAAATGCAAGAATTAATTACCTTTTTTGCCGCTGTTTTGAGAAAAACAGTTAATTGAAGTGAACAAAATGAAATTAGACTGAAAATTATGGAGGAAATCGATTACATCTTATTAAATTGTACACAAAGACACAAAACACGTTGTGGCGTATTCAGCATTTGTTGTAAATAATGGCTTCCGTCGAGGTGGGCGGGGGTTATTGTAAAAGTTCTCGAAGAAGCTCCCGTGGCGGTGTTGCAGTAGCAGAACTATTCTAACTGCTGGCTCTGACGTCACGCGAGAAGAGAGATATATGTGTCACAAGCCAGCGCTTGGGCCGATCGTGCCTCACTATCGCTTGTTGCGCGCTCTCGCTTGCACGCACAGGCTCAGGCGGAAAGGGACACTTTCGTGGGCGCTGCCGGTGTTTATCAATAAAAAAAAAAATACTTTACGTAAGTGGAGAGCTCTAATTAAATAAAAAGTTGTTAAAAACTAACTCGCATCAGTATCGGCTGCGACGTTGTACTCTGGATCAGCGTCTTCATCATCTTCGTTCTTCACATTGGATATGGACGTCGGATTTAAGCACTCTTCCAGAAACTCGTTCCAAACTGGATCGTCGACGTCAACTGTTGGCACATCATCGGGAGGGATGAAGGAACTCTCAATGTGCTCTATAGACGTTGCTGATAAACTAAGTTTCGATCTAGTTCGGAGGGCTATCGTAGCCTCCTCCTCTATATTCAGTCGTCTTCGTGTAGGTGTGGCAATGTCCTGTTAACATTTATTTCACATTACATTCACTAGTGTTAGGATTGCTCGGGGTATCTGTCTAGGTGAGTAACACTGCAGTGCCAGTTATTCTGCTGTCAAGGAGTAGTAAGTAGGCATATGGGAGTTACGAACTGATGTCTTAGGAGAGTGAACGCAGTGTGGTACCTTACAGAGACATTCAGGGTGCTACAGCATTTGTTGTCGGCAGACATTGCACTTACTATCAGGTCAACAATTATCTTTTTTTTTATTTGATAAAGTGATGAAACGAGTAAAATGTTCACCTGATGGTAAGTGCAACGTCTGCCCATAACAAATCCTATGTCACCCAGAACATTTCTGTGTGACACCACACTGTGCCCATCACCCTGAGACATAAGTTCTTAAGTCTCATATGCCCAGTGATTATGCTAGCTCACAGTGCCCTTCAAACCGAAACACAGTAATGTTACTTACCTAGACGGATTCCTGCATAGGAATCCTACATTTCAAAATCTCGTCTCGTCATTTTCCTTCATAAAAATAAATTTTCTTTTTTGGAGAAATGTATTTAAATATCACTTTATCTAGCGTGAAATTAGTGAAAATGGGGACAATAACTTTGTCAGCTTGTTTAAGTACAATTAATTAAGAATATTTTCTGTAAGCCATATTGTTTAATACAGACTATAGAACTCTTTAAACAACAAAATACCAAAATGTTCACTGTTAAGACTTCTCTCCTAATTCTGTCACTGTAGATGTCATAATTATATCTGCTTTTTAAGTAAGTTTTGGTTTGTAATTATCAACAAATGTTCAAAATGGACAAAGTGATAACAATACCTGTGGAACTTTGAATGGACCGTCTCTCACAACTTTGGGGCTATTAATACTTGGTCTTCTCGGTGTGGCAGGCGTCCGTGGTAGCGAATCCAAGTCGCTATTCGACTCCAAAGTGTGGTCGTCGTCGCTCTATTTAAAAACAAACAAAAGTACACTAAGCATAGAAGCTATAATTCCAATTTCGAATAGCAAATGTATAGCAGTAGATGCAAGAAAAGTGTAGATATATTGACAATTTGAAAGTAAATTTGGCTGTATGATAAAATTTAATCTCAGGAAGTGTACTTTTAGAACAAGGTTACTGGTGAAATAAATCCTATGCGGGAATCCGTCGAGCTAGGTGGGATCACCATAATGCCGGTTATTCTGCCGTGATGCAGTAGTGTGCAATATTACTGTTTCAGTTTGAAGGGCATTGTGAGCTAGATTAATTACTGGCATATGAGACGGAAGAACTGATTTATTTATTGAAACTTTATTATTCGTATAAACACCTTAATTAACTGTGTAACGAAGGGCCTATTGGTATTCTCATTCAGTCAACCCGAGGGTGTGAAGAAAATTGTGAAGGGTGCAATATTAAAAAATTTGAAAGATATATTGAATAACAAGCCTAATAGTAACATAAAAATTTAAATTAAATAATATACAAATACATAATTACTTATACTTAAACATAATAAACATAGACAGATATCCAAAAATACTTCTATATACATTACATATAAATAAAACTGCAATGATCAAAGAAGACATATACAAATTACCTTTTGAATGTTTGTGAGGGAATACATCTCATACATGCAGAGTAATGTAGCCTGAACGGTAAAGGAGATACCGCTGAAACCGGTGGAATTTTGTGGAATAGTAACCATATGATTAGATGAGGAATGAAGAACCCTTTCATGAGTTAAAGAATGATACTGGAATTTATCCTTAAGATATGACAGAGTGAATAAATGACTCTCGTTACCCTGAAGTCTCACCATAATGAGACAAGTGGGGTGCCACACAGAACTTGTCAATTAAATTTTGTAGGTAACATTGAAACTGTTATAAGCAGACATTACACTTACCATCAGGTTAATGATTGGGCTCGTAACTTTGTTCCATTAAAAAAAAAAGATGCAATTTACCGCTTATATGTGTTAGTATAATATCTACCTGAGCATCGTCATGCGTGGGATGGTATTCATCATCATCTTCATCATCAGGCAGATCTTGAGCTATAAGGGCTGAAACTTCTGGTCGTGTTTTTATTGGAATGTGCTTGATTGGAGTAAGCTCTAAATTCTCTAAGTTCCATGGTGCCGACCGTGGTGATACTTTCATCAACTCTCTGTAAGATACAGAACAATCTTATTGTTACAGCATATGAAAACGCTGGTGGTACGATTTCTATGCAGTAATCCGTCTAGGTTGATACCACTGCAGTGCTAGTATGTATATGTTATATGCTATACTCTGACATGAAGCAGTAGTGTGCAGGCTTTGCTGTTTCGGTTTAAAGGGTGCTATGGGAATCATCATCATCATCATTTCAGCCTATCACTTGTCCACTGCTGAACATAGGCCTCTCCCATAGATTGCCACAAAAGTTTGTAGCTCTCATTTTGGGGGGATTTTTCTATAGTTGCCATGCTGGGCAGGCAGGTTGGCAACCGCAGTTTATTTATTCTGTTGTTCCAGGAAGATGCCGCTGCATATCTTCTGCTTTTGATTTTCCTTCTGTCGACTTATACGACACCCACGGGATGAGATGGGGTGGGAGATTCTCTTAAGCCGCTACCACGCAGACACTATGGGAATGGTTTGGAATACTACTAGTGTAATTACTGGGCATTGAGATTGGAAACTGATGTCTAAGGGTGACGGGCGTGATGTGGTGCCGCATAGAAGTCTTCTGGGTGACACAGAGTTTAAAAGTACAGCCACTGGGTGAATTGCTTGTCTAGACTTTCTGCCATAAAAATTAGTTACTTGTTTTGACATGCACTGCGGAAGTGACGAAATTTATATTTCTTATCGAAAAATAAAGAATTTCCCTTTTTTCATTGAACATTTCGTCCCCTTTCTTTAAATCCTTAGACCAAAAAACTGTGTTTGTGTGGACTCCAATTGTATTGGAGTCCACACAAACGTTCTATGTCAGTAGCTTTTGTAGTATTTAAGTTATATCTGTTAAAGTTAACAGATTGTTTAGGCAGTGATAAACTTTGTATCTAAATTAAGGTACTCCTCAAATCAATATTCAAAAATTCATTTATTATAAAAAATAATAATATTAACAAACCTTTTTTTTTCTTTTGACTTAACAAAATATAAAAACATTTTTTTTAATAAACATAATGATTGACATGAGTCATAGCCCCAATTCGGGTATAGACCCCCTCCAATTGTTTTCATTCTTTTCTATTTTTCACTAGCTCCATCCATTATCTGCCCATGGTTTGTTGTATCTCGTCCAATCAACGTTGTTGAGGTCTACCTCTTGTTCTTTTTCTTTTTCTGGGACTTTCCACATTGAGACCAGGTTTAAAAGGAATACTAATAATAACATTAAATACTGAATAATACTCACTTAACCTTCGCCCTGGTTAGTTTTGGTCTGACCTTTTCATCTGCACTAGACTCTTCTTCCTCTTCTCTTAATTTAACTAGTGCCAATACATGATCATTTGTAACTACTTTCTGTGAAGCAAAGGTGTAATTATTAAAACTTATATTTATCAAATAAGTTCAAGTGACATTAAATCTAGTTAATGGATTTGTCCAAAGGTTAGAAAAATTTAATGCGGTCTGTGTCTTGCAGTTGGACAGTCACAGGAAATTACTAGATGAAACTTGACCACTGCTCATATGATTGGCTTCTGCATTACTGTTCGTGAGTTCAATTCCTACAAGGAACAAATATTTGCATCATCAACAGATAGTTGTTCCAGGTCTGGTTTGTGCATGTGCAATTTGTCTGAAAAACGCACCCACAATACAGGAGTAATCATAGTCATCATCATCGTCATCATTTCAGCCTATCACTAGTAGTAGTGAACATAGGCCTCCCCCATATATTGCCACAACTTAGTAGCTCTCATTTTGGGAGGCATTCAGATATTCCAAGAAAATTCTGCTGCCTATCTCCTGGTTAATATTTTCCGTCTATCGACTTTTACGACGCCAATGGGATGAAATGGGGTGGTAGATTCCCTAAAGCCTCCACCAAAAAGAAGGATATATTATAATCTATATTTTTAAAATAACAAACCTTAAGTATTTTTTTAACACTGATATCATCCAAATTGTTTTTAATTGCTGAAGCATGCAAATTCTTTTCCATCTCAAGTGCATTTTCAGGAAGACAGTCTGAGCTACTTGAACTATCCAAGCTGTGAACACAAAACAGGAATGTAACCAAAGACAAAATATTAAATATATTAAATAGTAATTCTATTAAAATTTTAATAATTAGCATATGCTTCCATATTTTGGATCCCCACTAAAACCAATATTCATTTAAACATTAGTGGCTGCTTTTAAATTTGCTACTATCAAGCAGTAGTATTCAAACATTACAGGGATCTGAAGGGCACTAATAGCTAGTGTAATTGCAGGGCATATGACACTTAAGAACTAAGGGTGACAAGCGCAGTGTAGTAGTACAACACAGAAATGTTTTGGTTGACACAGCATTTCTCATGATCAGACATAGCACTTGCCATTTGGTGAACATTTTGCTCCATAAAATACCATCACTTTCTTCCATAAAAAATCTGAAACTTCCTTAATTTACTCTAAACTCTTTAATTAACTTGCAAATGTCTGCATATATGTTGTATACAGAAGAGAGACCACTAGCTATGGCCATTAAATTTCGCATAGGGCAAATCTGTAATCTCTTTTCTGCATAATACAATTCTACAACATACAGTTCCCATATAAGAGGTAGACAGAGGCTACTCACATACCCCATTTTTTGCCGTCGCTGTAAACGAGACGTGACGAGTGGCAAACCACATTGCCACCATTTTGGTACAAGACAAAAAAATCTTACTCCCCATAGCCTTCCCACGAGTAGCAGTGCATATTATGGTGTTATTCTGCATGAATAGACTGTCCATACAATACCTTAGTCAAAAACATGTTTTGTATGTTTTCAAAGATTTATTTTCATATCCAGGGTCTTGTATGTTTCTGTTAAACCTACCACCTATCGCAGGGTGTTGCATTAGTTTGGGGTTAAGCCTGTTTTCATATGACTTCTTGTGCAAACCATAACAGTTTGTTGGCTTTACAAAGATAAGGACTTCATAGAAGAAATACATATTCCAATAGTATGAGAAATACAGTTGGTGAAAATAAGTTTTGTATATTTTAAAAAAGTTGCCAGAGTAAGGTCAGATAGGTCTTTTAACAGCAGAAAGATATGAATTGACCTATTTGACTCTTTTTGAGATTTTGGAGAAGTATGTGAAACATCTCATAATTTATATTTTTCTTGAGGATTATTATCCAGGTTTTAATTGACCATCACATTGTCTACACTATGAATATTTTTCCCCTCAATGAGTTTCATCTAACCATTGTAATAACTTGGTTCAGTTCCACTGGAGATAGAATTTATGATGCAAGAGTATGATTAGATAAATACCATCCCAGTGTGAATTATTCTGCCACCAAGCAGTAATGTGCAATTATTAATGTGTGAATGTTAGAAGGGCACTGTATGTAGCTTGTGAAATTACTAGGCATGGGACTTATCCCTTATCTGTCTACTGATGTTGCAGAGTAATGTCATAGAGGACTTTACAGTTCTGATGGAATGTACTATAGTGTCTTTTAATTTATGTATTCTTGTAGTATTTAAAGTAAGTTTAATGTATAAATTATATTTTAGTGAAAAAAATATATCTTTATAACTGTCTTCCTGTGATAAAGAAGTCTTCTAGTTACAAAGTAGAATACAAGAAAATAATGGAATAATATAACTTTTGTAGAAAATTTACTTTCAAGATATTTTTATCAGTGATCGAAGTAGTAACACCCCTAACACGAAGCGCGTTAGTTGCACCCCATTTTTTGTGCCATAATTCTGAAAAGTCCCCCTAGTTAAGCTTAATCAAAATTAGTGAATAAAAAAAAATATAAATTCATACCGTTTTCTTTTTCGACTTCTACTTTTCAGTTTATTTTTGATATCACTTTCTGCGTTCGATTGTTTTTTGATGTTAGAGTTTGCTATGTGTTCATCTTCAGGTTCACTCATATTAGGTACTTAAATGTAGTAAATAATAAATGAAATACAATTCCTAACTAAATGTAAAAGCGTTTGTAAACGTAATAAAATCAACAAAAAAAATTGTTTCTTAAATTTTGATATTATGTATTTATAGCAACAGCCATGAGCTTTCTGCCATATAATTCTTTCTGAAATATAACTCATAGGAATAAGGAACAAACAAGAAAATTATAGTTTATAAATAATACCGACAATTAATGACACTTTCACTTAATATTAAAGATAACGTAAACACTACACGTTTCTGAATATTTATCGGGCTGATGAAGACCAAAGCAAAAAGACGACAACACAGTCTCGATAAATTTAAATGGATTTAGACTTTCCGATATATTTTGTTTATTTAGGACCACAGCAGTAAGCTGGTGTCAAACTTGACAAATACCCAAAGTCTTTGTGTATTTGTCAATTAATTTAAAATAATTTGGTATTGCAAAGAGCAAATACCTACTACTTGGAAACGATTGTGGAGGCGATGAATAGTATGAAATTGGGCAAAGCTGCAGGGTTATCATACCCTAATTACGATTGAGATGCTGAAAGCTGGACAGGACGTGGTAGCTAGTCAGCTGTACCGCCTTTTTAACATTTGCTGGAGGAGCGGCAACGTATATCGTAGCGCTTTACAAAGGAAAAGAGGCGCAGCAAGACTGCAAAAACTACCGAGGCATTAACTTGCTCAGTATCGTTGGCAAACTGTATGCAAAGGTTTTGATTAAGAGAGTGATGAATGAAACCGTACAAGCGGGATTCAGGAGAGGAATGGGATGCATGGATCAGGTCTTTTCCTTACGAAGCATAGCCGAAAAATTGTTGGCACAAAGCCAAAAGGTCTATTGCGCATTCGTGGCCTTGGAAAAGGCCTATGATAGAGTAGTGAGGAATGAATTGTGGTCGACATTGCATACGTATGGGGTGAACGGCAGCTTGATTCGAGCACTGAAATCACTTTATAAGGATTCCAGTGCTTGCGTCAGGGTAAACGGGGCTTACACAGACTTGTTCTAACATCGAAAAAAGTGTTAGAGAGTGATGTGTGGCTTCGTCGTGGCTGTTTAACCTATTCATAGACAATTGCTTAAAATATTTGAAAGAGTGTATTTGGATTAAGAATGCATGATCTAAATCTAATCCGTCAAATGCCTCCTATACGCCGATGATCAGGTTATATTAGCATCATCGGAGGAGGAGTTGCAGGCGATGGTTAATATTATGCATGATGTTCTACAAAGCAAAGCATTGAAAATGCATGTAGATAAGTCGAAAGTAATGGTTTTTGAAAGAGAAGTATGTCGGATTGCAAAGTTCTGATTGAAGAAGAAAGAGTGGAACAAGTGAAAGAGTTTGTGTATCTGGATTCTAAGTTTACGAGAGACGGAAAGTATGACTGTGATATTGAGAGAAGAGTATTGGCAGGAAATCAAGTGAATGGGGCTCTGCATAACTTTATGAGTAGCCAGAACGTATCTAAAAAGGCAAGACTGCATGGAGGAATTCTGGTCCCCACTCTTATGTATGGTAGTGAATGCTGGGTCTGGCAGAAGAAGCGTGAAAGTAAGATTAACGCTGTGGAAATGAGAAGTTTGAGAAGTATAGCTGGAGTAACTCTGATTGACAAAGTGAGAAACAGCGTGATAAGGGAACATTGCGGTGTGGTTGAAGATGTAGTGACAAAGATAGAGAAAGGGATGCTTAGATGGTTTGGACACGTAGAGAGGATGAATGAAAGGAGATTGACGAAACAGTTAAAAGTACCTGCAACCGTGTGTGAAACCGCTAATGAACGTAGAAGAAGCTAAATATGTGTATCAGGGTCGTAGCAAGTGGAAAGATGTGGTCTCTGCCTACCCCAATGGGAAAGAGGCGAGACTGTATGTATATATGTATGTAAATACCTACCTAAAAAGTCAATCAAGTCACACTATTTTGAACTTGTAAATACGATGTTACCTATAATACATTTTTAATTGCATTATTTTAT
Source organism: Luehdorfia chinensis (assembly GCA_019845155.1). Classification (NCBI taxonomy): domain Eukaryota; kingdom Metazoa; phylum Arthropoda; class Insecta; order Lepidoptera; family Papilionidae; genus Luehdorfia; species Luehdorfia chinensis. The sequence goes on along the minus strand of JAHVAK010000012.1, from coordinate 4,252,868 downwards.
TATAGTCTTTTAATTCTATGACTCAAATGAGATGAAAAAAATAAGAAAATACGCTAAACTAGAAATCGCTATTCTTCTTTTCAAATATAATAAACGCGAAACATGGTGAAATCACATCAATGAATGACGTCATGCAATGGTGACCGTATTTAAGTATTTAACCAGTTAATATATTAAGGAATTAGAGTATCTAGCTGTCGCAGTAATATTTTAAGCTGTTTGTCTCTTTGTTAAGTTATGTAGGTATAGCATCTCCAAAATGTTCTCATAGTTCTGCTAGTATTTCCCAATAAATTGTTTAAATATACTTAGCTTAATAATTCAGTTGTTAACACGACATTGGCGATAACAACAAAACCACCATATAGGAAAAGAAGAATATTTTAAGCGAAAATAGATTTTGTAGTTTTCGAAACGACTTTCAACAGTTGAATGTTTCTTAGCTCATTTGTTTCAGTTACATGCTGTTCAGAAAAGGTTGAATTGGTACAGCCAAGAAAAACTAAATATTTATATTATTACAAACTACAATAATTTAAAACTCAGTTCTGAAATTGTATAATCTAGTAGTCGTCGTTTCAACCTATCCTATGTCCACTGCTGAACATATGCCTCCCCCATAGATTGCCACAAAAGTATGTAGCTCTCATTTTGAAGGTATTTTGCCATAGTTGCCACGCTTGGCAGGCGGGTTGGAAACCGCAGTTTATTAATTCAGATGTTCCTGAAAGATGCTGCTGCCAATCTTCTTGTTTTAATTTTCCCTCTGTCGACTTTTACGACACCCACGAGATGAGATGGGGTGGTAGATTCTCTTAAACCGCTACTTATTAGTAGTCTTTTTTTCATGACGATCCTTCGTAGCTACTTGTTAATGAATTCAAAACAAATATTTGCGAAATGAAGCTACAGATCAGTTAATTTGCAAATTCATTACGAAAAATAAACATTCTTCTCTAGTTGCATATACAATTAATCGCATCTCGAGTCGAGAATATTCAATGTCGGTGGAAGACCATAAAACTGCGTGGGCCAAAGTCAATTTCACAAAATATCGATGAGCTGAGGACTAACCTTATGTAGCCAAAAATTTTGTAGACTGCTTGCTTTGTAAAGAAATTTGTAAAATATTAAAGCAGATGTAATGAAGAGTTGTTGATAAAAGTATTGTAATTTTTTAGTACAATAATGACGAAAAAACCTTTATATAACCTTTTATAGAAATATTTATGAAAAAGTCTTGATAATATATTTTTTTTCAATAGCGTCTTCAGGTTGGCGATTCTTTCCAAATCTACCAGTAACGTCATCTTGATTTGACTTGTTCTCTCGGCCACTTATTATGTGGAGTTGTCACATATCCTCAGGGTAGTAAAATGGGTCTTCAGATATGGCTTGTCTTTAACTCAGTTAGTCAGTCTATTGTTGCAGACAACCTAAAATTACTGCTCAAGTTTAGTCATGTTTAAACATAGTAGTGGAGTGGAACAAAAACAAACTACTTCACAGTGCTCCAGAATGACTTTTACTTGTATGTAGACATATATTCTCTGTAAGTACAAGATAGATGCAGCACCAATACAGGTGTTTGTTAAGGGAGTTTTATATCAGAACATTTGTAAATAGGCATACAGGAACTTATTTAAATGCTAAGGTGCTTTACCAACTTGACTGTTTCTAGAGTCCTGTCATAACAGTGTACAAAATATGCTACTCTTTTTCTACTGAGCATGGCAGCATATAACAAATTAGGATTTTTTAAACTTTGCTTTGTTTTGTAATGTTACAATAATATTACTGCATATTTACATATGCAGTAATATTATTGTAACATCACAATTACACAACAATATAGATAATTAAATCTTTCACAATAATAATGTAATTTATATGCAATAATAATACATTTGCTTTATACTATTTATTAATTGATTTTCTTAAATAAATAAATCTACACCACTTTAAGTGCTCTTTCATGAAATTTTAAAAGCAACTGTTTCATATCCTCATAACCCGAAAATTCTTGAGCTTGTTGTAATGGTAGCCATTTGTAGTCTTGATGTTCATCGGACAATGTTATACTTTGTTCTGGATTCTTCAATTTAGCTAACCAATACATAACAAGTTTAGGTTTCTTTTTTACGTCATAGCTAAGTGTTTCATATATATCCTTAAATATCTGAAATTAAAATAAACAACCTTTATTAATTCCCTTCTCCTTCCTACAAAGGGTGATGGGCACAGTGTGGTGTCACACAGAAATTTTCTGGGTGACACAGCATTTCTTATGGGCAGACATTGCACTTACCATCAGGTGAATGATTTGCTCGTTCACTTTATCCAATTAAAAAAAATCTTCCTTTCTTTGGTATTAAAAAATAAAATACAATTATTATAAACTAAAACAGATGAGATGAAACAGACAGAATATTTAATCATAGTATATTAGCGGAAGGCTGCATTTATTTGTTGAATAGTTATAACAATTCAAGGATTATTTAATAAAAATTACTTATTAAATAAAGATAATATGAATAGATAAGTGATAATATAAACCCTTACTTCCAAGTCGTTTTCGGACAATCCAGCCTCCTCTTTGGTTTCTCTTAAAGCAGTTACCCATTCCGACTCCCCAGGATCTACATGACCTGTGGTTGTAAATAGAATAAAATGTAAATAAAAGTTCCATGTGATATCATTGATACTTCATAAACTATAACAAAGGCATACATACTTATAGAAAGGATTATGCAGGAGACCGTCTAGGTAGGTACCACCCCAGGGCCAGTTATTCTACCATGAAGCAGTAGTGTGTTTTGGTTTGAAGGGCACTGTGAGCTAGCGTGATAACTGGGCCGGGCATATGACACTTAAGAACCTATGTCTCAGGGTGATGGGCAGTGTGGTGACACACACAAATTTTCTGGGTGACACAGCATTTGTTATGGGCAGAAGTTGCACTTACCATCAGGTGAACGTTTTGCTAGTTCCATCTCTTTATGCAATAAAAAAAAATTACCTTTCGGCGGTGTCCAATGATGTTCACCATATGATGTTTGCAGAAGAAGGAACTGTATTGCTTGATTTGTGTATCTGAAGATTACTAAACCAGCCGCACGCGTTGGGGTCATGGCAGTAAACAAAAAAAATAATTAATATCAATAAATAAAGCGTCTCAGGTTGCAATTAAAATTATAACTTTTTTATATTACATTTTAATAATTATAATTGATTTGACACTTAAAAACGTGGTGTTTACATTCTCTTTGTTTGAAACTTGAAAGTAAATTTCATATTTTAAGTATTCTGTGGTTTCATACTACCGTAAAACGGGGAGAAAGGTTAGGGTTGACTAGGGATAAAACCGAGAACAGCTATTTTTAATAGGTATAGGTACACCAGTATCTTATAGCATAAAAAAAGATAAAAAAATGAGATTTTCATATGGCAATGTCATGAATGTCAAATGTCATCTGTCAAGTCAAAGTACGAGATCTGTCAACCGCTGCTGAGAGATTTTGTGGTTATCTTCTTGAAATTCGTTGTTTTTGTAAAAATGTCGAAAAAGCCACTTCGATCTCAAGCGAGAAATAATGTTATTAATGTTTATCGTAAAATAAAGGAAGAAGATGGTGTAAATCAAGCTCAATCTTTGATTTTAAGGCGCCTGGAAGAGTTGACCGGTAAGCTGGACTGAGTTATTTTTATACTTTTAGTTTATTTTATATTTTATTCTTAATTGTGACTTCTTTATAGGGGTTTCCAGTACTAATATACGGCTAATCGTAGCTGAGGGCACATCGAATGATAGTGTATTTTCTACGCCTGTTAAAAAGAGGAGAAGGGGGAAGAAGAAAATCAACTTGGATAGTTTCGATTTACAGTTGATTAGGAATAAAGTAAAGTAATTCTATACAGTTCGAAAGGAAATTCCAACATTAAAGAAACCTATATTCTTATTCTATTCTATTCTATTTCACTTGGAGCGAGGTGGACCATTGTAAATGCTTGTGGAGAAAATGGCTTTGTACCAAATTGTTGTCTGGTGTACAGATCAACAAGTGTATCTACTGACTACCACCACGATATGAATAAGGATTTTTGAAAATGGGTGACAGTGAAGTTAATTCCAAATCTGAGAAGACTTTCACTAATTGTTATGGATAATGCTAGTTATCATTCTGTACATATAAACAAACCGCCCACACAAGACAATCGTATCGCTGATATAAAAGAATGGCTCCGTGCAAATGATTTACATTATGATGGTCATGGGCGTAATTGTCAACTACTTGTAGTAGTAAAACAAAACATGTCTGCGCCCTTATATGAGATAGATGAAGTATTAAAATCGCACGGTCACGAAGTTTTAGGGCTTCCGCCTTATCACATATGCTCATTGAATCCCATAGAAATGATTTGGGTATAATGAAGCAAAAAGTTGCTGATTAAAATCCCTGCAAGTGACATAAAAGTATTAACAGAACAAGCTTTCTCAGAAATTGGTTCAGAGGATAGGCGATCATGTTGTGAACATGTAAAGGAGATTGAAAACAATTTCATCAAGCAAGCTAAAATAATTGAAATGCTGGAAGAGCGATAAATACCTCTTTATCTTCATCATTTGATGAAGAACCAGAAATGCAAGTGGAGTTCTTGAAATCTTTTTCTAGTTCTGAATGAGGTGATAACTTATTAGTATACTTAATTATATATAATAAATTAGTACATAAATTAATTTACGATTGATTTATTTTTGATGACACATTTTCCTACGTAAGAACCCGATGTATAACAACATTCTTCATACACTTAACTAATATACTTTATGTTCATAAAACTAGACATTAATTAAAATTAAACAGTATCAAGATCGTTTAATCCAATTTTCCCAGTATTGCACACAACAAAATTTTATTTCCCTATTTGCCATGAGATACTGGTTTACCATTTTTTTTTAAGTTGTAAACCGAGCATTTTACACGATTAAGGAAATAACTAACTAGTTCAATAATTTTTTTTTATTTTCAATTAATTAATAACTGAAAACGAAATCGCGCCCTTTTTCTCATTGGTTAAAAATGATGATTTTGTGTTCTAGTTTGGTCACAAGATTAGTGAATTTTATTGAACGACGCGAAATATTTTAATTTTACTCCGTTTTTATTTATTAGTTATAAATTCTTTCAAAAACCAATCAATTTCGATGTTTCAAATCTGCCGAGCAGCCACATATTTTTATATCAACATTTAGCTAAATCAGTATTTTAAATGTAGCATGAAACTACGTAGCTGCTATAGCACTTAGTGTTAAAAAAATTATAATGAACAGGTACTTTTATTAATTTTATGATATTTTTTAAGGTAAGAATATTGAAAAAAAAATTGTAAAGTAGTAAAGTTCGTTATAAGTTATTTTATTCTACATTCTAATATAAAAACGTAAGTTAAATCGATTGTAGATTGATTGTTGTTTTTACGTAGCAACACTGGTGTGACAGATGTTACTTTTAATTTTAAAAGTAGAAAGACGTTATGATTATACAATGTTTTAATTTGAACTTCAACGGCGAATAACAACGTTACGGTGAAAACCGAGAATAAATTTGTTTTTATAAATAAAATTGTTTGTTTAGTTATGTTTTTGTTACATTGATTTTGAAGTTCCCAAAATAATCGCATCATGCAACAGAAATGGAAATGTATTATTGCAAACTGGGTAAGACGTTTGGCTAACTAGTGTTTATCAGTGAATGTTTATTTATTTTTAAATTATGTTAATGGGAATGAATTTCAGATGAACTGTTATTTTTACAAAAACAACAATAAAAGTGAAATTACAGTGAACCAAGAAACTCTTCTTAATATTATATCCCATTTAAGAGAAAACTTTAATCTTTACGAGTCGAAATCCTCCATTTTTAATGGTCATTCACTGGAAGAGTTTATTTTGGAAAAGTATCCTGGATTCAAATTTGAAAATGGTACAGTTGAAATCATTAGTGAAGAGGAAACTTACATTGCTGCATCTCTCTTGCTTTTCTTTGTATGTGTCAACTCTAAAGATGTGGATATTAAAAGCGCAATGTGTAGTAAACTCAGCACCGGTGACCAAGAAGTCATACTAAAGTTTAGTAAAAGTTTAATGGAGTGTTCATCAATTTCTTCCAATGATGTGATTGTGGCTATAGCAGGTTAGTAATTATACAACTTTTTTAAATTTAATAGTAAAACTAAAATTTTATCAATTAAAATCTAGGCACAGGCTCATACTATATTAATTATGGTAGGGGTTTGGAGCTAGGATACATATGCCACTTTGCTCCAATGCATAATGGAAAACTTCACATGCCCTGAAAATTTGAAATATAATTAAATTACTTATTACAATACACAGTGCTTTAGATAGATAGATACAATTTATTGCATACCAAAACAATTAAAAAATAAAATGCAAATGCATACTTTAAGGCAGTACACAATAGGTGGTCTTATCACTAAAAGTGATTACTTCCAGATAACCTATTATTATTGTGTACTAATGAGTAGCTATTTGGAATTAGTTTCTGTAGACTTCTAGACTTAGAAAAAATTAAGACTAAAGCTAATCCCAACCCATTACCTAAAAAAAAATATTCCATAATCTGTACCAACTTACATCTTATAAATAGCTTCCAGTACTTTTTAAGTTAAATCTAGCAGGACAGACAGGTTGAAAATTTTAAATAAAACTATTTAGCAGGTATAAAAAACACACTTTAAATGTCCACTGGGACAACTACTGGGCACAAGCCTCCTTTTATTTTTGAAATGTTTTTTTACAGGTATAGTGTAATACTAACATATAATTATTCTATATTAAGTTTATGTTGAAGTTTATTTTTAAATATTTTCACAAAAACTCTACTGTACAAAAGCACTGGAGACTACATAGAGGGGTGTTTTTTTTATTAAGGGACATGTCCCAACTGCTTGTTGCTATAATGCAGCTGGCAGATGTTGGGTGTAGGATAAAGTCATTAACCAGCTGTTTCCTGAACAAGCAAAGGTACATCAAATTATTATTTTAAAGTAAATATTTATTTTTATTGTATTATGTACACTTCAATTATTGAATAATTTTCAGACATTTATAAAAACAAAATTTTTATAGCTAGTTAATCTTTAAAATTTTGAAATACCTTCTAAGTTATGTTGGATTTTTTTGTAGTGTTATTTGTAGATAAGATGGTGTATTTTATTGTACTTTGTATTGTTTCAATTTCTAAAAAAGTGTATATTATATAGAATAAAAAAGTTACATAATTTCATTTCCTGTTAATCTTCATACACTTAAATCTAAAAAAATATTCATTTATAAAATCGGAAAAATGGGATCCATACTAATATTATAAATAATAAAGAAATTCTCTCTGTCCCTCTGACTTTATGTTACCTTTTTACAATTCAACCACTGAACTGATCTTGACGAAATCGGGCACAAAGATAGCTTGCATCATGGAGATGGACGTAGTATACTTTTTATCCCAGAAAATCAAATAGTTCCCATGAGATATTTAACAAACTTATATCCACGCGGATAAAGTCGCAGTCACCAGCTAGTTGCTTAATAAATTTAAAAACTGAAGCTATTGTGTGTGACAGCTATTGTTTTGATTAAAAAGCTAATGCTTGTTAGTTTTATGAAAACTGTCGATTGATTTTCCAAATAATTAAAGTTTACGAAAAACCAAAGGTTTTGTAACAGTCAATAATAAGCCGTAATAAAGCCAATGTTTGGGCAATAGCCCAAACACTGGCTTCGGATGGGATATGCTATACTCACGACTTAGGGCAGATTTCACCGTTGAAACTAAACGCGTTCAGTTCAAGAAAAACGAATTTTAAGTGTTTAACTGAGTTGAATGCTACAGTTTGAATTTCATCAACATCAAATGAACGCAGTAAATGCTAAATTACTGAAACCCGCGATCGTCGTTCTAACGTTAATGCTATTTCATTTCTAGAATTTTTATCTTTTGTTTGTAGATTTTTATATTACACCATATTCAAAATCGTATTTATGTAAAGTCTAACAATGAGAAAATTCCATTATAACCTTCACACCTGCAGCACAGGCATGTGTTGTGAACAGGACTAGGGACTTCATTTGCCTGTAATTTCATTGGCTAACCTACTCGTCGAATTTGGAAATGAGAATAAGTGTTGCTTTTACGGTAAAATTAGACAGTATGGTGGTTGTACTTTCACAAATGGGTCCTGGGGAGTTCATATCACCACTAACGTTTCTGCGATAGTGACATTAAATCAGAATAGAATGACAAAATGTACATGGACAACTTTTGGTAGCACAAGGGCAACTATATCGAAAAAATATTTTAAACGAAACTTCACGAGTAGGGCTCTCAAAATATTACGTCCTTTGCATATATGGTATCCATAAATAAATTAAATTGATCGCATTTTATTTCTTAAAAAATTATGATTTAACATCTGTATAAATACGAGGGTGGATTGAAAAGTACTCGGCCTAACCAAGAAAATAAACACATACTAAATCAGTTATATTTTTATTTTTCTACATAATCACCATCAAGTTCAATACACTTTTGCCACCTCCCCTTCCAAGCATTTAGACCGTTAAAAAAATTATTCTTCCTTAGAGTCAAAATATGCGTCTACAGCTGCTTTGACCTCGTCGTTTGTCGAAAATCTTTGACCTCTCAAGTGCTTTTTTAGGTTAGGGAACAGAAAGAAGTCTGATGGTGCCAGATCAGGTGAATACGGCGGATGCGGTAACAGTTCAAAGCCACAGTTGTGAATTCCAGCCTTTGACTGTACTGACGTGTGAACACGGGCGTTATCTTGATGAAACAGGACTTTTCTTCTGAGCATTCCTCGACGTTTTTCTTTTATTTCCTCTCGTAAACGACGTAGTAAGGTGCAGTAGTAATCAGAGTTTATAGTCTGACCCCTTTCAAGATAATCAATCATAATCACACCTTTCGAGTCCCAGAATACTGAAGCCATCACCTTATTTGCCGACAAAATCGACTTATCCTTTTTAGGGGGTGGTGAACCAGGTCTTCTCCACTGTTTTGATTGTTGTTTTGTTTCCGGTGTACAGTAATGAACCCATGTTTCGTCCATAGTAACAAAACGATTCAAAAAATCATCTGCATCGGCTTCAAATAACTCCAAACAGTCGCGTGAAATAGTCAATCGCGTCCTTTTTTGTTCAACTGAAAGCAGTCGCGGAACCCACCTCGTAGACACCTTGTGGAAACCCAACTCGTTGACAATGATATTTGAGTTCGTTCATAAGAGATGCCTATAATCTCGGCTATCTCTCTAATTTTTAATCTGCGGTCTCCCATTATTAAATCAAGTATTTTTTTAATATTTTCGTCAGTAGTTGACGTCGAAGGCCTTCCAGAGCGGGGTTCATCTTTCACACTCTCTCTACCACGCTTAAATTCTGCTATCCATTTTTTGACGGATGAATATGACAGAGCACAATCGCCTAATGTACTGACCATGTCATCATGGATGGCTTTTGATGATAGCCCCTTCTTATGGAGGTACTTAATAACGGCACGCTGCTCGATTTGCTCCATTCGCGGAAGTTATGACCGATTACTTTGTTAATAAATTTATAAAATCACAACTAATTAGCGCACACGTTTCGAACTTCACACAATGAACTAGTCTGAACTGAACTAAATAATGTGGGTAGATTTGATTTTTAGAATTGAATGGATCTGTGTTAGGCCGAGTACTTTTCAATCCACCATCGTATCTGTAGAAATATGTATAAAAGTAAACACACATTACAACACACTCCGTGTCATCACGTGGCGATCATATGGTACCGTATACAATACACATACACTTGGTTTATGATAAAAGGAACATTTTTATTTAACACCTATGACTGAAAGTGGAATACATGAATATTTATAGACATGAATGTTTATTTACAATGTTTAATTCCAGAGCACGTTGTAAATTGATCTTAAAGTTCAAATACTCCACTGTTGCCCCCTTTCTTCCACATAAGTGTAATGTGTACAATAACTTAACAGCCTGTAAGTGTAATGTGGTAATGTAATTTTTGAGAGGGTTTTGGGGCCGGGAAGAATCCACCGCCGGCTGATGAAGTTCGACCCCGTAGGTGACTTCATCAGCCGTCGTGATATTTAAAGCGAACTATCTGTCTGGCCGTGTGGTAGCGGCTTAAGAGAATCTACCACCCCATCTCATCCCGTGGGTGTCGTAAAAGTAGACAGAGGGAAAATATAAATCAGAAGATGGGCAGCAGCATCTCCTGGAACATCTGAATATATAAACTGCGGTTGCCAACCCGCCTGCCAAGCGTGGCAACTATGGCAAAATCCCCCCAAAATGAGAGCTACAACTTTTGTGGCAATCTATGGGGGAGGCCTATGTTCAGCAGTGGACTAGTGATAGGCTGAAATGATGATGATGATGATCTGTCTGTAATCTGTTTGTTACCTTTTCACGGTTCAACCGCTGAACCGATCTTGATGAAATTTAGCACAGAGATAGCTTGCATCCTGGAGACGGGCATAGGATACTTTTTATCACGAAAAATCAAATAGTCCACACGGGATTTTTAAAACACCTATATTCACGTGGACGAAGTCGCGGACATCAGCTAGTCTAAAATATACCTATACCAAATATCACATATCTCGGTTTTATCTGTTTTCTCCTGTTAAACACCTAATCTGCATACTCGTTATCGATTAAGATCGTAATATTGACAGGGGTGACTAGATGAGTGATGTAAAATGTAAAAAAAAATAATAGAGACCCGGTGTTTCCCCGACCATATTTCAGATACGGGTTATTTTACATACGAGGATACAGGAACAGGATGACATAACGAACAGATACAAATTCGTAGAAGTCGGGCGTGAGCTTAAACGTGACATTAAAATTAACAAAAAAAATCAGTTGTAATTTAAAACTTCATTCAAACGTGATGAGAAAATAATTCAATTCTACTCCGATTCGTACCAATTAATCTTTTTATAAATTATTATATATTTGTCAATTTGCGTATTGTGCGTTATTTGTCATTTTTATTTCGGGTTGCATTCCTTAAAAATAGTATAATATTATTAACTTGTAATTAATTAGTCGGCAATTTAGTATTTGTTTGTCCAACAGGACGCAATAAATCGAGCGAAAATGATGTAGACATACCTACATAATTTTCGCTCGATTTATTGCGTTCCTAATCTAATATAGCGTACCTGTGTGTAATCTTCTGAAAACTCGATACGATAGTTAGCTAAGGGCTAGTATGAATAAGGTCGTCTAAGTTTCTCGGAAAAACTGTTTTAGGGCGTTTAGAGAGCTGTCATTTGCACAACTATTTAAACACAAAAATTATTTTGGATTCGTATTGTTTATGTTTTGGATAATGTAACCTATGCATAAAAACAGGCTGTTTGATGTCGCAAAATATGAAATACATCGACTTTTTGTTTTAGATTGTGACGATATTTCATGTAAACTTCGTTTTTCTAAACGCGATCAAAATGGAGCCGGTGAAATCAGTTAGACGAAAACCGAGATCAAATGATAAATATGAACTCAGTTAAGTAAAACGTGGTTTAATTAAACTTGGTTTCCAAAGCAATCGGTGAAATCGGGTCTTATGGCTTCGACTTTGTCAGCTCGCTTGGCACAATTGCTAAACAATTGGCTACTGCCTCAGGGCAGTAAAATAAGAAATGTGGTTCATATCTCTAACGGAGCAAATATTTGTGTCGCGTAGAGATAAGTGCTCCAGATCTAGCTGCATGAGGAATTTATACATGAAAAATACAGAAGAAATTCCAGTTGAATATATCGTTTTTAAAGTAGAGAAGGGGAAAGGCACACAACGCAACTGTAACCGAGGGACATTCCTGCGGGAACAAATCCCACCGTACCGGTTGATCACACTACCGATTGGTCGGATGACCCTGAAGTTCCCACTTTTATTTAATGGTCCACAGTAAAATATTATTTAAAAACTTTTTCAAATATAGCTAAGCTTCTTTCAAATATACGTAAGCTACAGCGCCAACCGAGCCGACATTCGACAATTCGCATGTGTGCATTTCTACAATGTTAATAAAGTAATGGCACGTGTTTTTAAGAATCATTATTGGAATATCCGATTTCCGGAACTTTTAACTATTACCTACGAGTCAAAATACAACGGGGTATTGTAGTCATTCAAATTTAAAACATACGGATGCATTTAAGTTTCGCTCCAATTTTGTTATGACGTCACTAATAGAAGCTATAAGTATAAGTTATATATGGATTGTGGGGCCCTATCTAATTTGTTTAGGGAAGGTTTTTTTTTATAACTAATCATCCACTGAATCATATTCAACTTTTGACTATATACTCGTAGTACATTGACTCGTATAGTACGTTCGTTACAGGCCCACAAAAGATAAATCTTTCTCTTTAGAATCATTGGTCAGGGAGCGGACAATAGCCATAACGAGAAGAAGGAAGCAATTAATAGTGCAAAATTACAACGTAAGATAATGCACATCATCATATCGACTATATCAGACTTTTTTTTAATAACTAATCATCTACTGAATCATATTGACTTATATTATACATATATTCGTGCGTTTACATGGACTTTATGTCATATGCATGTATACATCAATCCACATGTCTGAGAATTTATAAATACTAGTGGTCGCTCAGTGGCCGAATAACGACCGTAATTAATTATTTTTTATTTATTGAATTTAATGTGTTTGTAACATATATTATACTTATATACATTTTAGCTTTTGCACTCCTCCATATAAACTTAACTATGCCAAATTTCAACTGGATTCAAAGTTTTCTCCTCACATAATAATATATATAGATTTTGTGGAAAGGTGAAGTCTAAATGTCTGAATCTTAAGCAGTGCAGCAAACTCATGTCTCTTTACCCTACTAGTACTAAGTAGACTATTGTTATTATTTCATAATTTACATGGAAGTGGTAAGCTGGGCGAGGATTGCTTGCAATGCCGTGATAGTGCTTCATAAGTAGTAATATTCAATGTTATAATAATAAATCCATAAGTATTATGGCATCACTATAATTGGTTTACTATATTATAAGAACCACTATGTACTTATTTGTTGTTAATACTCATATGTTGTTTGTTGTTTCAATAATGCACGCGCTTACTTATTGTTATGTAATTATTATATTGGACATATAAAATATTAGACCTACAAAAATAAGAAATTATTTTTTCTCTTTTACGACGTAAGTTAAAAAAATTGCGTTTGTCGAACGTAATTTTTTTTCAATCTACGACCGTTTCGTGGTATAGTCCCTCTGACAGATAAGAAACATTCGAAATGAACTCCGTAGGTATACTCTTTTTGCCATTATTTTATCTTAATCAAATACATCTATCTATCTATATAAATAAAAATCAATTGCCGCATGTATGAAAGAATTGAAAGATCATCACTTGAGAACGGCTAGACCGAAATGGCAAATTTTTTCGTTGTGATGGTATTTCATCAGGACAAGGTTTTTATGAAAGAAATTTTTTTGGAAAATCCACCGGAAGAGTCTGAAATTTGGATGGTATTTTTGTATTAAAATCGAAATAAAAAAGTGACGTTCAGTTTGACAGTTCTGGAGATAGAGACATACTTAATTTTTCTTTTCTAAGCGCACTTCTCATTTTCGTTCATTAGTAAATTGCACTCGTGCGAAGCCGGGACGGGTCGCTAGTTATAAATAAATTAACAGAGAATAATCTCATAGAACACATAATAGAATAAGTTCAGAGAACACATATTCTCAGCTCAAGCTCATTCTCAGTTCTCAATGCTCAAGCAGGCCAGCCTCCACAAGCAACACCTGTTCATACTCGTAAGTATGACTCATATGGCAGCATTATAAAGGATGAATGAAGATGGGGGCGGGGTAGGCCCTGAGTTCGTCAGTCGACGGGCTGTAAATACGATGATGATGTACACAATGCTTTCTCATTTAATTACTAACAAAACTAAAAATTATTCATCGTCATCATTTCAGCCTATCACTAGTCCACTGCTGAACGTAGGCCTCGCCCACAGATTGCCACCGAAATTTTTAACGCTCATTTTGGGAGGATTTTGTCATAGTTGCCATGCTTTGAGATGGGTTGGTAGATTTTCTTCAGCCGTTACCACACGGCTAAACGGCAAAATGATTACTGTAACAATATTTTTGCGCAACTATGTAACCTTTTAAACCACTACAGAATAGATTAGTACCACTTTATGGCGATCTAATCTGTAGTTTTGTTATAACGGAATTTATCACATTTTTCTTATGAAGTATCTAAACTTTTGACTGCAGAGGCGTGTGGCCCAGACATGGCAAACGGCGAAAGCGGCTGTGGCGCCGCGATGGTGGCAGAAACTCCTCCCGCACTTCGCTCGCTACATGGCGAAGTGCGACGTTTGCAAGCGGCTCTGGATGCGGAGAGGTTCGACCGGAATTATTTACAGGACGAGCTTGCCAGGACCAACTTGAAACTTGAAAAATTGTGTAAGTTTTTAAACTTAAATTCAGTTTTACTTACCAGATTTTAAACACTAATTATCGTTACTCTAAACTTATTAGGAAACTTATTTAAATCTGATTTACACTCTAAATAAATAGCAGATTCGTTTCTGATATGCGCACTATTCTATCGTAAATAACCTACATAAGCTTTTAATCCATGAACGGAGTGACCAATTACAATAAAGTATCAGTCTTCGAATCCAGAATAATGTTTTGTCAAGTTTTATTATTAGGTTTTATCAGTATATGGCTGGACATTAAGCATAGTCAAGTTTTGTGTCTTTGATGTCCTTTTAATGGTAAGTGCAACGTCCGCCCACAACAAATGCTGTGTCACCCAGAATATTTGTGTGACACCACACTGCGCCCGTCACCCTGAGACTGATGTCTCTTCTTGTTCTTAAGTCTCATATGCCCAGTGATTACGCTAGCTCACAGTGCCCTTCAAACCGAAACACAGTAATGCTTGCACACTACTGCTTCACGGCAGAATAACTTGCCCTAGGATGGTACCTACCTAGACGAACTCCTGCATTAAGTAACCAATTGTTGGTAGAATGTTGAATCAAGACATTCAAAGTTCCCGCTTCAACAGCTCCATCACCGCCGGCGCTTAATTTTTTTATACTTTCAGTGAAAGACAAGGAACAATACAAGCTAGACATTGTCAACTTGAAAGCAAAGATTTCGATGTGCTGCGGTCAAGAGGCTGAGGCGCGGGGAAGTGAAACCAAATCCAACGAGTCTGCCAAGTTAACGAAACAATTAGAGCAGATGGAGCAGCGTGTGGTTGATGTACAAGAGCAGTTGGAGGAAGCGCAGCACGAGAGAGATACGTTTAAATCCAAGGTATAAAATCATTACAATTATATTTTTCTAATTTTGCTATCATCATCATCATCAGCCGTAGTAGCTCAGGGGCCAGGCGCTTGCATTAAATTTCATATTACGTGAGCGACCTGAGTTCGATCCCTGGTGCAGGCACCTGTAAAATTGTTCTGCAATTTTTTGAATTGTGCTGATTTACCACGTAATCAGCGGTCAAGTTAAACATCGTGACGAACCTTGCATGATTCAAAAATAAAAATATTTCGTCAACATGTGAAGTCTGTCAACCATTAAGTGGCGGACTTTTCCCCGCTCCAAAAACCACATTATATTTATAGACTGTTACTTTACTTTTTATTATCTTTATTATACTATAAGAAAACTCTTTTCAGCTAGAAGACTTAAAAGGTGAATGTGATCGATTATTGGCGTTAAACCTACAAGAAACTTCCCGAACCAGTCAGCTCGCTGAGGAGTTGGAGGCAGAGAAGAGACAGAGTCAGACTCTACGCGAGCTCGTTATGGAATTTCGTCAACACAATCACCGTAATGGATTTGACTCAAGCCTACTGGAATGTGATGATCCCGACACTAGCGTACAATCTTTGCAACGTAGTTTCTGTAAGGAAAAACAAAACTTTGCTTTTTATTTCGGTAAATTACTGCGCACATTGCGTTGTGGAATTTGAAGATGTAAACATATGTGGAAAACATGAATTTTAGCCGATAGGTGTCCGGCAGAGTAGATTTGACATACCTCTTTTCTACCGAGGTGTCATAAGAGGCGACTAAGGTATGGTACGGACAGCCTTTATATGTGCAGAATAACACCATAATATACAATGTTGTCACTATACAGCTCGTAGAACGCAATGGGGAGTAAAAAAAATAATATAATGTCTGCCACAGGAGCAAATCAATTGCCATCATTGCTTGCCAGGTCCCTAACTAATAATAATAACTATTGCATGACAATACAAATGAAACCTGTAAATATCATTTATCTGTTTTATTAATTACAGCTGTCTGTAGTGAAGTGTGCGCGAATGTAGTGGAAGTTCAGTTAGGTGAGGAAAGAGCAAAAAGTGTAGCACTAAGGCAACAACTTCAAATTTTGCAGGTGATTATAGTTTGTTTGCTAAGCCATCTTTTTTCCAGAATATTAAAAAAAAAACTTGAAATGTTTGTAGATCAATATCATTTGTTATTATTGTTATTATAGGATCAAATGAATGAGCAGCTTCAAAAGACAGAATATTTTAAAGAAACGATTTCTGAAAAAGATAATGATATTTTCAACCTTAAACATCGCATTAACGAAGAAATTGAAGAAAAAAATAATTTAAAAAGCTACTTTGATTATGAAGTCACAAAACTCAACAATTTAGTTAATGAATTAGAACAAAAAAACAAAGACAACAGTGAACATTTCAGATTAGTTATTGAGGAGAAGATGCATGAGATTCAAATCCTTCAAGAAGAAAAATTGTCTCTTCTCCAAAGCCTGTCAGATGAAACCACGAAATTAGACCACAAAATTAAAGATTTAAGGACGGAAATAGATGCAGAAAGATCCTCGAAAATGAATATGAGAGATGACTATGAAAACCATGTAATGAAGTTGAAAGAAAAGGTCTTGAATAGAAACAACGAGTTGGTGGAGCTCCAAAATAACGTTTTACAGAACAGTGAAATGATCGAGCAACTGAGTTTAGAACTAAGGAAAGAAAGGGAATCAAAAAATGAAACAATAAATAAATACAATAATGACATGTCGGTTTTGAATGCACAGAAAATAAATGTGGAGAGGGACTTGCAAAATAAGTGTGTAGAAATTACGGAATTGTTAAAGCAAATAAATCAAAGAGATGCTTGCATTGACGACATGGCCCGAGATTTGGAGTATTTCAAAATATCAACTTCCAACTTAAAAGAAGAATGTAAAAAATTAGAAGAAACTAAGCAAACCTTGCTTGATGACATACAAAACCGACAAATTAGCTCTGAGAAAATGCGTAAAGAATGGGAAAATCTCAAAAATAAGTACAATGAAGAGAATAATAAGCTTAATTGCAAATTGGATGAAATGTGTGCTATGGTTAAATCACTTCAGGCGCAATTACAAAATGAAATTGACTTTAAAATGGGAATACAAAACGATCTCGAAAAGACACAAGGTATGGTCACAAAACTATCCAATACTAAATCAAAATTGCATGCTGAACTAACAGAAATGACTATTAAATTACAAGAAAAAGATGACATTATAAAGGAAAATGAATTAGTTTTGCAACAAGAGAATGAAACATACATGAAACTTAAGCAAGAGTATGACCAACTGAAAACTGACTTTGATCAACTATCCAATGAAGTTATCCACAAAGATAAAACTATTCAAGAATTTAAAGATAAAGTAGAACACTTAAATAAATTGTTACAGGAAGAGGTCTCTAGTAGAAATAAATTAAATTATACTCTTAATGAAGATTTAGTTTCGGCAAATGCACAAAAGCAAGCTCTTCAAGATTCTATTAAGTTATTAACTAATGAAAACTCTAGTTTGGTTAAACAGTTTAATGAAAAATGCAGCATTATATCACAACTGGAGCTGGAGCGTGAAAAACTATCTCAGAAAATGGAAGAAAAAGGCGCGAGTAAGTATATTTCAATACTTCATTCAGCATAGACATGTAAACATAGAAAGGGAAGTCTTTAAATGTGCAAGTGCTGGGCGCATGACTCATTTTTTAAACAGTTTCACAGTTGGAGAGTTCACTACACTATTTTTTACCTGGTGGTAGGATTCCTATGCAGGAATCCGTCTAGGTAGGTACCACCCCAGGACCAGTTATTCTGCTGTGAAGCAGTAGTGTGCAAACATTACTGTGTTTCGGTTTGAAGGGCACTGTGAGCTAGCGTAATCACTGGGCATATGAGACTTAAGAACTGATGTCTCAGGGTGATGGGCACAGTGAGGTGTCACACAGAAATGTTCTGGGTGACACAGTATTTGTTATGGGCAGACGTTGCACTTACCATCAGATGAACGATTTGCTCGTTTCATCACTTTATACAATAAAAAAAAAAATCACATGTCGAAATTTCCTATATTTCCAAAGCATGCAGAATTTCTTACAGTGATTCCCATAACCACTACGCACGTAGTATCTGCACTAAACATTTTGTGGCGCTGGCGTCTAACCTATGACATTTGTGTTCTTTGAAATGTAAAGCGATCACCCAGCCTCTGTGCTACCTCTGCTCTAAATAACTGAAAAAAGTGTCGGAAAGCCTATGTTCAGCGGCTGAAATTATGATAATGATGATTACGATAACCTACTACTATAAATAGGCATTAAGTATTAGTAGCTAAAACTACATTTAAAGTTTCACCAAAGTAAAGTAAATCATAAATTATCTTTTATTTTAGCCATTCATAATTTAGAGCAGAAACTGAATGACAAAATGTTAGGGTTCATGCAGATTGAAAATAATTTCGGCATCGAAATATCTAAACTCGTGACAAAGTTAAGCGAAACTGAAAAAACTTTGAAAGAAATAAGGACGAAGTCGAATGGCATAATTGAGAACCAAGAGTCACAGATACAAACACTGAATGCGGATATTTTTAAATTACAAGGCAAAGTCGAGGGTGGTTCTAAAGAAAAAGTTAAACTTGAAATTGAGAAAGAAAAGTTAGAACAGCAATTGGAAGAAATGATTTTAAATAATAATCAGATAATAAAAGAGCATGAAAACATTTGTAAAGGTCTAGAGGAAATAACAGATACGCTGAAGCACGAAATAGAAGAAAAAGATAAAGAAATTAGTGACTTACAAAGAAAGAACAATCTATTATCATTTTCAGTTCAAGAGAGAGAAAAAGGTATCTATGCAAATTTATTTATCTATTTTTCATGTAGTGAATTTCATGTAGAAAAGTTATCATGGCCATTTGTAATAATATTCTGCTAATTTATAATAATTCTGTTAAAGTCTTCGTAATTGTGTATCTAATAAAATAATGTAATTTTTGTGTCGAGACAAGCAAATTTGTTCAAATGATTGAGAGTGCAACTACCGTAACCTGGAGAAATCAGTTCTTAAGTCCCATATACCCAGTCATTACTTTAGTAACCAGTGTGCTTGAAACTGAAACACTGCTTGTTTAAATTCATGTTTAAACTCGACTGTTTCATGGCAGAATAATTGGCATTGGTACCACTGTATCTAGATGCATTCCTGCTTAGGAATCTTATCACCGGTAAAAATGAATCCTTTGGCGATACAGTACAGGTTAATGTCGTTAATTTAGATTGTGTCCCATGTCTGCTTATTTGTTTTCTGGAAGGTTTTTATATAAATCTGGTTCAATTTTAATTTAATTACAATTTTCTAGATTGGTAAATGAATAACAATAAAACTATATTCTATTTAAATGAAACTAATTTTTTGGATTTTATCGCGTTTCATTTTACTATTTTAAACCCGACGTTTCGCGTGCTTTATAGCACCCATGGTCACGGGTGGACTGAGGTGACAGATGTCCTGATGTCCTAATTAACCCCGAGTACACCTTTTTTTTTTGGTCCGATCTACGCAGAAAGAGCTAACTGTATCTTGAAGTCTTGCAGTGGTATGCTTGGTTTTTGATTTAATTTTATTAATTATAGGATCCCAAGCTGATGGTAATGCCCAACCATCTTGTCTATTAAAATTAGGATGTTTTTTAATTTAAGTAGCCTCGCGAATCATTCTTGGTAGGAATTGGTGTTCTTTTGCGAGGATTTGCGGCTTATCAAATCTGATATAATGGTTGGGATGATCCAGAACATGGTCACAGACTGGAGACTTCCTAGAACGACGATGCTTCACGTCAGCTATGTGTTCTTTTACGCGGGTTTTTGCTGATATTTTTGTTTGCCCTATGTAAGAGAGACCACATTCACAATCCAGCTTGTATACTCTACACACACACTTACACTTGACGTACACTTGGACACTTGTACAGTTGACAGAGGGTAAAAACTGTCTTATCCTCTTCGGCGGCTTGAAAAATGTTATCATGGAAGCCTGCTTCAAGATATAGCCAATAATCTTGTCCGTGACTCCTCTGACATATGGTAGGACTGCAGGTACACGCTCGACTGTGGACGGCTTCACTCGGTCACTGCGACGAAGGCGCGGAACCCGAAGGTTGTTGTCTTGCAAAACTTGCTTGACATGCTGAAGCTCGGCGGCCAGGTGTTTACTGTTACAGATCCCTTGTGCTCTCTGAAACAAAGATTTACCCACGGTAGCTAACTGTGAAGGATGGTGGTGAGATTCACCATTTAAATACCTATTGGTATGTGTCTTCTTCCTATACACTGTGTGACTCAAGGTGTTATTAGGATTTTTAATTACTAAAACATCTAGAAAAGCTAAAGAGTTATTTGCCTCTAACTCCATTGTAAATTGTATTTTAGAATTTATGCAGTTAAGGTGGTCTAAAAATGCAGTGACTTTATCAGAAGGTAGAATTGTGAAAGTATCATCTTCGTACCGCTTATAGAACCTTGGAGTTACTGGAGAAGTACGGAGGTCTTTCTTCTCAAAAAAAAAAGCTGAAGGTTCTTCGAGTTAACTATGATATCAGGACATCTGTCACCTCAGTCCTCCCGTGACCATGGGTACTGTAAAGCACTGGAAACGTCGGGTTAAAAATAGTAAAATTAAACGCGATAAAATCCGTAACATTAGTTTCATTTAAATGTGTAGTGTTCGCGTAAATATAAGAAATCATTGAGTATATTCTAATTAATTATACAATGGATATTCAAGTTTAGTCAGTCGACATTGTATTACATCTATTATCTTATCTTTCATCAAATGTAATGGTAACGCTGTTACTTTATATAAAAATTTTACTTAATGTATGATATAAATTCATTCGTTAATAATAACTCATATTAAATATTATATATGTCACAGCTTTTATAATATTATGTATATTGTATTTAATTTTAGAATTATCCATTTTACAAGACACAAACAATGAATGGAAAACTCAGAAGAATATTATGGATGATTATTTAAAGAAGGAACAGGAAAGGTTACAAAAGTCTTTAGAAGAAGTTATTAATAATAACGAACAATTGAATTCAGAGACAAAAGAAAAAGTACAAGCTATTGATAAATTGGAAGAAAAAATAAAAGCTTGTGATAGTAATATAGTTACATTGGAAAAAGAAAAAAAATACTATCAAACATTGATTTCTGACTTAGAAAGAGAAAGAAATGAACTTAAAAATAAAATGTTTACTATAGAAAGAGAAAGAGATAATTTGGTCATAGAGAGAAATGAGTTGGATGCAAAATTTTTAGCACAAACCAAGGAGTTAGATGAAGTAAAAAGGGAATTGATTAATTTGCAAGAAGAGAAGTTAGAACTGTTAAATGTTACGCAAAAAAATTTGTCAGGTATGATTAATTTATTATAAAGTATTGCTTAGTTGCCATGTGGTAGTCTCAGAATCGGCCAGTTTTATTACCAGAAATAACATTTTTTTTTTCTAGAAATTACTAAATTGGAAGAGCACATTCTAAGTGAAAAAAATGATAAAATAAAAATCACTCAGACCTTTGAGGTTGAAAAATTAAAACTCAGCAATGAATGTGCTTTACTACAAAATAAACAAACGAAAGTTATGAATGATTTAGAAAAACAAAATATGGAAATAAATAGACTTGAAGCTGAATTGAAAACAAACAATAACAAAATAAATGACTTAGAAAAAGCAAATTCTGAAAGAGAAGAGTTTCTTTTTCTTATAGAACAGGAAAAGAAAAACCTTCAAAGTGAAAAAGACCACTTAACTAAAGAAAGTAACAATTACTTGAAAAAAATTAATAACCTAGACGAGAAGATCAAAATATTGCAAAACGAGGAGTTACCTAAACTGAAAGAAGATAATGTACATTTGAATAAGATAGTTGAAGAAAAGGAAAGTGGTTTGTATGATTATTTCTCCTTTATTCGATTGCTGATTCTGTGTTCTTCCTATTTTCTATCTCCTACATATCTTAAGTCTTCAAGAAGTACAGTACAATATCAGATCTTAAAGTTTGTAGGTGATTTTTCGCGTTGCTTCGAATTAAAAGTATATTTAGAGCTCAAATCCTTGTAATTTTTTAGAAAGTGTACATATTTTTTTTACCTCTATTAAATGCTTTGAGTACACAGGTTAAAGTAGACTGTAAATTAATCTACATTTTTTTTTCTTATAGTTATAATGAATTTGGATAAACGAATAAAACACGAAAAAGAACTAAATGACCAACTGCAAAATAATAATGATCTAGAAAGAATAAACCTTGCAAATAAATGTACTATTCTACAAGAAAACCTATCTAAAGCTGAACAAGATCTTGAGAAACGAAATATGCAGATAAATGAACTTAAATATGTAATTGACATTGATTCATCAAAAGCAAAAGTCAGTGAAGATGATCTGAAACGAAACAACAAAGCGTTAGTTGAAATGAATGAAGAAAATAATGTGAAATTAAAACTAATAACACGAGAATTGGAAAAAGAAAGGACGGCGGTATTACAGTATCAAAATGAAATTGAATCCAAAGAGATAACAATTAGTGAACTAAAGCAGAGATTAGCTGAATTAGAAAATGAAAAAAGACATTTTGAAGTCTTGAGAAAAGAGAATGAACAGCTTATTGAAATTATAAGGAGAAAAGAAGAAGGTAAGATTACTTTTATTAGTTATGATGATGTTTGCTGTTTATTGGATTACTCTTTTTTTTATTGGATAAAGTGACGAAACGAGCAAAACGTAAGTGCAACGTCTGCTTCATAACAAATGCTGTGTCACCCAGAACATTTCTTTGTGACACCACACTGCGCCTGTGACATGAGTTCTTAAGTCTCATATGCCCAGTGATTACGCCAGCTCTGAGTGCTCTATAAACCGAAACACAGTAATATATACACACTACTGTTAAATTTAGAATAACTGGTTCTGGGGTGGTACCTACCTAGACGGATTCCTGTATAGGAATCCTATCACCAGTAAACTATATGTATGGGGGTGTTGTTACATAGTGTCTACTCTGTCTTGATTTATGAAAAAGACAAATGCCAGGGGAAATATAAATCCATTGCATTTAATTTGCTATAAGAATTATTATTATTTTTATAGCCTAATTATTATTGAACTAGCCTCTATATCTATTTTAACGAATTTGGTGCATTAGTAAAAACTATAACTTTTAAAATACATTTATAAATTTTCTAGAATACACCATATTGCAAAGCGAAAATGATGAGTGGAAAATGAAGAAAGATACATTAGAAGTTGAATTTGAAAGTGAAAAGACTACATTACAAAATGAACTCAAATTGCAAATTGAAAATAATCAAAAACTAGAAAAGGATATACAGCTACAAACACAACACCTGGAGGAACTTACAGAAAAAACAAATTGTCATAATAACACTATAAATGATTTACAAAAATATATAAAATTACAAGACAATCTACTTAGAGATTTGAAAAAGGAAAATATTGATCTGAATAACGAAAAAGATGTTGTGAAAAGAAAAGAAGATATGTTGATTCAAGAGAAAAATGATTACATGACAAAATTAAGCAAACTGCAAACTGAATTAGACATTTTAGAAAATGAAAAATTGTCTCAATTAAAAGAAGAGAACTTCCACTTGACTAATATTGTAGAACAAAGCAAATCTGGTAAGTTTAACAACATATATATTTATATTTTATGAGATATGATACGAAATACAAAGTTAATTTCTGGTTCTATTTTGTAGTGATAAACACGTTGGAAAAACTTATAAAGAAGGAATTAGAAGAAAATGAGCTTCTTCGTAAAGACAACAATACAGAGAAATTAGAGATTATTCAAAAATATGACATATTGCAACAAAATCGCACAAGAGTAGAACGAGAACTGGAGCAAAGAAATATCGAAATAAATGCTCTAAAGGAAGAAATTAAATTAGTAACATTCGAAGCAAGAGCTCAAACAGGAGACTTGAAACAGAAGAATGAAACATTAACTAAAATAATAGAAGAAAAGAATGCAACTATTAGTAAAGTCAATGAAGAATTATCTAAAGAAAAAATACTCAAAGGAGAATATCAGAAACTTGTAGAATTAAAGGAAAGCAATATTTTTGAATTACAACATAAATTAGAAGAACTTAAGAAAGAAGCTGAGATAGTTGATGTTGTAAGAAGTCAAAATATAGAGTTGATTAATCAAATCAAACAAGTTGAATCAAGTAAGTGATATAACCTATTCTTTGGGGAAACGTTCAGCGTAAAAGCAATTAAATATTAGCTAAAAACGATGTTTAAATTCATTCGGCATAAATTTATTACTTAAATTTGCTTTTTTTGAACCTGTTTTTTATTTGATTTTCTTATTTGTGTTTTAATTAACAGGAATAAAATTGTTAAGATTTGTAAAAACAGCATATATTTCGTTATGAATATTGATATTTTATGATGATGTTTCATGTTTTAGATGCTGCCGCAAGTCAAGAAAAACTTAGTCATCAGTTGTGTAGCCAAGTTGAGAAACCCCAACGAGATCTTCACACTCAGGTAGATAATACATCTTCCACAAATCTCACTCATTCATCCATGGACAGTAACAAAACCATTACAGACTTAGAAAAAATACTAAATGATAAAAATAGAACAATAACTGTTCTGCAAAGTGATATTATGTTCCTAAAGTCACTGATGGCAGAGTCAGAAAATAAAGTCTTAGATTTGTCCAAAGAGCTAGAAATAAGCGGAGAGAATTGCCAACAACTCGCCATTCAACTTAAGAAGATAGTTCATCAAAAGAACGAAGAAATAATCGATCTTAAAAAGCAGGTGTCCAAAATGAGCGCTACAGAAAATCGCGCCAGTCAGATAATCAAAGTGTCAGCTAAATATCAAGAAATAATACACAAACGTATCGCTGAAATTAAATCAAATACTGTTTTGAAAGAGCTGACGAACTTTGGTAACGCGGCGAACGGTGACAGCGATTTGAAACGCAGTTTGAACGCGGGCGCGATCACAATGGAGGACCTAGAGAATTTCCTGGAGACCACCGATAGGCATCTGAGGCGATGCTCCGAGAAACGAAACGTTTTACAGAAGGAGAGGGACAGGTTAATGGAGGTGAACAGGATAAACGAATCGGAAATATTCAACTTGAGGAAGTTCTTGACCGAGCTATCTGTCATTATTAAAACCTTTAATACTTTTAAAGAAATGTACACACAAAAGCTGAGTAGGATCATTTCTTTACAAAGGACAGTGAGGCGTGAGATACTAAGCGTGGAGGGTCGTTTGACCGACGCCACGATGTGTAAGCTTGAGAGAGGCTATGCGGCCGTCATGCAAGATCTGGCCGAGTGTGCTATGAACCTACAAAGATGGGTCGAGAGAAGTGTCGTTCGAGTGATATCCGCAGAGAAGATTAAACAAGCCTTTACGAGTGAAAACGAGCGCGCATCGCTCGCCCCCGCCAGTTTTCAAAACACTGGCTTGGAAGTACAAATGGAAGAGTTGGAGAATAATTTCCAGAAGCTTTTAGAGGAAGTTGCTCGTGCGCAGAAAGGAGACGGAGCTAGAGACGCGCAATCTATGACTGTGAAGGAAGTTCGCGCCGAATACGAAGACAAACTCACTAGGATGAAAGCTAAAATGGTCAGTATTGTCCCCATACTGTTCTTGATAATTATCTATCAGGTTGTGTGGTGGTTCTATCTTCAAATGGATTACTGAATGGTGTGGCTTTATAATATTGACAGTTATGACTTGTAAAGTCATTTATTTATTAAATAAAGTATATTTAAGGCTGAGTTTTTGTTTTATTTATTTTCTATGTGGTTATATGTTTTTCAGTCTAAGCTTTTTGGAGTGTTCATTAAAAGATAGCTGTGTGGTAGTGTAGTTGCGAATTATATGCTATATTATGTTACAAATGTTTTGAGACATCGATTCTTAGCATCATAAGGTAATAAGTACTTTTGAATAAATCGTGAGCATGTTTTTTGCGTGCATGTCGACAAGTAGCTTTATATATTATCCAGCATATAAATAATTCTTGAATATATCTTGTTTTATTTACAGAAAGACTTATACTACGAACAGATAGAGATTTTCAAAGAAAAGCAAAGAGATGAAATAGTTATGCTTGAGAAAGAGTTGCAGAGGACGCGGGATAAGTTGGAGGAGTCAAGTAAAGCTTATGAGGAGCACATTCGTTCCTTGTCAATTGAGTTATGGAAACTAGGAGAGAAGTTTCTGGATAAAAAAGATGAGGCAGAATGGTTAAGACGAAAGCAACGCTCCGAGTCACTGATGTCGCTACAGCATGTGCACTCGGTGAGAATTTTTATATTGTCCTATAACATAACGTTTTAGGCAAAAGTGTGATAAAGGTACTGATTACTGGTGGTAGGATTCCTATGCAGGAATCCGTCTAGGTAGGTACCACCCCCGGGCCAGTTATTCTGCCATGAAGCAGGAGTGTGCAAATATTACTGTGTTTCGGTTTGAAGGGCACTGTGAGCTAGCGTAATCACTGGGCATATGAGACTTAAGAACTTATGTCTCAGGGCGATGGGCACAGTGTGGTGACACAGAATTTTTCTTGGTGACACAGCATTTGTTATGGGCAGACTTTGCACTTACCATCAGGTGAACAATTTGCTCGTTTCATCACTTTATCCATTAAAAAAAACGAGTGGGCACTCACTCGTTTTTTTTCTGATTCCGCTTATACTTATTTTGTTGGTAGGATTTGCTTGACCCGTCACATACTACCATTTAAAAGCGAGGTGCTTCAGGCTGTGTTAAGGCTATTTTAGAGTCAGCCTTCATACAATATCTACATATGTTGTGCAGCTATGATAGCTGATGAATATATAATAAATTCTTATGGTTTACAGACTGGCCTTGCTACTCAACCAGAGGAGCCTTCAAGGGCTTCTGATACACATTCATTGCGGTCTCTTCCCGTTAATATAACCAAAAAACGTGGTAAGTAATATAATGTCCTATTATATTGAATGAAAGTCTTGTAAGAAGTTATTGTTCAAAGTTATATAAATATGACATTAAGATATTATTTCAATGATAATGACAATGGTATCAAAACCAATCCAGTTACATCTATACGAGGTAACATCCTAACGTGGCACTGCAATCTTGCACCGTGTGTATATGGCAGAGTGTCTACTTTCCATTAAAACCACGACGCGACAATAAGTCTCCGGCAGATTTTACTGGCTCAATTTTTTTTTTGTGTCACACGTTGTTCAAAACTTGTGCATTTTACATATCGAATAGACTGTTAATTGATAATGTTTGTTTCAAATACGATTTTATTCCACTGGACATTGGAAAGTATTAGTGTTCGACCGAACATTCGGCTTCGGCTTTGGCCACCTTCGGTCAAAAAAACCACCTTCGGACAAACCTTGACTTGTACCCATTTTGGCCGAAGCCGAAGGTTTCTAGCAAGCGCCGAAATTGAACGAACTGTTACGAATGCCCGATAACGTGATGGAATAGGCGACGTGCGGAGGTCACTTTAAGCCAATCTTGAACATAATTTCTTAGGGCCATGAAACTTTCGGTTTCGGCTGAAGGTTGTGGCGATAGTCGATTATTCGGCTTCGGCTTCGGTCACACACTAGATAATATTAAAATAAGCTTTTAATTCGGAATGTTTGTTTCAAATACTAACTTCTTGGTTGTACAAAACGTCCAGATTGCACGCATCGGACTATCATGGCTTTTTATCCAAAACGATTGTTTCGACTGCAATCTCATTTCGTTGGCCAAAGGTCGTTTTTTTATGGAAGATAGCGATCAGAAGTGCTTTTCGCTCATCATCATCATTTCAGTCTATCACAAGTTCACTGCTGTACATAAGTCTCCCCTCTTGACAGCCACAAAAGTTTGTAGCACTCACTTAGGGGGGATTTTGCCTTAGTTGCCACGACTGGTAGGCGGGTTGGCAGTTTATTTATTCAGATGTTCCAGGAAGATAGATATCGCTGCACATCACCTGGTTTTCATTTTCCCTCTGTCGACTTTTACGACATCCACGGGATGACATGGGCCGGTAGATTCTCTTAAGCCGCCGTAACACGGCTTTTCGCTTAGCTGGTGGTAAGTGGCCATAACAAATGCTATGTCACCCAGAACATTTTTGTGTGGCAGCACAGTGCACTTGTCACTCTAAAATATCAGTTCATAAGTTCCGTATGCCCAGTGATTACACTAGCTCTCACTCAATACCCTTCAGACAGAAACAGTAATGTTTGAAAAATTTTTTATATTGGATGAAGTGACGAAGCGAGGGAAACGTTCACCTGATGTTAAGTGCAACGTCTGCCCATAACAAATGCTTTGTCACCAAGAACATTTCTGTTTGACGCCACACTGCGCCCGTGACTCTGAGGCATTAGTTCTTAAGTCTCATCAGTCCAGTGATTACACAATCTCTCAGTGCCCTCCAAATCGAAACACAGTAATGTTTGCAAACTATTGCATCACAGCAGAATAAATAATGCCTACCTAGATCAATTCCTGCACAGGAATCCTACCACCGGTAAAAAGTCGCTTCATTTTTTCCGTTGCGCAGAGCGTCGCGGGCTGCACATGTCGGACGAGGAGGGAGAGGTGTTCGACAACCGCTGCCTGCGCGAGCTGCGGTCGCCGCGCTCGCCGCGCTTCGCCGCAGCGCCTAGTCGGAGCTGCGCTGGAGGAACTCGCTGTGCCCGCCGCACCTCAAGAGCTCGTACCCGGCCGAGACACAGTTCGCTCACGCACTGCTCGAAGACGACATTAAAGTACGTCACACGTACATCATACGTACATGCATACATACATACATACATACATACATACATACATACATACATACAAACATACAGTCACGCCTTTTTCCCATATATGGGGTAGGCAAAGGCCACACAGGATGACTTTGTGCCCCCGCGGGAAACGAGATGTGACGAGTGGCCACATCCCCGCGATTTTTAATACAAAAATACCGTCCACGTTTTCGACTTTTTCAGTGACAACTACGATCACAACAAAAAAATAATCAACTAAATTGATCGAGCCGTTCTTAAGTGACGATCTCTCATATACGCGGCGATTTTTTTTACACAGATTTTAAAAAAGGTGGATAATAATTAACTAAGATCAAGTGCTTCTTTGAAGAACTGAGACTAAAAAGCAAAGACAGCTCGTATCTATACTGCACATGTCGGGTATAATGTTCGATTATCTCTTTTTTTTTACTAGTTACTAACAAACTCACTCTTCACTCCACTTCAATTGACGGCTTTGGCGGCTTAAGAGAATCTACCACCCCATCTCATTCCGCGGGTGTCGTAAAAGTCGACAGAGGGAAAATTAAAAACGGAAAATGAGCAGCAGCATTTTCCTGGAACATCTGAATAAATAAACCCGCCTGCCTGGCAACTGCGTCAAAATCCCCCCAAAATGGGAGCTACAAACTTTTGTGGAAATCTATGGGGGAGGCCTATGATCAGCAGTGGACTGGTGATAAGCTGAAATGATAATGATGATGAATGATTATTTGAATTTAGTGCCTAAACTTGAAATACTATCAGTCATATACGGGGGATGGTATTGCCATTTTTACAGAAGTAAGAAAGTGTATAACAAAAGTCTGTAATAGGGTTGAATAAAATTTTACAAAATGTAACCACTGTTCTATCTAGTAATTAGGGACTGATAAAGAAGAGACATGGTAGTTCAAGAGCCGGGCGCTCGCCTTAAAATTTTATAATAATACGCGACCGACCCGAGTTCGATCCCGGTGCCTGAAGCAATAAAATTGTTCTGCAATTTTAAGTACTTATTTACGACGTGCTCAGCGGTGAAGGAAAACATGGTAGGGAAACCTGCATGTCTGAGGAATTAACACATTTCAAACATGTGAAGTCCGCCAACTCGAATTGGAGCAGCTTGGCGGACACTTTCTTGCTGGAAAACCCTCTCATAAATGGAAGGAGGCCTTTGCTCAGCAGTGGAACATTTATAGGCTGTTACTTAAGTGGAAGCAGTGATTACTATGTATATTATATATGTTACCTATCTTTGACGACCGCGTGGCCTAGTGGTCAGAGTACCTGACTTCTAAGCCGCGGGTCCTGGGTTCGAATCCCAGCGGGAGCCAACATTTGTGCTGAAACATAAATTGTTGGTTTTCGGGTCTGGTTGTGTTGTGATTGTCCCCGTGTTTCTGACACTGCATCCTAGCCTACCTCCGATCTTATCGCATCAGCGTTACATCGGGCGCAGGTAGGTTGGGACGAGTGAGAGCCTCTGTGTTTGCGCGTACACTTGTGGCACTATAATATCTCCTGCGCAGTTGATGGCTCTCGACTGTAGTCGGAAGTTGTCGCCGTGGTCGAAATCGGCTAGGAGAACATCACTGTTACCTTGTTATGAAACGGTAGGTGTCATGTCTCTCTACAATTTCATTATTTGATTTTAGTCTGGTCCCACAAACGCCTCTGTTGGAACTCGCCAACAAAGGAAGGAGGTGGGCATCACCGCGTATAAGAAGCCCGGCCCGCCCACGCCCAGCAAGCAAGCTGGCAGATTGTCCGCGACGGTATGTTATTTACAAAAATTTTTATATATTTTTTCATTCATACATAAAGTTACGCCCATTTCCCATTTAAGGGGTAGGCAGATGCCACACACGTAGCCCACTTTTCGACCCCGCGAGAAAGGAGACGTGTCGGCTGGCGAGTTCATTTTAGGGTATAAAAAGTACTTCTTTGCCTCCAAGATGCAAGCTATCTCTGTGCCAAATTTCGTCAAGATCTGTTGGACCATGAACCTGTTGAAAAGGGACAGAGAACTCTAACTACTCGACTATTTTCGCATTTATAATGTTAGTATCGATTAATATTACTAATATTCCTGTTAACCACTCGCAACTAATTTATCCCTGTCTGACTACCACTTAGTTGCATTGTGGCGACGGAAGTATATCACCCTAGTATCATCCCGTAGGTATCGTGAGCCGACTAAGGGGAATGCTGCGATAATCTAATGGCATCTGATAGTTGGCGGAATAAACATCTCGAAAAAAAGCAAGACGTAAAAAAATAAAGACTTGTGACGGGCAGCAGCGAGGCATCTGGTCGTCGTCGTCGTCGTTTCAGCCTATCAGTAGTCCACTGCTGAACATAGGCCTCCCCCATAGATTGCTACAAAAGTTTGTAGCTCTCATTTTGGGGGTATTTTGCCATAGTTGCCACGCTTGGCAGACGTGTTGGCAACCGCAGTTTATTTATTTAGATGTTCGAGCAAGATGCTGCTGCCCATCTCCTGGTTTTCATTTTCCCTCTGTCGACTTTTACGGCACCCACGGGATGAGATGGGGTGGTAGATTCTCTTAGGCCGCTACCACACGACCATCTGGTACTGCGATCTAAAAATCGGTTGCGAAGCGTGGACATTACTCAGACCAACTAAATAGAAAGACGGAACAAATTATAAACTCGGTTATTTATTTAAATATTTATTTACATTAATAATTTCGTATCTCACTTTGATATAGTTATACGTTCTTTTTATTTTTAAAAATCTGACTTTTTTTATAAAAAATATGGAAAACGGATTTTATCGCGTTTTATTTTTACTATTTATACAATATATTCCGTAAATCTAGTTTTATTAAATGTGTAGTATTCGCGCAAATACAACGTTATTCATAATTGGTATAACATCCCGGCACCTACCCATGCTACTTTGATCTGATAAACACAACGGTGAAGGTTTAATGACAAAATTGAATACTAAAAATGTCCATACCAAACTTTAAAATTATTTGTTTGGTAAAACTTCACGCGACCCTAACTCAGAAAGTCGTTGCCCCGAACCAGACGAATTAAAAATACGTTTTCTTCTCCATTTAATTTATGTTACCCTACTACGGCGTCATACGGATTTACTTCGCGACAGATTTCCTTGCTTCATGTTATCCTAGTACTTGCGAGTTCTTTCGATGGAAGCTCAATGGAAAAACGCCCAATGATTCATTTATGAGTTCATTGCCTCGATCAGCTGTATAACAACAGGGTCACCAACAGATCACCTAGAGTTTTAAGCAAATTCCATAAGTCGACATATCTCCTACAGGCATCACGCTACGGGGCTCATTATATTTTTGGGGCATATACACATCGTCCCTAAGCCCAGCCTGCCGGGATGTAAAGGATATCCAATATTTTAAGTATAAATTTCTTAGCGTAGTTTTTTATCATCAGGCTTCAGCAGTCCACTTGTCATATTTCTTTGGTTATATCTGCATTACGAATCTTATCGACCAGAGATACCTTGACATAGTCCTTAGTTCTGGAAAAGTCATTTTTAATATTGATTTGATTACATTATTAATACAGGATTCAGAGTTACGAGAGTCACTTCGCGTTGAGGCGGAGCCACAAGCTTCGCGCAAGACAGCGACTCCTTCACGACTGCGTTCTTTATTTGGCTCAGCTAGGAACGAGACCGTCGAAGTAAGTTCGTCAAAATCGTCTTTGTAATTATCTGGTGGTAGGATTCCTATGCAGGAATCCGTCCAGGTAGGTACCACCCCAGGGCCAATTATTCTGCCGTTAAGCAGTAGTGTGCAAGCATTACTGTGTTTCGTTTGAAGGGCACTGCGAGCTAGCGTAATCACTGGGCATTTGAAACTTAAGAATGTCTCAGGGTGACGGGCGCAGTGTGGTGTCACACGTAAATATTTTGAGTGCCACAGCATTCGTTGTGGGCAGACGTTGCACTTACCATCAGGTGAACGTTTTTCTCGTTTCGTCACTTTGTACAATAAAAAAAAATATATCACGAAAAGTAAAGAGTAAAGTAACAGCCTATAAATGTCCCACTACTGAGCACAGGCCTCTTATTATTTTTGAGAGGGTTTTGGAGCCGGGAGAGTCCGCGATGCAGCTCCAATGCGGGTGGGTTGGCGGACTCCACGGCATCGATGGTTTGAATTTTAGAATACCAGCCGCGGTTAGCGGGTCTACTTGTAATGTGAATATCTCAGTGTACATAACACCTCGGAAACTTCCGAAGGCGGGCTATAATGGCTGCGATATAGTTCATACTACTGCGGCTATTACCGTACACTAATTTTTATTGTATACCTTTTATTTTGACGACCGCGTGGCCTAGTGGTCAGAGAACCCTACTTCTGCGCCGCGGTTCCTGGGTTCGAATCTCAGCCGGAGCAATATTTTGTGCAAAAACAAATGTTAGTTTTCGGGTCTAGTTGTGCTGTGCATATGTCTTTAAAACGCGCCCACGATACAGAATAATTTCTAGTGGTGTTTGGTATTCCAGTGGTATATTGTATTAAAAAAAAATATCTCATGAATGTATTTGTGTTGTATTTTATATATGAATTATATTTATTTTTCAGGGAACGCCGCGCAGCAGAAAATTAAGTAATTTCTTCAGAAAAAAGTGACCGTGACAAATAAATGCTTTAACATGTGCCTTGCCTTAAAACCCTGTATTATTAAATTCGATTTATTTATTTTCTAATTGGAGTTTTATTTATCCCAGATATTCTCATATCCTAGACCACCTTCCAGCTGAAGTAGTGTATTGCCTAGTATTGTAGTGGTGGAGGGCATCTGGTGGCGATTCCCGGCGGTGGTATTAGTTTGCTTGTGCACGCTATTGTGGATGGGCGGGCGGTACATTTCAAAAATAGGGTAATACTGCAGTAGAAAGACGGACGCCTTCGCCGACAACGTCTAGTGTAGACAGTGCATAGAGCCACCAGTAAATGATATCTATAAATTTATTTATTTATTTCTGATTAACATCGCCATTAACATTATTATCATGAACAATAATTTATAATAATAAAAGTAAAAATCAATTGGAAATGAAAATTATTCGCTCAATCATTTAATACGCTAAATGTACTAGTAGTCTGATGACGTAGTCACATAGAAAACGAAAACAAGAAGATTAGAGTACCAACATTATGGGGCTGCGCCCCGTAGTGTCTGTGATAAAGCGGAGGTAAGCTTTTCTCTTACTCATCGTGAATAAAAGAAAGAGATAGCAAACATTTAACAGCTGCCAATTTAGCCAGAACAAAATTTTAACAAGTTTAGACGTGATCTCGGAACGTGCACATTAAATATACGAGGAAATGCTATTATAGTAAATAAATAAGTATGTGGAAACGGATCATAACTCAATTCTCTTCAAATAATTATTACATTTTTTAAAATTAATGTACTTCGATAAATAAATGGAAAAATTATATTGAACGCGATCGCGACGGTTTGTTTTATACACACTATGTATAAACCTTTATTATGGATAACTAGCGCAAGGGCCCCCAGAGGGTCCTCGGTTTGGACTGTTCCTCTGTGCGCGTAAGTAGCTGTCCCGAGGGCACCCGAGAGGGCCGAACTACGGCTCGATCAGTTACTTCTATCGGGAAGACGTTTTAAACATCTGTATTTATCACCAATTCCGAATGCGTAGAAGCTAGAGAAGAAACGACACAAGAAACTCCAGCGACGCATCTAATCATAATTGATGCGGCGATCCTACCTTCGGGCTGACCGTTGGTATCTTTGAGTGCCTGTGCAAGGACTGAAACATCGGCGCCGTTGAAGACGGCGGCTAAGAGGCAGACTAACCCTAATTCGCAGCAAGTTTTCAGATTGAAGATCTGTTTGCCTGGTGTGGAGCGCTCAAGAGCGACGACCACCATGTTGTAGGGCAATTTTGTGAGGCCGCTATACATCTAATGTAAGGATATATTAGGGATGTTTGTGATCGTCGTTCGTCTTTGACCTCCTCGACAGGAATTTTTATTGGGAAATTCTTTAGAACCATTCGAAGTTGACGCTCTTCTGCTAGAGTGTTGTGCGATGGGCGTCAGATATTTCAAGCTGGAGCTTTATGCTGTCCGTTGTAGACTGCATTGAAGGGCATGTTATTGGATAAGGCAGACGAAGCTTTCGGCCATTTATCTTTAGCCTGAATAAAAGTAGACGACAGACGTTTGTACAGGTAATTAGCAGGTTATTCGAAGCGGGGGTTTGCTGTGAGGCAGCGGGGACTCGTTGAATTATGCGCGATGCGACAACCCGTAGATCCCATACTGCTGAGGCCAGTATGGGTAGCCTCGTCCCACACATCCCGCATTTTATCAAATTAAATTTATTAATATTTGAGCAAAATAATGTCTGATACTATTAACTATTTAAAACTCTTTATTCTATGGATGCGCTGAGATACGTAAAGACTATACTAAGTGAATTGAAATGCTTAACATAGAAAAATGATCGTATGCCTTCTCTCTCAAGACTGTGTATAAATAGACATATTTGCATGTAGTTTCTCTTTTGATGTAAATGATATTAATAACCAGTACGATCGTCATGTCGTAGTGAAAGAGTTTGTTATAGCGAGAATATAAAGACTAAGGCAAAAGCGTCTTTACATATTGACTGACGTTTTATAAATGTTTTGCTTTTAGACATGTTGTTTACGAACAAACATTTTATTTTAAACTTAACTACTTTTTTTTTCTCTAACTTTTCAATAAGTAGCTAGTAGTAAAGTTTCAAAAAGTAGCCCACCTTAAGTTTATATTTTATTTATACATTCATTATAACATATAGAACTTTGTGTCGTGCTCGAAGAAATAATTTTTTTCTTGAATGAATTGAACCTTTCCCAACTTGCGAGGATTTACCTTAATCGCCTCGGTTTGCAAGCGAATTGCTGCAGGTCACTAGTCTGGTATTTTAGGCTAGACATATTTTGGTGGTGCCGTTTAAAGAGGATCTCCATCTCGTCTCATCCGTGGGTATTGTAAAAGTTTGACAGAGGGAAAAATAAAAACCAGGAGATGGGCAGTAGCATCTTTCTGGAACATCTTACTAAATAAACTGCGGATGCCAACCAGCCTGCCAAGCGTGCCAACTATCGCTAAATTCCACAAAATTAGAGCTACAAACATGACAATCTATGAGGGACATAGGCCATGTTCAGCAGTGGACTAGTGACGAGTCTCGAAGTGATTCATTATGTTGATATTAGAAATGTTGAATGTTGAATGATGTTTTTTTCGCTATCAGGTCGAGGTATAGTGTACCTCTTTTATTAAACCTAAATAATACTAGTAATATTAACTTTACTAATATTTTTTTACTCTGACCAAGTTAATTTCGTTTAGCAGGCTATTACGACACCTACGAGAAAATCACATCACATTTTAGACCCCTTTATTTCTTCCAATATGAATAGAAAGAACACTGAAAATGGTTTTCTTTCTTTCTCAGTGCGCCTTTTCATTTTTAGGCCGCGAAAGAACTAGAATACTTTTTCAAACAGTAGGTATTATTTATAGTTGGTTACTAGTCAATGCTTTTACACCTGACAAGATGGCATCATCATTATCATCGAGTTCTAAATATAATAAATAAAAACCACATTTGAATCTCATTTTTATTTTATAGTATTACACCACAAAAATCACTTTAGCACCAAACATTACTTACAAAATGTACAAAATTGTGCTTTTTTACCGTTCACACCAACTAACAACAGAAACTAAACAATCGTCTACAATTGATTTAACAAGACAAATCAACGCTCAACAGTGCATTTGCTTAAGGCTAATTTAACACAGAGGCATAGATATTTATACTTTTTTATTAAAAACGGAAAATTACCTATTCTAATACCGCCTGTGTATATTTGGTTTTATATAGATGATTGATCGAAGTATAGTCTGTACTTTTTACGAGACAATCGGCGGCAGCACATCATTTTCTAAGCACACAACAACAAATATGAAGGACTACTCACACGTAGCAACATTTGACCTCTGTACTATATAAAACGTAAATTCGTAGACGAATTTCACACAGAGCACTTTGTACAAGTGAATTTGCCCTAAATATGATTACGTAATAAATAATTTCATAAGTTATAGTATTTAACATGTTACTATATTTACAAAATAAAGTTATGTGAATATAGTGATTATTAAAACAGATCTAATTGTGAAAAAGCTTAATAAATTAATTGTGATAAGATTAAAATATAAATATGAAAAAAGAAAATCTCACAAAATTTGAAGGTTGTAAAGTTGTTAAAAGAAATTATTGATTATCCTAGATAGTTATAATTCATAAATAACTTATAATTAGGAATTATAATTTAAGCTTATCTAAAAATTTCATAGTGAGTCGCTTAACAAAGTGCGTGAATAACTTAACCTATATGAAATTATTTCATCCATTATAATATCAGGTAAACAAATTGTTACATAGCAAAGCTAATATAAAGATTGTCATTTAGAATTAATATTTCCTTACATGATGTATCCTAACAAATGTTTTACAAACATACAGTAAACAATATCACTTGTCATAGACATTTGCATTAATCATATTTTATTAAATTGATAATCAAATGTTGTTTAAGTTGAAAATAAAACAAATTATATTAAAAATATTAAATTCCTATCGGCCATGACTGATCATATCTTACTTGAAGAAATCGATTTAGTTTTTAGGGTTTTGATTACACACGCAGGGTATAAGAAATAATCGATTTTGTCAAATCAATGGGTCTACTGAATGAAACTGTACTGGTGGATTCCTTTGCAGGAATCCGCATAGGTAGATACCACCACAGTGACAGTTATTCTGCCGTCTAGCAGTAGCGTGCAAAATCCACTGCGTTTCCGTTAGAAGCTAGTGTAATTATAGGGCATATGATAATTAAAAATCGGTGTCTCGGTCATGGTGACGAGCGCAGTGCAATGTTACATAGAATCATCGGCCTATATAAGGTAAAAGTATTATTGCGTAAATTCGGCTTCGGCTTCATCGGCCATCGCTTTTCAGAGACATTGACATTGACATAGATTTCGGGATTCGTTTTTTTGGCGTTTGGACCTCATTCGTTGGTTAATTAGTTACACAATAGACGTCCCCCGGGAAAATAACCGATACGCCAAACACATAACGTGCTTCTTCGTGACATCGCTACTATTTCGGGCAGTCGTGGTCCGTGACCTTGCTCGTCTCGTCACTTCCATAAAAAAGTATAAAGGAAATGAATTGTTGATATAATAACTAGAAGTGATTGATAATAATTAACATATATAAAAAAAATCAAATAAGTTTTGGGTCTGTTTTGTGTACGTGCATTTATGTCTGTAATATCCAATCACGATACAGGAGAAATCGTAGTGTGGGACGTTTTATAAAAAAAGTTATGCTTGCAAAGTAAAATCAAAATCGTCTTATAAAACTCGCATCGTAAATCTAATTGAAATTTTAAAAACATCTTAATAAATTTTCCTTTATATAATAATAATTATGTATACATATGCCTTATATAGGTATTATATATAGCGTTTTACTTAACATATGGTATATTTAATTTAGCACGCATGCACTATGGGTAGGGTTGCCATACTTGGAATTGATACGGTAATAGTTTAATGCTCATTAAAAAATCAACAAAGTGAAAGCAATCACTGATTGATATTACTTTGTTTGTTTGTTTGTATAAGGTTAGATAGTAAAATATCACGGAACACATGAACTACGGTAATAGTCCCGTATGAACAGGTAATATGGCAACCCTAACTATGAGTGGTTTTAGTTTTAGCTAGGAATTATCTTTAATCTGTACAGACATTAATTCAACTAAGTATCTTCAGATGTGTAGGTTTTTAATTATGTACAACGTGATTGCCTCATTTTCAGGTAAGTGGGGGAGCAGTAAGTAGAGATTCATAACCATTTTGAGCGGAACAGTAGTGGTGAAACGCTTCGACAGAGTCATATCTCTTTAATATTTACAATCACAGTTTAATATGATAATTTGGGTGCAACGTTGCGATGTCAGTAAGATCGATAAAATGAGCTCTATTCTCGTCCGATTTCTACCATAACAGGTTTTCAGGCTGTGAAGGATTGTTGGGGACGTTAAATTGCTGAGAAAAATATATAAGAAGAGTTCAAAGTGAATAAAACGAGTATTGACTATCAAGATGCACGCTGCAGGTGATTTTGTTAGACTGAATGTATAGAAAAAAAAGGGTTTAACCACAGAGGCACGCAGTAGTGCATATGAATTACATAAAAAAACAGTTTGTAAATTGATATTTAAGGAAAATTTCATCGATATGGATCAAACTTTTCAGTGGAGTCACATTTCCGTCCCTACAATATAATAAATAAAAAATGTAGCAAATATGATATTACAGCCTTATCAATGATTGAAGAAGCTTATTGGCAGCGGTCGTGCGCTAGAAGCTCGCGAGGTCACGTTGTATTATCGACAAACACAAGTATGATTGGGGCTTTTATCCAAATTCTAGCCGCATCGCTCGCTAGAGGCAGGCGTGCGGGTTGTTGCACCAGCGCGGCCGCATTATTGTTCGGGTGCGGCGGAGGGGGCGACGGGGGCGGAAGACCGCTAGAGGCAGGCGTGCGGGTTGTGCACCAGCGCGGCTACATTATTCTTCGGGTGCGCTGGAGGGGGCGAAGGGGGCGGACAACCGCTAGAGGCAAGCGTGCGGGTTATGCGTGCACCAGCGCGGCCACAGCGGCGCCGCGCGCACGCCGCGCGCCAACAGCCGCGCGCGTTGCGTGTCGAGGCGCAGGTACACGTCGGCCGCCGCGCCCTCCGCGCGGTCCGACCACAGCCGCTCGGCCAGCGCCGCCGCGCGCGGCCACACGCGTGCGTCCAGCCCGCCCGCCGCCAGCTGCTCGCTCCACTGGCACGCCTCGCCGCCCTCCACTCGCCACGCCTCCCCGCCCGCCGTCATACCCCCCGCCGACTCCTCCACCCACGGCCTGTGCTCGTAGATCTGCTGCCACGACCGGTACGGCCCGCAGTGCCCGTCCGAGCTGTCGCGCCACGATCCGAAGCCGCAGTCCAGATACCAAGCGTCGACGTGCGATATCACCGAACGGAAACCGGAGTCGAGCACGGCCCGGGATTCCGGCCACCGTGACGCGCCCCACACCTGGATTCCGAACTTTTTGGTGTCGAGTCTTTCCAGATACGGCGAGCGCGTCAATCGAGAGGACCACAGCAGCGTCATTTCTGGTGCTTTGCCCCCGTTGGCACGCTCCAGGGCGTGCATCGCGCGCTGTGTGAAATCTAACCATAGGTCCATGGGATCCGTGTCGTTGAAGTATTGCGACCAACAGCGCTCGGAGACCTCGTCGCCGCCGAGATGGAAAATGTCATCGACGCCCGTCAACTCAAGGATCTCAGCGTAGATACGTTCGAGCAACTCGTACACGTGTGGATTGCGCGGGTTCAGTTGTCCGCAAGGCGGTTCACCACAGTAAGCACTCCAGGGCTCCACTTCTACACAGTGAGCGAGATGGCCGAGTCCTGCTTGAGGTCCCCAAGACCAAGCACGGCCGACGTGAGCCGGCGCGTCGACTTCTATCAATACTCGAATACCACGCAATCTTGCCCGTCGTACTATCGCTCTAACTTCTTCAGTTGTGTATACAGCGCCGGGACCGTACGCCCCATGCTGTGCCAGCTGGGGCGCACTGTTCAATCTCAAAGGAAACGATTGTGAATCGCTAATATGCCAGTGGAACGTGTTAAGTTTACATGCGGCCATAGCGTCGATAGTCCGGACAATCTCTCCGATAGGGAAATAATTTCGTGCGGTATCCAGTAACAGTCCTCGGTAGCGAAATCGAGGGGCGTCTTCTACAGTTGCCGCTTCGAGTGCGAGCAGTGAGCCGGCGTAAGGATCTAGCCAGATTAACTGAGACAGGGTTTCAAAACCGTGCCGTGCGCCACAGAATGAATGTGCTGTGACGTCGGCGATGAGCGCGTTGCCGTCCGGTCGAAGCGTCAGTTTGTAGCTTTCATCGGTATCGGTTCGCAATCGTACGTCGCTACTGCCATTAACGGAAACGCGCACCAGTACTTCGTGAGCAGGTCCGATATCGCTTCGTTTGTCGCTGACCGTGTTCTTTTCTAGAGCACGTAAATCTTCTCGAAATAAACTGAAGGCGTCTTCGAGATGATCGGATAGGTGACGTGACGGTGAAGTAACAACTTGTAGAGTGAAAGAGGAGGACCGCACTGGTACAGCGGCGGTGGCGAGACTGACGGGGCCAGTGGGTTGAGGCCAGAGCTGGGTAGACGCACACAGCATGTTGCAGGTGGGTAAGGATTGTAGTGTAGTCATTTCCGCAGCCGGCAGGCGTTCGCAGCGTTCGTTGCGACATACCCACGTCCATTCTGGCTCGACACCTCTGAAATTTTTTTATTAATTTGTTAATATATGTTGGGAAGGTTCCCGGTGGTGGCCAAAGTTCTCTTCACAAAATACACTATTGTTATTTTTTCATGCTGACTTTATAAAATTATATATTTACTTTATAACTTTATAATAGGGGAGCTACGAGTTTTCTATATAGCGGGTCGTTTTATACTGACTTCAAACAAAGGAGGTTCGCAATTCGTCGGAAACAATTTCTGGACAAAATTCATGGACCGGATTTCCAAAGCTAAAAATAGAGAGATAAATGGAGGAGGCTTTACATATATTTGTACATTTTAAAATTCCACTTTTGATATTTATTTATATTATTTAAAGTAGCAATACTTTACATATATTATTTTTTAATTCTATTTTATAATAAACAGAACCGATATACTATTTAAAAATTAATTGAAAATCATATAATATGGTACAGTGTGGTGGCGGCTCTAGAGAACCACCCCATCTCATCCCGTGGGTGTCGTAAAAATCGACTAAGGGAAAATAAAAACACGGAGATGGGCAGCAGCATCTTCTTGGAATATCTTGGAAAATTGCTGCCAATTTAATATTAATTAAATAATTAATTAAAGGCTATTATAATATAAATATAATGGTGCCGTATTTGGAAATTTAAAGACCACGTCTTTGTGTTGTTATACACCGTAATTTTTACATCGTTCTGGAAACGAAGAAAATTAGTACAGTTTCAGTTACAGAAACGATTGGTAGTATCAGTTTTTAGATTTTAATATTTACTTTTTTTTGGTAAATTAAAATTAATCACGTGTTTTTAAAAGAACAGACAACTTGCGGTAGCTCCCGTCTATAGGTAATTACGATCACAGTCGATAGGTCAATGTCCTTACGAACGCATAAGCGACGAAGTAAAGGCTATCGGAGAAAAAAAGCGTTGAAGATCGTGAATTTTCTGACATTTTTCGACATGGTTAATCCGCCATCTGGCCGGACGTCCAAGATTTTTCAATATTTCCCTTGGATGACACTTACCATACCTACCAAATGAGACTGGGTGGCAGATTTTCATACGCCGTTTCGTACTTTATAACATTATTACAATAAAGGCCCCATGGGTTTTATTCTGGCACATAAAACTGAAGAAGTTTGCGAACCACTTCAATTAAAAAAATACGTTTAATAAGTACTACGTCAATAATCTACACTGAATAAAAATACTCTATTCGTACCTGGGATAGCCTCTGCCGGACGATACTCATGGCATAACATTATTTACGAAGTTACAAAATAATCTGCGAAATACAGTCCATTTTGCACGACACACACGTACACGGCTTATTAAACTGGCTTCTGGATTTTTTTCAGTTTACATTACGTTCAACTTTACGTTAAACACATTCACGATCATAATGCGTAACACCTTACGAATTTATTGTTCATGAGAATAAACCTACAGTCAAATGTTTCTTGTTAGCAACATCGTATACCTGTACAATTGTTAGATATTGTGACGTTAGATAGAATACACTTTACGACTTATTTTCTTCGCGATAATTCAACAACAGAAGCGCGACCAAATGACCTTAGACTATAGGTGACGACCGACCACATAGACCAACCAACTAAAGCACTGTCACTCTCGCCAACACATGAATTTTTTTACCCTAAAGACATTAAAAACTCCCTAAACTAAACATTTGAAAAACATAATCTAAGTGTATGTCGGCAGTGTACTAAATAGTAGACAAACGTCTGTCTACTATTTAGTTTTTGTATGTCAGTTTTTATATTAAACAAAAAAGTTGTCGATAGAGCATAACAGTAAAAGTAATATCAAAATATTCATCAATGGTTATTATTACAATAGAATTACTTAGTATTGAATAATAAATAATTCCATTAGTATAAATCCTAGAAAACAATAATTAAAAAAAATGTAATAAGAATAATAATCATATCACTGATTGTCATTAAAAATTAAATGTACATTGTGTGTGTGTGTTAATAATATTTCTTCCATTACAATAGAATCCTTCTCAGCCTCGCTGTATTTTTTTAAATCATACATTTTATAAACATTTCACATTACATTTATAAAACCATATTTTCTTCCCCATCTGGAAGGAAAACCCCTAAGTTGGCAACACTGAGCACTGCGACGTATAGCGCTGTTGTATATCCCCTCCCGGCCGCCAAGTCGAAACGTCGAAATTTCGAAACGTCACAGCCCTAGGGCTGTGTCGTTTCGAAATTTAATTAAACATGACACAACATTAAACGAAAACGGTTTTGTGCATCTACGTTAGCTCGAGCGAAAAAGATTTTTTTAGGACGAGCTAACGTAAGCGTAGATGCAGTGCAATAATTGCAACTGCACATTGGGTGGCTCGCTTTACCTAAATATTTCACGAACATTATCGTATCCGCGTTTTTCAATTATCGTAACGGAAATATGAGTCGAAAGTAAATGTATTCCAACGTAAGGAGAAACTAGCAATTGTATTTGATAATTCGGGCCATGCGGTTGTACGTTTATTCTTATGAATATAAAAGTAGTCAGAAGTTAAGCAATATGATAATCGACGTTTTAAAAATTTAAAAAAATGTCATCATCATCATCATATCAGCCTATCACTAGTCCACTGCTGAACATAGCCCTCCCCCTCAGATTGCCACAAGTTTGTAGCTCTCATTTTGGAAGGATTTTGCCATAGTTGCCACGCTTGGTAGGTGGGTTGGCAATCGCAGTTTATTTATTCAGATGATTCGAAAAAAATATATGGGACGTTAAAGAGATCAAAATAAACTATGAATTTTTTATGTTCGGTCACAG
Organism: Luehdorfia chinensis; assembly: GCA_019845155.1. Lineage (NCBI taxonomy): Eukaryota > Metazoa > Arthropoda > Insecta > Lepidoptera > Papilionidae > Luehdorfia > Luehdorfia chinensis. The sequence continues at coordinate 4,208,214 of JAHVAK010000012.1, read as the reverse complement.
CTTTTACTTTAATATACCCGATCCAATGAATCTTTTGGCAATATTAAAAATAAATTCATATTAATAAAAACAGCAGTGATAAAAATTATTATAATAATTAAAAATCTTTTTTGAAACAGCCCTGTTTAAAACATTTTCGTTTCACGCGTTGTCCACGATGCTATTGGAGGCGAAGTCACTCCCCGCCACCTTTAACGTAAAACAGCAAAATGCAAAAAATAGGTAAATAAGTGACTTAGTCACGTGTGAGCTCTGAACTTTATAATGTAACTGTGCTTATGTTAATTATTTCTTTTTATTAATCGTATTTGTTCTTCGATGCACTTTTATTTGTGATAATACTTAAATAAAAATAAAAATACTTGTGTATACGGAAGAAGCGCGGAATTTAGTCAAATAAACGGCATATTGTGGATGCTAAAAGTGATAAAAGGTGATGTGATACTGTGAGTGTGAATAAATCATTTGAAAAAAACCTTGCGAAACGTGCTCGTTTATGTTTACAACCAAACAGAAAACAGTTTGCAGTTATTACAATTCAGGTATGCACTTAACTAAATATTTATTTTGTTAATTTCAATTCCAATCAGTTGTAAATAGTGTAAATGGTTTATTACAATTTTTAATTACGCATAAAATAATTAACCGATATTATTACTAAAATTCTACCTAACGTTTTTACCAAAAAACACTTTCGATAGCTAGAATAATTTTATTTGATAAAAATAAAATAATGAAATAATATTTTATTATTAAAAATTATCTGAATATTTGTTTTATTTTTGGAGTTTACTCCATAGGAATCGATTTCATTTAAAGTGAAATGAATACGCTTATAACGAAAAATTAATTAACGTAAGCGCCATCTTAGCAAACTATTTCAAAACTTTTCGTAACATAATAATATACGTATCTGACAAGATTCAAAGTAGAATGAATATACATGTAGAGGAGCCAATATTTTTTGTATGCGCATTGAGCTCACTGTAAACTTAAACAGAAGTATGTTGTATAGACCTAACTAGTGGCATAAATAGTTATATTTAGTCCAACCAGAATGTTGCAATATACTGCAACAGTGCCATCTACAAGCGGCTCCGTGAACAGTCAAATAACTATAATATTTATAAATATTGTAAATTTGCAATTTTATAACTTAATAATTTGTTAAAATATTGTTCTTTTGTTAATGATATCATGAATGTTTTATTATTTATAAACAAAGGAATATCTGTTTTACTTTTCATGGATAATTAAACTAAAATAACGTTTTAATAATTCGCCATTTTATTTTATTTAGTGCAGTTTTGAAAGAAAGTTTTCTGATTATTTAGAACGAGTAAATGCGTAAATGACATTATTGGTACAGACAGTGAAAACTTTATTGTAAAAATAATAATTTAATTTGTATTACGATCAATTAATAGGACTAATTGCTCTCAACACACTCTTAAACACTCGCGGGGCTTGTCGTCAGACTAGGCCGGTATAAACCGGTTTGTTTCTTCTCATGTAAAATCGCAATTTAAAATTATTAACAAAGAATAGTTGAAATGTTCTTCTTTAATTTAGAAACCATTTTCAATATTGAAGATAGACGAGCGTATACACTACTGATCTTGCTAAAAGCAATTTTTTTATTATGACTTCTCTGTTTTAAGATACGATTCTTTTTGAAATAAAAACAGATCTAATTTTTTTAAAAATTAAAATTTATAGTTTATCTTCGCTTTCAGAACAATAAAGAAAGCACGGGATTTATTTTCGCGTGGCCTAGTGGTTAGCGTACCTGACTTCTACGCCGCGGGTCCTGGGTTCGAATCCCAGCGGGTGGCAACATTTGTGCAAAACACAAATTGTTAGTTTTCGGGAATGGTTGTATTGTGTACAAATTTCGAAAGTTTGTTAAATGAAATTATTTGTACCAGATAAATATTTATAGTACGTAGATATTTTATTTATTTTTTAATTTAAAAAAAGTGTTTCTCCAAGGTACCTATAGTTTAAATTTTGTTACACCTTTTATAAAAAAAAATTACGGTAGATTTGAAATGCCATAGATCTAATTATTTTTACAAAGTGTTGAATAACGTAGCACAGTAAGTCGCGTATCAAGATTCCAGAGGCACTTTACCATTGATGTTTTACAGACGAGGCCAATACGGATTGTAAAATATGCTTACCTTTTTTGAGAATACATAATATTATTCTTAAAATTTGATTTAACTTTTTTATTTCACATTGATTATTTAACATTTTCGTATGTTTCTTGCCCGCTGGTCTCGTGACGTTCGGATTTGTTACATAGTTCTTTCTTTTTCTCTTTCTGTCTAAGTACCTATTTTGCGTACTTTTCGCGTCATATTAAACGTCTCGCCGAACTCGTTTCTCACATTCAAAACGTCGCACTGAATTTGACCTTGGATGTTCAGCGTGTTGTCGCTCTTGTGTTACGGAATTTTCGTAAAGAAAATAAGTCTGTAGTAAGTGTATTAAAGTAGGAGAACTAATGTTACAAATTTAGGCTGTTACATGTAACATGAAAGTAAAAACTTACACAAAATGTAAAAGATAATGTAATAAACACTTTTGTGTATCGAGTAAGGTTGACATAATTGAAGCAATTGCTCCGATACAGGGTAGTGTAAATTATTTGCCAAATAACCTTGTGAAAAACGAAACTCTGTTAGGTTTTCCAAACAGTTCCATTTTTTTGGGCGGGTTCGATTCCCGCACGAGACAAATATTTGTATTGCTTACAGATAATTGTACTGGGTATGGGTGTTTGTGCCTGATATAAGAGAAATCCTAGAGTATATCATTGTTTTTTTTTAAAAAAAAAACAGAATACTAAAAAGTGCACTTGACACTGTCAGTTTATCCTACTCGTATGTTCTTTTGTCACGAAAGTAGCTATCTCAGAAAACACAAAATAAAGTATTTCCGACGATCCTGAATTTGTGTAAGAAAGAAGAGAAAATTGGAGTAAATACTCAGTTACGTGATGACTGCGTAGTCTAGTGGAACACGTTCTACTGCGAATACTATGACGCGGACCCTGGGTTTAAATCCCAGCCGGAGCCAACGTTTTTGTAAAGACATAAATTTTTAATTTTCGGTTCTGGAAATTTTCTGTAAACGCACTCACGACTTCGAAATATTCCTAGTCTGACGCATCTTTTAATAATCAAACAAATCTAAATGTATTTAATTATTAAAAACTTACCAATTTAGTTCTCAATAAATATTTATGATAAAACGTACGCAGAAAGGTATATCGTGTCCGACCCGAGCGTTGTGTTAGTGTAGGTATCAGCTGATTCGCACGGGCTATTGAACTCGGCCGGTGCGTGTGCGGTCCCACTAGAACACTGCGACAGTACTAAGCTTATATTCGAAAAACTGTAGGTCAACTTTTATTTTTTATCCATGTAATTAAACACAGATATATTCATTTTCAGTAAGATTAAACTTCAGTAATCGATTCTACTATTGATTCTGTCTCGGTATTTTCTTCTTCCAGAACGGCTTAAAAATTACGGTGTATATTTGATTAAATCAATACAAAGTTGAGTCTTCAACAACTGTACATACGTGTAGAGGCTGTGCAGCGGCCTGTTGGACCGGTCGTCGCTCTGCTGTCGCCAGTAGAGCAGCGCTGCGGCCGTGCAGGCGGCGGCGGCGAGCAGCAGCAGCGCGCGGCGCAGCCGGGCCACGCGCGCGAAGTATGCCGCCGACCCGCGCCCCACCGCCTCGCCACACCACTTCATCTCACCAGCTTGAGACGCCTTCCTGAGACAAGGAGTACAGTAATTACAGATATCTTTAACTAAACAAGGGCTAATGAATACGCAGCCCATCTGGTAGGTGGGGACTGTTGTCTATAGATACCTACATCCATCCTACGTCCATACCGACGGATAATTGTTTTCTTTTTCACGGAAGAAACTGAAGACAAGAGTAAATCGTTCACCTGGTAAGTCAATGCATGGTCTGCACAGTGTCCAGTGCCCTGTGTCACCCAGAACATTTCTGTGAGGCACACTGCGCTCGTCACCCTGAGACATCAGTTCTTAAGTCTCATATGCCCTGTAATTACACTGAATAACAGTGACATTCAGACCGAAAAACAGTTTTACAGACGACTTCCTGATGGCAGATTAACTGGTACTGCGGTATCACTAAAATTTTAATACTTTTATTTCAAATCATCTGATACATTCTACTAGACTGCTGTTAGCTTTTAATGAAGTCGGGTGAGTGTATTAGAGAAAATTATGCGTGCGAAAAATCTGCCACTCCGTCTTTTACCGGCTTAGCTGGTAGCCAGTAGCTGCCAGTCTTACCTGCTGGGTACATCAGTGTTTGGCACGGAATCCAAACTACTCGTGGATGGGGATCCCTCGAGACTGCATGAAGTCTCTTAAGCGGGCGAGAATTAGGCGTTCGTATATCTTGCCTAAAGCCTTGAGGAGGCTTATAGGCCGATAGGCGGTGGGATCGGACGGGCCACTCCGTCTCATTGTTACAAAAAGCAAGTCCGTCTCATTGTTACTATCAGATTTTAAAGTAAAAATACAGAGTTTCCAATCTGATTAATAACTAGTAGTTCCACAGCACGAAAAATGTTAACGTTTAAATCTATTTTCATACGTAAAATATTTTTTATTTCTCTAATACAGATGATACTTTTAGTGTATTCTATTTCTAATACAGGATCCTCTATTCTATTTCTAATATGTTAGAAGAGAAGACGCTCCAGACGGAAAAGTTTATAGGGCAATTCAGGTATTAAAATAGAAAGATTTAAAAGTTGTACTTTAAAGACAGTCTATAATCTATATAAATAAAAATCTATTGCCGCATGTATGAATGACTATCACTTAAGAACGGCTTGACCGATTTGGCCTTGTTTGTTGTGTTCGTAATTGTCGGGACAAGGTTGGTATGAAAGAAAATTTTTGGAAATCCACCGGTAAAGTTGGAAATTTGGATGGTATTTTTGTATTAAAATCTCAATAGTAACCTTCAGTTTGTCAGTTCTGCTATCATATGTTTTCAGTACTCAATATTTTTTTTTGCTAAGCGCAGTTATCAGTTTCTTCATTAGTAAATAGCACCCGGGCGAAGACGGGGCAGGTCGCTAGTGAGTTTAAATAATTCACAAAAACAAAAGATGAAATGGAAACAATTGTCTTTCATTGACATTATAACTCAATGTTCCTTTCTTGTTTCTTTTTTCATATTTATAATTTTTATTTTTATTTCCTTATAATAAATTACGAACCAATTCCCCGCTCAAAATGAAAGGAGGCCTGTGCTCAGTAGTAGGACATTTATAGGCTATTACTTATTTTTTACCTTTAATTTTTTGTAATTATATAATGGCTATTGTTCAGTTCATTATATATTGGCCCTTCATGTTTATTTTTTAGTAAATAATAGTTCTTACATGCGTCAACTATGGAACATTTCCTGTTTTAATGTTGACTAGTTGATGCTCGGGACTTCATTCGCGTGGATATATAGGCCTCTAAAAATCCCGTGAAAACTTTGGTTTTTCCGGGATAAAATTATAGTATCCTATATGCGTCTTCAGGATGCAAGCTATCTCTGTGCCAAATTTCGTCAAAATTGGTTCAGCGGTTGAGCTGTCAAAATGTAACAAACGGACAGGAGAACAGAGAGTTACTTTCGCATTTGTAATATTAGTATTGATATGGATATAATAAAAACTTTTTAGTCCCCATTGTGCTAAGTGACAGTTTTTTTAAGAAAGTTTATCGACTCCAATTGTCCAATTGTTAAATCAACTCATGCAATCTAACGTTTGCAATTAACTATAGCTATAATATGTACAAACACAGTCCGCTTGTATTGAAAATCAAGACCCTTGTAATTTAAAAACAGTACTGATTAAAATCTCATACAGTTCAGACGTCTTTTATATAGAGAAATCTAATCGGTAAAAAGTCAACCTTAATTCTGTTAATCATATGGTCATATTTCGAGCCGGATACAGTCTGTCGACGGAGCCAGTGAGAGCGCGTAATGAACACTTGCATGTCGCATTCTTGAGTACATTTAGTAACCTATTTAACAAATATTTTAACAGTTTTATGAACTTTAAAACAATTGTACTTATTAAGAGAGATTACAGCTGAAACAGTGTTGTTTTAGTAAAATACCTGAGTGACCGGTTTTTAAGCGATAGAAATAAACTAAAACATTTTAAGAACTGTATATACAATATAAGTCAAATTTGAAGGAAGCTCTTCAGCCCTTTTTAGATTTCTCAAATATCTAATCCTCCGCATATCTTCAACGCCCATAGGCGATATGCAGAAGTCAATAAATAACGAAATAAAATTACGTATGATACCGATACGTAGATACGTTCAGCGGCAAATATGAGGATTGGCAAACATTTTATGACTTGTTTTGTTATCTTATTCCAAAAATAAGTACTTATCACCGGTACAAAAGTTACATTCTCTAAAAAACAATTTATCAGGAGAAGCAGACGTAATGTCGCGCAATTTTTCTGTTACGGATGCATACAATCACGAGGCGTGGAATCAATTAATGAAACGTTACAATAACAAGAGGTTTAATAGTAACGCTATGTTGAGAATTTTATTTACACAAAAAACAATTCACATCGAGTCAGCGAGTTTAATGAAACAACGGTTTTATGTGGTATCTACTCCACTTCCACATCCACTTCAACCTGTCTAAAAGCTTTGAAAAATATGGATGTGAATTGACAATTGATACTTGGGATATAGTTGTAACGAGTGTCGAAATTGCGGTATAATATATTATAGTAGTATAATATATTATAGTAGTATAATATATTATAGTCTGACCAATGTAAACAGCGCTGCATTCACTACAAACAAGCTTATACACGCCGCATTTTTGGCGATCGTCAATTTTGTCTTTTACATTACAAACCCCTCTTAGAGAATTTGTTTGTCTTGAATGCAACGTGAACATCGTTACGTCTAAGCGTTCTTGCTATTTTCTCGGATAAAGGATTGTGAATGTGGTCTCTCTTACATAGGGCAAAAAAGATGAAGGTTAATTCAAAAAATGGTCATCGATTTTTGTAACAGATGGCATAAAGAATTCCTGTAAGTCTTAATCAAAGATATATATGAAATACTAATAATGCTGAACCAGAAAACGATGACATAGACATTTTAATAGAAGATAATATTCCACCTAGTAAGTGGCTATTAGGTAAAATAATATTAAAACGATATTACTCTTGTTGTATCGATTTAATGTAACAATGGTGTATATACAAGACTTACTTACAAGTAAAATATGTATTATAATAAAACAAATTTAATCTATGTGCATAACTTAAATATATACGTTAATAATGATTTGATTACAAACTTAAGAAAATTGTTATAAATTATACTTACGTCATGATAGCCTTTTATTACATATTATGCTAAAATCATTAAGAATAAAATGCATATTAAACTAACATTAGGTGAAGCAATATTTGTAAGGTTGTATGTATGAAGATTTGTTTTTATAATTGTAAGCATTAAACTACTTTTTTCTTGTACACTATAGTAATTTTAATTATTTTATGATGACTGTTTACCGTACAGTATAGCTATGTAATATTTACCTGGCTATGTTCTTTTTAGTGAAAAGAAACTTTGTATCATAGGTATTTATGTATTGGTATTATTTCATATTTATATTAAAGGATTGCGTCCTTTGGTGGGCGGAATGTCCAATTGTAAAATAACCTCATGTAATCTAACGTTTGAAATTAACTATAGCTATAATGTGTAGTAACAGGGGAACGTTTTGCTCGTCTCGTCACTTCCTCCTATAAAAAATATTGTACGGTGAGAGTCTGTGGTACAATTCGCTTGCCGAGCGTAGTTTACTGCAAATCCTTCTTCGGTTATGTCTATGTCCAGAGGTGGACTACACGATGATGATGTTTTCGTGAAATATTAAAATGTATAACAAAATTTTTTTTTGTGTACGTAGCGTATAAATTATACGTTTTAACTACACACATGTTCGTTGTGTGCAAAATTTTAAAGTAACTGATATGCAATCTCTATTAATCAGGTTGGCTTCGTTTCGTTGTTTATGAAATTGTGTCGGATAATAGGATTATGGAGTTATTCCGGCGCGCGTGACCTAGTGGTCACAGTACTAACGCCCAAACTCCAGCTTGAGACATTGTTTATAGAATAGGGGGCAAACGAGCAGGTGGCTCACGTGATGGTAAGTGATCACCGCCGCCTATGAACACCTACAATACCAGAGGAATAGCAGATGCGTTTACATACTTGTGCAAAAACACATATTGTCCATTTTCGTGTCTGGTTGTATTGTGATTGTCCCCGTGTTTCTGACACTGCATCTTAGCCTACCTTCGATCTTATCGCATGACCGCATATCGGGCGCTGGTAGGCTTAGACGAGTAAGTGCATCGGTGCAGATAGTTGACCGCCAAAGTAGAATAGCACCTACCCTTTTATCTACTGAGGTGTCGTAAGAGGTTTTTATTCGTGCAGTATAACACACCATAATATGCAATGTTTTCACTATATTGCTCGTGGGAACAGAGGAGACTGGAGAGTCAGAATTTTTTTTGACTCTTAGAATGGCGGCGATGTGGTCCGTGGGACGTCGCCACCCGTCACGTCGCCTTTCCCGCGGTGGCGAAGAGTGGGCTTCAGGTGTAGCAGAGGCCTTCTCTTTATATGGGAAAAAGGCGTGACTATATGTATTTAAGTTTGCACGTACACTTGTGGTGTTATAATTTCTCCTGCGGAGTTGCATCAGATGCTTGTAGCATCCGATAGTATTAGGAAGTTGTCGCTGTGAACGGCCAGGGCGACATCGTCATGGTTGGACCGAGAAAGATATCAGCGGGGATAGGCTAGACAGAGTAACGCTTTTGTGTTTTTTGTGGTGATGCCTAATTACCGGCAATGATAAGTAAGAGCACTGACAGACTTAAAATCACAAAGCACTTTCACATATAGACAGTATAACTAAAGACAAAAAAGTTCGCATCTTGTCTTGCTTCTCACGGTCTGTCTAAGATTACTGATAAAATTGTGAATTAAAAAAATCAAATGTTTGCTAGTAAAATTCCTTCTTTCATATTTATAAATTGAAAATCGGAATCGATCGGAATGATAGTTAAAAATAAGAAGTAAATTTTACTTTCAAAGTACTTAATGCAAGGCACATCATGCCTTGTACATAAACGTTTAGAATTTAAATTAGGAAAGCGTTAAAAATAATACCGGGGGCTTATAAAAATAGTCTGCAATTTTTTGAAGCGTTAGGAATCTTGCTAATTAGACTGTATCTAAATCAAAAGTTCAAAGGACGACCTTTGTTGTCCGAAGTTTGAAATGTCAATACAAGTTCAACTGTATAGGTTCGCCTCGTAGAATCACAGTATAAAACGAACACTATATTAGTTTCTACAGGTACGAGGTATTTTAAAACAATCTTTCAGCTTGTTCGAAATACAATGTTATTTCTTCAGGCAGGCACCTTTGTCTGAATTCGAGAATAGGTTAAGTGATCAACTAAAAATAAATAAATACGTTTCTTTGATAACGACTAATCAATCATCCAACATTGCTTAACAATAATGTTTTTAAAATTATTAACAAGAACAAACTGATCGCACAGCTTTTGTGCAGTTGGCACAAATGCTGTTTGACAGCCTCATATGTTCAGTAATTACACTAGCTATCAGTGATCTAGCTATCAGACCGAAACACGGTAATGCTTGCACACTATTGCTTCGCCGCAGAATAACTGATACTGCAATAATAGACTAGGTTCCTGGGACCTAGACTAGGCTCCTGCATAGATATCCTACCAAATAGTACTAAATATTAAGGAAGAAAAGAAGCAAAATGAACATTTAAGGCGAACGTCTGGCCTCTATGTTACCACGGTTTGATGACTTTTAATATTTACATAATAATACTTACAACGATATCAAGCTGCAGACTTCGCACAAAACAAAATATATTAATGAGATATTTACACAAACCTTCGTAACGTATTTACGTACTGAGAGATAATTTACTACTATCTGTTTCTTTATTGCCGTTCGTTACTATCATGTGATTAAAAATATAATCATTTATGATGAAATTAAATGCGATAACCGCGGTTTTCGAAACATTTCTGAAAAAACGTTGTACCCGTTTTTAAGAATATTGCGCGCACGGAGGAGTGTGAGATTTGACATAGTTAAGTTTGTAAAGAGAAGAAGTGAGAAAACGACAATCGCATAAGATAAAACATTAATTGTTTACGTTCATATTAACAATGTCAAGCACATAATAGTCAGTAGTTGAACAGTGGCACAGATTAAAAATTATCTAATTGAATTAATAAAAAACTGAATAAAAAATATGAATTACTTTCGAACTTCGACCAAAGCGACCACGAGCATTATTAAATACGAACTATTGAATACGTGTTCGTAGTATGTCATTTTTATTAATAAATATAAGAATTATTTCATAATGCAGATAATACATAAATGATTTTGCCGCCGCTGTGGTCGTCTGTGATTTTAGATCTTTGTAGAAACGCGTTAAACGTACTGTAATGTCAGTCCTAAGCAAATGGAGAACGGTTTGAATGCCATGTACACATTGTATCTGGTAGATTAAAAAAATCATCAACTACGCAACTTAACTCCATGCCAATGCAAAAATACTGAAGCGTAGTGCTGGCCACTCAGAACATTTTTGTGTGGCACCGCACTGTCCTCGTCAGCCTGAGACATCAAGACAAGTCATTACACTAGCGATTAGTGCCCCTCAAACCGAAACACAGTAAAAACAGTTTGTACACCACCGATTGACGGAATAACTGGCTACTGCGGTGGTACCTACCCAGACAGATCTACATAGACATTAATCTAGAATAATAAATATAAATAAATAAGTAATAAAATAACCACATTAATTATAAAGGATGCATCTTTATCTAACACACAACGTCCATTAATCTCATCTTGTCAAATCCAGTGTAACATAGTTCCAGATTACGTGCTACATGTAACATACTATACTACTGTGCTGTACTTACATGTTGCTGCATGTTAAACCTTGTACCGTTTTGTTGTATTATAATTTTTATCATATTTTTAAAATGTCTGCGTGCCTGACTAACCTTTTTTTTCGCTCACTTCAACAGTCAATGTCAAAAAAAGGTGAAAACTAATTTCGATTGCAAAAATATTTAAATCAATTTTATACAGATGACACCATGTGATTGTTCTCCGCAGAAGCCGCTGTCAATCAATGTACATCATCAACCAAATATACCGTGTAAGTAATGTGTAATTTATGTTGATTCGAACCTTCATTGTGTGATCCAAATGTTAGAAGTGTAAAAGACGCTCGTGTCTGACACAAAATCAGCTTTATTCAGTAAAAAGTTAATATCTATTTTCCGACTATCAAGGATCTTATAATTTCCGGTATTTTTTGCCTTCATTAAATAGTGATGCTTGTTTTCGAAGTCAACTCGCGTGGCGTGTCTCCTTTAGCGTTTCTGTGGTGGCATCTCAGCTGATATGAGGCTTTTCCTTCTTGTCTCATATGTTCATCATTCGTTTTCGTTTCATCAGGTTTGGTTTGACTGAACAAATAGTAAAATACATTTAATGTTTTTGAATTAAAAAAACCCTAAATACTTCTTTCAATATCAATACTTCCTTCAATATAATAGATACATATCGAATGTAAACTGCAGTGTGTGCGAGAACCTTATTTCTAGTAGTGATTGATTGTGAAGTTCCTTCGAAAAGAATATCCTTCCATATTTTATTTCTGGGAATGTTAAAGGGCGTTTTTGTAGTATTTCTGTGACATGTGTCACTCCATCCTCAAGTATCCTTTATAATTCATTTTCAGAAACTTGTTTTTCAAACTAGTTTTTTTTATATGTATTACAATGGAAAGAATTTTTTGTAGGTATATAGAATTCATACGTGTATATATATGTAAAATGAATTCAGCAAAGTAAACATATTTTATTCAACGAGTATTTAGACTTCGCATTAGGATTACTTGTTACCCAAAAAATGGTATTGTAGGTCTTCTAAAAACAACTTACGCATCGACTGCCCGTGGAGAAAGCTTGGAAGCATAAGATGTCGTAAAGCTTGCTAGTATTGTATTCTTCATTGGATTATCGACAAATGTGCAGACCTTTTTCCATAAGAGTTACTGCCCGTTACATTTTAATGTCCATGTCAGCCTTCTTCAATATTCAATATCTTTTACTCTTTTCAGAGTGCAATCGTCGATGACATGTGGAGGTATGTTACTAGGACACTTGTTGTTTTACTCAAAGATTACAAATTCGCTTTTATTGACAATATAATTTAGCTAACAGGTCCTTCTAATTATAACTCACGCACCGACTGCCCGTGGAGAAAGCTTGGTAGCATAAGATGTCGTAAAGCTTGCTAGTATTGTATTCATTGCCTTCATTGGAGTATTGAAACTCACACTCAAAATTCGCTTTTATTGACAATATAATTTAGCTAACTAGTCTCAGACACACACATCGGAAACAATCGTTAAAGAACGCCAACCGTAGAGCTTAAGAGTACATTATCGTCAGCGTAGCGTATAATTGAGGCTAATGTCATTTATATGCCCATCATCATCATCATGTCAGCCTATCACTAGTCCACTACTGAACACATGCCTTCCCCATGGATTGCCACGCTTGGCATGCGGACTGGTAACCGCAGTATTTAGATGATCCAGGTTATCATTTTCCCTCTGTCGACTTTTACGACACCCACGACATGAGATGGGTTGGACGATTCTCTTAAGCGGCCTGTACTGAGCTCCCAGAAACATATAGATAACACACACACAAACAACATACAGAAAAGTGTAGACGCGGTTTGTCTTCTAGATCTCACTCCACATTCTATCGTGAAATGTGTCGGAGAATATGTGGTTCCTTTCGACTGTAGCGGTTTGGTTATTGGAACATATCTAAAATACCAAGGACTTAACCAGAGATACATCGTATAGTACCTTTACCATATTTTTGCCATAACTTAATAGAGGACAAAGTTACAAAGGAATCGAAGAAATTACCATACTCCCGAGTGTACCTGTAGCAGATCTGACCTGATCGGATGCTTTTAACTTAAAATGGCTGTGCTCGTGTGGGAAGTAACAGCCTGTAAATAACCTTTTACCGCAATGGCTAACATTTGTGAGACGATTTTCGAGCCAGAAAGAGTTCGTTATGCTGCCTTTGATGCGAGCATCATTGAGTCCGTTAACTTAATGATTCTACGAAGTATGACATTTCATTTCTTAGATGTACAGCAGAATTGAATAATACCTCGTAGTCCTCGTGTAGTAGCGGCTAAAGAGAATCTACCACCCCGTCTCATCCCGGTATCGTAAAAGTCGACAGAGAGAAAATGAAAACCAGGAGATGGGCAGCAGCATCTTGCTGGAACATCTGAATAAATAAACTGCGGTTGCCGACCCACCTGCCAAAGGGTGGCAACTATGGCAAAATCTCTCCTAAATGAGAGCCACAAATTTTTGTGGCAATCCGTGGGGGAGGCCTATGTTCAGCAGTGGACTAGTGATAGGCTGAAACAACAACAGTCCCCGAGGTGCTTCCCTTTACCGCTTAGAACATTAACTAAAAAAAAATTGTTTAATAAAATCGCTAGTTTTTTTAACTGAATCTTTCTTGTAGTAAAAAAAAATCATTAGTAGGTATTAAAAAGTAAAAATTAGGTGTTTTATTTAAAAAAGAAATTCTTACGAAAATACACGGAAATTTATTTAGGAGTGATGAAAATTGAGACTGTTGCTTCTCAAGGTACGCTTATTGGATCGTTGCATTAAAGATGTTTACGAGTTCGTGGAAAAATAGTAAAATCAAATATTTAAGTTTGTCGAAGGGGACAATAGCTGTACCGTATTCTTTACAGTGACTTATGAAAAGAAAATAATGAAAGCTTTAAGTTGTCTCTTTGTAATTGTAAAAATATTGTTCTTGGGCATTAGAAGTATGTTTTCCGAACAGTCGCTTTATTTTAAATTATGTCATCATCATCATCATTTTAGCCTATCACTAGTCCACTGTTGAACAAAGCCCCCCCCCCCATAGATTGCCACACAAAAATTTGAAGCTCTCATTTTGAGGGGGAAGTTTGCCATAGTTGCCTCGCTTGGCAGGCGGGTTTGTAACCGCAGTTTTTTATTCAGATGTTTCAGGAAGATGCAGCTGCCCAGCTCCTGGTTTTTATTATCCCTCTGTCGACTTTTACGACATCCACGGGATGTGATGGCGTGGTAGATTCTCTTAAGCCGACACCACACGGCACGATATGTAGGCCCTTGAAATAATCTTCATAAGTCTCATTTGCCCAGTGATTACGCTAGATCTCAGTGCCCTTCGAACCGAAACACAGTAATTTTTGCTCAGTACTGCTTCACGACAGAATAACTGGCATTATTATACGAACTATGTCATGTTTGACATTTGCAAAAATAACGTTAATGGAAGTGTCGTTGATGACCATTAAATGCATGTGTATGTGAATTTTTTTATTGGATTAAGTGTCGAAACGACAAAATGTTCAACTGCTGGTGCAGTAGCGAGACTACAAAGTCAAAATTTGTAAGAACATCGACAGTAAAATAATAGTTCACTTTGACTGAAAATCTGTTACTGATAGAAACCAAAGTTAAAAGCGCGATTTGGGCTTTTAATAAAAATTTCCAATCGCACACTATCTACACTTCCGTAATTTTTTTTTTATTAAATGTGTAGTATGTAGGTTAATATCAGAAATCATTAACTAGCGTTATCGTTTCTTCTTTGATATCGAAAATTACTATTTGATACGATAACAAGTAACCGCGTTGGTTAATATCTGTTATTGTGTTACTTATCGATTACTTTATTTCTGTGCAGTTAACAAAGTTCAGAAACTTTACATATCTAACAAAACAGACAACAACAGTTTATCCGATGTGCACTTGAAATATTTTACAAGAGTGAACTGATTACAATGCTAAATATATTTTTTTATGATCTCAACACATTTTCTAATATCTCTAAGGATATTTTAACGTCACACTCAAAAATTCATAATCTACGAGTAATACCATATCGTAGAGCACACGAAACGTGTCTCAAGACCTGAATACATTTGATCAATATTGCATCTACACATCGTCGCACACCGGCGAAACTTTCTCGCTCCCAATGCTGCATACTTTATGTTCGCCTGGTAAGTTAAACTACTGCCTTATAAAAATAGCATGATCCATTGTTCGTCGTGTCGTATTGTTTAAAATCTATTTTATAACGGATACGGAGGATTTTCAATTTATTTTCTAATAACCTTTACTTTAAATAGAATCATTTAGCTCTATCTAGCTAAGTAAGATATTAGTTGTCTTGTTATTTATTTATTTTTACTGGTGGTAGGATTCCTATGCAGAATCCGTCTAGGTAGACACCACCCCAGGGCCTTTTATTCTGCCGTGAAGCAGTAATGTGCAAACATTACTGTGTTTCGGTCTGAAGGGCACTGAGAGCTAGTGTAATAACTGGGCATATGACACTCTCTCCGCTTGACAGGCGCAGTGTGGTGCTACACAGAAATTTTCTGGGTGACACAGCATTTGTTATGGGCCGACGTTGCACTTACCACAAGGTGAACGTTTTACTCGTCTCGTCACTATATCCAATAAAAAAAAGGTGTGACTGAAAATAAAATAAAAAAGGTATCCGTAAATCATATATTCACAATGAGTTTTAATATTTCAGGTAATAAACAAATTGGAAAATTTAGTACTTAAATTATTTCTGGACATTCCACACTGAAGCAAAAACTGTACTAAAATACTAGGCAAGCATAATCGACGAAGAGTGCTATTGCTGACGTGGCTTAATGGCTATTTTATATTGCTTTTATTCGGATTGACGTCGGAGGCGGCAGGCTGTGGCTCTCTAGGGAACGACCACCTGCCGCGCGGGCGATATGTTCTAGTCACTTTGAGGGAGGGGGCGCGCTAGCTAACTTCCCTTTTATGTTTGGATACTATTTAATAATGCAGTAATATAGAACTGGAGGCCAATATTTGCAATGTTTTTTTAAAGATATGAAAAAAATAGCTGCTATTTTTATCGTTTGTTTTGGTGTCCAATAATATATAATGGGCCTATATTTATCTTGAAAAGATTAGACATTACGATGATCACATAAATTTTATTTACAAACTAAAGCTTCAGATGATCATTGGAGTAATCAAGTTAACTTAACCCTTAAATGCGTGAATTTTGTTATTGATTTAAAATATTTTGTTTTAATCATATTGGGGTGTATAAAGCACAGAGAAAATTACACACTGAAAATGACAAATTGTATGTTGCATGTTTGCAACAGTAGTGCGCACTTATGTTATGTGTAGGGAATTAATTAGGTGTTAATCAAAAACTGAAAGTGAATGGAAATTTAAAAAAGAAAGTTTGTAAAATCCAAAAGTGCACGTCTCTTGACGCTTATTTAACTCTTAAGAAAAAAAATTCGAATAGAGGTTCAAATATTTCGAGTCGTTTCCGTTTCAGATGAAAACTATAAGCAAAAATTTTTTTCTTAATAACTACAAGTGTTAGACTTTTGATATGAAAAAGGAAACCACTAGATAAAATTCTGGACAGGATAAAAAAGACCCGGTCCAGATACGTAAATTTTTTCAGGAGTTATCATGAGCACATCCCTAAAAAAATCCGGACGTCGACGTCAATTTTTTTTAAACTGTTTCTTTCAAAGTAGCAATGATAGATGATTTTTTTAAGTAACTTTAATTATATTAGCAATAAAGTTAGCATATAACTGCAATATAATTGTGATAGAGGCACTTGAAGACCGCCAAATCGCTTGACCTTGACATGTCGGGTATAAAGCACTGTCTCACGCCGCTTCGCGCCACGTGCAATTATTGCGCGAATTTAAGGGGAATCGTGATTTTCATACTATTTGCTTGCATATACTACACTAACTTGAATCTGCAGCATAATTTACATTATGTGTATTCATATATTATCTAGCCGTGGTAGCTCAGGGCCTGGTGCCAGCCTTTAATTTCATAGTAAGCGAGTAACCTGGATTTGATCGCCGGTGCCAACACCTCTAAAATTGTTCTACAAATTTAAGTGCTGATTTACCACGTGCTTAGCGGTGAAGGAAAACATCGTGAGAAAACCTGCATGTCCGAGGAATAGAAATATTTCGAGAACATGTGAAGTCCGTCAACCCGCATTGGAGCAGCGTGGCGGATTCTTCCTAGCTCCAAAACGCTCTCAGTAATGAGAGGAGGCCTGTGCTCAGCAGTGGGACATTTATAGGCTTAAACTTTACTTTTTTTACTTTTATATATTTATCTAAATTCAATTTGAAATCATATGAATACATAAGGTAAAACAAATGCTGAATTAGCGTACTATGCTTCTTTGAGACTACATGCACAGCTTTTTAATGCAGTATCTACTAACATTTTCTCGATTTGCGTAAAATATGTAAATTATATTAACTGTATAAGTGTAACTTTCAAACTTAGAAATTTAAAGTTAACAACTAAGACTGTTGTAACTTCAGTTAACATATATAAAAAAATCTCCGTAGCGCTTTCTACCGAGTGTAAGTTTTAAGCTCAGTGTTTGAAAGTTGACAAGAAACTTCGGCATAAAAATCATATCATTTTTAAAATGATTTTTAATGTCGTATGGTGGCAGAGTAAAGAAATCTGCTGCCCTGACTGATCTCGTGAGCGTTTTAAGAGGAGGGTTCTAGGATTCATATACAGGAGTCTGTCTAGGTAGGTACCAACCCGGGGCTAGTTTTTCTGCCGTGAAGCAGTAGTGTGCTAACATTAATGTGATTCGGTTTAAAGGGCGAAAGCTAGTGTCGTAATTGAGTATATGAGACTAAGGGACCGATGGGGGTGTCGATGATGAGGGTGTCGGGCGCAGTGTGGTGTCTCACATGGTGGGTAATGGCATAGCAATGAGCACTGAACGTTTTGCTTGTTACGTCACTTTATCTTTTAAAAATAGGGGAAACGCGTTGTAAATACCATGGTTAAAAGCGTTCCACAATAAAAGGGCTATCTAATTTAAAAATAGTGTTTCATGAGTTTAGCGCTGTTCAAACTTACGAGGCACGGCACGAGTCAAGAAATTCTTACTCCCTATTGCGTTCCCACGAGCAGTATAGTGACAGCATTGCATGTTATGGTATTATTCTGCACGAAGGCTGTCCGTACAATACCTTAGTTCTTACGACACATCGGTAGGAAAGAGGTACTATTCTACTCTGCCGGACAACTTTTGACATAATTACAGTTTAATAAAGTAGTAATTCATTTAAACTTACGATAAATTAAAATTGAATTAAACAGACAAATTTATTTTAAAACATTGTATTCAGTAGCAAATGTGAGCTACGCCGCCTATTTCAATTTTCTGATAGTTCATAAGAGATATTCTCCGAGCTGCTCCTCCCTAATAGGGTACCCATGAGAATACAGTTTTTGTTTTGATAAATAGTATAATTTTTCTTAATTGCACACCGATATAGAACTTAAGTTCACTTTTACTTAAAACTATAATCGATAATACCACCAAACACTGGATAGCAAACAAAGCATGTCGGTAAACGTCATAGTGTTTATTTGAAATTTTAATTTTATCAACATTTCACGTAATACACGTGACATAAATTAGATTTTGTTGAGGTTACAATTACATAGCGGCTCATTGTTTTTGTGGTCACCAGTCCGGGATATCAGAACCTTTTTCTAATAACAGAAGATGATCAAGAATTCTGTGTAGTAATTTTTTGTAAAACAGATTCCTGTGACAAAGTAAGACTTGCCACGTTAAAAAGTTACCACCTCAATTTTACATTTTTTTGCAACTGGGCACGATGAGAGTAAAATTTCATGAAATGTTTGTTTTCTTAATTATTTTTAATCGATTAATTAATATTTGTTTCTATACTGAGCACTTATTTTACATTGTACATGTATTTTTTTTATTTTCATTTTAAACAAATCTCCAATAACTATTAGTTTGACTTCTGTCACGTGTACTGACTTGCACCTTGTGTCTTTTTTTAATATCTGTACGGAAGTAACTATCAAGAAAATAAAATATTCACAGTCAATGATGCACTTTCGTCGAATTGCAATACAAAGAGCACCGCGTGCAATTGGAGACAGTCCTAGCATAAAATCAAATATGGCTACCTCAAGCTCGTCGTTCGGCGAGGTACACAAGACGTCACGTCACGTTGCCCGGCGGCCTAACGGCCCATCGGTCCCGCCGCACCACCTCATTCATTATTCACGGCAATCGATCAGGGGCCATCTTCAGACAGTTATTATGTAATACGCGTACTAAGAACTCGCTAGAGTATTACGATCGTTTTAAACGTTTACATTTGTGCGAGTGGATTTTTTAAACAACACAACTATCTTTGACCAACGTGTTGCTCAAGAGTCAGCGAACCAGCTCCCGAGTTTTGGGTTTAAATCCTAGTCGAAGCCATATTTTTATCATTTTATCATGCAAGCGTTACTTCATATACGGGAAAGTGAGGACGAGTGAATTTGTCATTGTTAGCATTAACACTTACGGCACGGACAGTCAGTATGTAAACATTGTTATAATATGGTTACTTATTAAATAATAGCGTAAATATACGAGATATACGATATATTTCATTCATTTCATTTCATTATTACAATGATAAAGCAATATATATATATATATATATATATATATAGGTAATCACACATCAATATAAGCAATAATATTGATGTGTGACAGCCGTGTGGTGGCGGCGTTAGAATCTGCCATCAAATTTCATCCAGTGTCTTTAAAAGTTGACTATTGGAAATTCCACGAAACTATAACGGGCTCCGGTTTGCAGCTCACACACACACTCTCACATACACACACCACACGCAAACACAAGCAGCATTACATGTATCTATACTAATAAATAAAATTAAGTGTCCATTTGTACACAAAATAAAAGTTTTATACTCAACGCTTATGAAAGTATAAACGGTACTTATAAGAAAATAATTTTTAAAATGTTTGTCTGTCTGTTCGTTCCGGCTAATCTCCAAAATGGCTTGACCGATTTTGACGGAACTTTCACTGAAAGACAGCTGAATTTATAGATAACTAAGACTTATATAATTTTTGAAAAATAATTATGATTCCGCGCAAAAAAAATTAAAACCCCAAAATTCGATTCAAATTGGGAAGTATATATGTATATCATCGATCGGGGTCGGCTTTTTTACGCGGTTGAAACCGCGGGGCACGGCTAGTTTTAAATATAAATGGTGATTTTGTACCATATTTAAGAAGCTTATGATGTTGGGGTAGACACGGCCTTCTGCAACACAGTGAAACTAAAGCAGTATTTTGTATTTGTATTAACTAACCATCTCAATTATGCTAGATCTAAGTGATACAGTACGATGACGGGCAGCAGCGTCTAAGGTGTCTAGTGTCTAGGTCCATGTCCAGCAGTGGACTATTAACAGGGTGATGTATAAGAAAAAATTGAATGAGCTAGAGTAACTATGTTAACACTAACATTGTATATAACCTACCCTATTTATTAGAAATCAGTTTATGAATTGTTAACAAGGAAGTATTTTATTCATTAGATCTAATTGCTGTAACTGCTTAACTAGTGTTTAACTCAGAAAATATTATATAAGAGAACACTAAAACTCTGTATAAAATATAAATATTGAGCTTCACGATTATTTTAACAACGTCAAAATACAATAAATAATTTACAACTACGTAGTTTTTTAGTGACAGCAGTTTTGTTATTTAAATTTTTTAAATAATTTGATTTTAGGCAATGCCGTGTGATGGCGGCCTAAGAGAATCTACCACCCCATCTCATCCCGTGGGTGGCGTAAAAGTCGACAGAGGGAAAATGAAAACCAGGAGATGGGCAGCAGCATCTTCCTGAAATATCTGAATAAAAAACCTGCGCTTTCCAACCTGCCTGCCAAGCGTGGCAACTATGGCAAAATCCCTCCAAAATGAGAGCTACAAGTTTCCGAGGCTATCTATCGTGGATGCCTATGTTCAACAGTGGACTTTTAATAGACTGAAACGACGAATTTATGCATTTTGGTAAAGGGTTTTTAGAACAATTTGTCCATTATAATTTCTATGATTTTCAACTATTAATTAATATCTCACGGTTCAGTACAACAGTACTAAAAGTATGGATTTCATACAAAGACCAGTCCATTCTTCTCAAGGTAACAGTCGGAGTGCTAAATGGGTTTCTTACACAATGAGTTACAGACTTTTTAAAAAGGCGGTCTTTCAATTTATTCATTCATAAAACAGTGACATTATTCTGGTTATATTTTTAGTTCTGATACAACCCAAAAATTTGTCAAACCTACTATAGTTGTTTAACAAAGTATTTATCAAATTATAACAAACAATTCCTAAAACAAAATCTTCAAGGATTTTAATAATACACTACAAAATTTTAAAAACCTTTAATAATATTTACGTTCGTAACAGCGACATATATGTTAAGTTAAGTAACAGCATAGATATTTCCCATTACTGAGTACAGGCCTCCTCTCATTTTTGATAGGGATTTGGAACTGGGAAGAGTCCGCCACGCTGCTCGAATGTGGGTAGACGGAGTTCGAATTATTTTAATTCATAGTTAATATAATCAGGTCGTTACTTTGAGGAAATCCATTATAATGAAGGAATAAAGGTTAATTTGCTAATCCGCATGCAAAATATAAAAATGGTGTATATTAACTAGTTTTTTGTAGAGCACCGCCCGCCCTCTCTGAATAGCGTGCGCAATAAGTTTACGAAGATCAACAATTTTAATACATCACCAAATATCATACATAACGGTTGTTGAAATATCCAGAAGTTAGTTATTTTTATTATCATTCAATTGCAAAAATTCTGACACATTCAGGTTCAAAGATGTCCAGGAGGACAATGTGACCACAGTGACAACTTAAGAATTCTGTCGGAACTTCGTGGAAAATATATTAGTGCCACAAGTTTACGCGAAAATAGCGATCAGTTATTCTGCTTTAAAGTAGCAGTGTGCAGACATTACTGCGTTTCCGTTTGAAGGGCACTAAGAGATAGCGTAATCACTGGGCTAATGAGACCTAAGAACTGATGTCTCGGGGTGACGGGCGCAGTGTGAAATGATCTGGGTGAAACAGCATTTGTTCTTGGCAGGCACTTACCATCAGGGGAACCGTAATCCAATAAATAAAAACAAAATGCACCAACTATCCCACGCCCTATGTAGCATTGCGATAAGATAGGCAAGAATTCATTTTTAGAAATACGGAGACAATCACAACACAACTAGACCCGAAAACTAACAATTTGAGTTTTAGGTTAGCACAAATGTTGGCTTCGGCTGGGGCGACCCAAGACCTACGATTCCTGGGCCGCGAGTCTTGTATCTACTTTGTGCTAAGAATATGGTGGTTTTCGGGTCTGGTTGCTATGTCATTGTCTCCGTGGTTGTGATTCCTCATCCTAGCCTACCACTGACCTTATCTCATGAGCGATATGTAGGTTAGTACGAGTCCCTCTGTATTTGCGCGTAAACTTGTGATACTGTTATAACTCCTGCGCAGTTGATAGCTTCCTACAGTATTTGGAAGTAATCGAAAATCGGTCAGGCGGACTAGATTCGTCAATTAGTCGGCGGATTAGTCAATTAATAATAATTCCTCGAAGACTCTGGCGCTCCCTCCTCCTCCACTCAAGTAAATAAATCTAGAAATATTTTGTTTAAAAGAAAAGGTTCTGGAACACAGAAATGTTCTGGGTGACACAGAATTTGTTACGGGCAGACGTTGCACCACACTGCACCCGCCCCTCTCAGACATGGGCTGTTAAGTCTCATATGCCCAGTGAGTATACTAGCTCTCAGTGCTTTTCAGACGAAAACTACCACCAGTAAAAATATTTTGTATCGATTTGGCTTTTAACAATTTACATACATTATAATGTAGGGTAGGTAGGCAGAGGCCGCTTACGTCGCCCACTTTTCGCCCTCGCGAGAAAAGAGACCCGGCGGGTGGAGCACCACGTCGCCGGCTTTTTGATACGAGTCATATACAGTAATATACATTATAGTGCAGTATAATAACAGCATTGCATATTATAGTTTTACTCTGCACGAATAAAGGCTATCCGTGCAAAAATTAACGACACTTCGGTAGGAAACAGGTAGGTGCTATTCTACTCTGCCCGACACCAGTCGGTCATTTTAATAACTTGTAAGACATAAACGAATATATTTTATATATGGCAGATAGAAATTCCAATTATATGAATATAAAACGAAATTGTAAATTAAGTTTTCAGTTTCCGTGTTATAATGGTATGTTTGGAATGTTACTCGCAGGTGGCAACGTATCTCCGGTTCCGTGTGATGTGAGGCGGAGCTTAACAACAGATATCGACAAAGGGATTCGTTGGATTTCGTTTATTAAACACATTCATTGAAATCAATCACGTGGATATTTAATACTGAACAGTCGAAGTATCGATACGTCGATATAAGTAAATAGAATTTTTGTATCACTACTGTCCGTCTGAATGTAAGTTAAAATACTGTAGTCGATCAGGCCTGGTTTCCATCAATGTAATAACTTAATTACGGATTTACTTCTGTTTTAAAGTTTTGTCATATAAAAACGTGAAGAAACAGAATAGCTACCCAGACCGGGTGGTAGTGATCTGGAGTTGTCTTCTTCGTGTCTTCCTTACCAGTAGTTTCTAGAACTTGTATATAAGGGTAAGGAACTGAGAAATTTTGATAAAGCGCTGTATGGAGTTATATTTCACTTTTCATTAGGCGATATAGATGTCGCTGCATAACTTTTTCAAGCGAACAAAGCCGGGGTCAGAGCTTGTGTGTAATAGATAAAGGATAAATAATACAAAATCAAAGTGAACGAGGGATTCAATAATAAAACACGCGGTCTGTGATAGTCAAGTGGTTTAGTAAAAGGTCAACGAAATAAAGCGAATCTCAAATATGCGCTGGTTATTTGTATTCGACGATATTAAAAAAGTTATGGCTAGTACAACTCTGATGGTACAACTGAATGAATTGCGAGCTATTACTTTAGTTCACGACGGCACGGGTTTTCAAGTAAACTTTTTGAAACGATTTATTCATGGAACTATATCGTTCATTATAATACGTGGTCACAAATGTGATCATTGAGCCGTTGCCTCATTTCTTCTAGTGTTTTAAGAAAAAAAGTATTTCGAGGATGTTGATCAGTGTGTCACATGGTGTTACTGGTGGTAGGATTCCTGTGCAGGAATCCGTCTAGGTAGGTACCACCCCGGGGCCAGTTATTCTACCGTCAAGCAGTGGTGTGCAAACATTACTGTGTTTCGGTTTGAAGGGCACTGTGAGCTAGCGTAATCACTGGGCATATGAGACTTAAGAGCTTATGTCTCAAGGTGACGGACACAGTGTGGTGTCACACAGAAATTTTCTGGGTGACACGGCAACTGTTATGGGCAAACGTTGCACTTACCAACAAGTGAACGTTTTGCTCGTCTCGACACATATAAAAAAAATGCAAGTATCAAGATAGGTTTCCTATGCAGGAATCCATCTAGGTAGGTAACACCGCAGGGCCAGTTATTCTTTACGTGAAGCAACATTACTGGGTTTCGATCTGAAGGGCACTGAGAGCTTGTGTAATTACTGGGCATTTGAGACTCTGTCTCAGGGTGATGAGCGCAGTGCAGTGTCACACAGTTATGTCCTGGGGTGAAACATATTTATTTATGGGCAGACGTTGCACTTAGCATCATGCGTTCGACAATTTTATTAACAGTATGAGAATCATTTAATAAATGAAGAATTTTCCATTATTATCTATATCAATAATAAAATTGAAGTGTCTGTCTGTAATTTTAAAATAAATAAGTCAAAACTGCTACTTATACAACGCCTAATCATAAATGACCGTTTTTAGAATTATTGTCCGTCTGTCTGTCCGTTTGAACTAGACTTTGACTTTGAAATGTTTTGTGTAAGTATATGAATATAAATATTTGTAATATAATAACGTGGTCGGCTTATTTTTCAATGTTACACAGCTAGTTCTCCATGTAAGCAAACAACTGTAGACGAAAAATTAAGAAATTGTTATCAACGAGCTTCGAACGTAGAAATCAGAAAACACGAAACCGTATCGATCGTAACCGGCTGTAAGTGTCCGACTTGAAATAGCTTTATGCAGGCGGAAAGCTTCTAGACGCAGGCAAGACGACAACATTATCTACGATTTAAAATTGATCAGTTTTAGAATTATTGAATGAATATCGCTGCAGTTATAAGGTAATGTACAACTTTTTAGGGCTTGAAATGGCTTGGGATCTTGGAAGAAAAACATGGTTAACTGCGAAGTTAGACTGGCCAAAGTCGATAATAAGTCTGACAGATCTGTAGTCAATTCTTGCAATGCTCAGTGGAGATGCGAGGCATGGATTCAATGCAACAACTATATACAACATACAACAAATAATAAATGCAGATAATTTTCATATTACAAATTAAATTACTAACGAATTCGAACAGCTTACGAATCCTTAGTGAATCGCGGTGTTCGGTATCTAGACATAGGTAGACGGTCATTGTAGATTATTTTGCGTGAGAACATGTCATAAATTACACACTTTACAACATATGTTATTTTTCCTTCTACGAATCGATAACAATATACACGGTGATTTAAAACAAGTTCGCTAAACTAATATGTAACTTGACAAAACTTACCTGATTGGAGAGACAATTTTCGGAGAAGGAACTCCTCTTCCGGAGGTATAATAAGGATATGAATATAAATAAGTACATATATACATACAAAGTGTCACGCCCTTTTCCGATTAGGGTAGGCAGAGAACCAATTTTTTCAACTTGCTACGATCCTCCATGTTTCGCTTCTTCTATTTTCATTAATGTTTTCATACAAGTCCGTCGGTTGCGACTACTTTTGTAGTGGTCTTTCCTTAAAACGACTTCGATTTGATCGTGATACGTAAGTAAATAAATAAGTCAGCTAATATATAGTATGAAAATATTTTAAGCGTTATGGAAATTATAAATTGAAAGGTTTTTATGAATTCCTAATAAATAAAAGTATAATTGACCAAAGACAATAAGTGTTTATAGAGCTTTTTACACTTTAATTAAATAATATATTTAAGTTTTATCTTATTTACTAAATTCGTAATTTCTGGCGTTCATAAGGCTTCATTATGATATCAAATTATAGTAAACATACAAACATTATTAATAAATAATCAAAAATTATGTGGCTTAAAGACGACGATGAACGTAGCCATACTGAAGACCGGAAGGCCAATAAGCATTACTTTAGCAGTTAGATAGTGCTACGATTGGTTCATGTGTGGGGCAATTCAGTATTTTAAGAAGCATATTTGGTAGTAGAATTGCGATGGTCTCCAGTGATGATTACATCGACGATGCCAACGGACGCATACATGTATGCATGCTATATAACAGCTATAAGCTGCTTCCATATAATGAATGATAAAATAAAAAATTGAAGCGCTGAATGGCCGCCGGTACTAATTTATAATATCAAGAGATTTACATTATCACCAGAACCACGTAATACTATACTCAAGAGCGACCTAAATAAAATATTATCAAACGGATTAATAAGATAATGATTGATCCGAACAGAGTAGTATCAATCGCGTCAGGCGGGATGTCAAAGTAAATCATACTGACTAATTAGTGCGTCCTTTTGTATACTTATGTACTCGATATTCGACGGCTACAGTACAAAAACTGACAAATAAATTATTGAATTTGTATTAACATCAAGGTCTTTTGAACGCTAAAAATCTACTGGCGGTTCGCGAAGCTAGACCCTTACAGATAATAGCTGATAAGAAACACTTAAGTTGTATGTTTTGTTAAAAAAAGTATAATAACAATTTCATTATAAATAACAGCACAAAATAAATAAAACTGGAATTATTCTTAATATGAAGCATAGCTAGGGTTACCACCTTTTCCTTGTTCAAATATTCGACGGCTGCGACGGGAAATATTGGTTGATATTGGAAGGAAAAAAGTACTTTGTATCAAAATAAAGAATTGTTTATTTTAGTTAATTATTTTGTTTAAAACAAATGTTTTAATTGCCTTTAGCTATCTTTAACAAATAACTGTCGCTGTTAAACAGCTTTCCAGCATCTTTGCAATCTACATTTAAATTTAGATAAATAAATAATAATTTTTTTATCAAATTCCCTTTCCTCCCCTATTCCCCTTCTCCCAAAAAGAGACCCTTTTTGCGTCGTGCCACTTAATCAACCTTTGTGCAATAAAGTATTTCCACGTACTTGTTCTCATAAAGTACAGAGTACAATTATTGCCCTATTTAACATACAATACTTTATTATAAAGTATGGGTGGCAAGTGAGCCGTGGTAGCTCAGGGGCTAGGCGCTCGCTTGAAATTTCTTAGTATGCGAGTGACCTTGGATCGAGCCCCGGTGCCGGCACCACTAAAATTGTTAATTGCAATTTTAAGTGCTGATTTACCACGTGCTCGGCGGTGAAGGAAAACATCGTGAGGAAACCTGCATGTCTGAGAAATAAAAAATATTTCGAAGACATGTGAAGTCCGCCAACCCGCATTGGAGCAGCGTGGCGGATTCTTCCTAGCTCCAAAACACTCTCAGAAATGAGAAGAGGCCTGTGGTCAGCAGTGGGGCATTTATAGGCTGAAACTTTACTTTATGGGTGGCAACCCTAACCATAGTATGCACATCGCGCCGGTTTAAAACTCGATAGTTCAGAATTATGTGGTAATAAACGCGATCGTCTATCTTGAATAATTTTCCCGCATATCATCTTTTCACACCATACCAAAAATTACAATGTACGGCGCATTATCAGTGACATTTGTTCCACTTCCTTCATATGAAAACAACATATGTAGGATATAAAAAACAACGAAATCGCCAAACATTTTTTTTTTTTATTGGAGAATGGGGCGAGACGAGCAAAATGTTCACCTGATGGTAAGTGCAACGTCCGCTCATAGCAATGCTGTGTCACTCGGAATATTTCTGTGTTGCACCACACTGCGTCCGTCCGCCTTAGACATCAGTTCTTAAATCTTATATGCCCAGTGATAACACTAGCTAACAGTGCCCGTTACGCATTTTGTGTTTAGTCCTTTCACGAAAGGTATCTTCGAAGAACCTTCTCTAATGAATTGCGAGGCGCCTCTTGAAGGAAACTTGTAGCAAATTAGGCGAATTCGATTGAATGTTTAAATGCATCATTACCGAAAAGTACACGAATATATTATCTATCATACTTTAGTAGTTCTATCAGCGTTCGTTTACTTTAATGTGACCGTGTTCCTCTTAACGAAACGCTGTCGCGGTTACCGAAGTTAACTGTTCTATTGCGAAATGACAAAGTTTATCATCCTACAATATGTTTGTAAGACTCGTTGCCCAAACCAAAGGAGTTTCTCACAACAAAGAGGTCTGTATTCGTTCAATTTCCTCGTGTCGTTATAGAAAGTAACGAGATGTGAAACTGAACAAATTCGTTTATGTTCTAGAATAGATTTTTTTTTAATTTTCTTTACGCTTCGTTTGGAAAATGTTGAAAAAATGACAAATGACAAATTGCCGTTGGTCTGAAAACGCTTTATTTTTACCCAGATTTTGCGGTTGTAACTAATATTCTCCAATCCGAACATCCTCTTCCACCCGGTTTAGGTAGTAATGATCATGATTATTCTCGGGTCACTGACTGTGCGTTCTAACGTTGAGATAGTATAAATAAAGTAATTCTGTAGAATATAAGAGGACCAATGAAAGATAATACAAGTATTGGGCAAAATATATACTGACTAAAATGGTCGTCATGGTCAAATTCAATCCGAAAAACCATCGCCTCGTAATATTTAAAATTTATATTTATACATAAAATAAAAAAATTCCTGCACTAGGATTTCTGATAATGGGGTTTTATTAAAAACAATTTTCACAAGACTATTTCAAGTATTTAAATAAAACTTATTTCAACGGATTTTATCTATCGTTTTATTTAAACTATTTATAACCCGAAGTTTCGGCCGCTTTACAGCACCCATGGTCATCGGGGGACTGAGGTGATAGATGTCCTGATGTCATAGTTAACCCGGAGTACCTTCAGCTTTTAATTATTATTTTTAGTCCGATCTACGCAGAAAGAGCTGACTGTGTCTTGAAGCCATGCAGTGGTATGCTTGGTTTTTGATTTAATTTAATTAATAATAGGATCCCAAGCTGGTGCGCAAAACGCGAAAAGAAAACACTATTTCAAGTAATTCATGATATCTCTTGTAAGAATGTTGTGAGTGAAGTGTTTTATGTATTCCGAAATGTTTTTAAATTACCGAAATCACTTTTAAAACGTTGGTTCTACCGCACAACCCTCATTAGCTATTGTGGCGTCGATAACCTTGATGGGTAGCCATTTTTGTAGCACATTATAAGGGTTTAGGTCGACTAAATGTCCGGAGAATGAGCGATGGCGCCGCCCGCTCAAATAAATGAGTACAACGGCAGGTGAGAAGGTGGAATTATGAAAAATCGCAACGCATTTACATAGGACTGCTATTTATCTGCTGAGGGTAAATCTGTTTTTGTAGGTCATAAAATAACATTCATAAAAGTTAAACATCGAGCACCGGGTTAATAATAATTTTCTAGATTTACATCTAAAATTTCAAAACTTTTCATATTAATAAAATCATTAATATTTATAACAGTACGGGGTATATCCTTACTATCCGCTGATGTATCTGAGTTTCTTTGTAATAGGTATGTTCGGGTACAGTAGCTTGGGTGTGAGGTATATATAGCGCTAATTAAATATCAGTGGAAGGTGATTCGCGGGTGGGTACAAGCACCCGGATGTGCCCACAGCACTGAAGCTATGCGCGCCTGATGGGCACGTGTGCTTGCGTCGCCGTCCCCCATTAGGTACTTCTCGTGCCCACCGCCGGAGCTTTTTTTTTTATTGTATAAAGTGACGAAACGAGCAAACCGTTCACCTGATGGTAAGTGCAACGTCCGCCCACAACAAGAATTCAGAATATTTCTGTGTGACACCACACTGCGCCCGTCACCCTGAGTTGAGTTCTTAAGTCTTAAATGCTTGCTTGCTTCAGAACGCCTCCCTGTCACGTGCGATACGTTGCTTAAATGTTATCTCACAGGATATTAATGTTTTTCTTGTAGTCAGTCGAAATTTACAATAGCAGCATACAAATGTGTAGAAAACGGAGTTCACATATTTTTTTATTTTTTTCTCTTTATGTTTAAAAATTCTTTCTGTGTTATAGCACCGATTTGGTTTTTAAACTGTAATGATGTTATAATTTGTTGTAAGAAATAAATAAAATATAGACATATGTGGCGAAAATGTGGGAGGATCTTTAATGGTTCATACACACCTTTCAAGATTCAATTACATTAGCTTAACACATTCAGAGCAATAAAACGCTCCGTATATAAAAACACAATAATAATCAGCAGGCGATGTTAGTAGGGCTAATCTCTATTAGATAATTTCTGTCAGAGTTGGTAAAGCTCTGCACTCTACACGATGCTATCGCAAATTTTTATTGACGTTATTCGGTAAGAAATGTCTTAAATGCCGCCTAGAAGTATTATTACTTACGAGAAGTTGTACTTGTTAGTTAAAATGAAGGCGTTGCTGTACAGAATATTAGCAGGAGCGCATTTTTAATATTCAAATGAAAACAACTGACGTTAGAATATTCGAGAAAACAATAAAATAATAAAAAGTTAGTACCCAGAGCCCTCACAATTTGGGTTATTATATTTCTGTTTTAATTATTAAGATGTTAAACACATTTAACATTTACTTTAGTGACGCTTCAGAATAACTTACTTATTTATTTTTGAACATCTCAATGTCATTTATTCCGGTGATTAAAACTTAACCTATTTTAATAAAACACAGACCCGTCATACCTCAGGGCCTGGGAGCTGAATTCGATCCTGGGTCCAGCACCTCTAAAATGGTTCTGCAATTTTAAGTGCTGATGCAGTGCAACCTGCATGTCTGAGAAATAAAAATATTTCGAGGACACGTGACGACCTCTATTTCGACGACACTTCACGGCCATAAAACACTTAGAAATGAGAGGAGGCCTGTATGGGCTCAGTAGTGGGACATTATTACATACATACATACAGTTAAACCTCTTTCCCATTGGACATTTGTAGACGGCTACATACATGTAGTCACGCCTTTTCCGCATAAAAGGGGTAGGCAGAGGCTACACATATACCACACTTTTCACCCCCGCGGGGAACGAGACGTGACGGGGGGCAAACCACGTCGCCGCCATTTTGTAATGAGTCAAAAAAATACTGAATCGCCGTTGCGTTCCCATAAGCAGTATAGTGACAGCATTGCATATTATGGTGTTAAACTGTATTAAAAACGGCTGCCCGCACAATACCTTAGTCGCCTCATACGACACCTCGGTATAGTATAGACTGTTACTTTCCCTTTTTAGAGCTCCTTACTGTATTTCTTTCAAAATACAAATTAATAATATATGTATGTAAGTAATACATACATACGATGTATATACAACTGTGCTCTTGTCTGTGGTTCAGTGATAGTGTAGTTAGGTCACGCACAACGACGGACATGTATCCACACATCCTAAATGAAACGGCCCATATGTGAATAATTCAGAATGTTGTGGCGGTGAAATCGCTGTTTTTATGTGTGAGGCATCTCTATTTAATTTCCACAGAGAGTAGCAAAAATCAGATATTATTTTCAGGTGTTCCACAGACAGGCGATAACAAAATCACTTAAAGTGTCTTCTATTAATTTATTATGTTAGGAAATGTACTTACCTGTAGCGACATCTATGTCGCCACATGAGAAGATCAAGAAATATTCGCATACGTCCATAATCGCGCTATGAAAGTTTTCTGAGATGCGAACTATATATACAACATCTAAAATAATACTAGTAGGAGGAGCCGTCCTACCCAGATCAGACCATCCGATCTGGCGAGTAGCTACCCTTTTCCTTGGCAATATCATACGCCAAAATGGTGACCTCGACGTGATCATCAGCAGCCAGCTTCTCTGAACCACAGCAGCAACGTCATCGGCCAATTACAGTCACAGCACAAGTCTACTGTCGGCACAACGCGTGCTTCCTAGTCTCTCAGCCACTGAGGATCAACGGCCGCCCCTTCTCCTCAGGCTGACTCTTGCGGCATCAACACTTGTCTCCATACGTCTCGACGCACTGAAGACCTGGACACAGGTTCACCGCTAACGCCAGACTGCACCTCATCGCCTGACGTCTCAAGTTCTCCACGCTAAACTACGACTTCCAGTCTCAGCGGGGGAGTGATGTAGCGACATCTATGTCGCCACATGAGAAGCTCAAGAAATATTCGCATACGTCCATAATCGCGCTATGAAAGTTTTCTGAGATGCGAACTATATATACAACATCTAAAATAATACTAGTAGGAGGAGACGTCCTCCCCAGATCAGACCAATCCGATCTGGCGGGTAGGCTACCCTTTTCCTTGGCAATATCATACGCCAAATACCACTGTTTTGAAGGAATGTTGGTGCACTGACTTATGCGCTACGGGTCAAGGTTTAGATTTACGCAAGGATCAAATATATTTTACAGAGAAAGTGAGAAAGCCGTGGTAGCTCAGGAGCTAGGCGCTCGCTTTAAATTTCATAGAACGCAAGTTGCCTGGGTTCGATTTCCGGTGCCGGCACCACTATAATTGTTAATTGCAATTTTAAGTGCCGATTTACCACGTGCTCGACGGTAAAGGAAAAAACATCGTGAGGAAACCTGCGTGTCTGAGAAAATTAATATTTCGAAGTCATGTGCAGTCCGCCAACCCGCATTGGAGCAGCGCGGCGGATTCATTCTAGCTCCAAAACCCTCTCAGAGAGGAGGAGGCCTGTGCTCAACAGTGGGACATTTATAGGCTGAAACTTTACTTTTACTTTTTAGAGAAAGTGACGAGACGAGCGAAACTGATGGTAAGTTCATCGCCTGCCCATAATAAATGCTGTGTCATCCAGAAAATTCCCGTGTGACACCACTCTGTGTCCGTCCCCCTTACACATCAGTTCTTAAGTCTCATATGCCTTCTGTTCATAAGACATCTGTTTTACAGCAGAATAGCTGCTGACACGTTTTCAAAACGTAGAATTGAAAGAACTATTCACAGCTCTGATTACCCTTTATGTAAGACTGCGCAAGGTTTACGAGTTTCATTAAGATAATACAAATACCATTAACGACTTCCAGACGAGGGGGAATTAATAATACAGCCAGTTGTTCCAGGCGAGTGTTTCTAAAATATAGATATGCCAATCAGAAGACTTCAGGTAAAAAATAACATGATTTAAAAATAATTCCAATCAGGTGAATAGAAAAGACAGCATAAATGGTTACTCAATATTATATCTTCTAATAACACTTATTGAAAGTATTTTTTTACACTCCTTTAGTAATGGTGAGAAAGGAAGACACTAGTTTCTTAAAAAAACTAGTTATAAACACAGTCACATATTTTTTAAATTTTTTTTTGTAATATGGAATCACACGTAAGTATTTAAAGAAATACAGAAGAAGCTTGGTAGCGATCACTTCATTCTAAGGGGTTATTTTGTACATATATTCCTTTATATTATAGTAATTATCATCGTCATCATCATTTCAGTCTATCACTAGTTCAATGCTGAACATTTTCGGGGGATTTTGCCATGGTTGCCATGCTTGGCAGGCGGGTTGGCAACCACAGTTTATTTATTCCTATGCTCCAGGAAGATGCCGCCCATCTCCTGGTTTTAATTTTTCCTCTGTTGACTTTTACGAAACCCACGGGATGAGATTGGGTGGTAGATTCTCTTAAGCCGCCACCACACGGCTCTAGTAAATAAATGTTAAGATTTTGTTGTGACTTTGTGATTGCGTGTTGTGATATAATAAATAAAGTTTCTATCTATATATCTATAAATGTTAATTTGTTGCTATTAAAAATAATAAAATCCCTTGATTCCCAATATTAAAATTTCTTTATTGTATTTACAACTTGATTTAAATTCGAAGATGCGAAGGGAAATTAACACAAATAAACTTTTGGAAACACCAAAGAGTGCTTAATAAAAATCGCGGAGTTTTCTGTTTTCGAATTGAATCTGACTTTTACAGGTCGGTAGTTCCCGAAAACCGGAAAGGAGCCGATGGGAACAGTCGCATTTTTTTTCAGAGCATGACTTTTAACACGTGAATTTGTATATGATATTATGGATATCATATACAAATTCACGTGTTAAAAGTCATGCTAATATTATAATTGCGAAAGTAGCTCTCTCTGTCCCTCTTGTCTGTTTGTTACGTTTTCACGGCTCAATCGCAGAACCGATCTTGACGAAATTTGACAGCTTGCACAGAGATAGCTTGCATCGTGGACACGGACACTTTTTATGCCGGAAAATCAAATAGTTCCCACGGCATATTTAAAAAACCTATATCCACGCAGACGAGGTCGACTGCGTCAGCTAGTGTTATATATATTATTTAATCTTTTAAACAATATTCTTATTTATTTGACAGTACAATACAGCGATAATTGCTATAATTGCTGACATCACTTTCTAAACACTTCTTTTACAGTCATATTCATAAGTATTGCCTAAAATATATTTATGACTTTCGATACCTAACTCTCATTAAAACTTATTATAAAATTCTTTTTTCATAAACTGTCTATAAATCAGTAATAACTATAAGGCCGCTATGGGATAATTAACCATGATTAAGTTGCCCCGATTAAAAATAATATCTACACATATTCTATCTGGTGGTAGGATTCCTATGCAGGAGTCCGTCTAGGTAGGTACCACCCCAAAACCAGTTATTCTACCGTGAAGCAGTAGTGTGCAAACATTACTGTGTTTCGGTTTGAAGGGCACTGTGAGCTAGCGTAATCACTGGGCATATGAGACTTAAGAACCTATGTTTTAGGGTGATGGGCACAGTGTAGTGTCACACAGAAATTTTCTGGGTGGCACAGCATTTGTTATGGGCAGACGTTGCACTTACCATCAGGTGAACGTTTTGCTCGTTTCATCACATTACGCAAAAAAAAATTATACGCCTGTGAAGTAGTAATTGAAGCATGTTATTTAAATGCACGTACACGTGCCTAACGAAAAGTTAGCTGCCAAATGTCATAGTTCACAACTGATGTTGCAGCTTCCATCATAAAGTTAATTGAAATCGAAATAGCACTGTTGCGCTCGCATTAGATTGATATTACTTTTTTATAATTTAACGTCTATATTTGTAATTCATTCAGGTATATAATAATGTATAGCCCTATTTGGTTGACCGTACCGTATTTTGACTTATTAGCGTTGCTGTCAGTTATTAAAAGCGCCAAAAACCCCGTTCACGTGGTATGTGGTGGTAGGATCCCTATGCACGAGTCCATCAAGGTACCACCGCAGTGCCAGTCATTCTGTCGTCAATCAGTCTGCAAACATTACTGTATTTGGGTCTGAAGGGCACTGATAGCTAGTTTAATTACTGGGCATATGAGACTTACGAGTTCATGTCTCAGGGTGATATGCGCAGTGCGTTGCTACAAATAACTGTTCTGGGCGTGTATTTGTTACGGACAGACGTTGCACTTACCATCAGTAAACGATATGCTCCGTCACGTCACTTTCTTACATAACAAAACGTGTGGTTTTCGTGTATGGAGAGTGCGGTTTATATACATTAATTTCACATGCACAGACTAAGCAGATCTGAAATACAATCATTTGTGTACAAATGTTTGCTTCGGCTGGGATTCGAACCTATGATCTGGAGCGTAGAAGTCAGGTACTCTGACCACAAGGTCTGGAAGTCGCAAAGATAATAAATCACCTATATTATATACAGGTTTCCACGTAGTCATATTTTAGTCAAAGTCAAAATTTCTTTATTTAATTTAGCTCTTATGAACGTCAAAATCTACACCGGTTCAAAAAAAAAATGTTTCTCAGAGAAGAACCGGTAAGAAACTCTGGGCTCTTTCTTTTTTCAATGCCATATTACATAATGTCATTTATAGATTACACAATTTAGTTACATTGGTTTGATGAGATAAACGAACAGGCGGGCTTCTTTTTTCTTCTTTGCTGTACCCATAACGTATAAACGTACAATAAAGTTAAAAAAATTCGGAAATTCATTTCGATGAGACAACCGTCTCTTTTTGAATTTTACTTTAATAGAACGGATCACTGTGTAAGTTAGTGCAACTGTACAGCTATAGTATTATACGATGCTGTAGACTTTAGAAATATGAATTATTTAAAAGAGATATTTAACTTTTCGAATATTCTAAGATCGTTCTAATGTCCCGGGTTATAGTAAAAACGAACGGGACTTAAGATGCTTAAGGAGCACGTAGCGTTAAGGTGTTCGTAGCATTCGCGTAAAATGATCGTAGTGGTGTGCTGCTCGAAGTCGTAGCGAGCTCGAAGCTACGACACAGACCGTTACGTATTAGATGCGTTAACGACGATGTTGGTTCATTGCAAGCTCGATCAAAATCTACGTAGTAAGAAGTTAGTCTTTAGTTAGTTGTACGTGAATAAAGGCGTCATTTGAAGCTCGTTAAAACTTCGCTCGTTATTTTTTTGTGGGTGGGTGGTGGTTTTATGAACAGTTGGATCAAAAATACACATACAATATACAGTGTCGTGTAGTGACGGCTCGTTAAAAGAATATTACCACTCCATCTCATCCAATGGATCTCGTAAAAGGCGAGTAAGGAATAAAACTGCACTGTGCACCCAATAGCGCATGTTGGCGATGGGCTCACCACCTATCACACCAAGTGCATTATATTGTTTTGGTGAAACGTGGATTGTGGCAGTCATCTGCTTTTGCAGTGAGTGCCCAGTCTCTGACTACCCCTTATGAGATACAGTCGTGATCTTATGTATGTATCAAAAATACAATACTCCAACAAGCAAGTTACACAAAAATTTACTTTAGTTAATTTTATTTCAGGTCATCGTGAACTTACAATGCAGACGGCAGGCCCGCAGACCTCTGACCTTTCCGATCCGCCCTTTAAAAGATGTCTATCGAAGATATATTATATGAACGTGAAAGTTTACAAACTCGTAATGTTATTAAATATCATGACGGACGGTGCATCGACGAGTAACTCCATTATGGCGAAGGGGGCTGCGTCCTACGTGAACCGGCGACGACGTGCCCCTGTGGGATGCCTGCGTCATATGCAATGAATCGAACGGAATGCTTTCAGCTGACGTGCGACAAGTGTAAATAGGGGTGACATGAATTAATGCTATTATAACAACGTTACTAAAGGGGTATCTGTTTATTACTAGAATTACTAGAATTTTATCTTCTTTTTCTTAGCTTTCGTCCAGGCTATAGCCAGGGTCAGTCTATATAATCTGATTTTTTATTGGAAAAAGTGACAAAACGAGCAAAACGTCTGCCCATAGCAAATGTTGTGACACCCAGAACATTACTGTGTGACACCAGACTGCGCTCGTTACCGTGAGACATCAGTTCTTAAGTCTCTATACGCCCCAGTGATTACGCTAGCTCACAGTGCCCTTCAAGCCGAAACACAGTTATGTTTGCACACTACTGATTCAGGGCAGAATAACTGGCGCTGGGGTGGTACCTACCTAGACGGATTCCTGCATTGAAAATTGTATTAATAAGTACCACTTTCATAAAAGGCTCGACGAAGTGTCACAAAAAAGGTATAATCAGAATACATCCAGACCCGAGTACCAATAATATATATATCAGTTATTCATAAGTTAAGTGAATGTTGTTGTGTATACCTATAATTTGTTTTGTATATAAGAACAATCCCCTTTCAAACTTCTTTTGTGTGTATGTGATGTTGGTTGGTACCTATTATAAATAAATAAATATGTGTTGCATAATATATTGTTTTCGATTGGGACTCGAATACTTAGGATCAATACCACGATCTAGCCGGCAAGCGTGTGGTTAACTTACACTTTTTTTTAAATAAAAGTCGTAATCGAAGTATATTTATTATTAAGTACTATTTTATTAACAGACAAATGTCAGATGATAAACAACTGATACACTAATCCTGCTAATTGCTGATAAGCAATTTAAACTCTTATCAACAGAAGTGCTCCAAAAAAAAAGGGGCGTGTGCAACTCAGTACGCGTGACCGAAGTGAAACTTATATATGCTAAAAGTATGAATAAAATAAAAAATAAACATGTCTGTCACACGCGGTAGAAGTTAAACCTTCAGAAAACTAAACTTCGAGAGAATGAGACGAATGCTGAGTACCTACTCCTGGTAGGATAATTGAACGGTTTATTTATGATTATATTTTTACAAAGTTACGTTTTATTCTACATATATTACATTACGTATTATACAGACTCAACGCATGAGACGAGTGGCTTATGGTAACTAAAGTATTAAAATGCTTTGGTTTATATTTGATCAATATATCTTCGAAATGCAGCGTCAATTAATGTTTTTGATATTGTTGTCAAGCTAATGAGAGCAAAATCTACGAAGCAAAATCTTCGGACGGACAATTTCGAAAATATAAATATAATAGGAAACACTTTATGCTGTATTGTATCTCATTCTCTCGCAGGCTAAATCCAACAGATGTATATGTTTGTCTCTTTTCAGTGTCGCTTTATTGTTTCATCCAGTTTCAAATCACAACGGAGAGAAAAAAGTTTTCACTTCAATAGACATGAATTAATTAATACATTACTTACTGTAAAAAGCAGCCCAGTACATAAACAATAATTAATTAATCGATCAACATTGATTAAGAATAACAGAAACGTTGCACGCAAATTCGACTTTGAAATTTTACTTTCGCGACCAAAGAACTTAACTTCAAAAACAAGTAGTTTTAATAATTTTTATCGTCCAGTGGAAATATTTGCTTACGTAACAACAGACGTATGGATCAGTAAGCTGAAGTGGTAATGGGCGTGTCGAGTAGCTCGTAAAACTGATAACCATCGGGGATGAAAGGTTCACGAGTGGCCACCCTGTACGGACAAACGCAGTGTAAGACGACTTTCCCATCAGATGGAGCAACAACCTGTATAGTTTTTCGGGAAGTTGAAGGATAATAGAGATAATATAGGCAGTACCGTTATGGGAATATATGGAGGCCTATATTCATGTTCAGTAGTGATGGCTGTAATGATGATGAATAATAAAAAGTAGAGAATAGAGCGTCATGATAACATATATATACATGCATTAATTAAATATATATTTGTACTATATATGTAAAATATTTTTTTTGCATATTAATATACTTTAATTGATCAACTACTTAGATTTAATCGTTTATTATCGAATCGACAATCGGGTCGATATGTCATTGTACACATCCTCCATGTTGTTAAATTCATACACGATGTAAGTATGATATAATATGTATAACACAAGATATTATTATAGATAGGGACCCAGATATGCAATATAGCGAAAAACTTGCGCAACCGACTGTACTTCAAATCTAAACAAGAAATTGCTATAGAACGGAAGCAATATGAAAATTTAAGTTCTACCTGAACACGAAGAGGAAATTCTATTACAGTGCGACAACAACTAGTAACGCAATGAAGTCTCCGTTGCTATACGGTGCAAAACTGCGCGACAGCACACGATAAAACATTAACAATTGGTCTTTTACGTACCTTGCGGCATGACGGGACGACCACGGGCGAGGGAGTGACAACATCCAGATGTTGGTGGCTAGTATCGACAGACGTGTTTGAACAAATATTTGTCCAAATTAATACAAGATTGAGGTTCACTTGTAGACTAACGAATTATGATTGCGAGTCTAAAAACTACTCGACATTGATATGATGCTTATCATCAGTAATATATCTGTGATATTAAAGGTTACTCTGTGATATAATATGCCATTCACCTGTTGTAACGAATACTTTTCATAAATTCAACGTTTATAAAAACGTACCTTAACGATTTAATTAGATAATATATCTATAATCAAGCCTTTTCCCATATAAGGGGTAGGACATCGGTAGCCCACTTTGTGATCCTGCAAGAAGAGAGAGTTGACGGGCGGCAAACACATATCCCCGTCATCTTAGTACGTCTTGAAATTTTTGCACCCCATTGTGATTTCACGAATTCGTAGCCATCGGCACGGCAACCACTGCCTTGGCGGAGAGAAAGGGAAAATGATAAGGTTGGAAATGGACTTGTAGTAGGGAATGGAAAGTTGGGAAAGGAACTGTAAGGTGTCGAACTCGTAAGGAGCAGAAGGAGACATCAGTAACCTAACCGGTACTAGTAGCTTAACCGGTACTCTACTTTATTAGCCGGACAAGGCAACTAGGGAAAAAAGCTATTTGTATTTTTGTGCATTAAAAAAATATGTCGATGAATGGGTTGGCAAAGATCTACTTAAGTATGCAGATATCCTCAAGATATTTTCCTTCGCAGCTGAGTGGTAAATCAGCACTTAAAATTGCATTAACGATTTTAGTACTGACGTCACCCGAATGTGTTGTATGAAATTTAATAAGCACCTGACCCTATGCTATAAATATATAATATATATATAGCACAATGCATGTATATAAATATTTTTTGGTATATAACCTATATTGAATAAATCATATCATGCGCAATCTGTCGAAAAACTTACAACAATTCCTTAAGTAGAACAGCCTCTTTTCTGACGAGGTGTCGTAAGACGCGACTAAGGTGTTGTACGGACATCCTTTATCCGTGTAGAATAACACCATAATATGCAATGCTGTTACTATACTGCTGATGGGAACGCAATGGGGAATAAAGATTTCTTGACAAGTACCAAAATGGCAGCGACGTGGTTCGCCTGCCGTCATGCCTCTTTTACCGCGGGGGCGGAAAGTCGGCTCTAGGTGTGGTATCTGCCAACCGCTTGTATTAAAGGCGTAACTGTATGTATGTAATTGGAATGTTTTAATTATCACGAATTTTAGCATTGTTATCTTGTAACCCTAGCGGTTACAAAATAAAATATGATTTAGAGAGAACATTCAATAAAACTCGTGCGATCGCTACACAAACTACAGTTGCAGTGATTCAGAAAAAGTTAGGAATTAAATTAACAATTGAAACTTTTTCAGGATTTTTTTTTATAAATTCTTTTTTTAATTAAATAATAGTGAAAACAACTTATCCTAAATGCCCGTATAACTAAAGTCGGTTGTAGAATAACTAATGTCAACCAAATTTCGAAATTTTATTATGGAATATGAAATAAATGACTTAATAATAAATAAAAGATTAAAACAATTGACATTAAAACCGTTTAATGATAAGATAATGCAATAATTATTTAATCAAAAAACCGACTTCCACGCAGCAGCTCGAAACATGAATACGTGAATTTAAGAGTTTCATGATTTTCTCATGGATCCCATCATAAGAACTTGACCAAATATATATGGAACCAACCCCTAACCACATAAGCAAAGAGGTTGTGTCAAAACACATAAAAAATAAAACAGACGAATTGAGAACCTACTCCTTTCTTGAAGTCTGTTAAAAAAGTCGTCGGAGGAAGTGATAGAAAAAA
Source organism: Luehdorfia chinensis (assembly GCA_019845155.1). Lineage (NCBI taxonomy): Eukaryota > Metazoa > Arthropoda > Insecta > Lepidoptera > Papilionidae > Luehdorfia > Luehdorfia chinensis. The sequence continues at coordinate 4,166,277 of JAHVAK010000012.1, read as the reverse complement.
TATCATGACTTCCGGTAACGGAGGAATTACCGCTTAAAATGTGTCAGGTCCATATTATCCATAGCGGCACCAGGCAACAGCGTCTAAGGTGCGGGGTGTTCGGTGCGATCGCCAATTTACGAGTAGCAGCTAGGCGTAGCGATTACGACAAATCCTACTCAGTTACAGTTATCAGCAGTGGGCTGTTTAGGGGATGCTTCTGATGATAGTTTTAATTAAAAGTTAAATTTTGCTAAACGTATATGACAAGTAATCTTTTCAAAAATTCGGGTTCAGCAATATAATAAAAATTTTATTTATTTTGTTTATTACATACATAAAAGGCTTTTTCCCATGTAAGGGGTAGACAGAGGGCACATACCTAGCCCACTTTTAAGTCCCCGCGGGAAACGAGACGACCGCGTCGCCGCCATTTTGGTACGAGTCAGAAAAATAAAAAAAAATACAATACCTTAATCGCCTCATACGACACCTCAGTAAGAAAAACGTAGGTGCTATTCTACTTTACCGAACACCTATCGTTTATTACACATTATACAATACATGGTTACTAAAAATTCATGCCGATTAAACCCTACGGGGGTTTAACTGTGGCGTTCAAGTAGCATTTTATTATTTATTTTATTTATTGATTTCTCCTGTATCGTGGGTGCGTTTTACGGACATACCTTTCACATGCACAACACAACCAAACCTGAAAATTAACAATTTGAGTTTTTGCACAAATGTTGGCGTGATTTCCCGTGTTTCAGATATTGCATCCTAGTCTACTTTCGATCTTATCGCATGACCGTTCATATTGCGCTTGTAGGTTAAGACGAGTGCGTGTGTTAGTGCGTTTGCGTTGTGTTTGGGCGTACACTTGTGGCATTGTACCCCTTGCGCTGACAGCTTTCGATAGTATTCGGAAGTTGTCACCGTGCTGAAATCGGATTTTTTTTTGTTTTGGGTTTGTTCGTTTTTTATTGGAGTAAGTGACGAGACGAGCAAGACGTTCACCTGATGGTAAGTGCAACGTCGGCCCACAACAAATGCTGCGCCACGCAGAACAATTGTGTGTGGCACCACACTGCGCCCATCATCCTGAGACATCACTTAAGTACAATATACCCAGTGATTACACTTGCATTAAGTGCCCTTCAGACCGAAACACAGTAATATTTGCACACTGTTACCGTGGGATGGTAGGTAACTTACCTTGACGGATTCCTGCATAGGAATCCTACCACCCGTCCATTCCATTTGTAAAGTAACTTATGGCCAGACTGGTTACTACTGTTAAGGTGCGTGTTATATTTATTGTGTACATTCCTAAAACCTGGTATTTTTTTATAGGGGAAAGTGAGAACAAACAAGGCCATCGCTCGCATGTTTCATTATAAAAAGGGCGAGGGCAGTTGAGTGCTCTTGTGTTTGTGAGAATCGTTACGGTAAGGGATTAGTGTAAGAAATTATACTAGAGTTATGTCTATATAATAAAAAGTGAAGAGAATACTTTGTACCCTTTTTAAGCATATTGCGCGCACGGAGGAGTGTGAGATTTGGCATAGCTAAAGTTTATATAAAGAGTGTAAAAAAATAAAATTTATACATAATATGTGTATATGTGTATTCAATAAAGAATTACGGTCAAATTTTGATCATTGGGCGACCGATATATACGAAAAGACGTTATTACTTTATTGTTTGCAGTGCGTGTGACTCAGCGGTCACTCTGATCTTGGTCTTTGGTCCTTGGTTGGGCAAAAAGGTAAACTTTTGCAATACATAAATTGATGTTAGTGTCAGAGTGAACGAACTCTTCCAGTTTCAACCAGATGTTGTTATCTACGCAGGCTATAACGTCTGCCGTGTCGGAGATAACTCTTATGCGACAAAATCGAATCGAGAGTTAGATGCAGTGTTAGAGACACTGAGCTATCACAATACTTTCCGACCTGAGATTTGTGTGTTGCACTTTTACCGTCGTTTAAGACTCGGGTTCACTCGGTCACTGCGAAAATGTTGAAATTAAGACAAAAAAATATAAAAACCAAAATGAACAATATATAAACTAAAAACTAGCAAAAAGATACTGCCACTTTTTTATATTATTATAATCTTATCTTAACAGTAAATACAATTCTAACTAGAACATGATAGAAAAAAATCGTGTTGACTTTATAGGGTCATGCAGACTACACGCCGAATATTTTGTTTAAAAGATATCGTTTTATATCAGATTCGCCATTCTTCATTGTATATAAAGTCGCAAGTCTATGAAAAGCATGTCATTTAAGCGGCCTACGCGTAACCATTGTATTATTGGAGATGATTTATTATTTCATTTTATATATTTATTTCACAAATTAACGAATTAAAATTATAATACAGCTTTAAATCTGACAAAATTTTATTTAATTTAGCCGCCAGAGTAGCACCTACTTCTTTCCTACCGTGGTGACTTAAGAGTAGGGAAACCGGGGTTAGTTGGTCGCTGGGGTAGGTAGACTAGATGCACCTAACTTCTTGCCGGTTTGAGTGAGAGAATCAATGTTGCACTCAAAGAAAGCCCGCTGCTTGACTGATCATTCGCACAGAATGCGAGACACGAGGAAATGTCTCACTGCCAGTTAGAGCGCAATATCAATAATTGGGATAACTAAGTAGATTATCATCAACACATCTTTTTCGTTCTTACATTGTAATTATAAGTCAAGTTCATATAAATTTAATTTGAAATTGAAAGTAAATTATTATAAAATGTATACAAATAGGTATTGTGACTATTATGCAAAGCATTTTAGTTTAGTGAATTTTTGAAAGCAAAAGCTCCGGTCGGGGTTGGTAGGCCAATTGCGTATTGCGCTTGGTTGACTATGACCCATATGTTGGTAAGTTTGAGATAAAAATTAATCATTAAATTATAAATAAACCCATTGCGAAGAATTCTGCAAAACTTATGATTTTTTTTATTGGATAAAGTGACGAGACGAGCTAAACGTTCACCTGATGGTAAGTGCAACGTCTGCCAATGAGAAATGCCGTGTCACCAAAACTTTTCTGTGAAATTTTTATTACACATTAAATATGGTCATCCCGAAATTCAAAACAACCTGCCCCAGTTGAGTAGTCTACCTACCCCAGCATTGGGGCAGATTGACAATCTCGGAAAGGTTTCCTAAAACTGAAAAAGTCCTGATTTTATTTAATAATATTCACTTAGAACCTTTTTTTTATAATTGTCTACGAAATTTTGCACAGTTTACAATATTTCTCATTAACACCAAGACAATCGTTTTTTTTTTTTAAATTATGACCTAAAACGTGGTCTACCATCCCCGGTCTGCCCTACATGAATTTGCTTTCGTTGATTGGCCTATATTAAAATCTTTACAACTTATTGATTCAGAATTCTTCAAACCAGGAGCGATAGATATTCTTCTTGGTGCCGAATCTTGGTACCATGCCCAAGTAATGCTAGAAGGAAGGCACAAGCACGGTTCCCTCGTCATACAGAACTCTTCATTAGGCTGGTTGATATCCGGAAGAGTTACACAAGTTGATACTCATTCACATCACATAGTGGTTATGCACAAGAATAAAGCTGTGGATCAAATTCTTCGACAATTTTGGGAACAAGAAGAATACTCATCAGAACAGAAAATATTGACTAAATTAGAAGCTCAATGTGAGAAACACTGTAAAACTACTCATACAAGGGATGCTGATGGAAGGTTCTGAATGGAATGAAATTACAACATGTAAGGTTTCCATTCAGAACTGATGATCCAAGGAAAGCTTTACGTGACTTCAAACCTATGGCTATCAAACGATTAAAGCAAACGGAGAAAAGATTTGAACACGAATCTGAATTCAAAGGAGAATACTGCAAATTTCTGAGGCAGTATGAAGAACAAGGACACATGGAGCGTCTTTCTGAACGAAAAAGGAATAAACATTTGGTGACTCTATGTATGTATGTACATACATACATGCAGTCACGCCTCTCTTCCATTGGGCAGAGACCACATCTTTCCACTTGCTACGATCCTGACCCACATCTTCCGCTTCTTCTATTTTCATAATAAATCTGTTCGGTCAATCTTCTTTCATTCATATATTCCGCAGAGAATTTATAAACCTTAATAACAATCAATGACTTTTACGTCCGTCTGTATTGAAAACCCTAACGACACCAATTAAATAATGAAAATCAGTTTATGTTTTAAAATTCTTTATTACAAAGGCGACTTACCTAACGTTTTCTTCACGTCTCGATAAAACTGTAATGTCCCCGTTATTAAAATTTACGACGCAGTTGTTAAAAAAAATCGATGAAGGGGCTGCATAAAATAACAGATTAAAAAGCTGCCATTGCTGCCGGGTAAAATACTGTTACTATTGAATTTTAAAATTAATTTCAGCCAATCAATTAACCTTCTGTGTTTATTAATGGGAGAGAATAAAATGGGTGATGGGTGTTATGTAAGTTGTATTTTTGTTTATTGGCTGAAAAAATTAAAAAAAATCACAATTTTTTTTAAACTAAGTTGAGCAGTGTGCATGCTTAACAGTGACAAAACATGAGGATATTAGTGCATATAAAAACAATATCATTTTAACTAGCGATGTTGAACAAATGTTTTCTATAAGTTACAATTTAAGTTTTTTTTTAATATTGGTAGATTTAACTTTTTTATAGCTTTAGGTAGTTTATTATACAATTTACTCCATTATACATCAGATTTTTGGTTCCCATTTTTGTTCTAGGAATAGGTAACTACTCCTATATGTTATCAGGATAGTGAAAGTAGAAGAAGCGGAAGATGTTTATCAGGATCGTAGCAAGTGGAGAGATCTGGTCTGTACTTACTGTCAGAGGCGTGACTGTATGTATGTATTTCGTGATTTTTCTTTTGCATTTCATTGTTTTTAGTAAAGTTAATTTCAGATTGTATTTCACCACATACAATTTTACGGATTAAGACGGAAGTTTTATATGCCTATAATTGACTTAAATTCATTAATTTTGTTTCAGTGCAAACTCTTTTAGTGGATGTTAGGTTTTTTTTTAATTGATAAATTGACGAAACGATCAAAATGTTCACCTGGTGGTAAGTGTAAAGTCTGTCCAAAACAAATGCTGTGTCATCCAGAACATTACTGTGTGACACCAGACTGCGCTCGTCACCCTGAAACATCAGTTCTTAAGTCTCATATGCTCAGTGATTACACTAGCTCACAGTGCCCTTCAAATCGAAACCCAAATAATGTTTGCACACTACTGTTTCACGGCAGAATAACAGGCCCTGGGTAGGTACACACATACATAAAATTATTTTATACAAGTTGTGCCCCTGATTTTGCATGGATTTTGGAATTTATTTTAGTCAGAACCTTTGAGACTAAACGTCAAGACCAACGCTAACTGAGCTCTAGGGTTACCTATCGATGATCGAATTTTTAAGGTATATAATGTCTTATCACTATCCGTGTTCATTTTCTTCTTTCTCGCCCTGATACACCTACTTGATGCAAAGTAAATGCTTTTATAATGGTACGCTAAAGAAAGTACTGTCTTTTTAGTTTTTAGCTTTATTAATTTACCATAACTTTAGAAAAATATATTATAAATAAATATTGGTGATAACAACTCTTGCAAGTGAGGGGATCGCTTCAGAGCTATTTCTTCAATTTTTTTTCATTATACCAAAATGTTCATACTGATTGAATAATGAGTAAAGTTACATACTCATCTTTATATCTCACGGAAAAAATTATGTAGTTTACATTACATTTATGTTTGTTTATGCAGTATCAAAAAACTTTACACTTGTAGCAAACAAAAAGCACTCAAACAAATGTACGGCGCCCGTAAATTTCTATTTTTAAATCACTTACGTATATTACATAAAGAAGGTGTACTTCAAACTATCGCCGTAATGTTGGAGCAAACGTTTGACAAACGAATAAGTCGGGCGAATGTTCATATAGCAAACGTTGGTAGAGTTGGGGCGGTTTCCGGCACTCGTCTGTTACGGTCCGGGGGCGAAAGTCGCGTCAACGCCCGCCAAAGTCCCGCGAACTTGTGCCGCGTAAAGTGAAAAGTGATTTATAGCATACAGTTTAAGGTAAAGTTTCATCTAGTCTTCGTGATAACTAATATTAGTTTTTAATCACATTTAAGTATTATAATCTCAAATTCTGGTAAGAAATTATTAATTTGTCTTAAAATAAAAAGTTTAGTTTTTCTTGAAATATGTTTTGAAAAGAAGAGATTTGAAGGCAGAATAATACTTCTTTAAAGTTAACAATTTGTTATTTTCAATTGTAAATATAGAAATATTATGATAATAATACTTAATAGATTAAAAAATAGATAAATGTATTAGGAAAAAAAGATTACTTATAATTACTACAATACATACGAATGCCTATCCCACCTCAGTGATGAGATGTGACTTCAGTGTATTCACGGGATCGAAATAATACACACATCGCGGAACCTAAAATATATATACACAGTATATATATAATTTATACTGTGTCGATTATATGCGAGTAACTTGTATCTTTTTACATATGCTTGAAAAAATTTAAGTTTTACAGTACTGGTCAAATACAATATGTTTGCAAATTACAAGTTTAAAAACCTTCATAACGGTACAATAAAAAACCTTTCTTAAACTGGTAATACGAGTGATGTGAAACATTTTGAATGTTATTTTTGTGCTATCCAAAGATTTACGATCAGATTGTTTATATTCTTTTAAAAAATTCAAAATAAATTTTATTAATTTTAAAGTACAACTGATTAGACTTTTATACATAAATACTAATAGTATATTTCTTTGAAAGATTGTTAAAAGGATGTGTTAATGAAGAATAAGGAAACAAGTTAAAAGTAATCATCTTATAACATCTTATCAACTGTAACATAATGAAACATAACAAATATTTTAACCGGTACATAAGCGACACCGTTTAGCACATACTTAACTATTACAAAATTGTGTCATTCTAAAATATAATTTTCCGTAATAAGTAATGCAAAAAAATCGGTTAAAATCATTATTTAACTAGGTGTCTTAATTAGACTTGCTGTCACTGACGACGAAGTAAAACGAGTTAACTCCTTGCTACTTACATCGCGCACAGAATTTAAATACCAACGGCATTACGCTCCGTTCATTTTTCAGACAATGGCATCCAATTTCAATTTATTTAAACCAAACTTCGTTAACAGAAGAAAACTTTTGGAATTAATCTTCAAAGTAATTTCACTGAATCACTTTGATTAAACTTAATCTATCTTGTTTCAGATGTGTTTGGCTAGCAGAAAGCTTACGATAAAGCCTAGCTGATACAAACGTCAGAATTACGATTAATATTGGTTGAAAAGAAATAAGTTGTTAACAAAAAGTGTAAAAAAAAAGAAAAGTTCAAAAACTAAAACTATTTGGTCGCGGCAGTCGCGCAGGCGGCGCCGCGCGGTACGGCTGTGGCTTGCTGGCGCCGCTGGTGGCTGGTGGCGAGTGTGGGTGCTGTAAGTGCACAGCGTAGCCCGCTCGGCTGGGCTATGGGCAGCTCGCAGCGATTGGCCGCAGTAGCGGCTGTCTCCCATGCGAAACATTACTACAACAACACCCGGCCAGAAGTCACACAAACAGAGGCTGCACATTATAATGTCAATGTATTTTTTGTAAGGTTGGTTCATCTTCCTAAAGTATGTCTAGAAATAGATTGTCAGTTTAAAAACATAACGTCGAAATAATAAAGTTAAAAAATTGATTTCGAAAAATCTTATTCTATCATGTGAGACGTATGGATCTTGTTTGCCTCATAAAAGTGTCGTTATCAAACTTTATGAAAGACCGTAATATTTCCGAAGCAGAAAACTCAGAATCCCTGAAAATGACTGGTCTTGTCCGTTGTCAGTTTATAGAGCAATAAATCTTCCAACCAGAATCTACCTCTCTGTCACTTTATTACCCATACAGAAAAATGATTTACTGGCATCAATGGATTGATGGTTGTACAATTGAATAATGTATAGACATAGGGGCGTTTATGTTTTACGTAAATAGATCTAAATGCAAATGTAAAAAAATCCCTATGTAATTTATCAAAAATCAAACGACTGTTTTTCCAAATTTCGACATAGAGATAGCTTGCGTACTGGAGACAGACATAGGATAGTTTTTATCCCAGAAAATCAAATAATTCCGATTTTTAAAAAACCTATATCCACACGGACGGATTCGTAGGAATCAGCTAGTATTCTAATTAACCTGATTTCTAATGTCACTTATATAGGTTCCGAAGTAAAAACGGAACCTTTATAATTTCGCCCTGTCCTTCTGTCCGTACGTCACAGCCAGTTCTACTTGGAGACTATTGGCACTATATAGATGACATTTCGTAGGAAGGTGTTTTTATGAACCTGCTATGGTGTAGTAAATTTAATTTTTTTTTATAAGTGCACATAAGCGTGTAAGGTGTCGTTAGAAGGGTCTTAAAAATGATGAAGAAGTTTCAAAATAACTATTTAAGCCAATATGTGGTGAGATATGCGCTTTTCAACTATGCGGTGGAAAATAGAATAACCTAGAAAACACTTTCAACGAAAATAGGTTTTAGTATGTCGTGTAGTTTTATAGATATGGGATATTTTCGGTTACAGGCTATTTCCCAATACGGAACCCTTCACTGTGGATGCTCCGACACCCACTTGACCGGTTTCTATATATTACAACATGGAATTAATGCGTTTTTTAAATGTCTATGTTTGATTTTTATTATTGAATAAACTTACGAAACGACCAAAACGTTGACCTGATGATAAGTGCAACGTCTGCCCATATGTCGTAATACGTCTGCACAAATGCTGTGTCACCCAGAACATTACTGTGCGATAACAGACTGCGCTGGTCTCATATGCCCAGCGATTACGCTAGCTCCCAGTGCCCTTCAAACCGAAACACGGTAATGTTTGCACATCTTTGCTTCACGGCAAAATAATTGGCCTCTGGGGTGGTACCTACCTAGACGGATTCTTGCATAGGAATCATACCACCAGTTTATGGACCAAAGTCTTGTGTCCGATCAATTATTACTTTTTAGAATAGTGACTTCGAACTTATCTATGTAATAAGTCGATTAAAGTAAAGCCTGGCGCCAGCTAGGCGCCAGCCAGCCACTTGTGTGGGTTATGGAATTGAAAGTTTTGCTGTGCTGCCCCAATGCGAGTAAACGATCTTCACATATACGAGTACATATCCAAAAAATTTTTTTAGATTTATTATAGAAATAAAAGTATTTACTTGCAATACAAATACAGCCGCGTGTTGTATCGTGCATGGTATGGTAACACCAGGCGTCGGTAATGTTGATTAAGTGAAACGCCACGAAAGGCTCAGGGCGTCCGAAACATGGCGAAAATATTTAAAATAACAGTAGACAACCTAAAAGTGTCCCACTGCTGAGCAGAGCCCTCCTTTAATTTTTATAAGAGGGTTTTAGAGCCGCTAAGAGTCTGCCACGCTACTCCAATGCGCGTTGGCGAACTTCACACTGGCCTGGAAATATTTTTTATTCTATATATAATACGAGTAATATATAGGATTCAAATTCAGGTCATTCCCGTACTATGATAAGGCGAGCGCACATCTCCGAGCTACCGCGCTTCTCGGTTAATATTTGACATACCAAATCTAAATTATTTGACTATACGAGATATACGTTAACGTGGTTAAGTAAAGAAGTTCAACTGCACAAGTATATCAATTACCTTCGCCGGTCCGGAGAAACTTGCCCCCCGTCGCTGCTTGTGTATGGGTTTAGTTTGTGCTCGCGTCCGAATTCCCGCTAATTTGACATCAGAAGCAATTAACAATTCTACTGAATATGTGTATAATTAATGGTTGTAAAACTTTGCCTAAGTTTAAGAAAATAGACTCATTAGACTGATTTTAATATTTAGCTTTTTTTTCATATGCTAGTTCTATTATTGTAAATAGTGTTCTTCCATAAGGAGTATTTACTTTAAGGTTCTTAGGTTACATTGTTTTTATGAGAAATGTATCCAATTTTTAAGAACGTAAAGAAAGAAAAAATAAATAAATAAATAAATTAGAAAAGTAACAAAGTTAATTAATTTAAAATCGGTTTTTCAAAATGCTTCATGCACGTATTATAAATATATTCCGCATTTCTCTTTATGCTTTTAGGCAGTAGATGTGTCATAGGCTTTAATTATGACAATGATGATAAATAATAGGTGCAGTAGCATAACAATACTTTTAAAATCATTATATTATTAGACAGTCGCTATAATTTTCCTTTAATGAGCCATGTGGTAGCGGCTTAAGAGAATCTACCACATCATCTCATCCCGTGGGTGTCGTAAAAGTGGACAGAGGGAAATAAAAAACCAGGAAATGGGCAGTAGCATCTTCCTGGAAGGTCTGAATAAATAAATAAAAATCCCTCCAAAATGAGAGCTAAAAACTTTTGTTGCAATCTATGGTCCCCCATAGATTGCAACAAAATGTTCCGCAGTGTTCAGCAGTGGACTAGTGATAGGCTATAATCATGATGATATTAATTTTAATTTTAATCTCATCTCCTGTACAACCTCAAATGTTTAAATTCGCCGTATCACAAATTCTACTTTTTCGAAAAATCGTCTACGAGGATATAATAATAAAGTAAAGTAACACCTTATAAATGTCCCACTACTGACCACAGGCCTCCCCTCATTTCTGAAAAAGTTTTTGGAAAAGTCTTCAAGAGACTTCACATAACCTCGATTTTTTTTATCCCTCAGACATGCAGGTTTTCTACGATTTATTGCACTTAAAATTGCAGAATAATTTTAGAGGTGCCGACATCTGGGATCGAACTCTGCGACGGCTCACATAAAATAATAAGTTATCATTAACTTTACTAATCACTACTCTTGGAAAAGAAAATAGTTCAAAATATAAATACACATAGCTTAATAATGTTTCGTATTCCTCAGTCAAAACTTTTCAAAACAAAAAATGATAAACATGGATATATAAGTGGCTGGCGGTAAAAAAATAACTACTGCCACAGGACTACTCCGATAGGCAGAAAAGTTCTTCAACTGTAATTGGACCTATTCTATATTTGGGATGAAGACAAGAGGTTTGCGAGCAAATTTTTTTTTTATGTAAGAGGGGGCAAACGAGCAAGCGGCTCACCTGATGGTAAGTGATCACCGCCGCCCATGAACATCTACAATACCAGAGGAATAGCAGATGCGTTGCCGGCCTTTGAGAAAGGAATAGGCTCTTTACTTGAAGGTCCCTAGGTCGTATCGGTCCGGAAAAACCGCTGGCGGCAGCAGATTCCATAAAGTGCTTGTGCGGGGCAGAAAATTGCGCGAAAAACGCACTGTGCTGGAATGCCAACCATCAAGGTGGTGACGATGGAATTTTGCGCTGTGCCGCAATGTGCGATGGTGAAAATGGAAAAAATAAAATGGATAGTAATACTCTAAGATTGTTAGATAAAACATGTTTAAAGTAAAGGTAAGATTTTTTTGCGACCCCGAGATGGCGACAAACACGAGTTTCATCTACTGTACATAAAGTAGGATTCCGCCACCTCCCAAGAGTGTCGTAAGAGTTGACTAAAGAAATAAATAAGCCAGGGAAGGTGCAGCAGGCTTCTTTGGAAAAAAAACTTCGACTGACTGCCAGGCGTGACAAATTTGAGTTTAATTTATGATTGCATAAAACATTGAATTTCAAGAACTACACGCTCTTGATGCTGGAAGTGGGTATTATACAATATTAAAGTTACAGTATATAAATGTCCCACCGCTGATCTTATGTCTGTTTTTATTTATTATGATTTGTATTTTTTTATTTCTCCTTTCTTTCTTTCATACGGGTTTCCACAAGCCGTATATGTACTGTATGGGGTGGTAGGACAATAACAGGCTGTGATTTACTTTAGGCCGTGGTAGCTCAGGGTCAGAGCATTTGCCTTAAATTTCAAAGTACGCGAGTAACCTGAGTTTGATCCTTGGTGCTGGCACCTCTAAAGTTGTTCACATTTAATGTACTGATTTACCTTGGACTCGGCGGAGAAGTAAAACATCGTGTGGAAACCTACATGTCTAACACATTAATAAATATTTCTGTCAATCCGCATTGGAGCAGCGCGGCGGCCTCTTTCTTGCTCTAAGACCCTTTCAAAAAATTAGAGGAGGCTTCAACTTAATGGTAGAGCAATTATAGGCTACAACTTTAAAGCAGATAACGCCTTTTTGAATGTGAAAATTTAAACCCTTCGGATCTGTAACAAAACAGATTGTTATTATCGTTGTATTTATAATTAAATATGTAAACAACGGCGACAGTGAAAAGTGTTTAGTGTTTATTTTTTTTCCCTCTAAGCTATAGTTTCACTCGCGGCTTGGAGCTTAGAGTTACTGGCTTGCATAATCCAGCAAAGCTAGAACTATTCGATCAACAAACTCCCGCAAAGCCGGTAAAAATCTGTTTTCTCTTTCACTTAGTTAATCACGTAACCATAATGCGTCGCTGATATAGTTTTGCAAACTGATAAGAGTTTTGCAAACAGAGGTTTGTAGTTAGAATTTAAATAATACATAATAACTATAACGATTTATTTTAAAAAAATACGAGAAAAAATTCTTACTCCCCATTGCGTTCCCACGAGCAGTATCGTGACAGCATTGCATATTATGGTGTTATTCTGCACGAATAAAGGCTGTCCGTACAGTACCTTCGATGCCTCTTACGACACCTCGGTAGGAAAGAGGTAGGTGCTATTCTACACTGCCGGACAACTATCGGCTAGGTATCTAGTACTAATAAAACAGGAAACCATAAGACCCGAATACAACAAGTAGCTTCACATGGGGCGACTTTAAACTGTCTTATAAATGTTTACCCTGGGTTGTTATACTGTGCTCTACATTGGGGATACGTTGTATAAGTATTTATACCATAGCAAATGCAGCGGGTTAGCGGATTTCTGTAAACTAGGGGGCGGTGGGGGTGCAGATGACATATGCCACTAATTACACATCCAATATCGAGTGAATGTTGGATTTACAGTGAAACGGTCAACAAATTTACATGTGGAAATAATAATTATTTTATCATCTAAAAGGTCAAAGAGCAGTGATCTTTATACATCGGACATTATTTTTTCGTACAATGGGTGAGTTTAACAAAAATAAATTGCACATGCATAATGAACACAAATCCGGGAAAACTATCGTTAGGTTGTATATCTTGTATATCTTTCCGTACTGGAATAGAATGTCCCGACTCGTAGCGCAGAAGCCAATCGCTTAGCCACTGTGTCAACCGAGACGTTAAGACCGATCTATATTTGACATTCTAGTAAATTCTTGTTAATCTTTTGTCTAAATATGGATAATAGGCTGATTAAACATTTTCATTCAATATAGATAAAAGGCATTATCAATAATGTTATCATGAGATATTCGACAAAATTAATGTATGCGTACAGTAGCAGACACATTATTTATAAGTGAATAAATAATAAATGAACAATTTTTGAATGGTTAAAGTTAAAAAAGTAAAATGTAAAGTTTCAGCCTATAAATGTCCCACTGCTGAGCACAGGCCTTCCTCTCATTTCTGAGAGGGTTTTGGAGCTAGGAAGAATCCGCCACGCTGCTCCAATGCGGGTTGGCGGACTTCACATGTCTTCGAAATATTTTTTATTCCTCAGACATGCAGGTTTCCTCACGATGTTTTCCTTCACCGCCGAGCACGTGGTAAATCAGCACTTAAAATTGCAATTAACAATTTTAGTGGTGCCGGCACCGGGGATCGAACCCAGGTCACTCGCGTACTATGAAATTTAAAGCGAGCGCCTAGCCCCTGAGCTACCTGAGTTAAAGTTAGGTAAAGGTTAAAGTATCTATAAGCTAAGTCGGAAGATCCAGGTTTCGAATCACAACTGAAGTAAATATTTATGTATAATACACATAATTATGATGATGTTCTCCTGGCCGATTTCGTCCACGGCGACAACATCTGAATATTGTCGAGTGCTATCAACTGCGCAGGAGATATTATAGTGCCATAAGAGTACCATAGGCACTCACTCGTCTCAACCTACCCGCGCCCGATGTAACGCTGATGCGATAAGAAGGGACACAAGCGATAAGATTTTAGCACAATCATTGGCGCTCCAACTGGGATTCGAACCCAGGACCCGCGGCGTAGAAGTCAGGTACTCTGACCACTAGGTCTCGCGGTCGTCACATAATAATAACATAAAGATATAAATGTATCATCGTCTTTAACAGTCGTTCTGAAACTATTCGACTCTTAGGTATCGCATCTGGGAAGTTTGCATACTAGTTAGTGTGCAAATTACAAATACTAATTGTTAACTAGTGGTAAGACTTCTTTGCAGGAATCCGTCTAGGTATCCACAAGCCATCGCAGTGGCAGTTATTTCAGCCGTAAAGCAGTAGTGTGCGCAGGCATTACATCGGTTTGATAGCTAATGTAGGTAATTACTGGGCATATGAGACTTAAGAACTGATGTCTCAGGGTGACGAGCGCAGTGTGGTGTCACAGAGGAATGTTCCGCGTGGCACAGCATTTGTTATGGGCAGAAATTGCATTTACCATCAGGTGAACGTATTGCTCGTCTCGTTACTTCCCTCAATAAAAATTCACATTCGGAAAAAATGTCTATAAGCCATATTAATATTTGTTCTGTGCAGCATTTGAGCTTGAGAACCGTAGCGCAGATGTCGATCTCTGCCAGTCCACCGCGCCAATCGGGCCAATAATGATATTCTTATAAGATATTTAGTGATCGATAAAGAAACCGATAAGTGTGCTTTAATGCCTCACAGTACACATAAAACATTGTATATATAGCCATAGCCGATATGGGTTCGGCGAAGTAGAATAGATGCTAACTCTTTTCGTACCGACGTGTCGTAAGAGCCGACTAAGGTATTGTACGGACAGCCTTTATTCGTGCAGAATAACGCGCAATTGAGATTAAGATTATTTGGCCCGTACCAAAATGGCGGCGACGTCGTTCTCCACCGGTCGCGTCTCATTTCCTGCGATGGCGGAAAGTGGGCGACATTAGTCGCCTCTGCCTACCCCTTAAATGGGAAAAAGACGTGACTGTATGTATGTACATTCACTATAAGTCCTAACAGTAATTCGCTCAGCGAGTTAGATTTACAGGGATGTGGCACATTGTAATTTATTTATACGGAATATCTTTTTAATTAGTTGTTAAGCTCTTGTGCATAGGCAAATGATTCCCACTTTACCGCAAAATGGAAATTCCGATGTGATTTATCACTGGATGGAATCAAGCCACTGAAAATGACATCGTTCTCGATTGATGAAGCCTTGTAATTTTCGATTAATTTAAATTATAAAGGATTATACTTGTACGTATATTACATGAATATTTTGATATTGACAAAATAAATAAAAAAGGTTGCAGATATATTTACGGGTTCTTCGCTTTTAACGTATATTTTTGATGCTTTTTACAGCATGTTATTAATAGTGACATGATATTACTACCAATGACTTTAATTTAAAGTATTTCAAGTTACTATTCTCTGAAAAACCTGACTGCCAAATTGCATGAAATTCTTTATCAAAAAATACGTAATACGTAAATGTAACAAAACAGTGTCAAGGCTTAAAATAATATTTTGATTTCATTCATAGATACTTACATTTATTAATAAAATAAGTACACACGCTATAATAAATCGCACGCTATATTATACACGCTACATTTTCGTAAATATAAAAATAAAACTAGAGTTTTTATAAAAGGCTTCATTTTTTCTATTCTCGTATAGAATCACTAGTTGATATTAAGCCTTCAGATTGTCCAAATACGTGCGATTGATTTTAGGACACGTCGCGATACGTCTTACATTGAACTGGGAAACATTATTTGAATTATACTGACAGCTTGTACTTTGTACGGGTGAGAAAAAAGTAGATATAGAATTTATACGCATAATAAATCCAATTTACCTTGCTTGCTTTGGTATCCGAAAATAAACCTATTTGTATGTGAAAACGTTGCGCGTGGGTGTGGGTACGTCAGAAGTGGCATTGTCATGACACGCAACTTTGACATTTGATAGCGTTGTTAACGTGATTGAGACTAATTAAATCCTGCGGTGTTTATTTTATAAAATGTTCATCGCGAGTGTACTCGAAAGTAGCGAATATTCTTTAACCGGTAATTATTTATGCATAAAGTAGAAATTGACTTTCAAGGCAGGAGCTCAAAAAGCAAGGACGCTTCGTAAGGACTCTTTTTCGAATAAATAACTGGCGCGTTTTTAGTTGATTCAAAATGCTTTAAGGTTTAAATAAAATATATAAGTTGTGTTTAATTCATTGACGATACGGTACGTGGCGCTGTATTTAAATGCAGATGAAATGGTGATTAGGAAATAATTGAAGTTATAACTATGCTGAATTTTATAACTGAAGTTTTTCTTAGAAATCAATTTAATGAAATTAATATCATAACCTTAGCTTCTCAATGCCTTACATAATATTATTTACAAAAAAAATAAGTCACATTAATGAAAAAGCTATGTTTAAATTAGGAACAAACACAAGCTTAACAACTCATTCATGGGCCAAGTCAGAAAGTGAAGTCTTCCTATCAAAAAGTTATTATTTTTAACAAAAGACTATAAAAAGGGTTATAATAATATTCAATCATAAATGGATGAAATTTTTTTTATCGTCCAGTAGGGCGGTAATCTAGCGCCAATTTTATTACCATTTACGTGATTTCAAAGTTATAGACATGATTTTTTCTTTAATGATTTTTTTCTAAAACTGTGCTTATTTATTTATGGATACAGTGGTAAACTATTATCCATTATTGGAAAATAGTTTAAGCCGGCACTACAAGGGATATTTATCTCGATAAAAATAAATTACTTCTAGGTAAGTAGCAATCTTCCAGCAGCCAGACTTCAAAATTTTAGTACTAGTTTATTTTCATAAATGTAATCTAAAACTTTTAGTAGTGTTCGGCTGTTTTATAATGTTCTCGAAATAGCTTCCAATTCGTTGCATAACGGGTCCGTGACTAAAGTCACTTCATTCTATTTATTAAAATATGATAAGGATTGGAATAATTAGGGGTAAATTTTATAGTTTCTTCTTTTTTCGTTATTCTAGGCATTTATCCTTTACTGATTTTTAGGTAATTATGCTTCCCGGAACTTGTATAAATCTCTCCGTCTTTCTTTACCTGGTCTATTGCTAAAATCTGATCCCAGGGGATCTTCGTCCCAGAACTAAGAAAAAATCGTTGCACACCTTAA
Organism: Luehdorfia chinensis; assembly: GCA_019845155.1. NCBI lineage: Eukaryota > Metazoa > Arthropoda > Insecta > Lepidoptera > Papilionidae > Luehdorfia > Luehdorfia chinensis. Next base: position 4,148,903 of record JAHVAK010000012.1, on the reverse strand, counting down.
GTTAAATCAGTGGTCCGTGGAATATCTGGGGTCCGCGAAAACTAAAAAGGGTTGGGGTAACAGCCCGTAAATTAAATTGATAAACAGATTAAAGTCTTCACAATTTATATAAGCCAACAAGGGTTTTCTGCTTTTCTTATAATTAAAAACAAGCCCAGAAATCGATGGAAAGTAGGTTATGATGGAAATCACATTCACTTTTGCTTTGACGTCCCAGCTAAGAGCTTTTAGTCCTTGGCCAAGAAAAGCGTGGCAACCACTGCGTTAAATAAAGTACATTTTGACCATCTTGAAATTTCATAATAATACCAGCAGGGGAACCCACTGACTGTGTGTATTGCCTGTTAAGAGGCGCGCAGCTGACCGCCGGCTCCTGCCAGACTTCTTGCTCTAGCATGCTTGACCTGTATCCTCGCTATGCCGCCCCGACATATTCGAGAACCCTAGACCGTGGCTTAGTTTGCCTATATCGATGGGTCGACCCTGATAACAACCCAAGGGAATGAGGTGATTGCTGCCAAGCTATTTCTGCTTCTTAATTATACTATTATCTTACTTCTTAATTATTCTAAAAAAGAAAAAAGAACACTGTCGAAAGCTGTCGTATTTCGTGTTGGTTCTTTGCAGATCATTTTAGGATACGTGTAGCTAGTACGTTCAATAAGTATTCGTCAGTTCAGCCTATCACTAGTCCACTGCTGAACATAGGTCTCTCCCATAGATTGCCATAAAAGTTTGTAGCTCTCATTTTGGGGGATTTTACCACAGTTGACACGCTCGGCAGGCGAGTTGGCAAACGCAGGTTTTTAATTCAAATGTTCCAGGAAAATGCTGCTGCCCATCTTCTGCTTTTAATTTTTTCTTCTGTCGACTTTTACGACATCCACGGGATGAGATGGGGTGGTAGATTCTCTTAAGCCGCCACCACATGGCGGATAAGTATGCGTCGGCAATAAGTATTATCTTTATTGAATAAAAACTGTTCTAATTTAATTAGATTCACGTATTTCCTTAATTTTATTCCACCGAATATAGGTTTGTGTTGTTGAAGGTTTGATATGATTATTAATGGTATAACAATTTGGGGGATTTGGGGGACCAAAAAAAACAATGGATATTTTTACCTAAAGAAATACAAGATGATCAAATAACCATCTCGAAATTATTTTGTCTTAGTTTCGTGTAAGATTACTTTATCAGATATCGACTATTTATACTCAATCATTACTTAAATTTATTTCCATACGTAACAAAAGAACGTGTCACAGTAAATTATGTGAATAAATATTCAAGCATTATTATTAACACGCGCGCAAAAGTAGGCAACGTTTAATTAATTCCCGCGGTGTAACACGTAACTGTAATAAGTTGCGAGCTTAGTTAACATTCCCGCGGAAGTGGGTCCCGCTGAAATTAAGCGATATTAGCGTACATAAGTATCGCAGCGGGTTATCGCGCTTATCACGACGCCGCGTTACGATCGGAGGGCGGACGGATGTAACCGACAGAGCAAGGTAATAAGCGCCTAAAATCGCGCCGCTCAAAGTAAAAACCTATAAATATGTGACCGGCGAGTGCAGGAATATAAGTAAAGTAACAGCCTATAAATGTCCCACTGCTGAGCACAGGCCGTTTGTAATTTTTATTTGAGAGTGCGTTGGAGCAGGGAAGAGTCTGCCACGTGGCTCCACGGTGGGTTGGCGGAATTTCAAATGTCCTCGAAATATTTTTATTCCTCAGACATGCAGGTTTCCTCACGATGTTTTCCTTCACCGCTGAGCACCTGGTAAATCAGCACTTAAAATTGTAGAACAATTGTAGAGGCCGGCACCGGAGTTCGAACTCAGGCCACTCGCGTATTATGAAATCTAAGGCAAACGCTCGTTCCCTAGGCTACCACGGTAAGACTGTCACAAAATTGTTGATTATGAAGTGAATTAGAAGCATGGTGTCACTTCTACACCTTTCTTGTCATTGGGCACGATGAAGGCACTATAATTACAAATTTTATGTAGTGAATAATTTTCTTTGGCAGTGCGACACTATGCGGGGTGCTGGTTGCAGTCTGCGCCGCTTGCTGGCGACGCTCGCCCTCTGCCGACAAGCCGGAAGAGGTGGTCGAGTGCCGCGGAGTCTACACCGTCAGCGCGGATGCCCGCCTTCAGGTAAACTATGTTAACTGCTGTCTTCTAGCCTACTTAGTCAAACTGAAACGTTTGTTAAGATGAAGAACATGGTGTTAATTTTGTATCTTGAGACCTAGTGAAAAAAATGGGTAGGGGTTCAGCTCCAAAATTTGCGATTTTCATTAATTTGATTACGTATTAAAATGGATACATCTTTATTACTTGATGTTTGCTTATGCCCAATAAATAGACCTAAATTTCTTGAGAAGGAAAACAAGGTAGACGAGCATCAATGCCTGGCCAACGCGTCTAACCATTGCTGACTGTTCTGGTTCTGTTCAGTTACACAGGTACTTGTTCAGTTACAGCCGGGATGTGGTAGCTATTTACTACCCAGAAAAACAAAATAATTATATTGTAAAGGTTGATGGATCGAATTTGGGAAACAAAAGTATAATAAAGGTAAAATTATTTGTTTGGTAATATTGGAACAATAAGCCATTGTAACTCAGGGGCCGGGAGCTCGCCATAATTTCACAGAATGCGAGTAATATGGGTCCGATCTCTGTTAAAATTGTTCAGTGCAATTTTACATGTAGATTTATCACGCGCTCGACGGTGAAGAAGGCTGACAAAGTCAAACATCGTGAAGAAACTTGCATGCTTTAGGAACACCCCAACCCGCAACCCCGCGTGGTGTTCTCTTCCCGGTTCCTAAACGCTATTATAAATAAAATCATGCTTGTTGCCCAGCAACGGAACATAAAGACGGTTACATTACTGTTTTTCTTTATTAGTACATTATAGTTTTGTATAGTATATCAATATATACTATCTAAACACGTTTTTGAACGTTCTGTTTGATGTTCTCGTGATATACTCGTACGTATATGCATACAAATATTCTTCATCTATTTTCGTTTTTACAAATAATCATTGTTTAGAAATTCCTCGATAATTTTGCTGAATACACTCAAAGATAATTTGATATTTATACAGAATATTCCTGACGCCCGCAAATGCTTAAATAAAGATTAAAGTCAATACGGACAATCGTTGCATGCTTGCAAAAAGTGTTTCTAGTTTTTTTATTAGTTTAAGCTATATTCTATGTATAAATATAAATAAAATCTAAAGATAAATAGTAATTTATCTTCCTATGTTATTTCGTAAATAAAAGTTTTTTACTTAAATCCACGAGCGAAGGGCTTGGAAAATCTCATGAGTTCTGACCTGTAGCGAATTAACACAAAACATAGACCTACTATGGACGACAAGGCGAGTGGTTCTGCGGCCGGTAATCCACCTGATAATTGTGGTGATTACGGCAAATCCTTCCAACGTAGAAGCATGTGCCCATTGAACTGCTTTAGGCTGTGATGATAATGACCAACTAAGTCTGGTTGTTTTGTGATTGTCCCCGTGTCCCTGACACTGCATCGTAGCTGATACTGGTGGTAGGATTCTTATGCAGGAATCCGTCTAGGTAGGTACCACCCCTGGCCAGTTATTCTGCCGTGAAGCAGTAGTGTGCAAACATTACTGTGTTTCGGTCTGAATGGCACTGAGAGCTAGTGTAATCACTAGGGCATATGAGATTTAACAACTGATGACTCAGGGAGGCGGGCGCGATGTGGTGCCACACAGAAATGTTCCTGGGTGACATCGCATTTGTTACGGGCGGACGTTGAACTTACCATCAGGTACGTTTTGCTCGTCTCTAGAATTGTTTAGAAAGTATATAAATAGTATAAAAAATCTCCTTAAAGAATCATAAAAAGTACTTCCAGCAATAGTCGCCATAGCCGTCGTCGTCTAGATAAGCTAGTTACGATAAGCTCTGTCACCGAAGTGAAACCGAAGATGGTCGTAAAAATACTGTGGCAAAGCAGTAGAACTGACCTAAGAGATTATAGGTATAAGTATATGAGGGCTTCCTGAGTATATGAGGGGTCGAGTTTTCCGCGGTTGACGCTTGGCGACAAGACTTTTTAAACAAAATCTCTGAAGTTACACCTTTATGGCATTCCGGCCTCTGTAAGACCAGTTCCTCCCACTATGACTTTATACGCTGCATGCAGTAAGATTTGCGTTTAAGAACATCCCTGTATCGCAGGTACTGTCAAACTTCCTATACCTTTCCTTAGGAGAGTTCCGAGTAGAAAACTGCGTTTGGCAATCTGCAATCGTCCAGGCAGACGATGCTGCCACACCATCTCAGTCGGACTGAGTCGGTGTACTGAAAATGATTGCGTTTTAATGACAATCGTTATTAAAAATCTGTCAAGTATTAATAATTTGTATGTATGTATGTGGTGGCGGCCTAAGAGAATCTACCACCCCATCACTTCCCGTGGTGTCGACGGAGGGAAAATGAAAACCAATAGATGGGCAGCAGCATTTTCCTTGAACATCTGAATAAATAAACTGCGGTAGCCAACCCCCTGCCTAGCGTGGGCAACTATGGCAAAATTCCTCCAAAAAGCGAGCTACAAACTTTTGTAGCTGTCTATGGGGGAGGCTTATGTTGAGCAGTGGATTAGTGATAGGTCGAAATGATGATGATGATGAATGATATACAATGAAAAATAATAATGCAAATTATACAGAAAATTTGCGTCTGTGAATTTCTACTGTAATTAAGTAACATCAGACGGGCACCGGGCATAACGCACTACAATAAACATCTCAATTACACGCTGATCCAAGAGACATAGTTTTATTAAAATGGCCATTAAAATAACAAAGGATATGTAATTAAAGCCTCGCTCGTAACTGATATTAATTCAATTTGCTTATTTACCTAATTAAATTGTTAGGATTTGTACAAACAAAGCCCAATGCCATATTTCAATTGAAATGACGCCTCGAACGAATGTAAATTAAAATTAGAATTCCTCTTCAATATCTCGATCAGACAGAAGATTTAGTTACAGCAATTCAGTAATCTAGTTCTTTTTATTTTTTATTATTAAAGACTAACAACGCACCCGAGTTCTCGTTGAATATAGAACTGTTTTCGATATAAGTACTTAAGCTTTAATATCCATGTCGATTAGAGGTCAGGGGCCGGGCGCTCGCTTTAAGCTTCCTAGTACGCGAGTGACCTAAGTTCGATCCCCGGTGCCGGGAACTCTAAAATTGTTTTGCAATTTCAAGTTCTGATTTACCACCTGCACGGCGACGAAGGAATACATCTGAGGAATAGAAATATTTCGTGGACATCCGCCAACCCGCATTGGAGAAGCGTGGCGGACTCTTCCTAGCACCAAAACCCTCTCAGGAAATGAGAGGAGGCCCGAGCTTTGCAGTGGGACATCTATAGGCTGTTACTTTACTTAATTTTACTTTTATAATGTTGCGTTTAAAGAGGATGTAACTACGAGTATTTATTTTATAGACAGCACAATTTTTTTTTTATATTATGGTCTAAAAATATCCACAACTTTCTTAACGAATATATTTCTCTTTGATATTACATTTTAGTTTTTGAACTAAGATTTTTAATCTGCATAAATACTACTCATTCGCGAATTCGTAGTAGATGTATTCGTTGTGTATACATTACAAATACATCGTACTACAGCGGAGGTTACAGCCGCGCAACGTGTAAGCTTTATTGTCAGATCCGCTCGTACTGATGTGTTGTTTGCAGATGTAATGACAGAATTGAAGTGTTATTATCATCTGTCTAGATCTTATTATATAAAGTAGGTAGGTTGTAGGAGGACCTGTTGTAGAAGATACTACATTTTTTAAAAGATGTCTTACTATTTTTAATAATGCTTCTGTAAAGTATGTTGTCTTTAGGCTAATTTGTCCATTAAATATATATTGTTTCATAAATTTTTAGTTTATTATACAATTAAAAAAAATAAAAATATGTTATGCAATAAATTTATAATAATCTATACAGATTATTATATATTTATTGCATAGAATATGACAAAATAAACTTTATATTAACTAATAAATTTTTAAACACCGCAAGTAAAATTCAACTATGTTTTAAAGCTTAGTTATCGAATTTTCATAGCTTATCTATACATTTTCCATCTCTTATATATTTTTTATTACATTTGAATCTTTAATATAGGTAGGAAACAGGTCTTCTCGCATTCTCCAAATGCGGAGAAGTCCGACACACTGCAGTGTGGGTTGGCCGATTTCACGTATCGTTACAATATTTTTAATTTGTAAGGCCTTATTCAGTGCATCGCGGATCGTTCGCGCGCGGATTTGCGAATTCATCGTTCAGTTCCCTGCGGATCGTGATGAAGAGTGGTGCAGTCATAGTCATGCATAAAAATTTGTTGGTTGCTGCCTATTTATTAAACAGCAGAAAACGTCGTCATAGGAGATTTATGTGCACCTAATCGTTGAGAAAAGGCTTCTTAAAAGAGAATTTGTTTAGTTGTTTCTTTATTCCAATAGGCGTCCGCGCGCGGAGATACGCGACGCGGAGGCGCGGTGCGGAGGGATTTCCATCCGCGCGCGGATAACTCTCCTCGACACGGGCGCTCCGCATCGCACTTAACCGCTCTATATGCCTTAATACATTTGACCATCCGTCGCGGACATCCGCGCAGGTCATCCGCGTCGCGCTGAATAGAGCCTAAGACCCGACTTCACCGATTGCTTTGGAAACCAAGTTAAATAAAACCGCGTTTTGCTTAACTGTGTTCAAATGTATCATTTGATCTCGGTTTTCGTCTAACCGATTTCACCGACTCCATTTTGATCGCGTTTGGAAAAACGAAGTTTACATGAAATATCGTCACAATCCTAAACAAAAATACGTCTTATTTCGTATTTTGCGACATCAAACAGCCTGTTATTATGCATAGGTTACATAGTTGTGCAATTGACAATGCCAGCTCTCTAAACGCGTTTAAAGAGCTGAACGTCGAATATTGGGCGTTCAGAATTTGAACCGCGTTTAGCATTGACTGCGTTCATTTGATGTTGATGAAATGCAAACTGTAGCATTGAACTCAGTTAAACGCTTGAACTAATCGCGTTTAGTTTCAACGGTCAAATCCGCCCTAAGACATACACGTTTCCTTGCGATGTTTTCATTCAGCGCTCGTCTTCGCTTCGCTTCGTTTCGCTTCGGAGCACATCACCACGTAAAATATAATTATCAATTTTAGTGGTGTGGGCATCGTTCATTGTACCTTAGTCACGGGCGTATTATAAAATTTCAGTTAATTACTCTGCCCCTAAGCTACGCCTGCTCTTAAAAAAATTATAACCCTTCTGTAATTACAAAAGCAATTGTTTTGATTTTTGTCAAGTAATTGCAATGGCGTTTCATTCGTATTAATGACAGCACTAGGTATCATTTTGTATTATACCAGGTTAAAATAAACCGACGACGCGGCCCTTACAGGACCACTAGCTTACGCAGGAGTTCACGCGTCCTTCCGCGCCACCTACCGTAAATACCTCTTCCGCGGTTACATTTTTGTGAGAAGAGGGATTTTTTTGCGATTTTTTTACCTATTTAATATTCGCAAAAAAAATTATTAAAGTATGAAGCAAATATAAATATAATTATTTAATCAAAAAACCGGCTTCAACGCAGCAGCTCCAAACAGTTTCATGATTTTCTCATGGCCGCCGTACTTTAATGCCGACCATACATAAAAAAATATGTACAGACGAATTGAGAACGTCCTCCTCTTTTGAAGTAGGTTAAAAAGTGGAAAAAAAAACAGAATTGAAAAAGATGACCACCGCTAACGACGTTCTTTCTTAGGCAGAGGTCTTGGAAGATACGGAATATAGGGCAACTACTCATGGATCCCATCATCAGAACTTGCCCAAAATTAAATGGTAAACTCTTACGATCCCCTTTGTTACGAGTATAAAGAAATAATGATGAAAATCGGTTCATAAACAAAGAAGTTTTGCCCGAACATACATAAAAAAATATACACAGACGAATTTATTTGAGACTGCCGAATCTACATTGTCAAGATCCCAAGATACTACATTCTTCAGGGGTTAACCACATGATGACTTCAGAATAATAAAATTTATAACTAAAACAGACGCGAAACATTTGATTTTGAACTTTTTGGTACTAAATTCAAAAACGACAATTATTTTTCATTTTAAGTTTTTAATACAATTATCAAAAATAATTATAAAGGTTTTATACATTAGTTTATGTGGCATTAAATATTCTTTAATTTAGTCTTTATTTCATAAAGCTAGGTCAGATACTTTTGAAGATATTGAAGATTTTCTAACCGACTCTTTTTCTTTGCGGCCCAGCGTATTAATAATTGATCGCGCGAATATAAATATTACGATATGCTCCAATGCAACCTATGTTTTACTATTGTTTTTTAGGAAGTAAATTACTAAATACAAATCGTGGTGATTTCTATTTAGATATTTCTTTTTCTTACATTAATTACTACAATTATTTTAACCAAATTAACATCTTTTATAACTTCAGGTAGGACTTCTCTCAAATACGGCTTTATAATGGGACCTTAAAGCGTTTTCTCAGTGGTTGTTGACGCGAAAGCTATTTACAAGGCGGTATTATCGCTAACGAGCGGCGGCGGGAAGCTAACGCGGTTAGCCTGGGGACGCTTCCGGCGCGGGATTGTAGTTCCGTTGCACCTCCGCCAATGATGACGTACAGTGGTACAGGCGACATTCAACTTTAATGAACAACTGATTACTTATATGTTGCTTCTGTTATTGAACTTCGCTTACTAGTATTACGATACATGAAAGTGGAAAGTCAACATGGGTCTGACATTACCATACCAAATGATCATCGACTGATGGTAGGAGGAGTGGCAAGATGACAAATATTTAAAGAAGAAATCATAAAGGCTTTATAAAAGCTTTGTAAAAGTGTGGTGGAATGTTTTTCATTACATTACGCAAATGCTGCGTCACTCAAAACATTTCAGTGTGGCATCACACTGCGTCCACCTGAGACATCAGTTCTTGAGTCTCATCCTAGCTAGGAAGTATACAGGATGGCTTTTATTACGAGGTGGTAGGTTTCTTACGCGGTATCCGAAAGTACCGAAAATGCTAATGAAATGTATATAAGGAGGTGTGAAACATTAAACGTTTGTTTGTTATTTACATTAGCTGGTCATAAATATCCTAAACCGACAAAACGGGGAATTAACGATGTCATATACCGTGCGAATTTATGGCTATGGCGACACAAAAGGGCGCTTTAAAAAATCAATTTAACAGACATAAATGTGTGGGGGTGTCCGTGCTCCAACTGATGACCTAATTGATAGCAGCGCGGACGAAACGATTGGCGCGGAAATAAGGCTTTTGTGTTGGTAATTACATCGATATACACTTACGATGATATCTTGCAAATTATTCTGTAACAATGTTTTTATATTCTGTAGACAGGCACGCAGTATGTGAGCGTGCGTGGCGTGCATCGACCGTTTAACCACTGTATTTTTATATACATACATAGAGTCACGCCTCTTTCCCATAGGGGTTAGAAGAGACCACATATTTCCACTTGCTACGATCCTGACACACATCTTTAGCTTTCTACTTATATCAGTGTTTTCGTACAAGCTCGTCGGTTGCGGGTACTTTTGACGTGGTCTTTCCTTAAAACGATTTCGATCTGATCGTAATACGTTCGCCTACGTCGACCCTTACCGGCTTGCCCCTTCACACTTGCCTCATAAGTCTGTTTCGTCAATATTCTTTCATCCATCCTCTCTACGTGTCCAAACCATCTAAGCATCCCTTTCTCTATCTTTGTCACTACATCTTATACCACACAGCAACGTTCCCTTATCCCGCTGTTTCTCACTTTGTCAATCAATGTCACTCCAGTTATATATCCCATAATTAAACCATATGGCTTAACACAACTGTTTTACGGCAGTTTAACTGGCACTGCGGTGGTAAGCAATGTAACGCCAACTCCCAATTTATATCTACTCGAAGTCAGTGGTCTTCCTAATATTTTTGACAATGTATTATTACACGATGCCTCTTTGGAGAAAAGATTACCGCATTCAGTTTTGACTATTTATAGTATCGACGACTGAAAATTTTTATACTATATAAGAAATTACTTTTAAAATAATTTCCTAAAAATTTAAAATTTAAAAATTTAAAAATTTTACTAATTAGTCATAGACGATGTTAAGTGCTAAGGTTCTTAAAAGCAGTGGTTTCTTAACAAAAGCTGTAAAAAGCTGTGACATTTTTAAGTAACAAGGCGGTTCTTTAGACTTGCGCTCGCGGTTAAAACATTGAAGTATTTTAATATTCATTCTCGTTCATAAAGTAAATGTGAGCCCAAGAATTCAACATTTTTCGGTTTTATTTTTTGGCCATTTATGATATTACAGTTTGTTTAGTCGAGATAGATAAAGTATATTAAGTAAATAGTAAAAAGTTATGGATTGCCAAGTGCTAGTGAAGTAAGAGTAATCTGTAATCTTTACTGTTGGTAGAATTCGTCGCCTAGGTGCCAGTTTAGCAACAGTGCCAGTTTTTCTGCCGTCTTTCCAATGCAAAGATCTAGGTGACGCTGAAACTGTTATGGGCAGGCGTAGCACTTACCATCAGGTGAACAACTTGCTCGTCACGTCGTTGAACCCTCGTTGAACTATATTAAATATGGCTATAAATGTCCCACTGTTGAGCACAGGCCTGCTCTCAGTTTGGAGAGTTTCGAGCTGTCTTTGTTACAGAAAAATTCTAAATATTAAAAAAAATTGCGATTAATAGACTGTGAAGATTGTATGATTGTATGAAATGTAGTTACATAGATGTAGTTAATAGAAACATAACCTTTAAAAATAATTATGAAGGTTAATTCATTCTTAGACAACAGAAGCCTGTGAAGCGACTAATGAAATAATGACAACTCGGGGTTAAACGCTGAAGCCTTAGTAAAATTACCTTCATAATACAAACAGTTATTAATCTTTAATGGCATTAAGTATGAACTTATATTGAATACTATTACAACTTTATTGTAAGAAATATGCCTTATATGTAATGGTTGTATGTGCGGTGTAGAAATTATGTGTTGCACCATCAACTTAAGCCGATGGTCGTTAAACCGGTAAACCGTTAGTCGATGGGTTTCCGGCGAAGTAGAATAGCACCTAACTCTTTCCTACCGAGGTGTGGTAAGAGGCGGCTAAGGTATTGTACGGACAGACTTTATTCGTGTCGAATAATACCATTATGTGCAACGCTGTTACTTTACTGCTCATTGGAATGTAATGGGGAGAAAGAATTTTTGACTGGTACCAAAATGGCGGCGACGTGGTCCGCCACCCGTCACGTCACCACGTTTCCTGCGAGGAAAAAAGTGGGCTACGGATGTGGTCACTGGAACCCCTTCTATGGGATAAAAGGAGTGACAGTATATAAGTATGTAAAACGTTTTATGCAAAATAAGGTGCATTGGATACGCAACTTGTTAGTACCACAGAACATGAAGCCATCCATAATAATACAGACACGTGATTTTCCTTAATCAATACTTATTATAAAAACGAAACGTGCTGAAAGACTAGCCTAGAACTTCATAGAAAGCGAAATACCTGCGATCTGTCCTCGTTGCTGCAGCCCCTAAAATGTTAATAACCGTGCCCGGCGGTATCACTGTCCACTGCCGGATAGTCCGAGTAAGGAGGATTTTTCGTTTGCCAATCACAACGCTTGGCGATGGAAGTATGGAACACCTCGAACCTTTGACGCTGCCACCCGCTAATGACTATGTGCCGTTGTTCCGCGTCGGTTCTATTTTCATCCGAGGACAGACTCGGTAAACTTGACCCACATCTGATCAAATACGATTACGGACGTTCGTGGCGAACAAATTAGGCGACCTCCTGTTTTGCTTAACTTTCAGATAAGGACTAAATTAAATGCTTGATAGAAAACACGTAGTCATTTAGAGAATGTTCGGAGTAATGAAATTAGATGTTTCTTATTGGACTACAATTTCGTTTATAATTTGAAACTGTGCAAGAAAAAGTGACCCAGTTGTTAAGCATCAGATTTGCAGTAATCATAACATAAGAGATAATAACGATAGGAACTCTACCCCTCTACTTCATAAATATTTACAAAAAAGTACATAAGAATTCTAATTATAAAGATGTTATAGATTTACTGATAGATAGATAACTCGTTTATTTGGACATTACCACACTGATACAATTTACATACAAAAGTAACATTACAAAAATTCGGATTCGGAATTACACAGTAAACAATTACATTAAAAAATAAAATTGTGTAAATTCAAAGAAACAAAGACATATAATACACAACAATACAATACAATAAACAACGTGTGTGCTGCAGTGACACAAAAAGGCCATAGCTCAGTGCATCTTTGCTCAAGGAGTAAAGACTGATTTTCAGCTATTAACTAGAGGTTAAAAAGTTTTTAAATAAAATATTATAATAATATATATGATAAACGTACATATTGATGATTGTGTTATTATTAATATATAAGCGTAGAATATGTTACATGCGATGTATTTAGATATACGCTTCCGGAGCATATTTTTTACGTATAAATTACTTAAGAGAGAAAGCATTGGAAGAGATATGTCCAATAATTAATAATTAAAAATAGTTATTTGTAGTGGAGGGGAGTTTTTCGGATACTCGAGTAGTCCCTCCGTAATAACTCCACTTCCCGTGGCTAGTGACTATCCTCTTCGACCACAGGTCATCCAACTATTTCCTTGTAGACCACTAAGGTTTTATTGTTTTCCCATGAACCATCTAAATTGAATTGTCTTGCCTAGTATTGAATTTTCCTGAACATTTCAACTGCAACGTGGGCAACATAGTACGTGCGACCAATGCGAGAATACGATGTTAGAGAAAAACAAAACAAATCATTACAATGAAACGGCATATACCAATTCCTGCATTTCGTTTGGAAGTGCATATTCATAACGATCTCTTGAAAAATACTCGTATAAGGGAAATTAGAAGGTTTTTAGATTTTCATAATTTAGGGTAAACCATCTTTTAATGCCAGCTACAATCGTCAGTGACAGAAAAATATACGCCTCGAACTTAGTAAGCAAAGGAGTGAATCGGTAGTCAAAAACTACAGTATTATTATAATTTGATCAACTGTAACGTAGGAATTTCCTTTATGTCGCGTACTCATTTAATCTATATAGTTATCGATTCGCTCGACTTTCAAGCACCTTTCAGCCGGTCCTGCACAAAGCGAGTACCGATTAATATCCAGCCGTCCTCCAAGCAGAACAAAGTCAGATTTCATTCATACTTGACTTATAATTTAAAACACTGATTTTACGATACTTTATGTAGTTTAATTCTGTTATCTGTTTTAGATTAAGTCAAGTCAAATATTGTGCTTTATATATTAGACAATTAGGGCATAGAATAATTAGGCAAAATAACAACCACATGTTACAAATCTTAGCTTCAGTATAATGGAGCGACGACTATTAAACTATTCTTCTAACCCAACTAATCTATCAGAATAAAATAAATCACGATATTTCTTAATTACATCTATATATACAAAATTATGTTTCTTTGAATTGTGTCATATGCGCTCATATACATCAGATTACGATGGAACTTTGATGAGTGGTTGTGCACACGAGTCTTATCGGATAATTGTTCGTCTTCTATGTGTTCGCATATCGTCAACATAGTACAAAATCATAGTTTTTAATTTATTTTGTACCTGTACTCGTATATGTACATAATGATGCCTGACATTGCAACGCATGTCGGTCATTAGCTAGAATCTAAACAATGACAAGACACCCGCGTCTTTGTTTCGCACGTGGCGTTTATATTTTTTATGCATTTTACCATTCTGGTTGTTGTTATCAAGTTCGACTAGAGATGCTTCAAATTTTAACTCCTCTTAACTATTTTTTCCTATTGCCCAAGAGATTATATATAGCGATTTTTGTAACAGTATCACATGCAAAGTCCAGTGAGCAGAGAGTGAGAGACCGATGAACGCAAATTGTTATGGTTGGCCGGGGAAATTTGCGTCGAACTTTTCATGTACGAAATATTAATGACGGCAATACCACTAATTCGATTTCGCTTTGAAATCAAATGTCATACATTCTAAATATCATTGAATTACACTTTCATTTGATAACAGATTAAGGAATTATAAATGTGGAATATGCGCTATGTATTTGTGATAAATGTTAGCGTTATAGTTAAATGGCCTTAGATCATTTAATAAATCGTTCGATATTGGGTAACAAATACGTTGAAATTTAGGTCATAAATTTTTATTTATATACCCACGCGCGACCAACATGTGATGAAAAAAAATCTTTGGAAATGTGGCCTGTGGGAATATTTAAATATGTAAGCAAAAAAACCAAAAAAGAAATATCAGTACTAATTAGTATTTTTTTAAATATTTGTTGCATAAGAAATAATCATCTGAAGATTTTTTAAGTCTTATGACCAGGTTACTACAACGAACATGTAGTTGAAATAACACCACTGCTGTCCTTCTTTGTAGAAATTATTAGCTAGAAATTTGTCTCAGTTTCATTATGGGTATATCTTATATTTAAGTGCTATAAATTCATCTACAAGATATAAATTTGTCAAAACTATTTTATCACAGCCAGTGACATGAAAATAAATTACGCCAAAAAGACACCTGCCATTTTGAGTCTAGTGATTGTGGATTTTTTTGATATAAATCACAGGTGTCGTTGATATTTGACTGGTTGTAGGATTGCTATGCAGGAATCGGTCTTAGGTAGGTACCATCGCAGGACCAGTTATTCAGCATCATATTTAAGGCTTCGAGTTTGTCCAAAGTCACCCTTAGTTTCATTGTCTATTGAGAATAAATACTACTTTTTTTTAAATAAATACAAACGCGACCGACTTCGATGACGTCCTAAATGGATCACATTACATTACGAGTACATAAAATTCTGCATCTCGTTAATTCTTTAAACATTTTTTAATTGTATAAAGTGACGAAACGACCAAAACGTTCACCTGTTGGTAAGTGCAACTACCGCCCACAACAAATGCTGTGTCACCCAGAATATTTCTAGTGTGACACCACACTGCGCCCGTCACCCTGAGACATCACGTCTTAATTCTCAAATGCTCGATTACGCTAGCTCACAGTGCCCTCTAAATAGAAACACAGTAATGCTTGCGCACTACTGCTTCACGGCAGAATAACTGGAAAACACGCCTGTGTGGAGTACTGGAACAGTCAGTAAAAGAGGAAAAGAAAGTATTTAAAATATCTAACGATTATAAAGAATTTTTGATTCATACACTATAATTAAAATGTATATAGGTATATACTTCATTTACATGTCATTTAGCAAATATAATAGCTTTCTTAAAATTGAAGCGATCAAAGTTGTTGACACTGTAGCTTGCTAGTAGCAGCCTTTACACTTTCGATCGTTTAGTAAATGTCTGGCCCTGCATAGCACACACACATAAACGAATCTCATAAAAGTAATACTATGTTCAAAAGTAGCTATAGTATCCTAGACGATGTTATGAACGCTAAATAATAATCTTTAAAAGTAAAGCTTAAACAAAACAGATTTTGACGAAATTTAGCACAGAGGTAGCTTGCATCCTGGAGTCAGACATACGATACTTTTTATTCCGCCAAGTCAAATAGTTCCCACGGATATTGAAAAAAAAAAAAAAACTATATCCACGCGGACGAAAGTCGCGGGCATCAGCTAGTAATCTATAAAACTAAACCTATTTGAAATGTTGCACAAAATTTACTATAAATTTAATATAATTTTACTGGTGGTAGGATTCCTGTGCAGGAATCCGTCTAGGTAGGTACCACCCCAGGGCCAGTTATTCTGCGGTGAAGTAGTAGTGTACAAACATTACTGTGTTTCGGTTTGAAGGGCACTATGATCTAGCGCAATCACTGGGCATATGAGACTTAAGAACCCATGTTTCAGAGTGATGGGCACAGTGAGGTGTCACACAGAAATTTTCTGGGTGACACAGCATTTGTTATGGGCAGATGTTGCACTTACCATCAGGTGAAAGTTTTACTCGTTTCATCACTTTATGCTATAAAAAAAAAACACAAATAAATTTTAAAAAGCATTAGTGTGTCCAAAAGTAACTGTAGTATCCTAGACGATGTTATGAACGCTAAATAATAATCTATAAAAGTAAACCTATTTGATACGTTGCAGGAAATTAAAGATTCAAAGTTCGTTCAACGTGTCGATCTCATCAATGATAGTGATAGACCACACGAACTGTGACTAGTTGCATTAAGCTAAAATAAACCCGCATCGTCCGCAACTTTGTCGGTCCGCTTCGACACCGGGCAATACTAAGTCTCAGTGTTTGCCAAGTGCCTCGCCAGATAGCAACCGCCGCCTTTCACTTGCATCACTTGTTTCCTATAGATTTTAACTACGAACTGTGCATATCAGCTTCGGTGCAGATGTATTTTGCAACGATTACTAAAGTACAGAGCCGTTCTAAAGCGAAGTCGATATGGATAACATCAAAGACATAAATGTAACAGAAGTGTCAGTCTTTAATTTTTGAATTTTGGGTTTTAAATCCTTTTTTCTATCGTGTATAGGACAATTCTGAAATCCATGTTTTATTTTTATATCACAAAAACATGTGTTACGTTCATTCTTAATACTACGTGTTGATACATGCAACTTTGGAAAAAAACGTTTGCGAACTCACCACGACATTAATACAAAAATACATACGAGTACTACGCATATTTATTTCATTCTAAAATACTTTAAATGTGAATAACAAGTTTGATACTTTACACAGAAAACTGAGAAACTAGTTTTTTTTTTAAGTTTTTAAGTTATCATTAAACTGTCGACTGTACTAGATGCTCGTCACAGTTTAAAGAAATTCCCAAAGAAGAGGGAAAGCTTCTGACTAGACACAGCCACTTACCTATTTAAAAATTTGCATAGTCTCTAAGCGCTTAAGTGGCTCGCCTAAGGAATCCTTTTGTTTATCGTTATGCATGAAGTCGCCTTTGCAGGAGAAAATTGTTAAGAGTGTTAGTGTTAAAAGAAGGATTTTTTATAAAACTCGTTAAAATACATCAGCTTCGTTTTTATCAAAAATATACATCTTTTTAACCCATTTCAAAAAATAGAGGAGGGAGAATTTTCATTTCGTCTGCATATATATTTTTGTTGTTTTTGTGTGTTCGGGCATAACTTCGATGTTTTTGGATCGATTTTTATGATTTTTTTTAAAGGGGGTTCCGTATAATTTTAGTTAGGTTCAGATAAAGAGAACCATGAGACAATTTTGAAAAATTCGCATAAGCGTATTTGGAGCTGCTGCTTTGAAGTCGGTTCTTCGATTAACTAATTATACACTAATGAAAAAAAATTAAGGTATAAAGAAATCTAATATTTAATAATATTTTTAGTGATTATTGAAAGGCTAAGATAAAAAAATAGTTTAGAAGCTTCAAGTTTCTAGTTTTAAGATCTAGTCCTTTTGTGAACGGTTGTCGCGAATCATTATAAATATCGCGAGACAAAAATTTTACAAAGTTATTTTTTTTCTTCTGTGTCCTCCCGGACAGGGAATAATTTTTTCCTGTCTTTGTCAAGACAAAGTCTCGTGTTTCTTATGAATGTGCGACAACTGTAGCTCACAAATTTGTATTGTTAAAAGATCTTAAAACTAGAAAGCTTAGGCTTCTTTTTTTTAATCTTGATACGACCATTTTTTTCTGAGATACTACTGCCTTTCAAAAAAAAAAGTATTTTTTAGTTCCTTCAATTTTTTAAGTAATATATATAAAAATACTAGCTGATGCCCGCGACTACGTCCGTGTGGATTTAGGTTTCCAAATATTCCCGTGTATTTGATTTTCCAGAATAAAAAGTATCCTATTTTCCCATCCCCAGGATGCAAGCTATCTCTGTGCCAATTTTCATCAAAATCGGTTCAACGGTTTTGCCGTGAAAACGTAACAAACAGACAGAGGGACAGAGAGAGTTACTTTAGAATTTATAATATTGGAATGGATAATGTGAAACAACTTATACAAGATCGGTTATAGAAGAGAGATCGGTGCATTTGCTTTACAATCATTTTAAGGGTGAAATTGAAAGTTAAGCTACATAGTCAAGAAATATTATTAGGACGATTATTAATTTTACAATTTTGTGAATAAATGGGTAAAAATGGAAAGACCTCTGTCTCAAGCCTAGATATAGATATAGAAGGTAGGAGATTGAATTACTATCAAAAATTATAAAAATGCGCCGAGTGCTGGCGGCTTAAGGGAATCTACCACCCCATTTCATCCCGTGGGTGTCGTAAAAGTCGACAGAGCGGAAATACAAACATCTGTATAAATAAACTGCGTTTGCCAACCCGCCTAGCCTGGCGACTATGGTAATGATGATTATAAAACTATAGCGATTAAATTATACTGTCTAAATAAAACCAGAAACTGTAGATTTCTATAAAAAATTCGTGACGTTTATGAGTGTAGTGAAGTTTGCTGCAAGCCATACTCTATTATTACACAGATACCCTATTATGCTTTAACACTTGGCAGTGAGCACATAGTGACCACATGTTATATAGAGACCACCAAAAAATACGAAATTAGTTTTTTCATAATCCTTTAATTTACCTAAACCAGTATTAAAAATAAAAAAATCGCTAGGCCATGCTTAGTAAGGGATAATTAGTATCATCGTCATTGCGGCCCTGTCACATGTTCACTGCTGAAAAAAAACCCTCCCCGATGAATAGCCACAAAACATGGTCCTGAGCCGCATCCATCCCTGAAAAACAGTGCAATTAGCTCCATTTAGTGAGGGCCTCCTACTAGATGGAGCACACAGAAAATTGGAAAAGTTCTCGTACCTGCCTTCTGTCTGACTGTCCAATTTTGCGAAAAGTCGATTTCTGCAAGTTGCTCAAGAAACTTTTTGGGGGTCTCCTATGTTTAGAAGTGCACTTAACATGAGCTAATAATGACGAATGATGAATTTTTTTGTGAAAATTGTTATTATAACATCGCAAGCTTCTCAATTATATCAACTAATCACTCCTTTTCATATCCATCGATAACTTTGCGTTTAGTCCGCTTTCGCAATCTGGAATGCGACTCCCGCGAGGTTAAGGAATTCGCATTCGACGGATTTAACGACGGGTGTTCGCCGGCTCGAAATAAAAATCGCATTTGCGATAATTGGTTTCCGCTCGGCGACTCGCCCTGGGCTTAACATGCTCGAACAAGTAAATAAGTGATCGCGTCTGGTGTTTTCCTCGAGGTGAGTTAAGCGAATGTGACTGAGTTATCAACGTGAAAGTTTGTTTTTGTACGAATTAAAAAACAAACGGTTCATTGGTACAGCTTTTTGAATAAAATGTAAGCTATTTCACTTGCTGATTGAGTTATAAAGAAACTAGAAAGGAATTTTATTTGCAGTAAACTTCTACGCTACAGTGATGACCGCGTTTATTAGTGTCTGGCTACTAAGTCGTATTCCTGGGATCCCTGTCCGTGATAAGATTTGTGTAATACGAAAATTATAGCTTTCGGGTACTACTTCTAGATGTATGTGATGTTCCCTAGCCGATTTCGACCACGGCGACAACTTCCGAATACTGTTGAGAGCCATCAACTGCGCAGGAGATATTATAGTGCCACAAGTGTACGCGCAAACACAGAGGCACTCACTCGTCCCAACCTACCCGCGCCCGATGTAACGCTGATGCGATAAGATCGGAGGTAGGCTAGGATGCAGTGTCAGGAATACGGGGACAATCACAACACAACCAGACCCGAAAACCAACAATTTGTGTTTTAGCACAAATGATGGCTCCGGCTGGGAATCGAACCCAGGATCCGCGGCGTAGAAGTCAGGTGCCTCTGACCACTAGGCCACGCGGTCGTATGTATAGTGTAGATGGTAGTGTCTTCAAAAATCCATCAGACACTTCCTACGTTGTAATCGCGTAAGTGTTTCGGGAAGCGGGTACGGGAAGATTAAGATGAGTGCTACGAGTATACGTATATGCTACATGTGCTTTCTAGATTGCATAAAATGAGCTGGACTTATTTTCCAATCTGATAGCGCGATCAACTTTCCCGTATTGGTCTCTTAGTCGGCAGGTCTGTTAATATACGGGAAAAATCTTTTTGGTTCTGAGATGGTTTCGGATGTATGTTTTATTTGTAGGAGATAGTGACAAGATCAGAAAAAGTTCACCTGATGGTATGAGCAACGTCTGCCCTTAACAAATGCCGTGTGACACAAAACTGCGCCCGTCTCCCTGATAAATCGATCCTTAAGTCTCATAGGCTCCCAGCGCCCTTCAAACCGAAATACAGTAGTGATTGTACTACCTTGCGGTGGTACCCACCTACGAGGGGTGATCCAAAAGTAATGATAATCAATAATAAACACAATGAATAAAATAAATAAATAAATTTATTTCTCAACATAGTCTCCTAGCAAGTCTATACATTTAGTCCATCTCTTTTCTAATCCTAAAATTCCCTTAGAAAAAAAATCTTTATCTTGACTCTCAAAAAAGTCCTCAACCGCGGCCATCACGTCGCTATCATCGTCAAATTTCTTGCCTCGGAGGTGTTCCTTGAGTCGTGGAAAGAGATAGAAGTCGCTGGGGGCTAGATCTGGTGAATAGGGGGGGTGTTCCACCAGCTCAAAGCCCGCTTCCTGAATGGCAGCCATGGCAATTGCAGCTTTGTGAACCGGTGCGTTGTCTTGATGGAACAGCACTCCAGCCCGCAGTTTGCCTCGCCTTTTCTCCTTAATAGCCTCCCGCAATCTTCTTATTTGTTCTGCATAGTAGGAGCCTGTAATAGTGGCCCCCTTTTCCAAGTAGTCCACCATGATTATTCCTTCAGCGTCCCAAAAAACAGACGCCATAACCTTCCCTGCTGAGCTTGACACTTTGAATTTCTTCGGCGTCGGTTCATCGGATCGTTTCCATGTCATCGATTGTTGTTTTGTTTCAGGATCAAAATGGTGGATCCAGGTCTCGTCCATGGTCACAAAACGTGACAAAAAATTATCCTTGTCTGCCTGGAACTTTTCGAGATTTGCTCTTGACATGTCGACTCGTTTCTTCTTTTGCTCGTCGTTTAACATTTTCGGTACCCAACGCGCGGAGACCTTTCTCATATGCAATTCGTTCGCAAGGATTCTTTGAATGCTGCCATATGAGATCCCTGTGACCTCAGCTACATGCCTGATAGTCACTCTTCGATCTTCCAATACAACTTCTTCAACTTTTTTCACATTTTCTTCAGTGAGGGACGTCGATGGGCGTCCTTCGCGGTGTTCGTCTTCCGTCGATGTTCTTCCCAACTTAAACTCAGTACCTACCCTCATAGGAATACCACAAGTAGAATGTATCTGTTATTTATATATTGTTTTACTTTCTCGTAATTAAAAATATTGTATAGAGCATGTCTTCTGCTTTTTCATCAACCCTTAAAAAGTCTACTGCTAGACCCTCTCTTTCAATTTACCCAACGAGGATATGCAGTAAACGCATCTTAGACGCTGCTGTCTGTCCCCAGTCTGGATGATTTAGGTCTGGCATACTTGAAATGGTTATTCCGCTATGTTGAGAAAGTCGTTCCTAAAGTTATTGGCTACATATTCAAAATTATATTTTATTTTCTTAAAGTTTAAGTTTTGACTCAAGAGAAAACTCTGTAGCAGCATTTTATGTTCGTTTGATTATCAATTATGAACAGAACTTTAAAATATATTCATTTCGCTTCAAACAATACCAAAAATTAAATAAATAAAGTATTTCTCAATCCGAGATTCTTCGTCTTACATTTAAGACGTCTCTTGACGTCTTAAATGTAACCGCTAGAACGTCTTCCCTACGTTCAGTACGATTCTTAGGAGTGCGATTCATACCCTCTTGACACGGAACATTGCTCGATATTACCTATCGATTCGTGTGTCGAATACTAATCCTCATCTAGATTATTAGAACAGATATACACGCAAGCTTAGTATGCATTTTTATTATAAAGTATGCGGATACGTAGTCATCGTTTATTTGTTCACCTTTACTCCATCACCATCGTTTATTTGTGTACCTTAGTCGTCTCTTTCAATACTTCTTTCCTGCCGAAGTATTGAAAGAGACGACTAAGGTACCGTACGGACAGCCTTTATTCGTGCAGAATAATACCATGAATTGCAAGGCTCTCACTATACTGTTCGAGGGACCGCAATGAAGAGAAAGAATTTCATTTCACTCGTACCTAAATGGCGGCGACGTTGTGCGCTACCTGTCACGTCTCGTTTCCCGCGGGGGCGAAAAGTGAGCTACGGATAAAGCTTACCACTTATATGGAAAAAAGGCGTGACTGTATGTATGTATTGTGTTGACTGAACAGAATATGAAACAAATATGTTGTAGAATAGACACACATTGGGGATTTTGTTGGACATGAATTTTATACTATATAGCATCAGTAAAGTTAATGTTAAACAATTTGTTTGTTATAATTTCAAAAATAAGAAATAATAAATGTAAATTATGGAAGTATTTCCTATACAAAACAAAGCCGTACAATACACAAATATACTGTACTTTTACGTAATTAAGGGGAGTCATTCGAACAGTAGTAGTGAAACGTTTGTGGACTGCCACTTTAAGTTATTTTAATTTGTCGATTTGTTAGTAACGGTGATTTAAGTAATCAGTGTGTTAATGTCCCTTACAAGACTACATATTTTAATATTCTTTATATAGTAATTTATTTAAAAAGCAATCACTTCACTCACAAGTCCACTGCTGGACATAGGCCTCCCTCATAGACTGCCGCAAAAGTTTGTACCTCCTATTTGGAGGGATTTTGCCATAGTTGCTACGCTTGCTAGACGTGTTGGCTACCGCAGTTTATGTCGACTTTTACGACACCCACGGGATGAGATGGGAGAACGTACCACACGTTCTCTTAAGCAGCTACCACACGGCACAAAAAATAAGCTATTTTTTATCATTATTCCACCTGAGGTATAATGATTTATCCCTGAATCTCTTTAAATGACGTGGAACAGGGTTGTTACGTTACTGTAAAGAGGTTGGACAGTGGAAACTAAAGAGTGTTTGCCCAGACCCATTTAGCTGTTTTATGATCGTTAAAAAAATGAATGCAATAATTGGATCAGACATATTTGGTTCATTATTTTAAAAAATCAAGATTAGTAACAGACTATAAAGGTCCCAGTGTGGAGCACAGACCTCCTCTTATTTCTGAGAACTAAAACCTTCTAGCCGGGAAGAGTCCGCCATGCTGTTCCAACGTGGATTTACGGACTTCACAGGTCCCCGAAATATTTTTATTCCTCAGACAAGCAGGTTTTATTACAATGTTTTTTTTACTGTATTTGGTGAAGAGACGAGCAAAACGTTCACCTGATGGTAAGAGCAACGTCCGCCCACAACAATGCTGTGCCACCCAGAACAATTCTGTGTGGCACCACACGGCTCCCGATATCCTGAGACATCAGTTTTTAAGTCTCATATGCCTAGTGATTACGCTAGCTGCCAGTGCCTTTTCAGACTGAAACACAGTAATATTGCACACTACAGCTTCACGGTCGAATAACTGGCCCTGGGGTTGTATCTACCTAGACGGATAGAAATCCTACCACCACTAAATGGTTTCCTTCACCCCTGAGCATCTGGTCATCAGTCAATCAGAATCAAGAAGAAAGAAGATCAAAATTGCATGACTATTTTAGAAGTGCCGGCACCGGTGATCCAGCTATGGTCACGCGCTTACTATGAAATTTAAGGGAAGCGCCCGGCCCCTGAGCTACCACGGCTCTCATCAATAGTTATTCCATTGTATCATCATCATCATCATTTCAGCCTATCACTAGTCCACTGCTGCACATAGGCCTCCCTCACAGATTGAGTGCCACAAAAATTTGTGGCTCTCATTTTTGGGGGATTTTGCCATAGTTACCACGCTTGGCATGCGGGTTGGCAACCGCAGTTTATTTATTTAGACGTTCCATCTTTATTATTATGAAGTTTCACAATATCATCAAATCACTTACAACCTATGTTATATTTACCATGTGCTCAGCGGTGAAGGATAACATCGTGAGGAAACATGTCTGCATGTCTGAGGAATTAAAACATTTTGTAGATATGTGAAGTCCGCCAACCCGCAATGGAGCAGCGTGGTGGACTTATTCCGGCTCCAAAACCCTCTCAGAGATGAGAGATGGAGTACTTTACCTTTTACTTACAACCTAAAACCTTGCCAATGGAACAAGCTTTTCAACAGTGAAAATCTGAATTCGAATCCATTCCGTACGTTTGAAGAAGAGTAACAACGCAAAAATACACTCGCAATTATAAGTTGTAGCTGAATTTCGGTTTTTTTTTTGATACATTAATTGATTAATGTCTTGATTAATACAAACATTAAGCAACTGTTGCCGACATTAAGCTTATACTGCTCGGACGTTCGCGGGGACTGAACGCGGGGCGGGCGAACCGGGTCAACGACCGATCAGCTGACAGCGGCGAAAAAGCACTGCGTCATTGTCCGCCGAATCGAACGTACTCTGTATCGCGCAATTTGTAACCGCTTTATAACAATTATAATTTTTAGTGAAGTCCACGGCTGTTAATTAATACTAGGTTTAGGTTACCTAAGGAACCTCCATGGGCCCTAGACTCCTTTACATGAATCCGGCTCGAAGGACCATGTACAACAACATATACAACATGTTTAAGTAATAGTAAAAACAATTCAATAGCAATTATTTTTAACGATTACTGCCAACTTTAATTCACTGAAAAGTCCCTTTTCAATAACCACCAAAGTAAATATAATTACGGCGCCTTTTATATTTCCATTGACATTTCGAAAGCAAATTGACGCTGACATTTTTTCCACGAGGTAATCGTTCATTGTTCAATATGAGTATCGTATTTCAGTCTTTATCCATTACAGTTTGTTATTTCTGTGTCCTTCGGTGAACGGTAATGTGTCCCATTGTTTATCTTTCATAGGGCACACAATGGAGCTAAGTAAGTCCTTTTTTGTAGTATTCAATAGAAATATTGTACTTTGTTTATCAAGGCAAAGGATTTATTTGACATGTTACATCTTTATCGGAGTTGTCCTTGGAGTTAAAATTACGCAACAAACGTTCGCAGTCGTTAATGTTGTAATGGAGGGGTAGGCAGGAGTTATATAATATCTATGATTATAATTCTAGCCTCTTTGGGAGTTCACACTAATCAGTTAACTGTAAGAAATAGGTCCCTCCCGAATCGATGGGATTTGTTATAATCAGCACTGTGATGGTCTGTGATGGTCGCGATACCAAGACGCTTCGAACCTGAGATTACGCTTCCCTCACCGGTGTGGTTATTTAGGTCTTAGATATTGCGATCCTTATTCCGACATATCTTGGAGACCACTACAGTTCCTGGCAAGTTCATATGGCAATGTTATGCGTGCTGTTTTAGCTTATTATACATATATTAGCATCAGTTACATTTCCTTTTTAATATTATGTTGTATATTACATTATACGAGTATATACTGGTGGCACAGTTCCTATGCAGGAATCCGTTCAGGTAGATTCATCTCAGTGCCCGTTATTCTACCGTGAAGGATTAGTGTGTAAAGATTACTGTTTCGGTTTCAAAGGGACTGTTAGCTTTTCTAATTACTGGGCATAAGAGACTTGTGAGCTGATGTCTTTGGGTAACGAACGCAGTAAGGTGGCATACAGAACTGTTCCGGGTGACATGGCATTTGTTGTGGGCAGGTGTTGCACTTACCGGGTGAGCGCTTTTTTCGCCTCGTAATTTTCTACAATAATAAAAATAACATACATCTTATTAAGCCCCTTTTTATCTTGTATCATCCTAACATGTTATTTGTTACGGCGTTAGCAGAATCTTTAATAGATAAATTCATAAAATGGGAATTCTGATTTAAAATAAGCAATTGATAATATGTTGGTGTGCGTAATTAGTCATAATTAATCCAATCCTTCATCGCATCAATACCAATATTAAATGTCAAAATGCACTAATGGATTTCATCCATAGATCGGTAGATTGCCGGGCACCAGCATATAAAATATTTTGCTTCATACTTTCTCATCACTTACCATTACAATAAAATCAGGATTAGGCCACGTTACAGACTTTCTTTATGTCCGTGCATCTGAAAGAAATGAAAAGACAGTGTTAACAAACATTAAACGTTGATTAATTTAGGAATACATTGTATATAAGTTGGGTGGTTCTTTTTATTATTTGTTAAAATAGAGTACATCTGTTGACAGAGAAAGCAAATCAAGACTACTGATTAATAAAAAAGAGTATCATTTCTTTCAAGTTTTTTTTTGTATTTTTTATACAACTCTAAACATTTCAATTGTTGGTTCATATAGATCAGGAGCTAATTTTTTATCAATTTCAGTACTTCACATTCGTGATTGAAAATACTTACTCAGTGAATGCTGAAGTGGCGGGAACAGAGAGTATATACCTAACGATTTTTTTTAATAATCATTTTAAATCACGGACCGTACAGGGAAGTCAGTGACATAGTGGTGGCAAAAGACATTTAAAACATAGTGCCAGTTCATCATCGTCATCGTTTCAGTCTATCAATAGTTCACGGCTAACATAGGCCTCCCCCATTGATTGCTACACAAATTTGTAGCTCTTATTATGGGGGATTTTGAGATAGTTGCCAGTCTTGGCAGGCGGGTTGGCAACCGCAATTTATTTTTTCAGGTGTTCCAGGAAGATGTTGCCGCCCATCTTCTGGTTTTCATTCTTCCAGTTGTCACCAAGAATTTTATATACTCGTATATACGTTGAACAGAACAGGGCCTGTCCCTTGAATGGAAAATATATTGGCTTAGCAGTATGAAGCAATGTAATACAGTCTATTTTCTTAAATCAAACACAGAGATGAAAAAAACAGAACATTAGAACAGTTCGATTCATCAATATTCATATGCCATATATAGTAGTACTGAAATGCGAAAATAAGGGACGATTTGTTCAATTTTTATTCAGACGCGTTTGGAATATAAATCGTATCAACAGTTATAACTATGTTTTTTTAGGGCATCGTGACGAAGGTAGTATTTTCGTTGCGAAATTAATTTTCCATTCGCCAGCGGCGATGTATAACAAGCAGTACGTGCTTCTTTGTTGTGCTAATTGATGGTCACAGTTTGGATTGATGTGGAGCGGCCGCTCTAAACAATACTATTTTTATTGTATTTTGTAAGAATAATTCAATTAGAATTATTCTTGCTATAAATAGTAAACACGTAACAGTCACGTATAGATTATACTTACGTATTATTATGTAAATTAAATTGTTAATATTCTTCTTTTTTTTTAATTCTGGCCTAAAGGGATTTTGCCATAGTTGCCACTCTTGGCAGGCGGGTTGGCAAACGCAGTTTATTTATTCAGATGTTCCAGGAGATGCTGCTGCCCATCTCCTGGATTTCGTTATACCTCTGTCGACTTTTACGACACCATGTATTGTTAATATTTTTTAAATAAAGAATAATATATATTGGCTAAGGTGCCACAGGTTATTTACAATGATTCTTTTCATATTTATTTATTGTAGTTTACGCAGATAAAAAAAAACAATATTAATATTAAGTAGGTTTTCGGTATGCCTCTTTCGTTGATACCCGTTTGGGCCACTACTACACCCGCAGTAGGGTTGTAACGAAGGCCATTTTAGCTGAGACAGAGACAAAGCTTGACCAGAGGTGGAAAAATAACGCAAAAAAGATTAATTTAACGTAGATCCCTAGCAAACAAAATTTAAAAGTTCCAAATTATGATTATGCATGAATGAAGAATGACAAATAGTTAATAAACCTCCGCTACAAGTCCGTACGCCCATAGGTGTCCGGCAGAGTAGAATAGTCACCCGTCACGTCTCGTTTCCTACGGGAGCGAAAAGTGTGCAACGTGTGTGGCCGCTGCTTACCCCTTAAATGGGAAAGGGGCGTGACTGTATGTGTGTACAAGTCCGTTAAAAACTTGCGGCGGCGGAGGTACGGTTTATTGCGGAAGTTCCGCATATGTGAAAGCGGGGATGAGGTTTCTTGCGGAAGTTCCGCATTTGCGGAGGCGGAGACGAGGTTCCGTTACAACCCTAACCCACATAAACACATGACATTAAACAACTTTCGAACTAATGTTTTACTAGTTCTATTTCTATTTGTCGACCGCGTGGCGTAGTGGTTAGCGTACCTGACTTCTGCGCCACCGGTCCTGGGTTCGATTCCCAGCCGGAGGCAACATTTGTGCAAAATCATAAATTGTTGCTTTTCGGGTCTGGTTGGGTTGTGCATGTGAAATATATGTTTGTAAAACGCACCCACGATACAGGAGAAAATCCTACTGTGGGGCTTCGTTTTAAAAAAAAAAAAACTATAACAACATTAAAAAATAATAATAAAGTAGTTTTTGCATGCCTATTTGACTGCATCAAAATTTGACCGACTTCGCATTACTATGTATTGTCGGAAGCTGGATATGTTATCGTTTTGTAGGCAAATATATGTATCTTAGATAATGATGCTGTGTACCTGCCACACACACAACTGAGAAACGATGACGCATTTTTTTATATGCGTAAGGACGTAAAACGATCACACAGTTTATTATCATCTAGATAGTAACTGGTTGTTTTGACTTTGACCCAAGAATGAGTACATATCCATCAAGATTTGAATGCGTTGTTACCTGAGTTCTGTTAGGGAATATGTCATTTGTTTTTTAGTTATAAAAATGGAGGAATACATCATTTTCTTATGACCTAGGATTTACCCTGTATCATTAGTATATTTCACAGATATAAATTTAACATGCGCAACACAACCAGACCTGAAAATCAGCAATTTGTGCGGTTTCGGCGGGGACTCGAACCCAGTTCCACCGGCGTAGAAGTTAGGTACTCAGGCTACGCCGTCGTTAAATGACATAATCCCCCTAAATTTCTTCAATATACCTTTATAAATTTAACTATACATTTAAAAAAAATTTAAGAATCTTCGCAGAAAAATTCAAAATGACAATTTATTAAAAATCCTCTCATCGAACTGCTGTTTAAATTAAGAATAATGTTTAAATTAAATAAAAAAAGGAAAAAGTTTCATAAAGCTTTTACAATATCTTTGCCGTTTCAAAGGACGTCAATGGTAATTGAATAGAAAAGTAGAACGTCTCTGATATCATGAATCTGTTTAATTCAATAAGTGAGGGCTATTTTTACTTCAGGGCATCTTTTATATTGACGACAGTTAACTTAATATGACAGATAATGCCAACCATATTTTTTTTATGGATATTAGTTTTCAATAACTTCTTTTTGCATACTTATTTAATCACGCCTTTTTCCCATATAAGGGGTAGGCCACTTTTCGCCCTTGCAGTGAAAGAGACGTGACGGGTGGCGAACCACGTAGCCGACAATTTGGTACGAGATGAATTTCTGGCTCCCCACTGCGTCCAGCGGGGAGAAAGAAAATTTTTAAATGATTAGGTAGGAACTTGGAGTAGGGAATGGGAATTTGGGAAAGGAACTATAAAATGTAGGAAACTACTATTTCGGAAGGAGCAGGAGTAGATAGCAGTAGTTCGGGAGGCCGGGGTCGCTCACACGGTACACTACCGTATCTGCCGGACAAGGCAACTAGGTCAAATATCCCAGGGATCCATTCGCACCAACGACGAACGTCAAAGACAAATCCTTCTACCAAATTGGTGTGCATATGGAATTTATCTCTGTAAAACGCACCGAACGGAAATCCTATAGTGGGGCATAGTTCTTTAAGAAATAAAAAAGTAAAAAAAAGTGAAGCTTCAGCCTATAAATGTCCCGGAGGATGAGAGGGTTTTGGAGCTAGGAATAATCCGACACGTTGCTCCAATGCGGGTTGGCGGACTGCACATGTCTTCGAATTTTTTTTTTAATTTCTCAGATATGCAGGTTTAGTTACGATGTTTTCTTTCACCGCCGAGCAGGTGGTAAGTAAATCAGCATTTAAAATTGCAATTAACAATTTTAGTGGTGCAGGCAACGGAAATCGAACCCAGGTCACTCTAGTACTATGAATTTTTTTAGGCGAGCGCCTAGACCCTGAGCTACCACGACTCTTTTAAGAAATAACTAATAATAAAAAATATTTCTGTACTGAAATATCACTAGAACAATTCTAAATAACATATGGGAGTAGCGTCTACGAAATAGCCAATAGGTGTCCGACAGAGTAGAATAGCATCTAACTCATTCCTACCGAGGTGTCGTAAGGGGCGGCGACTAAGATTAGTTTTTTTTTTATTGGATGAAGTGATGAAACGAGCAAAACGTTCACCTGATGGTAAGTGTAACGTCTGCCCATAGCAAATGCAGTGTCACTTAGAACATTTCTGTGTGACACCACACTGCGCTTATCACCCTGAGACATCAGTTCTTGAGTCTCAAATGACCAGTGAAGTGATAACACTAGCTCGCAGTGCCCTTCAAACCGAAACACAGTAATTTTTACACACTACTGCTTCACAGACGAATAACTGGCCCTGGGGTGGTACCTACCTAGACGGATTCCTGCATAGGAATCCTACCACCAGTTTATATTGTAAAGGCGGTCTTCGTGACGTGTCCAGCGGGTTCCAAAATTGGGCTACGTGTGTGGCCTCTGCCTACATCTTATATGGGAAAAGACATGTCAACGAAGGACAAAATGTCAAATACCGAACTTCGAATCGATGGTCGGATCCAAACACGCTCGTGTAGGTAGTTCGTAGGAAACGTGCGATCCGGCTAACGAAACTTCGTATTTAGATATTCGTAGTTGACCCCCAGGTACAGGTTATGAATCATAATCATCAAATCCACTGCCTGACCTTGCATGAATGCAAAGACCTGCGCTTTCCGTCTAGAATTTGACTATACCTGCCACATCGTCGCACCAGTGATGTCGCACTCCATTATTAGTCTGTGGGATTTGGGTTCAGGATTTTCTAATAGCTTTTTCGTTATGTCTCGATCACGAGAGCCTTGTTTGTCAGGCCAAAAGGGTACACCATGTGTTAAGTTGACATATAAATGGAATTAGCCCTTACATTCTCAATACATAGCTTGACACATGCAAATAGTATCCTTGTTATTAATTTAGTCTTTGTTTCAGCGACTAAGGTATTCTACGGATAGCCTTTATTCGTGCAGAGTAACATCATAACATGCAATGCTGTCACTGTACTGTTCGTGGGAACGCAATGGGCAGTAAAAATTTTTTGACTCGGACCAAAAGGGCAGCGACTTGTTTCGCCACCCGTCACGTCTCGTTTCTCGCGTGGGCGAAAATTGGGTTACGTAAGTTACCTCTGCCTATCCCTTATATGGGAAAAGGCGTGATGAAGGCTGTATGTATGTCGTTTCGTCGTAATCTGTTAGTACGTTATGAATTAACGGGAATTCACACGAAGTCGAAAAGTTTGCTTTATTTATTTTTTCAATTGTTTTATGAAGTGAGCGCATTGTACTGAGCTGACTACATAAAACAATTTTTCAATTTTTGATTGAATTTATATTTGATTGATAGGTTTATCATCTCTACATGTTGTAGTTATTATACGTATATTTTAATACACTCCGCTTATAATGAAGACATTTTTCATTAACGGATACAATAGATTTTTTTTTCGTATAAAACAGACTAGTAAATCGTGTATACTAAATCATGTCCATTTTATCAACAGGTGCAGGAGGATATTCCCGGCCCACCGCCAGCCTACGAATCCGTTGTTGAAGGAGGAGAACTTAAGCCTTGTCACACGTTGCAGGTAAACTTACTTCGAGTTTTCTATTTTGCATAATATTTCAATTTAATATATTAGCCTGTTTCGTTTAAGCATTTTTATGTGAAAAAATATACATGCTAGTAGAAAAGAATACAACAATTTTTTAGGCATTTTATCCAATGAAGGTTATTATGGTAGGATTCCTATGCAGGAATCCTTCTAGGTAGGTACCACTCCAGGGCCAGTTATTTTGCTGTGAAGCAGTAGTGTGCAAGCATTACTGTGTTTCGGTTTGAAGGGCACTGTGAGCTAGCGTAATCACTGGGCATTTGAGACTTAAGAACTGATGTCTCAGGGTGACGGGCGCAGTGTGGTGTCACACAGAAATATTCTGGGTGACAGCATTTGTTGTGGGCGGACGTTGCACTTACCATCAAGTGAAAGGTTTTGCTCGTTTCGTCACTTTATACAATAAAAAAAATGTAGTTCTTAAGTATTATATGCCCAGTAATGACACTACCTCTCAGTACCCTATAAACCGAAATACAGTAATGTTTGCACATCACTGCTTCACAGGAGATTAACCTGCCCTG
This sequence comes from Luehdorfia chinensis, assembly GCA_019845155.1. NCBI lineage: Eukaryota > Metazoa > Arthropoda > Insecta > Lepidoptera > Papilionidae > Luehdorfia > Luehdorfia chinensis. Next base: position 4,116,283 of record JAHVAK010000012.1, on the reverse strand, counting down.
CGGTGGTACCCACCAAGACGGATTCCTGCATAAAAATCCTACTGCCAGAATCATTTAGATCTAGTTTTTTTTAGTTGATAAAAGTGACTGAACGAGCAAAACGTTCACTTGGTGATAAGTGCGACGTCTGCCCGTAACAAATGCTCTGTCACCCTGAACATGTCTGTGATACCACACTGCGCCCGTCACCCCGAGAACTTGAGTTCTTTAGTCTCATATGCCTAGTGATTAGCCCTCAGTTCCCTTCAAACCGAAACACAATAATATAATCTAGTCTGAGATCTCAGTATAGGTGCTGCAACGTGTGTCTACGAACCTGAATTCAGTTGAGAGACTTAACATATTATTTCTGTATTCCAGGAGGTGATAACAGAACCTTGTCCGCGCTGCCATGCTCCAGGGCGTAGCGATAGCGGCCTACCGTCATACGAGGCTGCAGTCTTACTACGGGACACTAAATTATAATATGCTCCATAGTTGCACCGACCATATATATAAACGTATCTTGCGACCTATGAATAGATATGTATGTAAAATTAAGATGTTCTTTTGAGGTTACATTATATTTAAAAAGGGGTCGCCTACTAAATGGTTAAGTTACACGAGAATTAAAAAAGGAAAGACAAAACAAGGCCCTCATTGGCATTATTTTGGAATAACTGACAATGTATTTTAACTTTAGTAACCTAAGTAAATAGTATCATTATCAAATATATGAAAAATATTTAAAAGCTTATTACTGTCCAGCAAGGCACAGACAAGCCTAGAATGATTTGGAGTCTCCCACGTTGGTCTAGTGCGAATTGACAGATAGTAATATCTTCGCAAAAAACTGTCTGGAAAGTTGGTAGGAGTGCCTGACTGTGAGCCCTGGGTTCGAATCCCCCCCAGAGCCAACATTAGTTAAAAACATACAATATTAGTTTCCGAGTCTGGTTGCCGGCCATGAGAACGTTATATAATATTCTCAATATCATTATATAATATACAATATACCATATATATGCTCAATATTTTATTTCTTAGACATACTTGTTTAAGGAAGAAATTAAGTTGACTTTACTCCTTTGTATTTGCAAATATTAGAAGCGTTATTGTTCATGTCATGTTCTGCAATTCCAGTCTTTATACTTGTTGAAATATGAATCACAATAGCTTTGTTAATGTTGTTATATAGAAATTTTGCTTACTGTGCGTGTTGATTATTTTAGTAAAGGAATAAATATATCAAGCTTATACGCTAGCGTTGAGTGGAAGGCATTGATTACATTAATGGAACTGTTGATGGGAATATGTTCACTATTCAGTTGAAAATGAGTTCATATTAGCATGCGGGCTTTGCGTTTAATAATTAATTATAGTATACGTAAACGTCATTAGTTCGTGAGGCTGTAGGTAACTGGCGTCGTGTAAACTTAACTCGATTCGTGAAAAACCTCATTATTTTACGGTCGTTTGCAGCGATTGGAGGTATAGAATTGTATAGATGAATTTTGCTAATGCAAATTCCTTCTACATTAACCGCATTTTGTTTGTGAAGTGAACTTTGTCTACGATACGGTATGAAACACTTTTTGAACGTAAACAAATTTCATGCATAAAATTTGAAAATGAAATAAAACATTATGTGAAACCTGTAAAATAATCGCATAATAATTGACATCGTTTTTTTATTAAATTATTTTTTAAATCTTCGAAAGGCACATTGTTTTTAGATGCTTATACTGATAACATTTTCTCGTATTTCCATGTAACCATTACGAAAGAGTATTGTTTAGCAGTGGAATTACAAGAATGGACGAATACCATGATGATAAAGACTACATTGTATTTAAATAAAAAATAATAAAAAACATTAATACCGTATTAGTGCAAATTGATCATGGACTAAAAATAAATGTGAAATAGTCAATGATTTGAAAGACTGTTATTAAAAACAATTCAACGCCGTGTTTGGCGGCTTACGACAATCTACCACCCCATCTCATCCCGTGGGTGTCGTAAAAGTCGACAGAGGGAAAATAAAACCAGGAGATGGGCAGCAGCATCTTCCTGGAACATCTGAATAAATAAACTGCGGTTGCCAACCCGCCTGCCAAGCGTCGCAACTATGGCAAAATCCCCCAAAATGAAAGCCACAAATTTTTGTGGTAATCTATGGGGGAGGCCTATGTTCAGCAGTGGACTAGTGATTATCTAGGCTGAAGAGATAGGCTGAAGAGATGAACGCCGTGTTTATAATATCCAACAATATTTATTAACCTGATCTTACCAACATTAATGTATTCCCTAAACGTAAAGAACTTATACATTCACCTTTATCCCTCGCTATTTAAAATCTCGTCGGGGATTTCTGAGCATCTATCGTCATTTATCACCGCCATCTGATACGATGCAGACGAGCTAAAGCCGCGCACGTGGCCCACACCGCGCGGCCAAGTGCGTGACTTGACTGCAGACAATGATATCTGACATGTGATTGTGAAACATTTCAGTTGAAGATTTGCTGATTCATTTTTATACTCAAAGACGTCATCCAGTCTTAAACTAGTATTGTATCTTGGGCCCTGGATGGTAATATAAATACATATATATATAATAAATTATGAATGAAATATGAAAGATAAATAAGTATCAGGGGAAAACACTCATATTTATCAAGGTTTTTCTGGATGTTTTTTATGCTTCGATCTCACAACCCTCGGCTTTATAGGAAAATCACTACTAACTAGCCAATTTTGTTATATTTAAAGGAAGGTATAATTCGTGTAAAATGTTGTAATTAATTTTTGTTATTCGACAACTTAACGGAGAATATAATATGTAAGCTGAACTGGTTGGGAAAGGACAGAGAATTTTTAACATATTTATTTAAAATGAAAATGTATGTTGATTTAATGGAACAACTTTTTAAAATATGGTATCATGTAAAATTTGTTTTTATTATTGAAACATAATATTAACTGTATACATTTTAAGTTACTGGAAATTGTCATAATATGTACGAAGTAACGGTTTCAGAATAACAAATCCTTAGTATACCGCGTCTTGTATTTACTATATGGAATAAATATATCCAAACGATTAAGACGACGATCAGCATGGACAGAAATATGAAATTAGGCCGTAATACAAATAAAACGAAAAGTATATCTTTTGTATTAACAATGGCACCAGAATCATAGATCGTACTATGCCACAAGTATTCGTGAAAGTGTACAGAGATTGGAAAATTCAATTCAATACCAAAATTGTACTTTTCGTTTTGTACGTCAGTGCAGCAAATCTTCAGTAAAAGTCAACTATCGTTTTACTGTCGATCAAAATTTTGAAAGACTACAAGATTGCTTCTTAACTAAAAATAATTTATTTATACCTGGATATGTTACTTGACATTGAGTTTAATATCAAATAAGTCATAATAAAATGGTTTGTAAAAGATGTCATGCTGATTTGATTTTGGACATGAGTTTAAAAGTCATTCAGGGCACAGGTTTCATTCTAATCTGGGTGGGTGGGAATTATTCATGAGTGGGGATCGGCATTCTTTACACGCTTTTATATAATGTTATACTCCAACATGCAGATTCCTAATGTAAGCCTTTGCCACTCAGCACGTGGTAAAACTGTTTATAAAATTTACATAAGAATTCTGCAACAAACCTTAGCCGTAAAATTTAGATAGAGTTTCGGATAATTTAAGAGGTAGTGAACAAGTGCTGTTTTTATGTGACTGGTCGATTCGTTTACAGCGTCAACTTCTAATTACTGTCGGAAGCTCTCAACTGCGCAGGAGATGTTACAGTGCTGCAAGTGTTCGCGCAAACACAGATGCATTCACCTAACTGCTCGATTTAGCGATCGTGCGATAATATCGGTGATAGGCAAGGATGCAGTGCCAGAGACATTGGGAAAACCAGAACACTACTCCATACTACCACTCCGTAAACCAACAACTTGTGTTTTGTAAACAAATTTTGGCTACCGCTGGGATTCAAACCCAGGAACCGCGGCGTGAAGTCAGATACTACTACCACTAGGAAAATCGGCTGCAACCACATACGACAGCTATAAAACAATTACCTTTCATTGATTCTATATCTTTTTTTTTTTGTAAATAATTTAACCTATAGGATGTCATTATTCTAAAAAAAGACGAATACGTTCTAAGTGCCCTTCAAAACCGAAACAAAGTAATGTTTGCTCATTACTGCTTCACGGCAGAATAATTTGCCCTGGGATGGTACCTATCTAGACGGATTCCTACATAGGAATTCTACCACCACTAAAATAATCCTCGGAGGTGCAACAATGCATCTTGATAGAAATGGAGGCGTCTAACGGCGATACTGTCAGGTGAACTGTGTACTAGTTTACCACCCTTACTTTTAAAGGAAAAGTGTTTTGGCTTTTAGTTTTTTTATTAAATTGGGGCTTGTGGCTTTGCATAGTGCCAACGATCTAATCACTGTGCGGAAGCATTTTCATTCAAACCTAGGGTTGCCTATGGATCCTAAAGGCCGTCCGTAGAATTTGCATTCGAAGTAATTAGGCAGAATGTCCAAATCGATCCGAAACTTCGTACTTCGATTTTTGTTCGTTAGTCCCCAGTTACGAAATGCAAGCACTGAAAAAATAAAATCCGCCGTGTGGTGGCGGCTTAAGAGAATCTACCACGCCGTGGGAAAATAAAAACCAGAAGATGGGCAGCAGCATCTTCCTGGAAAATCTGAATAAATCAACTGCGGTTATCAAACTGCCAAGCGTGGTTCTGAATAAATCAAATGCGGTTATCAAACTGCCAACTATGGCAAAATGAAAGCTACAAACTTTTGTGGCAACCTATGGGGGGGACTTTGTTCAGCAGTGGACTAGTGATAGGCTGAAATGATGATAATGATGATGATATACAATTAAATAAAACACATAAACTAAATCTCTCCAAAATCCCTCTCAACTGGTTTAATTGTGGCGATACTTTTTTACAACGTAATATTCCAAATGGCATCGAGGGCCGGAGCTTATTTCGGTCGTTGCGAGATTTATAGATAATAATATTTTGAAGTTAAATTAATCGTAAAAACATGATTGTTTATTCTTTATGATTTGATTTACTTAACTATAAAAACCTGTTTTCGGTATTTTACAGGACGTAACTTTAAATTAAGAGGTACAATTTAGTTTTTTTTAAATAACTTGTATTTTTTTGCTATATCGCGACGTGAAAGAAAAATGAGCATCAAAAATGATTGGTCAAATTTGAAGTATTTAGCTCCTTTCCTCTAGATTGCAATCAAATTTTATTAAAATCCCTTCAGCCGTTTGAGCGTGATTGAATGCCAAACAAACAAACTTTTACATTTATAAATTTCTTATATCAAAATAAGGATAAAAGGATGTTCTAATGTTTTAAGTTTGAGCCGAAATTATAAAACACGTTAGAAACATTCATTACATTTTTTATATAATTTGTGATTTTAATTAGAATTATTTAAATGAATCCTGCCGCAGAAATCCTTCGCTGAGCAAGTGTTGTAAACTGTGGAACTGAACGAGTGAATCAATGTCAATTCCCCGGACACTTCGTTAAGTAGTCAGGTATTGGTATTTGCAGTTAGTGTCTATTTGTCCTTGTTTTACTTGAAACAGTATCATAGTAGTTATCGTCTACAAATAATGACGATAAAAATTTGCTTTTACGTAATATACGAGTAAATAGAAACGTTTGCGTTTTAATGCTTTGTTTCATGTTTATTGATACAGCAGATTTGTAAATGTAAAACATATGATTTTTGATTTAAAAGATTTTACGAAAACTTAATAAAATCTGTTTACATAATGTTTTCTTTTATTTACGCGAATATTACACATTTAAATAAAACTACTTTTAGTTTTATTTAAAAAATCTGTTTATTCATTATTTTTTTTTGTAATATTCCTGAATTAATTTAAAACTTTCTAATCACGACTACGATTATACGTCAAAGTAAAATTGTCTTCTTCATAGGAAAGTATAAAATAAAAAATAAAAAATCACAATAATGTAATGCTATGTAAAGTACCATATTTAAACAGTTTAATTTTGTATTTAATATTATATTAATATAGTGTTCACGTAGCATTGTTTTGTAGCGCCATATGTCACGTCGTAACTTAAGTTGAGCTTAATTATAAGCTACCCGTGACACCAAGTTGCGCTTGGATCGATTCTTATGACTAGAGTAAGAGAACAATTAAAATAAATGAATAAATAATCAAGTGTTTTTATTTTGTTTACTTCTATGTCCTATTGAAATGGAATGAAATTAAAAGGAAATCGAAATGAAAATGATTTATTCTTCAACGTAATTATATTTCGTTTGTCGAACGTCATTTTCTTCAATCTTTTTTTCAATCTACCACCGTCATGAGGTTCCTCTGACTGAGAAGAAACAGGCGAAAGAAACTCCGTAGGTATCCTCTATTTTATTTGTTTTATCTTTGTCAAAAGTACCTACATTATAGATAAATTAATTTTTGTGACTATGGGAATAACGTATTTTCTTTTCACCCCCGCGGGAAAAGAGATGTGACGGGTGACACGTCGCCGCCATTTTGGTATGAGTCAAAACAATCTGAGTCTCCTTGCGTTCCCACTAGTAGTACAGTGGCAGAGTGGAGAGATTGCTCATTGTGGTGTTTACGAATAAAGGCTCTACGTATAAACTTTTAACTATGTCAAATCTCACACTCCTACGTGCGCATTTTTAAAAAGAGGAGCAAAGTTTTCTCTTCACGTATTAATTTTTAACAAGGTACTTGTGAGGGAAAATGGAATTCACCATTCGCAATTCATACTAACGATAATACTTGTTGAGCGATTGTATTGTTGGATACGGTTGTATGGCTTTACGATGATGGAGATAGTTAGTTTCAGGTCTGTTTTTTTTAAAGAAAAGCGGGCAAGTAGATTACCTGACGGTAAGTGATCACTGGCGACCATGAACACCATTATAATACTAGAGATTGCGTTGCTGGCCTTTGAGAAAGGAGTAGCCTCTTTTCTTGAAGGTCCTTAAAATCCCTAAAATTCGATCCGGATATGCCGCTGGCGGCGACAGATTTCATAAAGTGGTCGCCCGTGGCCTGTGAAAAATGATAATGATGAAAGTTTCGAGTTGTGCTGCAACGTGGGATGGTTTAATTCAGTGGCTGTAATTAATCCCAACAACGCCTCAGAAATGCAGAGGTGCGACGTCACTTAGCAAGACCAGTCGATCAAGCCAATCGGAAAGAACTAGGTCGTAGAAGATTCGAGCCGCTCTGCGTTCAACCCCGGCCCAGAGATGAGAACACATGTGAGGCCTAACTTGCGCCTTGTAAAGCTGCAAGCGCTGGGCCGGCACGAAATACTGTCCCGCTCTATTGAGGTCGCCGCGCAATTTTAATGTGTCTTTGTAGTATATCTGCAAAACGCATACGCGAATTAAATTTTGTAAAGGTGAAGTATAAACGTGGTGATGGTGCAAATATGAATTAGAATATCATACATGCATACATACAGTCACGCCTTTTTCCCATATAAGGAGTAGGCAGAGGCCACCCACGTAGCCCACTTTGTCGATGTAACGGGTGGCGAACGACGTCCCCGCCATTTTGGTTCAAGTCAAAAAATTCTTACACACCATTGAGTTCCCACGAGTAGTATAGTGACAGCATTGCATATTATGTTGTTCATTATCATTATCATCATTTCGACCTACTACTAGTCCACTGCTGAACATAGGCCTCCCCCATAGATTGGCAAAGTTCGTAGCTCTTTGGGGAAGATTTTCTCATAGTTGCCATGCTTGGGAGGTGGGTTGGCATCTGCAGTTTATTTATTCAGATGTTTCAGGACGCTGCTGCCCATCTTCCGATTTTAATTTTCCCTCTGTCGACTTTTACGACACCCACGAGATAAGATGGGGTCGTAGATTCTAAAGTAAAGCTCTCCATGTGGCGATATTATGGTGTTATTCTGCACGAATAAAGGCTGTCCGCACAATACCTTAGTCACCTGTTACAACACTTATAGTGTTGGAAAGAAGTAGGTGCAATTGTACTCTGCCGGATACCTACCGTCGTATCATATTCTAATATTACTACAAATGAAAACACGGTTCATTATCTAGTGGTGCATTAACCCAGATGTACTTTTATCACATAACATTTACCTAAAGTAAAACAATAGAAGGCCGAGTTAATCAGTGTCTAAAGCGATGAAGTTGGACGTTAAGGTATGAAAGCGGCCAGTAATTGGAGTTAAGTTCGTTAACTCAGGTACGGATACGATGGGCCTGACGTTATTTGCAAGTATTCTATGTTTGGCTGAATGGGTCGCGGGCACATTGCCGGCGGGTGGGCGCATCCCGTCGCACATTGTCGACTGTGCCCAGCACTTTAGATATGAGAGGTACTAAGGTAATGTTTATACAACCGAAACTTCGTTTATTCCCGCGTTATTTGAAACTGTAAGATTTCATTAGGATTCTAGTTGTGTGATGATTGTCACCGTGTCCCTGACACTGCATGCTAGTCTACCTTCGATCTCATCGCACGAGCTATGCCCCACACTAGGATTTATCCTGTATCGTGAGTGCGTTTTACAGACATACATTTTACATACTCGAAAACCAACAAATTGTGGCTCCCGTTGGGATTCGAACCCAGTACCCCCGGCGTAGAAGTCGGGTACTTAGACCGCCGTCGTCGTTTGCGTACACTTGAACACTATTGGCACTATAATATTACCCCTGTAATACTCGTAGTTAATAGCTCCAGACAGTATTCGGAAGTTGTCGCCGTGGTCGAAAATGGGCCAGAAGCAAATCTACAGAATGGCATAATGATTTCTTATATTAACGCGAATGCTACACATTTCTTAAATTTTTCGCGGAGTTATCGCGTTTCTTTTAAACTATTTATAACGTTTCCTGCGATGTCTGTCACCTCAGTCCTCCCGTGACCATGGGTGCTGTTAAGCGCTCGAAACGTCGGGTTATAAATAGTTAAAATTAAACGCTATAAAATCCGTAAAATTAGTTTTATTTAAATGTACAGAATGGCAGTTAGTTTTTTTACGGTCCGACAACTGAGAAAACGTATTACAAAATAAAACCTTGTCATTTAAATGTAAGACCTCAAATTAACGTATGGCGAGAATTAAAAAACAATTTAAAAAATTTTCGTATTATAAACGATATTTTCACAGTTAAAGTAACACAACAGGTGACGTGGGAATAAAAAAAAACAATTCATCATGAGTTTGAATAGGAACCTTCGTGCGACGCATTCACTTGCGAAATATTTAAAATAATGCCTGTGGTAGACAACTCTCGTATGCAACGTTAATTAAAGTATCTCTTCAAATTAACCATACAGTTTTATAAAGTTAATAAAATTGGGCGTTACTTTGCAGAAATCGACTATTATAAATTAAAGATCTGTCGGCTCGGTTGGCGCAGTAGCTAAGTCCTTGGCTTCTGCGACGCGGGTCGCGGGTTCGATTCCCGCACGGAACAAATACTTGTTTGGCCTACACTTAGTTGTTTCGGGTCTGGGTGTTTGTGCATGTGGAATTTATGTCTGTAAAAGGTACCCACGTCACAGGACAAATCTTACGGTGGGGCATCGTTTTCCAATAAAAAAAAATTTGCTAAGATCTCCATGCAAAATATAAAATGGTGTATGTTACCTAGTTTTTGAAGAGAACCGCCCGAGAAACGCCTCAAGAGCGTGCACAAGCTAACTAATATCTCCACCGAGAACCGCCACCAGGTACCTTCCACGAGATCACTTCACCTTAAAAATGATGCACCTCAAATCAAGTAATGACATTTGATAATGCATTGTTTTGAGGTGGTATTCTGGTGAGTGGTAGTTGTAGTGATGGGGAGTATCTGATGGCGGTATTAGTTTGTTTGTGCACGCTCTTGTCGCAGGACGGGGAAAGATTTAAGTGGAGCGCTCGCCTTGAGTACATCGTACGAGAGTGACCAGGGTTTGTTCCCCGATTCGGGCACGGCTTAAGATGTTAATTGTAATTTTAAGCGCTGATACGCGTCGACCTCGGCGGTAAAAGAAAACATGGTTTTTTTATTGGATCAAGCGATGAAACGAACAAAACGTTCACCTGATGGTAAGTGTAACGTCTGCACACCCAGACGATACCTACCTAGACGGATTCCTGCATAGAAATCCTACCACTAGTAGCAGTACTATGGTGAGCAAACTTGGATATCTGGGAAATAAAAAATATTTTAATGACTTGTGAATTCCAACAGCTTGCACTCGAACAGCATGGCCTATTCGTGGGTTTTAAAACCTCTCAAAAATGGGGGGAGGCTTGTGCTCAGCAGTGGGACCTCTTCTTTTTAATTTTTACGTACTGTTCTTGACATTTCATAATAAAAAAATGTTTCATGGCGTGATGGTTATGAAAATTATGATATTGGCTTTCCTTTTAAGTGCACATAAACATTTCTGTATGAAAAATTTATTATTTTTAGTGCTTTACACGTGCTTATTAAATTCATGTTAGCCTTGTTTTTTTGTTGATTTCGATCCTTGTTTCCACTCTCTTTACTTTTAATGAATTGTCTACAGCCGCATACGTTATATATAAAACGAAGAGTCTTCTTAAGGAAAGGAAGTTAATTTGCTAAATTTGATTCGCATGCAATCGGCTTAGCAAATTCCTTTCATTTATTATGATGGATTTCAGCAAACTAACGCCTGATTCTATTAACTATATTGAAAGGCTTCTAGAAAACGGTAGAGCTACACTGCGGCTAGATAATGTATGTAGGCCGGCAATCGGTCGACTCAATCGAGGTAGGTTCACACTCTCACAGAATACTTCAGCAACGTAATGCGTTTCAAAAGACGGGGAACGTTAACAGAGTAGTTACGATCGGCGAAACATCCATTATCCTCAAGAGTGAAACCGAACCTATGTCTTAATTTTGCATCTAAACTAAAAAAACTAAACTGCGGTTGCCAACCCGCCTGCCAAGCGTGACAACTATGGCGAAATTCCCCTCAAAATGAGAGCTACAAACTTTTGAAGTGATCTATGGGGGAGGCCTATGTTCAGCAGTGGACTAGTGATATGCTGAAATGATGATGATGATGATAGAAGAAGGAGTCTTTCACCGACCGCAGACCGCAGTGCTGTGTGGTCTGAGAGACTGCGTGATGATTTTTAACCGACTTAAAAAAAGGAGGCGGTGCAACGTACGTCTGTATAAATTTTTATGTATAAAAATAAGTTGTTACGTTTAGTTGTGTGGTTTAGGCTTTTGTCGATAAATATCCCATGGATGGAGATGGTTTTGCAGCTGGGAAGATTTCACCGTGCTGCACCAATGCGGGTTGGTGGACTTTACATGTCTTCGAAATATTTTTTATTTGTCAGACATGCAGGATTCCTCACGATGTTTTCCTTGACCTCCGAGAACTTGGTAACTCAGCAATTAACTTGCAATTAACAATTTTATTGTGCATTTAAATGTAACTAAGTTTACGGATTTTATCGCGTTTAATTTATTACTATTTATGACCCGACGTTTCGAGTGCTTTACAGCACCTATGGTCACGGGAGGACTGAGGTGACAGATGTCCTGATGTCATAGTTAACCTGGGGTACCTTCAGCTTTTAATTATTATTTTTGGGTCCGATCTTCGCAGAAAGAGCTAACTGTGTCTTGAAGTCTTGCAGTGGTATGCTTGGTTTTTGATTTAATTTTATTTATTATTGGATCCCAAGCTGGTGGTAATACCCAACCATCTTCTCTATTGAAATTAGGATGTTTCTTATATTTACGCGAACACTACACATTTAAATGAAACTAAGTTTACGGATTTTATCGCGTTTAATTTATTACTATTTATAACCCGACGTTTCGAGTGCTTTACGAGGATGTTTGATCCTAATTTCCTAATTTCAATAGAGAAGATGGTTGGGTATTACCACCAGCTTGGGATCCACTAATAAATAAAATTAAATCAAAAACCAAGCATACCACTGCAAGATTTTGCAATGACGTGACTTAACACGACATCAGATAGCAAGAACAAGCAGTCATCAAGAAACCAAGACAGAAAAAAGTATAAGTGCCGGCTCTGCGAAATAAAGGAAATATGAAGAAATAGACTGTTATAGGCAGTTATTATGAAGAATTAGGGCGTTACGTAGAACTTTTGAGTTCTAAGTAGGGAATCGCACTCTCATGTTGTTAGATGAAATTGCGTCTTTCATTTAACTCCTGCAACGCCATAGACCCCTTGACCAGAAGATCAGGGTTCATTTTCTCGTCACATATCGAAGGCTCAACCCGGGAACAATTTCCTGGATTGTGAATAAGCGACCAAGTCTACGTGTATGGATCTACAGTCCACGCATGCAACATCTTCAACCTACAGTCCACTGCTCTGCGTGCGTGGCTATCGATTAATTTCATTGACACGCCCGCGTCATTTCTCAACTCCCCCCACCCACCTCACTGTGCGGGGAGGACGTGAGGTGTGTCAGTAATTTTCGTGGATTAATTAATTAAAAGCTGAAGGTACCCCAGGTTAACTATGACATCAGGACATCTGTCACCTCAGTCCTCCCGTGACCATGGGTGCTGTAAAGCACTCGAAACGTCGGGTTATAAATAGTAATAAATTAAACGCGATAAAATCCGTAAACTTAGTTTCATTTAAATGTGTAGTGTTCGCGTAAATATAAGAAATTTTATTGTATCCAACCCAGGTAACGCGCGTACAATGCAATTTAAAGCGAGCGCCGAGCCCCTGAACTACCACGGCTCTTTTTATGTATGTTAACCGATATTTTGTCAATTGTAGACCATTTAAAAAATCATTGTTTGGAAGGGGATATCGTGATGGTGGTCCTATATATTTTTGGTCCAGTTCAGATAATGGGATCTATGGGAAAATAAGAAACTATTAAATTAGCTTAAGCATGTTAAGAGCTGTTGCGTTGAATGCGGTTTTATGTTTGTATTTATGATATAATAATATGATAAAAAAAGTTTATGCTGTTAAACCTAGTGGCATTTACAGCTACCAAGACACGTGGTTTAAGAACATATGCCAGAATTTTAACTTAGAAATATAGCTTACCCGATTCTAATCTAAATCTAATCTTAGAATTAGTATGCAGCAGGTATGCCAAACAACATCGGACTGTAAAGTAAAATACGATTAACGCCATCTAGTGTTAACTATTAGGAACAAACGTTTTGCCGTACATTATGAAACACGCAGGCATTCGGGAATTGATGTTACAAAAGCATTCTATGCATCTGTTAACATACGGAACGTTTCATAACTTCCACTCAATGATTGAGTAAGTCATCGATACACACACTCGACGATCAGCTAATTGTATTAACTTGCTATAGTTGCAAATTATATACATTTAAAACGAATATAGTAAAATTAAAATGAAAGTTAGTAAATGATAACTAATGCAATATATAAAAAATCAGAGCCTATTTTTATACTTTGCGTTGATCTAAGCAAATTTACTTTCTTTTCTTTTATTGCTTTATGCTTGGAAAACTAAGCAATCACTGATACATGTAATCCTCCTCGGCTGCGCCCGGGTGCTTAGCAAAAAATATTTAGTATGTTTATTTTCTCCTCAGTGGTTTAGACTGTGCGTTGTCCGTCAGTCAGTCAGTCAGTTCGTCAATGTGTCACATTTTTTTGTTGTTATGAAAACATGTTAAAGCAGAACTATCAAACTGAACGTCACTATTATTATTAAGATTTTCATAGAAAAATACGATCCATTTACGACTTTTCCGATGGAATTTCCAAAAGTTTTCTTTCTTAGAAACCTTGTTCTGACACTTACGAACACAACAAAACATAATCAGCCAAATCGGTGCATGCGGCAATTGTTTTTTTTTATTTGATAAAGTGTCGAGACGAGCAAAACGTTCACCTGATGGTAAGTGCAACGTTTGCCCATAACAGATGCTGTGTTACTCAGAATATTTCTTTGTAGCACCACACTGCGCCCGCCACCCAGAGACACAAGCTCCCAAGTATCATATGCCCAGTAACCACGCCTGCTCTCAGTGCCCTTCAAACCGAAACACAGCAATGTTTGCACACTACTGCTTCACGGCAGAATAACTGGCAATGGGGTGGTACCTACCTAGACGGATTCCTGCATAGGAATCCTACCACCAGTGATTTCTTTTTATACATATAATATAACAAATAATATAAAATATAGATACGTAAGTAAATGACAGCTGCAGTTAACGTTTTAGTGATGACATCAGTATTGAGATTGTACAGTGGTATCTGACAATGCAACTCATACTCCCACACTATCACATTTCCTACGTAGATGTCGTTATGGTTGGAATTGGCTAGAAGAAGAAAAGTAATGATTTCTTATATTTACGCGAATATTATACAATAGATAAAACTAATTTTACGGATTTTATCGCTTTATACGTTTAACTATTTATAACCCGACCTTTCGTGCAATTTCCAGCACCCATGGTCACGTGAGAACTGAAGTGACAGACGTCATGATAAAGGTTTCCTTTATTTACGCGCATACTACATATTTAAATTAAACTAATTTTACGGAGTTCATCGCGTTTTTATTTGACCTATTTATAACCCGACGTTTCGAGCACTTTACAGCACCCATAGTCACGGGAGGACTGAGGTGACAGGTACCCCGCTGCTTGCCTTTAATTATTATTGAGCTTACTGTGTCTTGAAGCCTTGCGGTGGTATGCCTGGCTTTTGATTTAATTTTATTAATAATAGGATCCCAAGCCGGTGGTAGTACCCAAACATCTTCCCGTATTGAAATTTGGATGTTTTTTAATTTAAATAGCCTCGCGAATCATACTTGGTTTGAGGTTAATCAAATCTGCATGGTCACAGACTGCAGTCTTCCTAGAGCGTCGATGCTTCACGTCAGCTATATGTTCTTTAACGCGGGTTTTTATTCATCTTTTTGTCGTATGTAAGAGAGCCCACATTCGCAAACCAGCTTGTATACTCCTGCATCTTGTAGAGGGATGTCACACTTGACAGATGTTAAAAACTTACGAGTATCTTCTTCGGCGGCTTGAAAAA
Source organism: Luehdorfia chinensis (assembly GCA_019845155.1). NCBI lineage: Eukaryota > Metazoa > Arthropoda > Insecta > Lepidoptera > Papilionidae > Luehdorfia > Luehdorfia chinensis. The sequence goes on along the minus strand of JAHVAK010000012.1, from coordinate 4,101,139 downwards.
TGTTCTTATGGAAGCTTGCTTCAAGATATAGCCAACCTTGTCAGTGACTCCTCTGACATATGTTAGGACAGTAGGTACATGATCGACTGTGGACCGGTTTCACTACACACAGCGACGTAGGCGCGGAACTCGAACCTTCTGAAGCTTCGGGTTGCGCGCCTACGCCGTCAACGGACTATTCTGATGTTCGGTGGCCAGGTTTTATCTGTCACAGATCCCTCGTGCTGTCTGAAACAAAGATTTTACCCACGGTTGCTGTGATGGATGGTGGTGAGATTCGCCGTTTAAATACCTTTTTTATACACGCAGTGTGACTTATTAGAACTCCGAATTACTAAAACATCTAAAAAAGCAAAAGATTTATGTGTATCTAACTCCATTGTGAATTGTATTTTAGAATTTATGGAGTTAAGGTGGCCTAAATATGTAGTTATTTTGTCAGACGGTGAAATCTAAGTTAGATGACCCATCTACGTACCGCTTGTAGAACCTTGGATTTAGTGGAGAAGTTTGGAGGGTTTTCTCCTCAGTTTTTCATGAATATGTCAGCAACAATGAGAGATACTGAGGAGTCCATTGCCACACCATCTACTTGCCCGTAGTCTTAATTCTATTATTAATAATATTAAATCAAAAACCAAGCATACCACTGTAAGACTTCAAGACACAGTACGGCCATTATTTCTTAGATCGAACCAAAAATAATAATTAGAAGCTGTAGGTAACCCGGATTAACTATGACATCAAGACGTCTGTCATTTCAGTCTCCCCGTGACCATGGGTGCTGTAAATAACTCGAAATGTAGGGTTATAAATAAGTTACAAATTGAATGCGATAACTTTCGTTATTTTAGTTTTATTAAGAGAAGAATAGGTGTTCTAATCTAACCATTTTCGGCCGTCAGTTACTAGAAAATAATTGCCGGGTAGAAATAAAAGATTTATGAGACAATAAGCGATGTAGGACGGAACCACTCGAAATCTCAAACTCACTCCACTGAGCAGCTTTCGAACGGCTCAGGCACGGGAACAATGCGACGCATCTCCAGCGTCAAGATTTCTTTCGTCAACAACGGTGTACTTGTTAAATAATAATATGATATGATTGTATCAATTTGATTTACTAACAATTAAGCATACAAACACGCGTAGATATATGCACATGCACACATACACAAATTTACACACGATGTGTCTCTCTCTCTCTCTCTCTCTCCCACACGCGGACACACACACACTCAAAGTCAAATTTATTTATTCAGTTTAGGCTTGTGTAAAGCTCTTTATCATCATCATCATCATTTCAGCCTATCACTAGTTCACTCCTGAATATAGGCCTCCCCCATAGATTGCCACAAAAATGTATGTCTCTCATTTTAGAGGGATTTTGACATAGTTGCCACGCTTGGCAGGCTTGCTTGGCAGGCGGGTTGGCAACCGCAGTTTTTTTATTCACATATTCCAGGAACATGCTGCTGCCGATCTCCTGGTTTTCATTTTCCCTCTGTCGACTTTGACGAAACCCACGGGACGAGATGGGGTGCTACATTCTAAAGTAAAGCTCTGATATATGTCAAAATCTACACCGGTTCAAAAAAAAGAGACTACAGACAAGAATAGGCAGGAAACTGGGGTAATTTTTTCAATATAATTACATAATATCGTGAATAAAATATATTATTTAATTTCCATATCACCTGTTGGGTAGACAGGGGGTTTGCATGTGCAGGGTAAGAGTTATTTCCACACGTATTTCTCCTCTATGTAATGTATTTTATATAATGCTTTTTCTAATAATGTTATTTTGATATGTTTGTTGAAATCTATGTCAGTACTTTTACGGCACATCTTTAGGATTTCTATTATAAATTTTTATGGATCTACTACAAAAGCCTTTCCAGTTTTGGCCATCCTAAACACAGAAACCTCTAGCGTGTCGCACCGTCCCATTGTACAAGATACAGTTGCGTTTTTATTTAATAAATTCATGTGTTTCCGTACGTACATTACATTTTCATAAATATATAACGGTGGAAAAAGGTTAAAGATTGCGCGAATTGCTTGTTTTGGCAAAATGTATATTGTTTCCACACTGGCTGGCGGATCCCTATAGTAATACGCTTTAGGACATAATACTGTGGAAGTGTATATTTTGGGTACTACCAAACCCAGGCAACACCGGGCTTGGGATTCTATAATTAATAAGCCAAAAATGAAACGGCACTGCAAGACTTCAAGATAGAGTATGCTCTTTCTGCTTAGATCGGACCAAAAATAATTATTAAAAGCTCAAGGTAACCCGGGTTAACTATAACATCAGGACATCTGTCGCCTCACGTGACCATAAGTACAGTAAAGCGCTCGAAATGTGGGGTTATAAATAGTTCAAAATTAAACGTGATTAAATACGTCAAAAATTGTTTTATTTAAAAGTGTACATTATGTTTTAACTGCATTTAAAAGTAAATTATTCGCCGGAAACACTCCGTCCGCCGGGTCTCCTCATGTACCCCTCTAACGGCATCGGGAAACTGTCCGGGGCTTATTGCCCCCCTCAGTAGAGATCTCAGCCGCGCGTGACTACGCGCGGGTCCTTGGATTAGCCTTTTCTCGGCTGTTAGATGCGTGGTATAATCCCTGGTTCACACGGTCATAGCCCCTGGGTGGGGTTCTGATGTTCACGCCGCCCTCCGTGGACCGGCCGACCGGGTGACCGCAAACACTCGGACACACACGTGCCTACTTATGCATGCACGCACACACGCACGTACGCACGCACGCACACTTTTACGATTAATACGTGACACAATTGTAGGATGTTATCTGTTGAGTGTTATCTTTGATATCTTTCGCAGCCTTTAAACTTATAACTACATCATTGACTAAAGAGATTTTGCGTTATCTATTGCATTCGATGTTCTATATTTATCACACCGATTGAAACTTGCCAATTAACACGCACTATTCTGTATAACGATAAATTCTTAACGGTGAACTGCACCGTAAATCAGCGCACTGAGTGCTAAGTTACGTCACCAACTTTAAAAAGGTAAGATTCGCACGTCCTTCGAACGTTTAAATGGAACACTTAAGTTGAAGTGCGCTGAATGTTAAACAGCTCTTTTGGACTTATGACGAGCTCCTCACTAGTGTGCTTCTGAGAGCCCTTGGGCGAAACGTATTTTTTTCTCTCATTAAAAACGTTGCCACATCCACAAAAATCCACACTAGGATTTCACCAGAATCGGGCGTGACTTTTACAGACATAAATTGCACATACACATATGTATGTACATCCAGAGCCAGAGTCTCTATCAGAAGACCCGTGGCGCCACCTCAGACATAGTGCTAACACTTACGCTACGTCGTTAACAATTTAGGTGGATTTTCAAAACCTTCGCATGACAGGTTTTTGATATCAGTATTTTATTTCTCACGTCAGAGAATAAATATTTCGTTTCATTTCAATATTTGCATAATCCGACATTTTCTCTGTTTAAAAGTAAATATGTAATGTAATAAAAATACTACTAAAATGAGTAAGAGAGATGAATTTTAAAAATTTCAGGACAAAAAAACACTTCTCTAGGTAATCTACAATATTAAATCCAACTATACACAAGAGAAATTTAGTGTACGGAATTCAATTTAGTTCAACGTCGAAACAAAGTCAAAGAGCTTAGTAAATTTACTTAGCACTAGAAATGTCAGGTACCCTAATTGTTCATTGAACTGTGCTAAGTAAATTTTATACGTGTAACCGCGACCCTTGGTTTCGACGTCATTTACATAACCATTACATAGTTTTCGTTCGTATTGTGTAGGAATTTAAAAATCAGCTCCTACAAGAAAACTTAATTATATCTCAAACGAGAAATATTTTTACATAAACAGAATCAATTATATCGATACCATGTCACCAATATGTAAAATGTTGTATAAACCTTTTACTGGTGGTAGCATTCCTATTCAGAAATCCTTTTAGGGAGGTACCACCCCAGAGTCAGTTATTCTGCCGTGAAGCAGTACTGTGCAATACTTCCTATGTCGGTCTGAAGGTCATTAAGAAATAGTGTAATAACTGGGCATATGAGACTTAAGAACTGATGTCTCAAGGTGACATGCGCAATGTGATGCCCCACAGAAATGTTCTGAGTGACACAGCATTTGTTATGGGCAGACGTTGCGCTTTTTTTTATTGCATAAAGTGATGAAACTAGCAAAACGCTCACCTGATGGTAAGTGCAACGTCTAACCATAACAAATGCTGTGTCACCCAGAAAATTTCTCTGTGACACCACACTGTGCCCATCACCCTGAGACATAGGTTCTTAAGTCTCATATGCCCAGTTATTACGCTAGCTCTCAGTGCCCTTCAAACCGAAACACAGTAATGTTTGCACACTACTGCTTACCATCAGGTGAACGTTGTGCTCGTCTCGTCACTATCTCTTATAAAAAAACGATTATACATAGACCGGTGATGGGTAGTAGCGTCAAAGGTGCGAAGGATTTGGTACTGCAATCACCAATCCGCTAGCCAAGCGTGGCGATTTCTTCAAACTCTCTCATCATAGGAGAAGCCGTTGTCCTACAGTGGACTATTTCGTATTATTATCGCAGACAACACATATTTGTATGGTAATTTAAAACAACGTTTAATAAATAATATGAAAGAAAAACTAAAAGAACGTATTATTATTTGTAAAAACTAGTTCGTTATTGTTGTTTTCGTTTATTTGGGCGTAAATGAATGTTATCTTTTTCAGAGAGATTTTTTTTATTGGATAAATTGATGAAACGAGCAAAACGTTAGTCTGATGGTAAGTGTAACGTCTGCCCATAACGAATGCTGTTTCACCCAGTAAATCTCTGTGTGGCACCACACTGTGCCCATCACCCTGAGACACAAGTTCTTAAGTCTCATATGCCCAGTGATTACGCTAGCTTACAGTGCCCTTAAAACCGTAACACACTAATGTTTGCACACTACTGCTTCACTGCAGAATAACTAGCCCTGGGGTGGTACCTACCTAGACAGATTCCTGCATAGGAATCCTACCACCACCAGTACCATTTTACTAGTGGTGGGATTCCTATGCAGGAATCCGTCTCGGTAAGTAACCGCAGTGCCAGTTATTCTGCCGTCAAGCAGTAGTGTCCAAACAATACTGTGTTTCGGTTTGGCACTGATAGCTGGGGTAACTGGGCATGTGAGACTGTGATGGACGCAGTGTGGTGCCAGACAGGAATGTTCTTGGTGACACAGCATGTGTTACGCGTTGCACTTACCATCAGGTGAACGATTAGCTCGCTCACTTTCTTCCAATAAAAAAAATGTAGGTACGTATATAGTATTATTTTTTTACATATGAAAAGCAAAACACGTTAATCCAAACTAGATGACACTGTTTACCGTTGATTTATAAAACGTTAAAACATTCATTGCACATCAAACAACCCATTCAGTGATTATTTGAACAAAAAGCAAAAGTGAATTAATTTTAATATTTGCCGAAAGTGTTAATGATTGATTATGCAACATTTTGTGAAGTAATTTAATAAATGATTATGTTAATTTCAATAAAGTAAACCAAATATGGATTACTATAAGTTTTTCTAATGATAGAGACTGGTATTCAATTTATTAGGCACAAAGATAATTCGGAAATCTAACCTTCATAGACAGGAATGCTTGAGTTTTTTTTATAATTTGCATTTTCTTAAGATTTAAACTTTTCTGGAAATAACATTATTATTTAATCAAAAAACCGACTTCAACGCAGCAGCTCCAAACATGCTTATGCGAATTTAAGAGTTTCATGATTTATCATAGATCATCATCAGACCAAAATAATATAGCACCACCGTTACAGTACCCTTTTCTTGAAAAAAATAAAAAAACTTATGTCCGAACATGTACAAAAAAACAAAAAGATATATATTTTTTTTTATTGTATAAAGTGACGAAACGAGCAAAACGTTCACCTGATGGTAAGGGCAACGTCCGCCCACGACAAATGTGTCACCCAGAATATTTCTGTGTGACACCACACTGCGCCCGTTACCCTGAGACATCAGTTCTTAAGTCTCAGTTAAAAAAATGATGTCAGCGATATTGTCCAGAAAAACCACTTACGGTAGAAAAGTGTCGTTCGAGGCAGAACATTTAAACTTAGTATGGATAGACCCGCTATGCAGATGAGTTTAAGAGATTGTCATATATTGTGTTAAATTCAACCCTTCGCTTTGCTTTATTTAAATAAATTGTTGAAGAACATAAATTTACAACATTAAGAAGTTCACGCCGTTTTTGCAACATTCAAATGACATCGCGGAATAATTTTGGAATAAGCAAAGTAGGGCAGACCGGGGATGGTTGACCGTGACGTTTTTGGTCATCATTTAAAAAAAAAAACAATTGTCTTGGTGTTCTATGTGGATATTATTTAATAAAATCCGGATTTTTTCAGTTTTAGGAAACCTCTCCGAGATGGTCAACCTGCACTCTGTTCTGTTGCTGCTCTCTCTCCAACCTGACTCAACTGTTGCAGGGTGGCTTAAATTACGGGATGACAAAATTTAATGTGTAATAAAAAAATCACAGAAATATTCTTGGTAACACGGCATATGCAATGGGCCGATGTTGCACTTACCATCAGGTGAACGTTTTGCTCGACTCGTCACTTTATCCAATAAAAAAAATCATAAGTTTTGCAGAATTCTACCCAGATGCGTTTATTTATAATTTAATGATTATTTTTTATCCCAATCTTTGATTTCTTTCGTAAACCATAAATATTTTGGAAAAAATGGGACCATATGGATCAGAGTCAGTCAACCAATACGCAATTGGCCTACCAACCCCGACCGGAGCTTATGCTTTCAAAAATTCACTAAACTAAAATGCTTGGCATAACAGTCATAATACATATTTGCATACCTTTTATAATAATTTACTTTCCATTTCAAATTAAGTTTGTGTGAACTTGACTATATTATAATGTAAGAACAAAAAAGATGTGTGGTGTTGATGAAAAACTATTTAGGTATCCCAATTATTTATATTGCGCTCTAACTGATAGTGAGACATTTCCTCGTGTCTCGCATTCTGTGCGAATGATCGGTCAATCAGCAGGCTTTTTTGAGTGCAACGTTGATTCTCTCACTCAAACCTGCAAGAAGTTAGGAGCATCTAGTCTACCTACCCCAGTCAAAAACCAACCCCGGTGTGCCCTATATGAGTAGTATAAATATTTTTTTTTAAATTAACTGTCATATAAATTAGGTTATTAAACCATACGTTTGTTCGTTATATTACTACAAATAATATATTGAATAATTCAGAAAAGCTTATAATGCTTGAGGATGGTGTAATTACATTACATTACCTAGGATTACATTCAGGTCCATTGTCCACTCGGTTGGCGCAGTGGCGGAGCGATTTTCTTTAATAGTACGAGTCGCGGGTACGATTTTCGCAGGGTACAAATGTACATTTGTATGAAATTAAATTTTATTTTTCAACGTAAGAAATATATTTGTTTTGTAATTTGGTTCCTGTCTGTGAAAACTATTTTCATTATTTCCTATTTTTCTTGGTCATAAACATATATAATGTATAATGTAAATATAAATTTAGAGAGAATAGTCTCATAGACAATCGAAGGATTGTGGTTAAAGTATATAATTATAAAGTTTAATTATTATAAATAAAATATTATCTCAAAAAAAAATAACAACTAATTGGTTAACAACAAATGGTGGTGGCAAAATACCTACATTATACAATAAGAAGGTAAAAATTATGGAATAAATAATATTTTCTATCATCGCATGAGCCAAGAGCTCATTAGTCCGTTAGAGCTGTTTAACATTCAATGCTCTAACACTTAGATGCTTCATTTAAATGGTTATGTAACTGCGAAATTTACCTTTTATTTAAATAAGCGATTAACGTCTTCCTCATTGTACAGAATTACAATTATTTTAATTTCACTAACTGTCTATAATAATATTCGACTGTTGTTATAATATCGTTGTCAACTAAAACGGATTCGATGGTACAGAATAACTGGCACCTAGATATAATCCTAAGAGCGAAAAGCTACGAGTATTAAAGTTCTGAGATAACAACTGTTATTTATAGGCGTTATCTGCACTTGCTATCAGGTGAATGATTTGCTCGTTCCGATCAACAATCATTCCCGTTAAAAAAAATATCAACTTTCAGCTGCGGTGTTTCCAGCCGGTGGTGGTACCCAACCATATTCTCTATTGAAATTAGGATGTTATTGTTTTTGTTTTGACCGATGGTAAAAATTGATTGAACTTTGGGTCACCTTTGATTGTAGCTTCTTTGATATTAGGTCGTATAAGAAGTCGAAGAAGCTGGTTTTGAAGGTCTAGTCTAAAGTACCACCTCAATTTTTGATGCAGAAGGCAAATTGAAAAGAATCCTCACGAGCCTTAACAACTTGCCATTAATTTTGCATCCATATCTTCTCGTCATTGTGTCGGAAGCAACTAGCTAGTACATAAAATTCTTTGTCTGCAAAGATAATTAACATGTAAATGCAGCGAGATATCGATGAAAGCCAAATTACAGAATGATACTACATTAGTCAGGAACAAAACGTAATAATGAATAAGCAAGAAGTGTTTTTTTCCCTGTAGTTTGTAACAAAACCTTTACAAGTACCAACGAACCCTGGAAGAGGCCTCATGCTGGAGGTGCTCGGCATTGTTCCTATACTTGAGGCACTCGACTGGTTCTTATTGGAGAGAGTTCGAAATTCCGAGTGGCTGCGTCCTACAACTCGCTTATTGTGCTATATTTTTGTTTGCATGCATATTTTGCGATTTAGATAAAACTCAAGTCAATTCGTAAAAAACTTAAATAAATCCAGAATGTTCATTGGAGTTGACACTCCGCTCTCAAAATGTAAGCGTATATTTCAGAACTCATTTGTAAAACAATTTTAAAAAGTGCTATCTATAACATGTATAAATGTTATGTTTTCAGTTTTAGTATTGAATGCATTTAGTCTCACATGTGCTATACACGTGATACTTAAAAAGTCCTCTCATAAGAAAAAGAGGACGGCTACGACTACGTATCCAGTGGTGAGACAATTATAGAGTATTAACTTTTTAATTCTTTTATTGAATTTAATACGTTTTTTTATTTTTTTTGTGTAGGTCCAAAATATGACCAAGATGCCACCTGGTGTTAAGTGATATGGTACTATGTGGAAGAAACGTTAGCCTACAAAATACCTACTAACTTTTGCCTTGTAGAGGCGAATGTTACAGTCGCAATGAATAAAAAAAACCTGTACATTACAACTTTGTTATTTTTAACATGGCATAACAATTTCGTAACTAGTTACCACTATTAGCAAAAGTTTCATCACTATGTACTGTACCTACTTTTTGTACAGTCACTAATTTCCAATCTAGATGTTTTGTTCATCCGTCCTATTTCAGCGATGAATATCAGGAATTGTCTAGAAAGAACTTTAGCAAAACACAGAAAAGACGTATATAATTAACCAGTAAAATAAAACTCAAACAAGGTTATTATTACAGAACGACATGTACACTTATATTCCGATAAAAAGCATCATTGGCACGACATATGCTATCATACCTTTGTAGCGCAGAAGCCGGGCGATCGCCTTAAATTGAATATTATATGCAAGTGTTCTAGGTTCAGCTCAGGTGCCGGCACCACTATAATTGTTAATTACAATTATTAAAAGGTAGGATTGCTTATTAACCACGTGCCCGACGGACGATCGCGAGGGAACCTTGTCTGAAAAATAAAAACTAAAGGTCAAAGGGCAGACTTTCGGCTCCAAAACCTCAAAAACGAGAGGCCAATTTAAATTCTGCCATTTTATAATAAGTCATCTATTTGGCAAGCCTTTGGTATTCTTTCTGTTCCCCATTAAGTTGGTGGACTTTACCGTCATAATTTGAAGGCAAAGCTTAATGAGAACACCATACCGTAGTCATGGTACTAGCTGCATCAAAGCTTTTTAATGCTAAGTCTTGTATTAAAATATGCTTTTACGGTTATGTATAAAATAAATAAATCGAACAGTGTTGTCAAATAACCCGCGACTCACGAAACTAAGTTGTTTTTAACAAACTAATACATGCATGATGAAATTTAATGAAACCGTCTGCTTAAACGCGAAACCACCAGAGAAACTAATATCATTAAACACATTCTGCGAAACTAGTTTTATAATGGAAACTCTGCAGTGACGAGGGCAGATGCGTTGAAATTATAACGAAAGTAGCTGCGCACCGCGGTTTCACCCGCGTCGAATAAGCCGACCACATGAATGCGCCGAACGTTCCACCCGACTTGGTAATGTTTTGTCCCTAGCCTGCGGTTCCTTAAGACCGTAGCAAGAACTTTAATGCCCTATAACCTTCCTTGCCGTGTGGTAGCGGCTTAAGAGAATCTATCACCCCATCCCATTCCGTGGGTGTCGAAAAAGTCGACAGAGGGAAAATAATAATCAGAAAATGGGCAGCAGCATCTTCCCGGACAGTCTGAATGAATAAACCACGGTTGCCAACCCGCCTGCCAAGCATAGCAATTATGGCGAAATCCCCTCAAAATACGAGCTACAAATTTTTCCGGCAATCTATGAAGGAGGCCTATGTTCAGCAGTGAACTAGTATAGACTGAACTATAGACTGAAACGAACGAACGAACCTTACTCAATTAACGGGCTATCTAATGGAATAACATTTTTTCAAAACGTATTAGGTTTTCCTTTGATTAGGGCGTTTAAATTTAAAAACTCTTCAGCTTCATTAAAGTAGTAAGATTAACAACCAACTTTTTGTGAAAAGCTCCTTGCATGTGATACTTCTACATTTTTTAAATTCTTCTCATATAAACGCATAACCCGATAGCCGTTGGGGAAGAAAGGTTCTGGAGTGGCAACTTCGCACTGGGAAACTCAGTGTAGGACGACCACCACTAGATGGAGCGACGACCGACGATGCAAGGTTTAGTGGGAAGCCGGCGATTGAATGAGTTTTGTGGCAATCTATGGGGACTAAGATAAACTGATATGATGATGATGAAACTTATTTAATTATATAATATGCAATACGTACTTTTAAAATTAACGATGGAGTTTTATAAACTTAAGATTTCATAAAAGATTAAAGTTTAAAAAGCTTTCAGATAATGAAACTATTACAACTTCCATTAATATTTCAATATCATAAAACTACCGCTTGTAACTAACTGAAAAACATCATTAACATTATAGTGAAAACCATAACCAACAGTTACTGCGCTGCTGCTACAAGGCAATAATAAAATAATAAGACGAAATAGCTTTTAGTGCCTCTAAATAAAATACTATTTACCTTAATTCGTCTTTATAGTACCTACTGCTACAATTTGCAGCTCTTGAAATTAATTAACGAATCTAAGTAACAAAATTTAATGAATAAATTTTTAATGTAAATACAGCAATATTTTGTCATTTCGGTACATCTCTGTAGCGACATCTATGTCGCCACATGAGAAGCTCAAGAAATATTCACATACGTCCATAATCGCGCTATGAAAGTTGGATTCCTAGTTGGAGGAGACGTCCTCCCCAGGTCAGACCATTCGATCAGGCGGGTAGTTACCCTTTTCATTGGCAATATCATCCGCCAAAATGGTGACCCTGGTATGAACATCCGCAGCCAGCCTCTTCGAACCACAGCAACAACGTCATCGGCAGCCATCACAGTCACAGCACAAGACTACTGTCGGAACGATGCGTGCTTCCTAGTCTCTCAGCCACTGAGGATCAACGGCGGCCCCTTCTCCTCAGGCTAACTCCTGCGGCACCAATACCTGTCCATACGTCTCGATGCACTGAAGACCTGGACAATAGGTTCACCGCAACGCCAGACTACACCTCATCGCCTGACGACTCAAGTTCTCCACGCTAACTACGACTTCCAGTCTGAGCGGGGGAGTGATGTAGCGACATATATGTCGCCACATAAGAAGCTCAAGAAATATTCACATACACATCACATTGCATTCATCATCACATCACATTAGAGCAAGTCAGGTCACGTGATGGTAAGTAAGATACCACCGCAGGGCTTTACTGGTTACCACCAGTACCATTCTTATACAGAAATCCGTATAGGTAGGTACCACCACACGGCGTTGTGTGCAAACTTTACTGTGTTTCGGTCTGTAGGGCGCTAAAAGCTAGCGAAGTGTGGGGTTACACAGAATTGCTCTGGGTGTCACAGCATTTGTTATGGGCAGACGTTGCATTATGCTGTTATTTCTATCAGGGCGTTCCCCTTGAACCCCCCTTGAACCCTTGTGCTCGTCTCGTCACTTCCCACCACAGAAAGTGTCACATAACATTTTCGGTGTTACCCAAAACTTTGTATTGCAAAGTTCTGTGTAGCACGCACACTACGCTCAGCGCCTTTCGAACCGAAACAACGTGGTGTTTGAACACCACAACTTGACCGTAGAATAACTGGCACTGCGGTCAGTAATTTTTATTTAACATGTGGTAGTCATACATATATAAAACAGAAGTACCTTTATAGGCTGTCTGTCTGTACGAACAGATTTAACTCTAGAACTACTAAAGCTATAGCAACTTTGGGATCCACTCACTGTATTTATTCAATAATATTCCACACAAAAAGACTACGGTTAATTGAATATCGCACATAGATAATGTAAAGTTGCTTTTAGATAAGATTTTAAAGAGCAGCATTTTTGTTAATTCACTAATAATTATCAGTTTATTTTCACTTGGCTTTTTTAAAACCTGTCTAACTAAACAAGTGCAATTGTCTACGCGAACCAACACGCGGGAAAGGTTGTTGAATAAAAAAAGTAAAAACTTATCAACAAAAAGGAGAAACAATTATGGTGGTAGGATTCCTACGCCGTACTTCGTCTAGGTAGGTACCATCGTATGGCCAGTTATCTGCCGTAAAGTGTAGTTTATAAAGGCCTGTGTAACGGAGTAGACCATAGGTCGGTCTATAACACGTGTGCAAAATTTCAAATTATTTGGACGTCATGAAGTTGGTGAAACTTGAATTGAAACATTTTATAATTTAGTTACATTGTCAGTTACATACATACAGGTCAAGGCATTAAAAGCGTATTAAAACATTAAAAGACTATGTAATTTGTGGAACAAGATAGTTTTTTTTCTTTATTCGGCCGCAAACGTATGTTTTCTTATTTTTAGAATGTACTGCTTGCCGCGAAAAAACACGCGGAATGAAGACTAGAAAAGACGCCAGGTAACAAAGAAAAATTGCGATGAGAAGATGTGAATATTCGTTGGGAAAGCAATACCAAATAATTTATAAAAGGGTCCGTAAATATAAGTCTACTTCACTTTTATTTACAGTCGTAAATTGAAAGTTGTTTTGTAACCACGAGCGTGTTTGAATTGTTATGCCGAAATATTATTAAACTGACAATACTTCCGTGTGGTAGCGGCTAAAGAGAATCTACCACCCCATCTCATCCCGTGGGTGTCGTAAAAGTCGACAGAGGGAAAATAAAAACCAGGAGATGGGTAGCAGCATTTTCCTGGAACATCTGAATAAATAAACTGCGATTGCCAACTCGCCTGTGTGCGTGGCAACTCTGGCAAAATCCCTCTAAAATTAGAGACACAAATTTTTGTGGCAATCTGTGGGGGAGGCCTATGTTCAGCAGTGCTCTAGTGATAGGTTGAAATGGTGGTGGTGGTGGGACAAAACTTCATTTTCAGTTTGGTGGTCTACGGGTATTTGAGGCCTTTTATACTAAGAGTATGGTGTTACCTTTCGGTAACAACCTTATGGATACGTCTCTATTGATTGATTTTTAATAGGACATATCGGTGATTACAGCTCGCAATAAATTTGTGTAAATAATATACTTACTGTACCTACGAATATCTGCATCTGGACTCTAAAATTCATGTAAGTCTTGGATGAATCAGGAATTAGTAGGATGTAACAAGTGCTAAGTTACTACGTGGGTGCAAAAATTATGCCAATACTTAAGCATATTGTATACAAATTATCAGACATCAAGAGATGACATATCTTTTTATTATTATTAACGACTTATGAAATAATTCTTTCTTATATTTACGCAAATACTACACATAATGTTTTCTTTTATTTACGCGAATACTGCACATTTAAATAAAACTACTTTTTACGGATTTTAACGCGTTTAATTTAAAACTATTTTTAACCCGACGTTTCGGGCGCTTTACAGCACCCATGGTCACGGGGGGACTGAGGTGACAAAATCTCCTGATGTCATAGTTAACCCGGAGTACCTTCAGCTTTTAATTTTTTTTTAGTACTATCTACGCAGAAAGAGCTTACTGTGTATTGAAGCCTTCCAGTGGTATGCTTGGGTTTTGATTTAATTTTATTAATAATAGGATCCCAAGTCGGTGGTAGTACCCCACCATCTTCCCTATTGAAATTAGGATGTTTTTTAATTTCAATTGTCAGATGCTATACGTAACCCGGGGTATCTTCAGCTTTTAATTATTATTTTTGGTCCGATCTGGTGGTAGGATTCCTATGCAGGAGTCCGTCTAGGTAGGTACCACTCCAGGGCCAGTTATTCTGCCGTGAAGCAGTAGTGTGCAAACATTACTGTGTTTCGGTTTGAAGGGCACTGTGAGCTAGCATAATCACTGGGCATATGAGACTTAAGAACCTATGTCTCAGGGTGATGGGCACAGTGTGGTGTCACACAGAAATTTTCTGGGTGGCACAGCATTTGTTATGGGCAGAAGTTGCACTTACCATCAGGTGAACGTTTTGCTCGTTCCGTCACTTTTATTAATAAAAAAAAAAGATAGAGCTAAATGTGTCTTGCAGTGGTATGCATGGTTTTTGATTTAATTTAATTAATAATAGGATCCAAAGCCGGTGGTATTAGCCAACCCTATTAAAATTAGGATGTTTTTTTTCAATTTCAATAGCTCGCTAGCTCAATAGCAACGCTCGTTGGTAGGAATCGGTGTTCTTTTGCAAGGATTTGTGGTCTATCAAATCTATATAACTATGACATCAGGACATCTGTCACCTCAGTCCTCCCGTGATCATGGGGGCTGTAAAACGCGCGAAACGTCGGGATATAAATAATTACAATGAAACATGATAAAATCCGTAAAATTATATTTACTTAAAAAAAAAGATTTATGGAAATCAGAATATAGTTTTAAAAATATTAGAAAAGGCCAGACATATAGACGAAACATGTTTATTATCACTTAATTTAATTTAAGTAATGGGCTGCATGATACAGTCGGGAAATCTCGCTAAATAGCACGCCGTTCTGTTGCTTTTTATAAAAAAAATATGAGGAAAGCAGGAAAAATTAACTGAAAGAACTCTCTAGTCAAAAACATATGAAGAAAGTTACGTTCGTATGAGACAGAAATAATAACTCCCTACGTGCATACTGTGGTAAAAAACGTCAGAAATAATATAATATAAATCTTTAGCAAATTTGCCGTGGTTGCTCAAGGGTAGGGCGCTCGCTCTTTATTTTTATAGCATGCGAGTGCTCCGATTTCGATCCCCGGTGCCTGCACCTATAACATTGTTCTGCAATTTTAAGTGCTGTTTTACCAAGTGCTCAGTGGTGAAGGAAAACATCCTAAAAAACTTTTTTTTTTAATGGAAGAAAGTAACGAGACGAGCAAAACATTTTTTTTGGATTTTAGACGCCCCACAGTAGGACTTGTCTTGTGTCGTGGGTGCGTTTTACATACATAAATTCCACATGCACAAACACCCAGAACCGGAACCACTATCTGTATATTTCGGCCATACAATTATTTGTCCCGTGCGGGAATAGAACCCGCGACCCACAGCGCATAAGTCAAGGGCTTAACCACTGCGCTAACCGAACCGACTGACATTCACTTAATATTAAGTGCAACGTCTGCCCATTACAAATGCTGAGTAATCCAGAACATTTCTGCGTGGCATCACATTGCGGTCGTCACCTTGAGACATCAGTTATCATATTCGAAACAGAATAATGCTTGCACACTATTACTTCGGCAGAATAATGCTTGCACACTATTACTTCGGCAGAATAACTGACGCTGTCAGATAAGTAACAACTACCCAGATTTCATAGGAATCCTACCACCAGTTAAATAATGCTGAGGTTTAAAAATATTTCGAGGACACGGAAAATCTGCTAACTTGCATTGGCAAACTCTTCCCTGATTTAAAGCCCTGTCAAATAAATTAGATGAAGTCTGTGTTTTAAGCAGTGGAATAATTATAGTCTGTTATTTTGCATATCTTCGATGTTAAGGTATTTTCAAATATTAAAGAGACAGGACGTCAAACGTCTGGTATGGTATGTATTTAATTTAACGCTATAAATCCGTAAAATTAGTTTCTGGTGGTAGGATTCCTTTGCAGGAGTCCGTCTAGGTAGGTACCACCCAGGGCCAGTTCTTCTACCGTGAAGCAGAAGTGTGCAAACATTACTGTGTTTCGGTCTGAAGGGCACTGTGATTTAGCGTAATCACTGGGTATATAAGACTTAAGAATCTATGTCTTAGGGTGATGGGCACAGTGTGGTGTCACAGACAAATTTTCTGGGTGACACAGCATTTGTTATGGGTAGACGTTGCACTTACCATCAGGTGAATGTTTTGCTCGTTTCATCACTTAAACCATGAAAAAAAAAACAATGCGATAATTCACGAGAAAATAAGGTTTCATGAGAGAGTCTAAGTCTATACTCGTATATTGCCATTTTATTGCGCTACAGAGCAACATTACTTAAAAGACTTACTTCGTAGGCTTTCTATGTAGTTATTTCTTATCACTCGTCCGGTCAAGTAGCTGTCACTGCAAGGTTTGAGGCCGACCCTGAGGGTCCTCGACCCATTCGCAATCCGCCTCTTACTTGTAATGATCCAGTCGAAGATTTAACTTTCAGTGTATGGGTTAATTTATTATATTCGATCGCAACAACAGTACAAAACATGTGTCATGATTGAGTTAACTAGAGAAATAATAATATACTCAGTCTCTATGATATGAGATATAAATAATAAATAAAACTAACTAATAGTTAGTACCGATAGGTGTCCGGCTAAGTAGAATAGCATATACCTCTTTCCTACCGAGGTGTCTTAAGATGCGACTGAGGTATTGCGTTGTTTTGTATTGTTATTTATTATTATACGGACAGCCTTTATTCGTACAGAATAACACAATACTATGCAATGCTGTCACTATCAGTATAGTGGAAACGCAGTGGGGCGTAATAATGTTTAGACTCGTACCAAAATGGCGGCTACGTGGTTTGCTACCCGTTACGTTGCGTTTCCCGCAAGGCGAAAAGTGAGCTACGTGAGTGGCATCTGCCTACCCATTATATGGGCAAAAGGAATAACTGTATGCATGTATGTCGTTAGTTATAGTTACTCATTAAAGACGTACTGCTAAGCTCAATCCACCACTGTATAAAGTGATATACTTTTGTCATAAATTCATTGTTAATGGTCTCAAATATAGAGCTGAGAAAAAATACGATGTCACTTTTCAATGTTACAAACATCAAGCTATTTCGTATTACCAATTTAAAACGAGTACCTACAATTTGAAAACATAAATCGTCCGACACTATCTGAGAATAAATGACTTAACGAGTAGTAATACAATGCGAAATTTTATTAAAAACTACGCGATATTCTTCCGTTTGAAATTTGCATTACGTAAAGAAGTCTCCTACGTACCTCGATCATTTAAATGGTGCAGTTTTGAGAGCGCGTTGTGAATGTTAACCAGCATCCACGGACTTATCAGCGCGTGGTTGGCGCGTTTTAAGTGCCCGCTCGTGAAAATATCACGATACTACTTTGAAATTCAGATATCCGTATATTGTTCTGAATAGTGATTATGAAAGATATAAGTACCTACACATGCAGCTGTTTGTTTTCGCATACCACTTGATATAAAATCTTCGTTTTCTTACATTCTATACGATATGAATATTTTTAGTTATTTATCTTTGATAAAAATATCTTTTCTCTTCTCTTCTTTTTGAAAAAAAGCAATGACCAACGCATCTGTCCTGTATCGTGGCTGAGTTTTGAAGACATATTTCACATGCACAACACAACCAGACCCGAAAACCAACACTAGCGTTTTGCACAAACTCACCGGTTCGATTATGAGTTTGCGCATGCGCATGATGCCACGTGGTAGCGGCTTAAGAGAATCTACCACCCCATCTCATCCCGTTGGTGCCGTAAAAGTCGACAGAGGGAAAATTAAAACCAGAAGATGGGCAGCGGCATCTTCCTGGAACATCAGAATAAATAAACAACTGTGGCAAAATTCCCCCTAAAATGAGAGCTAAAAACTTTTGTGGTAATCTATGATAGGCTGAAATGATGATGATGATGATGATGATGATACCGGTCCCGAAATTCGAATTTAGACGGTTCATGTACCTACTACGTTATTTAAAGAAAACGCCCTTCCTGGACTGTTAAGGGTCTTGGAAGGAAGAACATTAATCATTTCTAAAACAACCTATAAATGTCCCACTGATGAGCACGGGCCTCCACTCATTTCTGAGAAGGTTTTGGAGCCGGCAAGAGACCGCCACGCAGCGGTGAGTTGGCGGATTTCACAAGTACTAGAAATATTTTTATTACTCTAACACGCAAGTTCCTCACGATTTTTTACTTCACCGCTGAGCACGTAGTTAATCGGTGTAATCATATTAGTTGTGCCGGCACCGGGGATAGAACACTCGGCTACTTTGAAATTTAATGCGACCGAGAAAATTTAGGTTGACGAAAACTAAAGTAAACGGTGCATTTAATCCAATCTCGTTTTGTACAAAGTAAACATGTTTGTTTGCATTGTGCTAAGTTTCACAATGATTTGAGTGTCTTAATTGTTCATTAATTTAAAATGATTATCTATGAGCTACTTTGAAGTACTATTTACGGGAAAAGATGTATAAATAATTATCAATAAAACTTACTGGTGATAGGATTCCTATAGAGGAATCCGTCAAGGTAGGTATCATCCCAGTGCCAGTTATTCTGCCGTGAAGCAATAGTGCGCAAACTGAGACTGAAAGGCACTGAGAGCTAGTGTAATAACTGAGCATATGTAACTTAATAACTGATATCTCAGAGTGACGAGCGCAGTGCCCAGAACAATGCTGTGTCACACAGAAATGCTCTGGGTGACACAGCATTTGCTATGGGCAGACGTTGCTCTTACCAACAGATGAACGTTTTGTTCATCTCGTCACTTCATCCAATAAAAAAATAGAACGGTTTGATGGTGAAAGAATTTTAAAAAAGCGTCTATTAATGTGCTATTAAGTCAATCAGCGTATCAGTTATGGTCCTGCGTTGCAATTCCAGACAAAATCAGTATTGTAGAACGAATTGTTGGTTTTTGGGTTTGGATCTATTGTCACCGCCTCGGTGTCTCTGGCCCTGCATCTCCTTTTCTGATCTTATCACATAAGTTATATCATATAAGCTATATACATTGAATAAATTAAACTAAAAGCTAGTGCCTCTGTGTTCGTACTAGTACTTATGAGTCTATTGATTTAGAAAATCTTTATTGCCTTAGAAAAAGGTTACAAATGGTGGGCTTACTTTCTATTAGCATTCTCTATCAATCAACTTATGGAGAGGTCAGATATATTGTGGCAGACCCACATAAAATCGCGCAGCACCAGAGCAGAGCGAGAAAAAACATATGACATTGAATCTAAATCAACAACATAATTACAAACCACGAAAGAATTGCTCTTATAAAGTATAAGATTAAACTGTAAGAGAGCATATCTTTTGCTTGTTGTTTGGCTTTTACGATTTGTATGAAATTTTGTATTTAGATAATGTTTAATTTTCCATTTTTATGTATAGGTTTTGTTTTTTGTGCACAGAAATTAAAATAAATATATTTAAAATACATAAGATTCATATTATAAAAGATATTTACTAGTTGACTAACAGATGGTAATACACGACATTGTTAACATGACATCAGGAAGCACCACTAAACACCATAAACAACCAATATTGAATAATATATCCTTCCGTGAGGGCTATATACGAGTATT
The DNA here is from genome assembly GCA_019845155.1 of Luehdorfia chinensis. NCBI lineage: Eukaryota > Metazoa > Arthropoda > Insecta > Lepidoptera > Papilionidae > Luehdorfia > Luehdorfia chinensis. The sequence goes on along the minus strand of JAHVAK010000012.1, from coordinate 4,080,960 downwards.
TGTGCCGTTTACCGTGGAGACACTCGGGCTGCGGGGACTAGACGCGAGACGTTTGTATAAAGATATCTGCGCGCACCTGGTTACAATTTCTGGTGATCCAAAAGCTGGCTTGTACTTTGGCCAGCGAATCAGCCTCGCGGTGCAGCGTGGCAACTCGGCAAGCTTGCTGGGCACGCGGCCCATAGACGGCGGCGATTTGGCCAGCATTTTTTATCTAGTTTAGTTTTGTAAAAAAGTGATTTCTTATTCAAATTATTTCTTAGTTATCTTAATATAAAAGTATATTTTATTTGTATCGTAATAAGTATACTTAATATAAAATAAAGACTAAAAGAAAACTTTTGTTATTTGTTTAAAATATAAATGCTTACTATATACTTATAATGTGTCTAAATATCTATTATTGGAAATGCATATAAGCAAACACGAATAATGCCGCGCAAAGCTCGTTCATCCAGGTACTACAACAATAATGTCACATGTAAGTTTTATGAACTAAAATATGTTCTACGTAAATGATAACTTATGGTTGTTAACTGGGATACGTATTCTTTGTCGAAACGGTTAATTATACAGAATAATTACAAATATGAATGTTCTAAATATATCTGTATGTATAAATATGTAAACATCAGAACAACACTTTATAACCATCGGGGATTAAAGCCTTCACTAGTATAGTATCGTTTATGGAATAAACTCTCCAGTGACTGACTGTGTCTCTCGTATTGTCAGGGACTCTCGACGGGCCCCCAGTAAGGTGAGTTAAAACTACGGCAATCGGTGCCATACAAGTCGTTTACAGTTTCATTTGTTTTATCGTATATATCGTATATATATATTTATAATTAAAAAAATATTACAAAATAGCTTTGCCCCGCGGTTTGACCCACGTAAAAAAGACTACGACTACCGACTACGATCGATGATATACATAATACAAAATAGGTCCAGCCGTTTCGAAGATAAGCCGGAACAAACACACAGACAAACAAAAAAATTAAAAAATAGATTTTTCTTATAAGTACCGTATATACTTTCATAAGTATTGAGTAAAAATCTGTTATTTTGTTATTACAAACAGACAGTTTAATTGTATTTATTTGTATAGATATATAATAGTCGGCTCAATTGACGCAGAGACTGATTGATTGGCTTCTGCGTTAGGAGATGTGGCTTCGATTCCGGCACGGAACAAACATTTGTATGGCCTGTAGATAGTCGTTCCGGGTGCAGGAGAAATCCTTGTGTGAGACAATTTCAAAAAGTGATAAACAAAACAAGAGATCCGAACAGTCAATATTGCCAGACCATAATCCGTGTAGGAACATCATATCGTGTTGAAGTTGCCTTAACTCTAAAGTATCTAAACGATAGTATTTGCAAGCAGTACTGTATTTAGCAAAAGTTTCATGATCCTTAGATGAAAATAATTTGATAAACAGTTTCCGGATTGATTCAATTCTTGGTTTATGTTTGGTATAATTGGGAGACCAAATAGTGTTAGCGTATTCAAGAGTGCTCCGTACATATGCAACGTAGGGAGACTTAATGCGATCAATATTGCTAAAGGAGCTACAAACGCGCTTGATGAATCCAATTTGCTTGTAGGCTTTGTCTTCAATACTTTCTATATGCTCTCTAAACGTTATTTGGGAGTCAAATAAAATGCCAAGGTCTCTAACAGAAGGTTTTTTATTAAGTTATTTATTACCATATAGTTATAATCTATAAAATGTTTCTTGAGCTTGAATGTTATTTTTATACATTTCCCACTATTGATGGTAATTCTGTTGTTTTTGTAATAAGTTCCTAGGTTAATTAGTTCGTTTTGAATAAGGACTCAATTATCATTTGATCTTATTTTAAGATAGATTTTTTTATCATCAGCAAAGATTATGTACTTCGAATGAAGGAGACACTTATTTATATCAAATAGATGCATTATAAAGCAAAGGTCCGAGTATGGAACCTTCAGGGACGCGTACTGCTATTGTCAATCCGTTAGCGAAGCATGGTCAGTGATAAGATTCACATTTAATAAATACAATTTTACGGATTTTATCTTGTTTAATTATTAACTATTTAATTGTTAATAATTAACTGCGATAAAATCCGTAAAATTAGTTTTTCGCGTAAATATAAGGAATCGATTAGTTCACACCATCCGATGGCGTAATCAGAAACTACTGAAGGACGCACCATTTATCATTTCCGCCTCAAATTAGTATAACTCATCATATAGTAGGTCTCACCTTTTCCACCAACACGGTTCACAGCCACCTACCTGCATACATCGACTTCCCGCAAGATTGATCGTCATTCCATTCCAGTGAGGAACCCATTTGTGCAGAAGTGCGAATCGACTACAGAATTCCGATTCTTCAGAGGCTAATTTTTACATTTAATAACGTTTTGACAATACTTCTGGAATACTTTACTGGTGGTAGGATTTCTATGCAGGAATCCGTCTAGATAGGTGCCAACGCATGGCCAGTTATTCTGCCGTGAATCACTAGCGTGCAAACATAAGGCTTAACACCGGGTGAACATTTTGGTCATCTCGTAACTTTGTCCTATTAAAGAAATATAATTTAAATAGCGAAACTCTAACGTGGTATGTCGTTAAGCATCAGGTATCACAGGTATTTTACTGGTGGTAGGATTCCTATGCAGGAATCCGTCTAGGTAGGTACCACCCCAGGGCCAGTTATTCTGCCGTGAAGCAGTAGTGTGCAAACATTACTGTGTTTCAGTTTGAAGGGCACTGTGAGCTAGCGTAATCACTGGGCATATGAGACTTAAGAACTTATGTCTCAGGGTGATGGGCACAGTGTGGTATCACACAGACATTTTCTGGGTGACACAGCATTTGTTATGGGCAGACGTTGCAATTACCATCAGGTGAACGTTTTGCTCGTTTCATCACTTTATCCAATTAAAAAAAAGCATTTATGAATATATAACATGTAAAGTTCTATTCGAAATGAAGCGATTATCATCCGTACTGGGTGTAATTGCACTAGCCGATCGGTTCTTAACTGCTCTGCTATTACACTTGGCCTGGCCTGGCAATTACTACCGATTTTCTATTTCAATGTTTTCTGGAATGAATATTATTTTGTACAATCTGAAAACGGTCATATATTAAAAAATGTAACAAATTTCTCGATTTATTTATAGAAATTACAATTTTACAGTATTTCTCCGAATAGAAAGAAAGAAAGAAAGAAAGAAAAATCATTTATTTGCTTGAAGCAGACGTACACAAAAGTAATACATAATAAAAAAATTAAAATAGCAGTACAAAAAATAAAAAAAAGAGAGAGAGAACTTAAAACACAAATAATACTAAAAATAAAAGTATGGAAATTGTACGCCGTACTCCTAGCAAACGAGGTTGACAACTCAGCATACACTGCGGCGGAAGCGAATTCCGTCACAGCACTGATTTTCAGTGTCAACCCCCATTTGCACTCCGATGTCGTTTAAAGAAAATAAATAAAATAATATGAAATATATAAATAATTACAATATTACGGTAATAATATATACAACAGTAATAAAATTTTGAAAATAAATACGTAGCCTTCTGACACTTATAGAGTAATTCCTAACAATAGATATCATAATGGCGATGGCGAATCTTATATCGTGCAAGCAAAACGTAGCAATCAATTTAAATTCTAATAAGATGTACTAATCGATGTCTTTATATACGAGTATATAGTTTGTTGCATCTTTATAACAAAGGATTGCAATTATTAAGAAATGTACTCAATAAAATAGACTTGGGGATGTGTTTCCTTGAAATAAAGAATATAACGAGCAGAAAGAATACACAGAATACACATTAACACTCAGAATAAACATACATACATGTATAAAGTCTCACCGCTTTCCTATTGTGGTAGGTAAAGACCACATCTTTCAACTTCTTACGATCCTGACACACATCTTGCGCTTCTTCAACTTTCATTAACGTTTTCATAAAATCTAGTCGATTGCTATGTGGTGGGTGCGTTTGCCTTAAAACGACGATCTGATCGTTAATATTTGTATCTTTTTCTTCTTCATTATCAGCCTGTTCTTAGTCCACTGCTGGACATAGGCGTCTCCCAAGCTGGGAGGGTTTGCTGTTAAGACCACATTTAGCACCCGGTTTGGACACCGCAGCACCAGATGCCTCGCACCTCAGATGCCTCTTGTCTCCGGTCTGTTTAAATTTGGTCTTATATTATTCGAGGTGGTTATTGCGCCACATGTCGGGAGCTATTCTAAATTTACGAGTAGTTATTAGTAAATACGCCTTTTTCCCATAAGGAGTAGACAGAAACTACACCCGTATCTCTCTTTTCGCTCCCACAGGATACGAGACGGGTGGCGAACCTCGGCCGTCAATTTGGTATAAATCAAAAAATTCATACTACCTATTGCGTTCCCACGAGCATTATAGTGCAAGCATCGAATATTATGGTATTATTCTGCACGAATAAAGGATATCCGTTAGGACAATACATTATTGTTACCATATTGTTAGTTTTCGGATCTAGTCCTAGCCTAAGTCCGATCTTATGGCATGAACATACATCGGGCACGGGTAGGTTGGGACGAGTGAGTGCCTCTGTGTCTGCGCGTACAGCTGCGGCACTATTATATCTCAAGCGCAGTTGATAGTTTCCTACAGTATTCGGAAGTTGTCGCCGTGGTCGAGAAAGACAACATTAACAGTCACATTAATTACAGCTTTGTAGGATGTGTCCAGGTTAACGAATTGAAGACTTTGACTTTTCCGTGAAGCAGTAGTGTGCAAACATTACCTACTATGTTTCGGTTTAAAGGGCGCTGTCAGCTAGCGTAATCACTGGGCATATGAGACTTAAGTACTTATGTCACAGGGTGATGGACTCAGTATGGACACAGCATTTGTTATGGGCAGACGTTGCACTTACCATCAGGTGAACGTTTTGATCGTTTCATCACTTTATCCAATAAAAAAAAATCAAATACGCAAAGGCGCGACATAACTTTCATTAGTCTCATAATAATCCTGCTCTAAGACAAAACTAAAAAGACCTAGATTTATTTTTTTATATATACCCAGAGACCGTAAGTAAATTGACAACATTACTCGTTACAAATTTAAAAACCAAAGTACTGTATAGATCACTCGCCAGTGCAAAATTAATGCAATAACCTTTGATATTTCGCGTAAAACCTGCACGAAAAGAACGACTAGAAAAGCAAACATTTTTTTTTGATTGGCAGCCAATGTAACTGACATCGACCAATTAATAACCAGTCCATATTCAAGATAAATGGCCGGGTAGCCTTTGCCGATATTTTTTAACTATATAGCAGCACAGAACATAACAGAAACCTCATGTAATACTGGTTAAGTAAGTAATACGAATGATTACTTATATTTCCGCGATCACTACACATTTGAATTAACCTAATTTTACGGATTTATCGCGTTTAATTTTACTATTTATAACACTACGTTCCGAGCCCTTTACAGCACCCATGGTCACGGGAGGACTAAGGTGACCGATGTCCTGATGTCATAGTTAACCCGGAGTATCTTCAGCACCTGAAGCGGAAGTCTGCAGTCTGTGACCATGTTCTGGATCATCCCAACTATTACATCAGATTTAATAAACCACAAATCCTCGCAAAAGAACACCGATTCCAACAAAGGAATCCAAATTACCAAATAAATCTAAAAAACGATAAGAGCACAATAGCGTGGATCTTAAATAAAATGAAGAAACTTATGTTTGCATGTTTATTGTGATGATATATATATATTTTAAATTCCGAAAGTAAGTGTATTCACGGCTATTTTGTACCTAGTTCATACTGAAAGTTTCTGAAATCTGAAAAGCTTATAATATTTATATCGTATTTATTTATTTTTTCAAAGTATTCTCCCTAAAAATGTTAAGACTTCTGCATTCTTTGAAAGCAGTCACATAAATCACACGCAGTAAAATAATACTATTTTCAAAAAAGGGAATTATCAGGAAATTATCATGGTCAGTTTCAGAAACATTCAGTACGCCCTTGGTAAATAGCACGTACTTAAGAGAATTTACCAGCCCATCTTATCCCGTGGGTGTCATAAAAGTCGACAGAGGGATAATAAAAGTGTCTTGGCACACGGGCAGCAGCATCTTCCCGGAACATCCAAATAAATAAACTGCGGTTGCCAACCCCCCTCCCAAGCGTGGCAACCATGGCAAAATCCCCCAAAATTAAGAGCTACAAAATTTGTATGTTCAGCAGTGGACTAGTTGTGGCCTCAAATTATATATATATAATACAAAGTTTTATGTAAGTTATGATGCTTTTACCATAACTTGACGCGATTTCTGTCTGTAATTACTTTCAGATGCATTGTGTGCTAGTTTATGCGAGTGTTACATGGTACCTTGTGATGGTTAGTGATCACGGGGACCATGGGCATCTATATCCAACATCGATAAATAATCAAGACGGCGCGTTGTCACTCCTGAGGACTAAAATGCATCATCATGCTATCTCATTACCAGCAGTTGGGCCTTCGGTAGTTGTCATTCATCATACAAAAGGCAGCAGTTTACGCAACAGCGTAAATCAACTTTGCGTGGGTATTCTGTCAGAGCATATTACTTCCCCGGTCGAGATCATTACAAACTCTATGACGTATATTATTTACTTTCTTATTCCAGTACATTTTCTATGATTTTTTTAACATTTTAACTATTTATCGATTAGTATTGGATACGTGTCGTGTCTTTCAAGGGATATAAATTTTAAGCATATTTATAATTTGGCTTAATCATTAAAAAAAAGTGTGTACAACTTTAGAAGGCCTGTAAAAGGAATAATTACTTACAATTTGAAACGTATCACATGATATTCCAAGCAACGTGCAGTCCAAAAAATCTGTAACAAGTAAATTAAAAATATAACTATTAAGCAAAAAAACTGTCTGTTCTAAGTTAACGAGTGATTAATGAGGGAAATAAACAGCTATAAACATAAAATGTATATAAATCAAACTTACAGCAACTTAAGCCAACTACAACTTAAGCCTGCAAAGTTTCTACAAAAAGTGTGAATCATAAATTTACAAGACATAAGGTAAATGTAATTAATTAAAAAAATTGTTAGTTCAGAGAAAATAGAACGTATGTAAATTCTAAGATTACGTACATACGAATATATTTCAAAGCATCCATTTGCCAACACTTACTCAAATGGATGCTTTGAATATGCTTGAAGTGGCAAAAATTACAAGCAAAAAAAGTTTTTATGTATGTACATAAAAATCTACCAGAAAAATTGAAAAAAAAAACTACAATAACAAAATGATAATAAAAAACAAATTCTTTCCAAGACAAAAAAAAAATCCGTAACAAAATACTGTTTGAATGATAATATTTTCGAAAAATTCTCAGAAACTGTATAGAACTGTAGTTTCGGCCAGTAATGGGAGTATTATCCGTCACATTTCAATAGTGAAGGGAAGTGAAAAATAAGAGAAAATAAATTTTATACCTTGATCACCGTTCTTTGTGCCGGCCGGTCATTAAGTAAAATTACCCCGCGCTTGATTAATGACGAAAAAATTCGTCTATCCAAATTTATGGATAACGATTTTTCATCGATGCAAATTTTGTAAGTGGAATTACTTTGTCTGTTAATTAATAAAATGTTCAAACTCTGCGTGTAATATTTATAAATAAGAAATCAATGTACTTGAGGTCTATGACAGCAAAAATGTAGTCGTCCATCTTGGTATTGCTGTAATGACTTAAATCATTGTAACATCTGAGCAATTCAAATGGCACTGCATACTGCCTATTCCTTTCTCAAAGGCTGGCAACGCAACCGCGATTCCTTTGGTATTGCGGATGTTCATGGGCGGGGGTGATCACTTAGAAGCAAGAGAGCCGTTTCCCGATTGCCCCTTCTTCTTTAAAAAAATACTGTTGTTCTTGAAAGCATGTATAGTGGAAAGCTTACTCTAAAGCCGTCAGAATCATGGACGATAAATAACTATATATACATTTTATTTATAGCGAAAAGTACATTGAAGAAAATAACGAATTCATTGTATTAACGAATTGTAAGAGCTACGTGTTCGTAAATAACTAGATTGATGGATGACTGCATCAGAAGTTTTGTACTTTGTCAGTAGTGCCGTCCTGTGTAAGCATTGTTTACATTGGCAGGATGAGGTATCGCCATTAGCGTCACTTGAAGCGTGAATCTGGATGTTTTCGGGTATCAGATTGATTTATTTGGAAGTTCTATTATGAATAGTTAGTTTCCTTGCGTTAGGTTGGGCAGGAACCCCCCCAATGAGTTCTCGCCTTATCGTCGCAAGGGGGGCTTAGAAACCGTGGCTTGGTCACCCACGGTAAAGCTAACAGGAGTCCACATGGTCGGCCTGAGGCAGCGGGCTGGCCCGGGGAGATCTGGAGGACTGCTGGGGAGAGGAGTGAGTCGGATCTGCTCACCCTGCCCTTCGCAGCCGAGGTGGAGTCGCGGGGCAAGAGGAGTGTTGGTGTGTCGTTGCCTCTCTCCCTATCCTCCGCGGCCGAACAGTGGTTGGCAGCGGAGCCACAGACCAGATCCGCTGCCGGGGCCGGAAAGACTGGTGCTTTCGAGTGCAAGTCTCCTGGTCCCGTGGCCTCCGCGTGGCGGACTCGGGGGGGTTCGTTGCGCGCACAAAGGGGGCCGTGCTGGAAGGCGTCGTGTGTTACGGCGCGACTTTTTAGGAAGGAGAGAGGAGAGACGAAGTTCTCTCTCGAGGAGGGTCCGCCGATGGTAGGCGGCCAGGGCCGGTGGGGTCGCGGATGTGTGCGCGAGCGTTCCCGTGACCCTGCCAATATGCGGCGATGGCGGAGCACCATGGAGTTTTAGTCGGTGCAACTCCGACATAACCCGTCCTTATAAGGAAATTATAAAAAATTATATTTTCCTGCTCAACCTCCTTAATATGAATGATTTTGAGAGACAAAAGTTATATTTTCGTTTAAAAATGTATTTATTTTAAATATCCAAGCACTCTCTGTAACCAAATATTTAAGAGAATGTAACTGTGTCGGATCTACTACGTATGAAATTACCTTGTGTCTATCGGCAAGTTCTGTCTATGAATGGTTAGTTTATTTAGGCTGACCTTCAAAGTCAAAAACGTTTTTTATTTAGTTTAGTTAAGCCCTTACGAAAATCAAGCTTGTCCCTAACGTTAAGGTTATCAATTGTTTTCTGTAAAATATTATGTTGCAAAGTAGTTAATAATAGTAATGATGATAACCCAACCAGACGAGAAAACTTTAGAAATACCGCAGATAATAATAATAAAAACTCAAACTAATTACAGACTGACTTAGTGAAGTCTCTGATTTCCGAACTAGGCATGAATACCTGTATCTCATAAAATCAGCGCTCTCTTCAACAGTTCAATTAGTGTAGTCATCAATGAGTAACGATTTGAAATGTGGTTACATATTAAAGTCAAAATCGTCTACTTCATATCTTTGTTATAAACTCCTAAAGCATTTACTTCCACCTTCCACTCCATTAATGTCAGAAAATGTATCCAACGACATATTTTACACAAAAATTACAATTAATGTCATACTCACTATCACATACTTATGCAACTCTGTAATTTTCAATGAAACTAAATTGGAGATAATAGAACTATGTATACTCATCAAAAGTTACAATATTTTTCACAATTTTTACGACAGTTTCACGATACAAATTTGAATTTATATTTTACATACATAGTACAGGGTCGAGAGCACGCGAAAGAATTAAAAACGAATGAACTTTTTATTTGAAGTTATTTTAGTTTGTACTATGTATTAAAGTTCTACGAATATTATGTAAGCGTGTATCAGCCTTCAGTAAGGTTCTTACTATAATTTCATGTCATGCTGATTGATAATAATGCAATTATTAGTTATTTTTGTTCCAATAATTGCAACCAGTTATTAATATATAAGGCAGAAATACATTGGAAATGGATAAGTATACACTTTAAAGTGTGAAATCATAAATAAAGTATTAACTTAACTTAAATAACAAGATATTTAAAATTAAGTTAAACAATTTTAAGAACTACTTACTAACAGATTTAAATGAACTGTTTCTAAACTAGTATTACTTTAATAGAGATAGTTTGATAACCATATAAAGGGCGAATCCAGACATATACTTGTATCAGAAGCCAGCAGTACAAATTAAAGGAAGTAAATACTATAAATAACGAATATTTTGTTAGCTTCGTTAGCTGTCTATCAATACAATATAAGAATTACATTGTATGAGATTTAACATTAATTTATGGTTAAAAAATTGATTTGCGTGTGGTAGCGCCTTAAGAGAATCTACCACCCCATCTCATCCCGTGGGTGTCATAAAAGTCGACAGAGGGAAAATGAAAACCAGAAGATAGGCAGCAGCATCTTCCTGGAAAATCTGAATAAATAAACTGTTGTTGCCAACCCGCCTGAAGAGCGTGGCAACTATTGCAAAATCACCCCAAATTGAACGCTAGAAACTTTTGAGACAATCTATGGGGGAGGCCTATGTTTAGTACTGGACTAGTAATAGGCTGAAATGATGATGATGATGATTAATACTTTAAATTTTAATTTTTAAATGAAACTAATTTTTCGGATTTTACCGCGTTTAATTTAGAAAGAGCTAACTGTGTCTGTAAGTCTTGCAGTGGTATGCTTGGTTTTTGATTTAATTTTATTAATTATTTTATTGAAATTAAATATTAACAATCTAACTTCAGTACACCTTTTTTGTAAATTATACTTATATTAAATGCGAATCTTAGCTCTGCCATTTTCAGTCATTTCTATATCATGCAGTTTTATCGATTTTAATAAATTACCCCATCACTATTTTGTGTGGTCGGTGACATCCAACCACCTGCGTAATTACGATGAAATCTTTGCTCGTCTGGGTGTTTTTGTGTCGAGCTTTTAAGTGTTTTTATTGTGTCCCTAACAATTATTTTTTCTCGAATGAGTTTTGTCTGAAAATGTGCGCTGTACCTATTTAACTTAATTCCCTCCCAAATTTTTAACGGAAATTTAGACTACGTTCTAAATGCTCAAAAAAACAAACATACCTTTTATTTTTATTTGTTTTGATAAAATGATAAATTCATTACACAATTTTTTGTTCAGAGTTACATCTGAGTATAGGTACTGTTTTATGTGCTGAATATGAAAACAATGTTAAATACTATCCCTGCACATAATCTATACTAATATTACGAGTATAAATATGTTTGGTGAAACGCGCTAATCTTAGGAACTACTGGTTCGAATTGAAAAATTCTTTTAGTTTTGGATAGCTCATTTATCGGGGAAGGGTATAGGCTATAAAATCACGCCATGACCCTTAGAGCAATTTCTTTTAAATTAAACTGCGGGAAAAATCGCGGTTCACAACTGTATAATAAAAGAAAAACATTGCTTGCCATAGCATTCAATAATTATAAAGGATTACTTGCTTTTATGTTCATTTGTAATGTTTCAATTTTTAATGTAAATAAACCAGACTGCAACATATTTTGGTAATGGACACAGACAATTGTCTATTGCTGTGTGGAGCGACCAATTCGGAAAGTAATCAGCCGCACAAACGCTCGATTGACAGAGAAGTGACTTTGACCAATTTTGAATCTTGCCCCGTCGTTAACAGGAAGGAACTAAGGTAGTTTATTTGTGTGATTGATATGTGATAAGCAATTACGAATTATATAAAATTTTAACAGGATTTGTAATGTTGTAATTGGAGATAAAAAAAATTAAGCGTTTCTGTGCGGTCTGTGAACTGTAGATATCTGACCGAAGGTCTTTCCGAAGTTAATTTTAACGGAAGAAAGTGACGAGACTAACATATCGTTCACGTGACGGTAAGTGTAATCAGTTCTTAATTCTCATATGCTGAGTTATTGTACTAGCTATCAGTGCCCTTCCGACCGAAACATGTTCGTACACTACTACTTAACGGCAGAATAACTAGCACTGCGGTGGTACCAACCTAAACGGGTTCCTGCATAGGAACTCCCACCAGATTATTACATCTTTACTTACAGCATAGCAATCCTTCCATCAGTAGAAAGGAGGCGAGTAGATTTAACATTACGGATTAGGGACAGATGCAGTACTCTTAGCTTAGACTCTTAGGCATATATGGAATTATTCTACTATCTGCTGCACGTTATCAGTTTTTTTTTTTAATTATCTATTGCCGAATTTTACGACACCACGTCATGAGTTGGGGTGGTGATTGATTCTCCGGCGCCGTTACTAGACGGTGAAACGGCGGTTTTTCGAAAAAGCCGCGGTTCATCCAAACCCGCTGGTGGTTAAAGCAGAAAATTACCGACCAGATAGAAACGCGACCGTACGCAAACACCGCCCGCGAAACGTGCTAGACGACACGGACGTCTCAGCACTCCCTGACCACGATACGGCCAGTCACGATCCAGGCTACACTGTACACACAGTTAATAGCTTTAATATAACACGCACCACGACTCGCGACCGCCGTAGAGAGCGGCGCGCAGCAGTCGACAATCACACCGCGTACACACGATACACTCGTGTTCCAGGGCAGTTCTCAGCCAAAAAGGCTAACAGCAATTACATCACCGAAGTTATATAGACGGCGAATCATTACAAATATTCTATGCGCATGGTAATCTTTACAAATTATTATGATTGAAGGGTCTGTTTGTAATAAGAAAATAACAGATTTTTACTCAATACTTACGAAAATTTACGCCACATACTAGAAAAAAACAATTTTTAAAGTTTTTGACTGTCTGTTTGTTCCGGCTAATCTCCGAAACGGCTGGATCGATTTTGACGGGACTTTCACTGACAGGTAGCTGATATTATAGCGGGTAACTTAAGCTGTAAGGTATTTTAGAAAAACAATTAGGGTTCCGCGCAAAAAATTAAAACTCCAAAATCCTATTCAAATAGGGAAGTATATATGTATATCATCGATCGGGGTCGACCTTTTTACGCGGGTGAAACCGCAGGACACAGCTAGTAGCAAGTAAGTATATTACAGTATGTTAAAAGTAGCAAACAGAATAATTTTTAGTACCGTTAAATGATTCGCGGTTCAGCTGAATACTGACAGTTCCATGTTAATATTACTTTTCGTTAATTTGCCCCCACCGGGTCTTTTAGAGCAAATTCCACTGGTCCAAATCTAACAGATAATGATATGCTCAAAGTTTTACCAAAATACTTATATTTTAACATTCATGTATTACATTGATATACTCGCACATAAATATCTTCGCTATGTGATAGATAGACGAAAGATTAATAGCAATGCTTTCAATAAAACCGCAAGAGCTGTGCCGATGTGGTTCCTAGTTTTTTGTACAGTGAATAAACAGGAAGCGGTGCTTGCCCATGGCTAGGGTTGAAATTTTTATCAGTTTGTGCCAAAACTGCCAAGATCTACGTTTTATTATTTCACCAGATAATATATCAATAACAAACAGAAAAAAATTCTCAACCCCACGGGACAAGGAGGATTGGTTCCCTAACCACTGCCACACGTTGATTACATTTTAATTTTTTTTTATTCGAAATAGTGACGAGACTAGCAAAAAGTTCACCTGATGGTAAGTGACACGTTTGCCCAATACAAATGCTGCGGCACCCAGAACATCTGTGTGACACCACACTGCGCCTGTCACCCTGAGACATAGCCCTTCAAACCGAAACACAGTAATGTTTGAACACTACTGCTTCACGGCAGAATAACAAATTTGCCGCAGATTTGTTTTCGTCGGCGCCACTGACAGAAGCAATCGCCCGACATGTTATTTAGAAGTGAAGAAAAGTTGTAAAATATAAAATTATGAAATTAGCAATTACCAAGTAAATGTTATTCATTTTTATTTTATTCAAAGCATTTCAAAGCCCTGGTTTGAATACGGCGCGCACTTCAGACAGCGTCCGCAAATAGTACGGTGAAACATTGAATGGTCAATGGTCATACATAGATTAAAAAGCGCAATTGAAAATCGAACAAAATTCTAGGTAAGATATTTAGTTGCATGATATGTTGCTCAATATCGTGTGTTTCAATATTGTTGCCTGAAGTAATTAATGTTTCTGATATATCCACTATAAAAAAGATTAATTTCGTTGCAAGGAGTAGAAATTTTAAGAGTCTTATTATAAAAAATAACGTAAGTTTTCTTTTATTTACGCGAATATTACACATTTAAATAACGGACGCTTTACAGCACCCATGGTCACGGGGGGAGGGAGTCCCCCCGTGACCATGGGTGCTGTAAAGCGTCCGAAACGTCGGGTAAAAATAGTTCAAAAATTAAACGCGATAAAATCCGTAAAAAAGTAGTTTTATTTAAAAAATAACGTAAGTATTAAAGATAAATGTTTATATCCATGTCGTACATTTCGATAACGGCGTAGCATTCACGAAAATGCAATAACAAGATAATTGCGCAGGATTGATAATTTGACAGGATATAATTGAATTTTCTACTGAATTTCACTACGGTAACTTCTTCCCGTTAATTCTAAAAGTTAATAACTGCGCAGGATATAATCGATAATTTTCATTTTTTTTAGGACTAATGGTCACTGTTAGCTCGAAGGCTCTCACAGCTTCGCCGGATTGAAAGTTGGCAGAGTGGTGAGAGCGCTTAGACGAAATCTTTTTTTATGGATGACTAACGCAAGGTCGTCTGAAAGGGGCCCTCGGCTTGGACGGTCATCCTGTTCGCGAGAGTAACTGACTCGAGGGTGCCCAAAGGAGCCGGCCTCGGCTCGGTCAGTTACTTCAATCGGGAGGGCAATATTACTACTAATAATATTATCTGGATTAATTTTACTAAGTTTACCACCAATTCGGAATGCGTTGCCGCTGAGGAAGAAATGGTGCAAGGAACACCAGCGACGCTTCTGTTACTGACACCATTGCTAGGGGAGAACCGGCCTGAGATGCGGCTGTATCTCGAACAAGTTTGTCTGATACGCCCTCGCCAACGGCGGGGGCGGTATGATGGTGATTGTGTTGTGTGTGTTTGTCGTGCTGAGTAGAGCGCTTGGGCCCTAGTGGTCCGGGTCCTCGAGGACATGCCTCGGTCTCGTTTTTCCTCGAGTCGAGTTTTGGTGTAACGCGAGGGGCTTGTGGTAGGAATCCGATGCAGAAATCCGTCTAGGTAGGGCCTGTTATTCTGCGGTGAAGCAGTATTAGCACCGAAAAACAGTAATGTTTGCACACGGTTTGAAGGGTATTGTGAGCTAGCGTAATCACTGGGAATGTGAGACTTAAGAAATTATGTCTCAGGGTGATGGGCACAGTGTGGTGTCACGCATTTACCATCAGGTGAACGTTTTGCTCGTTATCCAAAAAAATAAAAAATGTGGCGGCAATTACAACCAGTGGTTAGGGGTGCGTGGCGGCAGAAACGAAGAATCGGCGGCAGGCCAACATTAGATATTTAGCTATGGTAGGAAGTCCTAAATTGATGTGAAGATTAACATTATGCACGAACCATGGTGTTCACGTGGCTTTGCGCATGAATCAATT
This sequence comes from Luehdorfia chinensis, assembly GCA_019845155.1. NCBI lineage: Eukaryota > Metazoa > Arthropoda > Insecta > Lepidoptera > Papilionidae > Luehdorfia > Luehdorfia chinensis. Next base: position 4,065,336 of record JAHVAK010000012.1, on the reverse strand, counting down.
TTGTAGGATGTTTTCAGTCGCTTTTAACTATAATGACATCACAGTTAATACCACGCACGGACCCACGATACAGAAAAAATCCTAGTATGGGGTTTATTAAAAGAAATAAAACCGGCCATGTGCGTGTTGGCCTGGTACAGTGAAAGGTTCCGTAGTGTCGCCGGTTACCCAAAATATTAAATATCTTCAAAAACTACACGTTCTACCACCTATAATTTTTTTAGAAATTTCCACCGCTCTGTTCAAAAGTTAGAGGGGAGGACGGGGACTATATAAGATATATTAGTGCCTGTATTCACTTAATAACTAAATCGTCGTTGTCGTTTCAGCCTATCAGAAGTCCACTGCTGAACATAGGCCTCCCCCATAGATAGCCACAAAAGTTTGTAGCTCTGATATTGGAGGGATTTTGCCATAGTTGCCACGCTTGGCAGGCGGGTTGGCAGCCGCAGTTTATTCAGTCAGATGTTCCAGGAAGATGCTGCTGCCCATTTCCTGGTTTTAATTTTCCCTCTGTCGACTTTCACGACACTCACGGGATGATATGGGGTGGTAGATTCTCTTAGGCCGCTACCACACGGCGGCAATAACATTTTTTTTAATAACTAAATAACACTAAATATTTTCTTCATTTCCCTAACGAATTTATTTCTGGGTATACAACGTAAATCTGAAGTTAAAAACAATTTATCTGCCAAAAGACGAATGATGACAAGCCACGTTATGTTTTTTGCTCAAATCTACAAGTTGCTCAGTCCGCTCTCCGGCCCGCAAAAACTAACTGATGGTGAATTGCCGTATAGTAGAATAAGCCGGCTCAGATGTTTCCTCCGGCTAATAACCCCTTGAGTACTTAAAATTTTGTTTTGAAAAAATTAATTACTCAGTAACTGCCAGGTAGGACTAATTACATTAAAAATTTGGGCGACTTATAAATTCTATATCATCTTTTGTTACGGTAATATTGGACTCATCATGGGTGACTAAGGACCCCGCCCTCCCTTTACTTAGTGTTTAAATCAATGTTTTAATTCATTCAGCATATGTTGAAACGTAAGGGATATGAAATGATTTTAGATTTTTTTTTATAGAAGAGCGGGCAAACGTCCAAGCGGCTCACCTGATGTTATGTGATCACCGCCGCCAATGAACATCCGCAACACCAGGGGTCGCGGGTGCGTTGCCGGCCTTTGAGCAAGGAATAGGCCTTTTTCTTTAAGGTACCTAAGTCATATCGGCCCGGCAACGGCTGGAGGCAGCAAGTTCCACAAAGTGGTCGTGCGTGGAAGAAAATTCACTTTTTCAAGATATTTTGTTTATGTACTGCTGGTGTGTCTAAGTAAATAAATAAATTTCCATTTAAAATGGTATAGGTGTAATAATTAAGTAACATCATGTGAGCCGATCGAACGCCACGCTGTCCGATTTCAGGGTCTAGGACTTTACAAGTGTTTAAATGGAATTGCTCTCAATCTATTCTTATATCCGCTATACTTCTGCGTTCATTATTTGACTCATCGATTTTAGACAATCGCAGCTCGACAGAAAAAATATTACAAAAATGATAAAATATTTTTTCATTTATTATTTTTTACCATACCTTCTTTACAATGATTGAAACGCCGAACCCCACACCAGGCAAATGCCTGTCCTGTGGGGTAAGGGCAGCTATGATTTCCATTACAAATACGGCAAGTAAACCATAACACAAACTAATAACAAGTACAGTCTGAGGGAAAATTATTTGAATGAACATAGTAAATGTAATGTAGTTAACAATTTAAATTAAAAGGTTTATTTTTTAAGTAATTAAATTAAGGTATACTAATTATAAGGGGACGAAACAGTCTGCAGCTTTACCTACACATAATTAGATTCATATCACTATTACTTTCCTATTATATTATTTAAAGTTAATGTACGGAAATATAACTGATAAGACTTACCAAATATGTACAAAATAAACATTAATAGGCACCTAAGACACTGTAATGACTTCAAATTGACAAAGACACTAATTAACACGAAAGCGGGCAGCGGGCCGTTACATTCTCAACAACAGGGTTATGGACACATGGAACAAACTGCCACAGGAAATCACTGACTCTCCATTAGTCAATGTGTTCAAAAACAGACGTGATAATTGGCTTTCTAGAAAAGAGAAAAGATATAACGATACCTACGGTACTAAACAGCAAAAGGTAAAGGCCCACCAGCAGTAATGCTGCTCTCCTCTTATATACATAATAATAATAATAATAAATGTCCCATTGGAACATAGCTCATAGCTCTTTCGGCCAATTGTACATTTACTGTGCAATAAAGATTAAAAAAAATATATATTAACTGCTGATTTATATCACTTAAAATTTCACTTTTTGTAGCGCTAATATCGAATCCCGGTCACTCGCTTACTATGAAATTTAAGAGCTTCCAACTCCCGAGCTGCCACGGCTATTAGACTACCATAGTTTTTTTTATACTTCGTAATGCATTCTTGATTTCCAAGTTTTATGCAACTATCCGATAAGTTTATTACTAGGTTCGATTAACCCATGATAGTTCAAAACGAGTTCATAGCGAAGCTTTGCGGTAGTTTACTTTGAATAGCAAACATGAGAAGCTGGCTTTAGTGGTCGAATATTTCCAAGTCAATAGTGAACGTACCCGACCCAGGATACGATAGCTCGTCAAGTTTTAATGTAATTTTAGTCTTTTTAAAATACTTATTATTCTTCGATAAATTCTTTAGGTGTCTGGCAAAGTACCAACCTCTTTCCTACCAAGGTGCCGTAAGAGGCTACCAAAATTATGCACGGATAGCCTTTATTCGTGAAGAATAACACAATAATAAACAATGCAGTGGCTGCTAGTGGAAACGCAATGGGGAGTTAGAAATTTTCAACTTAAAAAGGGCGGCGTCGTGGGGGGGAAAGTGGTTTACGGGTGTGGTTTCTGTCTACCTCTTATATGGGAAAAAGGCGTGTTAATTGCGACGACCACGTGTCTCAGAGGTCAAAGTACCTGAATTTTACGCCGCGGGTCCTGGAATCTTAGCTGGAGCCACATTAGTACTTAACACAAATTCTTGTCTTTCGTATTCTGTGTCTCTGACACTGCATCATAGCCTGTCTCCGATCTTACTGAATCAGAGTTATATAGGGTGTGGGCAATTTGGGACACGTTAGTTCACTTGTGGCACTAGAATATCTCCTGCAGCTGTCTCCGCAGTTGATAGCTTCCGACAGTATTCCGAAGTTGTGGCCGTGGTCGAAATTCGGCCAGGAGGACATCACCATTGTACGAGATTTGGCTAATTATCTTTGAATTTTTTTAAAAACTTTTCAAATTAGTAATGCATCATTATTTCTGCGGCATCACAGATGCATTTACAGACAAAAACTGCGTATAGACTAACACGAAAATATGAAGATACTATCTATAGGTCACACAAATACTGTGGGGAACACAGCGCCAACCGAGCCTTCCTTTATTATTACCCACTACAATTGTGTCTGCAAACAAAATTATTCTAATATCCACATATTACAATATAAGAAACTTTTTAAACAGGAGCGTAAGTACCATTAAATGTTTTTTCCTGCGACTTGACGAGTCTAGTTTTAAAAAGCTACTTGCATTCTGCAAAGTTTCAGTAAGAAGAGGCATCAAATTGCAGAAGTTTCGAGAATGACATTCGTCGAAATGAAAATATAATCCAAACAAAACAATTTAGAAGTTGTTTTATTATTACTAATTAAATACTAGTGCAGTCTTGGATGTAGAAAGCTAGTAGTTATGTAGTCATATAGATAACCTATGCCGTGTGGTGGCGGCTTACGAGATATCAAACCAAACCAAAACCAAAACAAACCGCCTGCCAAGCGTGGCAACAATTGCAAAATCCTCCCAAAATAAGAGCTACAAACTTTTGTGGCAATCTTGGGAGAGACCTTTGTTCAGCAGTGGACTAGTGATAGGTGGAAATTATGATGATGGTCGCAGAATGCAACACCGAAGCTTCACGACCTGTCCCTACCTAGCCATGGCCTTAATTAATTCGAAGCAGAACTAGAGTAACCGACCATCGCTAAGGATCAGCATGTTGAAGCCGCTATGGATCGGCAGTTCGATGAGATAATCGTTGCGAAAAAAAGGTCGTGATGATTTTTTGCTAACCGGCACTTGAAACTGCTACGAATTTTTTTTGTGGTATCGAGAAATTAAAAGGAAGAGTGGCCTGTGTCGAATGTGACATTTATATGTGGTTGTTTTACTGTTTTAAAAGAATAAAATATTGTAATAACTATTGGGGAATCTATATCAAAATTAAAAAAGGAAAAAAAGTTGATACCGACGATACGTTACTGGTAAAAAAGTAGAGCAACCCAGATTTATAGCAATGGTCCATTAATTTATTTTAATTAACGATTAAAATTAATCGTACGTGCCCTATACACAACAAACTTACAACACTTTTATCAAAATCTATTACTGTGTGAAGCAACTTGAATGTCAATAATCTAATTAACGACGAAAACAGCAATTAAGAACGAGTCTTAAGTTCCAAAACTGTGTTTATGAACAGGTATACATATAGTATATTAAAGCAACCTACTAACAATGTAAAAACAACCAAACGTACACAATTATTAAGATAGATGGCCATAGAAGGGCTTTATAAACTGACCGGTAACGTATAGTCGACGACAGTGTGGCCTAGGTGGCCAGAGAACTTAATTTCTACGCAGCAGCTCTTAGGGTTCGCATTTGCAAAAACACAAATTCTTGGCTTCGAGCCTGGTTCTTTTCGGCGTGTGGAATGTATGTCTGTAGGACGCACTTACGATACAGAAGAAATCCTGGTGTGGGGCTTCGTTAAAAAAAATTAGCTCAACTGTTACGAGCTGACAGGGTTTGTACGAGTATATCAATGGTTCGTGTAAAGAAAAACATGAAATAATTTATTATAAAAAACTGTATTTAGATTTCAATAAAACTAACTTTACGGATTTTATAGCGTTTAATTTTAACTACTTATAAGCAAACCTTCCATCCGGTGAAGCTGTGACAGCCTTCGGGCCCTGTTAGGTCACTGTTCGTCGTCGTCGTTTCAGCCTATTACTAGTCCACTGCTGAACATAGGCCTCCCCAATAGATTGCCACCAAAGTTTGTTGCTCTCGTTTTGGGGGGATTTTGCCATAGTTGCCACGCTTGGCAGACGGGTTGGCAACCGCAGTTCATTTATTCAGATGTTCCAGCAACATGCTGCTGCCCATCTCCGGGTTCTCATTTTCCCTCTGTCGACTTTTACGACACCCACGGGATGAGATGGGGTGGTAAATTCTCTTAAGCGCTACCACACGGCTGTCGCTACCACACTTAATAATTATAATTTTAGTAGCTCAGGGGCCTGGTGTTCGTCTGTAATTTCACAGTAAGCGAGTAACCTGGGTACGATCCCCGTTTCCTGCACCTCTATAACTGTTCTACAATGTTAAGTGCTGATTTATCACGTGCTTAGCGGTAAAAGAAAACATCGTGAGGAAACCTGCATGTCCGAGTAATAGGAATATTTCGAGGACATGTGAAGTCCGCCAACCCGCATTGGAGCAGCGTGGCGGACTATTCCCAGCTCCATAACCCTCTCAGAAATGAGATGAGGCCTGTGCTCAGCAGTGGGATATTTATAGGCTGCTACTGTACCTTTTTTCTTTACTTTTAAACATTCGAAATTATGAATACAGTTAATGATTTCTTATATTTACGCGAATACTACACATTCAAATAAAACAAACTTTAGGATTTACGTTTAATTTAAAGCAGCTTTGCAGCACCATGGTCACGGGAGGACTGAGGTGACAGATGTTCTGACGTCATAGTTAACCCGGCTTTAGTGCCTTTCAACTCAATGCAAACATGTTCGCGCACAACTCTGATAGCAGAATAACTGGCACTGTGATAACTACGGTGAATTCCTGCATAGCAATTCTATCCACCAGTGAGTTACAATATTTTTTTCAGAACAGGTGAACTGTACGAAGGTAATGACTGATATCTATTTGTGAAATTCCATTCGTATAAAATCCACGTTGCACATACTTCACGTAACCTGAAATATTCGCCTTTGAATATTCGCTTGCAGCCAAAATATATCGCGTCGTGTAATATTTCTGAGGAAGGAGCAGCTTTACAAAGTACCTCAAGAATTTACTGCACAGAATTTAATGCCTTTGTCTTATAACACAAATTATTTAAATACTTACGAAGAAAAACGGCAAGGAATTTTCAGCAGCAAAACAAAAAAAAATACTCTCTATTTTTTTTTATAGAAAGTAATCAACTGTTATATGGCAAATAGTGTAGTAGGTAGGATAAAGTCGAAGGCATACTATCCTCTTATCAATAGTCTTTAGAACAATATGTACAATTTTTAGTTAAAGGCATCCTCTTATCAATAGTCTTTAGAACAATATGTACAATTTTTAGTTAAAGGCAGGGTAAGGTATTAAAAAAAATGTACAATTTATCGCTAAGGGCGGGGTAATGTATTTTTTTTATTTTTAACTGAATGCATAACATCTCAAGAATAATGTGTCAAAAGTTGAAGTCGATCGTAGCAAAATTGACGACGTTATGAGTATTTGACCGTCCGTTGCTCCGGGCCGGATTATTATACCTGACCGACAGCGGCGCGTTTTTTCTGAAACATAACATTTTTAAAGTCAATTTTATGGTCCGTCCGCCAAAACTCAAAATCTACTGGACCAATCGTTTTGAAATTACGCACACGACTTCTTCACATAATTCACCGGGTATTGCCGAGAGCTTTTTTAATAATTATTAATTTTGCAGCAAGAAATTAGCTGATTTTTTTAAGCTTACAATTGCTCCGAATAATTGAAAAACTGAAAAAAAAATCCCTCCGTGTTTACCTCGAGAAACATCTCCTTCCTTTAACAAATGCAATATGATTTTTTTGTTTTAAATTGTTTTGAAAATTCTGTTGCGAGCTATGATGTACACCGCAAAATAATTTTTTTTCGAGGCACCTCCGGAAATTCATTGTCACCCGCTTAATTTTCAATATTTTGAAATGAAAATTTAGGACTTAAAACAAGTTACACTATTTGTATCAAAATGTAAAAAAAAAATCGCATTAATTAACGCGGTACGTACAATACCTTATTTGCCTCTTACGACACCTCAGTGGGAAAGAGTGCGAATAGGTGCTATTCTACTCTGCGGGACACCTATCTGCATAATTTATATGTATACAATACGCATAGTCACACAACGTATTCAAATATTGCTATTGTTCTTCCTCTATATATATTATACGTATATTAATAAATAGATGTACGTTTGTGTATATATTCTAATAATGATTTCTTATATTTACGCGAACACTACACATTTAAATGAAACTAATTTTACGAAAATTATTTTACGACATTATTACCACCAGCTTGGGATCCTATAATTAATAAAATTAAGTCAAAAACCAAGCATACCACTGCAAGACTTCAAGACACAGTTAGCTCTTTCTGCGTAGATCGGACCACAAAAAATAATTAAAAGCTGAAGGTACTCCGGGTTAACTATGACATCAGGACATCTGTCACCTCAGTCCCCCCGTGACCATGGGTGCTGTAAAGCACTCGAAACGTCGGGTTATAAATAGTATAAAATTAAACGCGATAAAATCCGTAAAATTAGTTTCATTTAAATATATTCTAATGTTTTTATTTATGAGATTATTATACATTTGAAAAAACGATCATTTATTCGAGCCTCGAGCAGTGGACAACTAATATGCTGATTATCACGATAATGACATACTTTCAGGACATGGCAAACTTTGATGAAAAAGAATAAACCATAGACAGTAGATATTATACCGCACAGTATGCATTTTCAGCACATTACGATATTGGCTTTCATGCATATTGGAAACCTATAATTGCTTCGTACTTGTAATACATGAATTATTACCATGTCGCACGACTTAATGATAATTCGATGCAAGAACTTGTCATATAGAAATGATATTCAAATTAGAACGTAATTAGAAGACCCTCATTATTATTCTCTGTTCTTGGACTGAAATAATATATATTTTTATCTTGTGTTTTCGCTAGGGATTTGTAAGGGTGGAAAAAACAGTTGACGATGATAAATATACATTTAATCCAAATATGACGGGACTTAAGTTCGGCTGGGTGATTACAAACAATGTAAATTAAATTTTTATACATAAAGCTGAATGACAATGGGCCAGCTATATAAGAGTAGCTGGTAGAATTGATAAACGTTGGGAAATAAAGGTTCTGCGTAGGGCATCCGCCGCTAGATGGAGCGACGATGTGAACGGTTTTGCGGGAAATCGATGTCATTAGACGACTTAAAATATTTAAGATTTTCGAAATCGCGAAAGCACGACAGCGAACGCGACACAGTCCGAACTTCGAGGTTTTTGTAGGAGTTTTTATTTATTTATTTATGTTTGGGTCAAACCAAACGCACGGCACGCGGGCCCCTGGCCCGCGAGCACAGTATCCGATGAAGCTGTAAAAGCCGAGAAGGCTAACAGCAATTACATCACCGAAAATATATAGAGATTTCAATGACAATTTTATGCACTTAAACAGAAATTTTAACTAAAATTTTCGTGTACGTTTCATTTCGATATCTTGCAGGGATATGTATTCGGAGGATATGAATATAAATTTGCTATAATACCAAATACTATGGCATCAATGCTACCCCATCTCAGCCCGAGGGTGTCGTAAAAGTCGACAGAAGGAAAATAAAAATCAAGAGATGGGCAGCAGCATCTTCCTACCTGCCAAGCGTGGCAATTATGGCATAATCCCTCCAAAATGAGAGCTTCACACTTTTGTGGCTATCTGTTCAGCAGTGGGCTTGTCATAGGCTGAAACGATGAAACGACGACGATTGCATCAAGAAGCCGCACGGTGTGAACCGAACGTTACCGAGAAGGGCAGAACTGTTAATGCTCAGGTCAGCGAGGTACCATGCCATGTGGTGGCCTTATTTATGCAAGAAACCGCGGGCACAGCTAGTATAGAATAAGATATAAATATCGGTATGCCTGTTTATGCTGCACTTGTCGACAGTTAGAGTACCAGTAAAAAAGTAGTTCTTGTATAAGTTGGGATCGTATGCAGTAATGTGCATGCAACAGAGTGCGTAGATTGCAGTCAGCCAGACATTTACATTCATTGAATACAAGCAGAGTGCGCGACATTGTTCGCAATGCTTACGTATCATTATATACTATGCACAAGCTAGTGTTTAAATAAAATGTGTCAAATTCACTACACCATAGCTGTGGTCCATTTATTCGACAATGCGTGTAAACTGGAACTGTTTGCTTTTTTGTTGCAGATATTTCCACCACGAGTATCAGACGAAGTACCATATCCGGTGGTAGGATTCCTATGCGGGGATTCCATTAAGGTAGGTACCACCGCATTGGCAGAAATTCTGTAGTCAAGCTGTGGTATGAAAACATTCTTGTTTCGGTTAAAGGGCACAATAAAATAATGTTACTACAGAGCATATAAGACTTAAAAACGAATCTCACAGGGTCACGTGCGCCGTACCGTGCTACACAGAACTATAAGCAGCTCTACTGCTATCACTAAGTGAACGACTTACTCGTCTCATCGCTTACTTCTATAAAATAAATAAGTCCACAATTTTTGGATTATATTCGAAGTCTGTATAACATTAAAATAATTCAACTTTTACAGAGGTTAATCGATTGTCTTCAAATTTATCTAAATTTGCCATATCCACGATATTCAGTCAGCGTTATTTAGCAAATATTTTCCAAATGTCCATTTAGATATTAAATTAGCCTTCGTGTGTTTTTCAAATTAAACCATTTAACTCAATGCAATCCTGCATACAGTTTTGTGGTAACGCATTTTTTAAGCTCGTGTTCAACAGGTGTAACGTTTTTGATAAGACCAGGGTATTTGTTTTTTGTGAGTAGTTTTGTAATTAAGTTTGAATATGCATCGAATTAAAGGACAAACGCATAAAATACTCACAAATGCAGAAGCAGATAGATTCTATTTATTACTCGTATTTAACTAGCTGTGAGAAAAAGCCGACCCCCATCGATGATACACATATACAATTCCCTTATTTTAATTGGATTTGAGGTTTTACTTTGTTTTGCACGTCTCGTCAAAATCGGTCCAGCCATTTCGGAAATTAGCCGTAACAAACAGACAGACAAAAAAATTAAAATTGCTTTTTTCTTAAAAGTACCGAATATACCTTCATAATCATTGAGTAAAAAGCTTTTATTTTGTTATAACAAACAGTCACTTCAATTTTTAAAATATATAATATAAAAGTTTGTTTTATCAGTGTATTTTGTATTCGATTTTTGATTTTTCTTTTAAAATTGAAGCCAACGAAGTCGCGAAAGATTGCTTGTTTCCAACAGGAAACAAAACAAATTGTTCTCGTTCGGAATTTCATAGACTTTATTCAATCAGAAAAGTGTCGGGACGAAGACGTGATTCATTTAATGACTACATATTTATTTATTTCAGATTTTGAAAGCGGAAATTTATCTGATACGAAAAATACAGATACAATTTTCGTTTAATCTTTTTTGTTAGTTGAGAACAACACAAATTAAAAAAAAAGCAGTTTTATTTCTAAATAACGCTTCATTGTGGGTACTGTTTTAAAAGACCCAGTCGAAGCACCCGTTCAAAATTTTTGTACAAATTATTAACATCGATATCGGATCTTGAACAGCGGTACAAGAATCAGACCCGGCATTCAGATTTCGTAATACAACGATACGACGAGCAACCGGAGTTCTCTGAGTGTGTCGACTACTACAGTCGTGACAGTTGAACATACCGTTAAATAGTTTGTTTGACTGTATGAGCTAAGAAAAATTAAACGGGAAACCAACGGATGTGATTACAAACTCCCTTCAACTTAAACTTTAAGAACAAATTGACTAAATCTAATTAGGTCGCGTTAGTTTTATTCCAGAGCGCTTTGCAACACCATGGGTGTTGCAAAGCGCTGCAAAGCGCAAAGTCTGACGGATAGAATTGTTAAAGGTCGCCCTCATGTATAGTTAATCTACCTTCAGATTCATATTAATTGGGTCCGATCTATGCAAAACAAACTTAACGTGTCTTGAAGTCACGCAGGGGTATTCTTGGTTTCTGATTTTATTTTTATTAATTAAAGGACGTCAATCAAACATTTTCTCTGAAAATAGCGAGTTTTTTTAATTTCAATAGCCTCATAAAACTTTGGCTGGGATCGGTTTTCTTGTACAAACATTATGGTGGATATGCCGCCACCTGCCGAGGGCCATCAGAATTTTTCTCTCAATTCACTTAGTCAACTTATTGGAGGAGAAAAGATTGGATTTTCCGCTACAGGTCGCTGGTAATGGATCCCCGAAACAGGAAAAATGTAGAGCGGCGCTTAGGGACCTTCTAGGGAGTCTCTAATTTAGCCTACTTTGAGGCTGGCAACGCACCGGGAATTCCTTTACTATTGCCGATGTCCACGGGCAGCGGCGATCTCTTACCACCAGGTTAGCCGCTAGCTCGGTTTCTTGCTCTTCCATAAAAAAGAACGTATGACTCCAGTCTTCAGATTGAAAATCTACGCCTAATAGTATAAATCGATGAAATAACATAATGACTCTTAAATGTCATTCTTTGAGAGAAACATTGAAGTTCGATTCGCTTTTCAAACGGAGATGTTTTTTCTGAGCTCCTAAATGGAAAAAGCCGCTTCCTCGTACGTTTGTGCCGAAAATAGTTTTTCTTTCTCAGCTGTGACGGCTGATTGACAAAAACTCTGTCTATAATACAAGTAGAGGAACTATCTAAAAATACGACCTTTTCTTTGTTTCCATGTTTTAGAAACAATCTGCGTGAAATTACGTAGACAATTTTATGCAAATCGTGAATGAATTTTTTTATCAGCTTATTTACACAAAAACTTGAATTAAAAACCGCCTTACATAAGTTTTCTCCTAATAGAAAACATTACATTAGATTATTTAATATTTTTTTAGTCCTGAAATTTTTTAGTTCTTCTTTCACGGTACAGGCTATGTACTCTGAAACGAACTCCCCGAAGATGTTGAAAAGGCTACTAATAAGAACAAGTTTAAGAGATATATTCGTGAATATCATCTGAAGCAAAATCACATGTGACGAATTTGATTTTGTTGTAATTTACCTTAGTAGCATATATTTTATTATTATTTAGGTATGTCTGTATTTATATATTAGTTATTTATAGATTAATAATTTTATTTTAATAATGCTACACAATATTTTTTATAGAAAGAATGCCACTTAATGAAGTTAGCTCATTGTAGCTCAAAATTAACGGTCAACAAGAAAGGATAATAAAAATAAGCGGGAATTCGGTTTTCACAATTTGAAAACCAAATACCCGCTTATTTTTATGGACAGCTACAATGGCAATAAAAAACCAAGTCTTTGTGAATCACCATTGATTTTTATCGGACGGTTTTCAACCTTTGGTTTAAAAAACTTAAACAAACTAGATAAATTTAGAGGTTAGTGAAAAATCGGGACATTTGGCGTTCCGATCCAGGGTGAAACGGTAACCCCTAAAAATCAGTACGTCCCGCTCAAATTGGGACACCTGGCAACGCTAGGTGTCACACAGAAATGTCCCGGGTGACACAGCATTCTCGTCACTTTTTTGCCTAAGAAAATTCAAACTCGATGAATAATCACGATGAGAGTGTTTTCACCCGTGAGAGCCTTGATGGAATATGAATAATGGACCTGCCAATAATGGACTCACCGGTACTCTTTAATAAAATTACATCTCATATTTTCTAAGGCAATCGAATACGGTAAATCAATCTAAGTGAATTAACGTCTGAAAATAGGAAACTGCTTCTTGAACTCACTTTTCCAACTATCAGCTAATTGAACACTCTCGTACGTTTTGCTTTAGACAATAATTAAGCGGCGACGAGAAAGATCGAATCGAACTGATTAGCTCATTTCAATTTGTAATTGCAGTGCATTATCGAGAATTGATTCGTGTTAAATTGATTTTGTAATACATGCACTTTTATACGTAAGCAGATAGATAAAGGATTATAAAAAGAATATTAGGTTTATGTTACATTTGAAAGATTCAGTTTAAAAAATACTAAGTTGACGTCAGAATACTATTCACAAATTATTAAAACTCTTTATAAATTAAATATGGCATATTACACTATTGGCAACTTGTTTATATTTGGATATCATCATCATTACTTTAAGGCTTATGATGATTGTGACGTGTAAAGTATATATTTTGTTAGTGTCAAGGCCCTTGTAAAAAAAAAGTCTTAATTGAATGTGATTTGGAATTCTGTTTGTTTTTTTATAGAAAAAAGTTACAAGACGTGCAAAATGTTCACCCTATGGTAAGTGCAATGTCTGCTGATAACTAATGCTGTGTCATCCAGAATATTTCTGAGCAACCCCGCACTGCGCTTGTCACCGTTAAACAACAGTTCTTAAGTCTCAAATGCCCAGTGATTACACTAGCTATCAGTGCCCTTCAGACCGAAATACAGTAATGTTTGACGGCGGAATGTGTGGCTCTGTGAACTACAGATTAGACAGATTCTTGCACAGGAAGCCTATCACCAGTAGGCCAAACACAGAGGCACTCGTTCTAACCGAACCACGCCCGATTTGACGCCTATGCGATGTTAGACAGTGTCAGAGACACATGCATAATCAACAACACACACATTTGAAAACCAACAATTTGTGTTTTTTTGACAAACTTTCAGCAATTCAATGGCTGCAGAGACCAAAATAAAATCTTATTAAACTTTTGCAAGAGTAATTGGTGAAATAAATGAATTTTCAAAACAGGTTAGGTTAGTACAGGGGCCGGGCGATCGCCTTAAGTTTCATAGTACGCGAGTGACCAGAGTTCGATCCCTGGTGCTCAATTCTGAGATTCACGTGGTGCGACGTGAATCTCAGAATTGAGAGAAGGCCTTTGTTTAGAAGTGGGACATTTATAGGCTGTTACTTTACTTTTAAGTACCTACATGTGTAAAAATCCATAAAATATTTTTTTATCTACACATATCCACTGAGTATAAATGGTGTAGCCTCTGCCTATCCCTTATCACAGAAATAGGCGTGGCTATATGTATTTATGCATAAATGATAAGTCGACAATTTAGACTATATAATCCCATCCAGGTTTTATTATTTATATGTAAAAAAGTGTTTTGAAAATGTGTATCACATACATTCTACGTTCTCGGTGCACGTTAATCTTATATTCGGCGTATACAGGAAACAATACTCGAAAACGCGAAGTAACGAACCAGCAGTCATATCTCTGAGGAGTTATGGAGCAGCGACAGTACTCACGACTGTGCAAACTCTCCAGGGTAATCTCATAAACTTGGACCGCATTCGCTCACGTCTTTAGCTGCTTTCACAATTCCCAGTTAAGAAATGCATTTCGTGTATGACATAAGTATCTCATATACAATATTAACAAACACTGGATGTAACTAATTTAGACAGAATATGTCCCAAAAGACGTGTTGGAAATCTGAATTTATCATGAATGAAAAATATAAAACGGTGTATATTAACGTGGTTTTGGAAAAGCACCGCCCGCCCTCCCACAGTAGCATGCACAAGCAAACTAACACCCGCAGCCGGGAGCCACCGAGAAATCATACGGCGGCTGCCTGTCGTAGAGTCGATAACAATTGATGATGCCTCGTTTTGAGGTGAAACACATGTCGTGGTCTCGATTTCAGTGGTGTACATTGCCTACTAGTGCGTTAGCGTTAGTAGCGTTGAAGTGGTGGAGGACATTTGGTGGCAGTTTCCGGTGGCGGTGTTAATTTGTTTCTGCACGCTACAGTCGAAGGTCGGGCGGTGCTCTTAAAAACCAGGTAATATACACCATTTTATATTTTGCATACGGATCTTAAGAAATTAACTTCCTTTTCTTTTATTATAAGATATTTCCACAAGGTACCGCCGGCTTCTATTAATTATCTTAATTTATCAATAAAAATTACCTTCATATTGGATAACATCTCACATTGACTTTTGGCGCCAACGCTCAGTGACCGTTGTACTCTTCATTGAATTCAACATTTCGTAGTTTGATGCTTCGCTTCTCTCTCTCTCTCTCTCTTCGGTTCTCGCTAATAGCGAGTGGCAACCTCGTACCGGAAAACGCAGTGCAGGACGCCCCTCCCCCCACTAGATGGAGCGACGACCTGTACGGTTTTGCGGGAAGTCGATGGATGCAGGTGGCTCAGGATCGTGTTTTGTGGCAATCTATGAGGGAGGTCTGTTCAACAGTGGACTTAAGAGGCTGAAATGATGATGATGATGATGATGATGATGAGTATTTGACACTGATAGAAAGTTTATGAGTGTTGACATAAATATGAAATATCTACACCCTTTTTTTATTTAAACGGCTGAGATGGTTACCACTATTCGGCCAGATATATAATCATAGCAAAAAATTATTTGAAAGTGATAATACTCGGAGGTATCTTATTTACACCAGTCACAAAGCTTTAATGCTAAAAGTCTTCTAGACTATCTTGCATTAAAAATGAAGCGATGCTCTTAAAGCAGCCGTATACATCGTTAGTCCACTGACAGCCTAAGTAAATATTTTCTAGAAGGAAGCAACATTGTATTCCTTTTTCTATTAGAACGGTTCGTTAATAGCTCTCGGTGAAAGTATGATAAAAAGTTTAAATCTCACGTCTCCCGTGTGTTTTATCTGTATAGAGTATACTTTCTAAAATATAGTGTACCAAACTCAACAAAGCACTTTGTTTTGCAATTATTTTATATTTAGTAGTGCAAAAAACACAAATTTAGTCAGCTTTTGCCACTGACATAGCTTTCAATGTTATTAAAACAACAGTAATTATTACTCAAAAAACCGACTTCCACGCAGCAGCTCCAAACATGCTTATGCGAAGTTTCATTATTTTGTCATGGATCCCATCATTAAAACTTGGACAAATTCATATGAGACCACTCTTACGGCAGCCCCTGTCTAATGAAATAGGAATCATTAAAATCGGCATAACAAAGACGTTATGCCCGAACATACACAGAAAATAAAATACATATGCAGAAGAACCGAAAACCTCCTTTTTTGAAGTCCGTTAAAGAGCAACATAATAGCGACAGCTTGTCGATGTCTAAAAAAAACTATCAAAAAATACTCATATATAAAGGGTTAGATGGCGCTGTATCTTATATCTGCGAGTGTACATATGTTGCAGTGCCACTCACTAGCTTACACCTTCTTACATCCGACGTATCAATGCGATTAAATCGGACATATAATAATGTGGAAGAAATATTATATAATATAAATATGATATGCATGAGCTGAAAACCAATAATTTGTGAGTTGGACAAATATTGGCTAGAGTTGGAATGCGAACCTACGACGTACGACTCGGTAAGGTAGGTACTCTGACCACTAAGCCACGCGAACATTATAGAATATTTACAAAACGAGTAAAAAACTTGCCGTGTGGTAGCGGCCTAAGAGAATCTACCACCCCATCACATCCCGTGGGTGTCGTAAAAGTCGACAGAGGGAAATTAAAACCAGTAGATGGGCAGCAGCATCTACCTGGAACATCTGAATAAATAAACTGCGGTTGCCAACCCGCCTGCCAAGCGTGGCAACTATGGCAAAATCCCCCCTCCAATAAGAGAGCTACAAACTTTTGTGGCTATCTATGGGGGAGGCCTATGTTCAGCAGTGGACTTGTGATAGGCTGAAACGACGATAAAACGACGAGTAAAAAATATTCAAGTTCAACTTTAAATATTCAAGGTAACAAATTACGAGTGGAAGGAAACAGAATCAGACTGCGGCCTAGTCGGGATATTGCGGGACTAGTCCACTGCTAGACAACGGCAGTGGGCTGCCGCAAGTCAATTTCTCTCAATAGGCGTGTGATGGCGACCTTAAAATTCTATGACCCTCTGTCTTGCCATGGGTGTCGTAGAAACCGACTAAGGAAAATACCCGAAAGGATCTTTCGCAACAGATAGAAATGTCCAAGCCGGTGACGAGACGCAGTGTCACAGATGCAAGGTGTCGAATTCTACAATCGCCAATTCGCTTACCCAGCGTGGTTATAATGGGCACAACTAACAGCAGATGTCTGGTGGTTGTAGAATGGTGGTAGAATTGCAAAAATCCGTCTAGGTAGGTACCACCCCAGGGCCAGTTATTCTGCCGTGAAGCTACTGACGTGTAGCTGCTACTTTCGTGAAGCTGCTACAGTACTGTATTTCGGTTTGAAAGGCACTGAGAACTAGAGTAATCACTGGGTATATGAGTTTTAAGAACTGATGTCTCAGGGTGACGGGCGCAGTATGGTGTCACTCAGAAATGTTCGTGTTGACATAGCATTTGTTGGGCAGACGTTGCAATTACTTTGCTTTGCTCGTTTCGTCACTTTTAAAAATAACAAAATATAGGTTGGAAATCTTGCTGCAGCTTAAACCATTTAAATTAATTTTAATGCCTACACGGTTTGTGGGTTAGTGACGAGATGAGCAGCGTTCACCTGATGGTAAGTGCCTCGCCTGCCCATAACAGTTCCAGTGTCACTTTGAACTTCGGGTTGAAGAGTTCTGTGTAGAAATTCACTGCGGTCCTCACCATGAGACATCTGTTCTTAAGTCTCATATTCCCTATAATTACTCTAGTTTCTGCGCCCCCTAAATAAAAAATATTAGCATAGGAGTCCTACCACTATTAGTGTAGTATTACATTCTTCAATGACAAACTAAGACTATCATATGCCGGTACAATCACAATACACTCACATTGTGCGATGCACAAATATA
Source organism: Luehdorfia chinensis (assembly GCA_019845155.1). NCBI lineage: Eukaryota > Metazoa > Arthropoda > Insecta > Lepidoptera > Papilionidae > Luehdorfia > Luehdorfia chinensis. The sequence goes on along the minus strand of JAHVAK010000012.1, from coordinate 4,047,378 downwards.
ATAATATATCCAACACCAGTCGGCAGTTACTCATATAGTACCTACTAGAAGGTATAAACAGCTCTCGTGCAAGTAAGCTTCGTACGCAGTCATGTGTATGGAATTAACTGCATAGCTCGCAGTCGAAAGCAGTCACATTCCAAAGCACAAATTGAAGTTATTGAATACTTCAAAACTTATTATTATAAATCTTGCAATTAATTCACTCAAGAACTCGTAAGAAGATTTTCCTCAAGAATGATTTTTTTATGAATACATGAATGTTACTTTGTCAATGACTGCAAAAAAAGGAGATTCTCCATTCGACTGTCTTTTTTCTTTGTGTTTATTACCTCATCATCATAATCATTTCAGCCTATCACTAGTTCACTGCTGAACATAGGCCTCCCCCATAGATTGCTACAAAAGTTTGTAGCTCACATTTTAAGGGTTATTTTGCCATAGTACCCACGCTTCGCAGGCGGGTTGGAATGGCTGCTGCCCATCTTCTGGTTTTAATTTTACCTCTGTCGACTTTTATGACACCCACGGGATGAGATGGGGTGGTAGATTCTCTTAAGCCACTACCACACGGCACCTCATACATCTACATTTTTTTCAAGGCAGTTGGTGATGCTACTGTTTTCAAACGAACGAATATATCTAGTGTGGTAAAAATCTTATAATTTACTGCGGAGATAAGTAATGAGCGAATGACACTTTTTTATTAAATTATTTTCAGTTTTTTTTTTCAATAAACTGAATAGAATAGAATAATAGAATAGAATAAATTTTTATTCAATATAGACTATTTACATAGTACTTATTGAAAGTCATTTTTTTTTTAAGCTACACTGGTTCGCAAAAATGCCCCTGTCCTGGGAAGAACCAGTAAGAAACCCAGCGGGCTTTTTTTTTTTTAGTCATTTTTAAAATAATGTACAATAACTGTATTACAATAGCTGTATTATAAAGATGTAGAAATGGCTTGGCGGCGATCACCTCATTCCCAGGGGTTATCATCATCTATGTATTCTTTAATATTATAATAACCCTTTTTATGAAGTCTTTGTTTAATATAAAATTTAAACTTTTTGATTGAAAGACTTTTAGCACTTTCTGGGATTTTGTTGTAAAAACGTATACATTGCCCCATAAAAGAGTTACTGACTCTGTGAAGTCGGGTAACTGGCATAATTAATTTGTGCTTGTTCCTGGTATTCACATTATGAACATCACTTTTTTTAGTGAACTGGTTTATGTTCTTGTGTACATACAAAACGTTTTCAAATATATATTGAGAGGCCAAGGTTAAGATATTAATTTCTTTAAATTTATCCCTAAGAGACACTTTAGAGCCAAGATTATAAATAGCTCTTACGGCCCTCTTTTGCAAAACAAAAATCACTTCAACATCAGTTGCATTTCCCCATAGCAAAATACCATAAGACATTATGCTATGAAAATAACTAAAATAAACCAATCTAGCAGTTTCAACGTTAGTCAAATTCCTAATTTTTTTTACAGCATAAGCTGCAGAGCTAAGTCTACTTGCTAGTTTAGATATATGGGGGCTCCATTGAAGTTTTGCGTCAAGAGTTATTCCAAGAAAGACAGCAGTATCCACAAGGCTCAACTCTTCCCCACTCACAAGCACATTTACATCTAATTGTTTAACATTTGGTGTTGTGAATTTAATACATTTTGTTTTATTGCCGTTTAAAAGCAAATTATTAACATTAAACCAATGTACTAATTTTGAAATAGCATTATTCACCTCGTCATATAATAAAAGTTGACGTTTTATCTTAAAAATCAAAGATGTATCATCAGCAAATAACACTATATCATGGTTGTCCCCTACTAGGTAAGGTAAGTCATTAATGTAAATAAGAAATAGAAATGGGCCGAGAATCGAACCCTGCGGGACACCCATAGATACTGCTGATCCGGACTGAATGACATCTGTCACCTCAGTCCCCCCGTGACCATGGGTGCTGTAAAGCACTCGAAACGTCGGGTTATAAATAACAAAATAAACGCGATAAAATCCGTAAAGTTGGTTTCATTTAAATCCATAAAATTAGTTTCATTTAAATGTGTATTCGCGCAAATATAAGAAAACATTATATAACTAATATTTTCTTTTGCAACATAATCTTCAATAAGGCAAAACAGCGCTGTACTATGCTCTTAGCTACTTCAGTCGAACCACACAACAACCGTGCAATCCTATTAGTTAGCCACTCGGGGTGGAAAGGTCCATCATATGTCATACAGTAGTCAATCCTGGCCGCTCGTGACGTTTCGTTTCATTTATTTCCCATTACTATAGTACTCCGACGCTACAGAAACTAATTTAACGCTTCAAAGAGGACGACTATTGTGACAAACTGTAGAAAAATAAGAACGTGTGTTTGTGAATGTTATATATGACATCACACATAAAAATGATTTTATATAATTCTATTGCGGTTACTTCAATGTCCTAAGTTTAATTTGCAAATGCCTTGTACGTATGACTACATAATCGTTATGCTGAGCGGTACTAGTGGTAGGATTCCTATGCAGGAATACGTCTAGGTAGGTCTGTCGGTATGTCTCAGGGTGGCGCAGTGTGGTGCAACACAGAAATATTCTGGGTGACACAGCATCTGTTATGGGCATGTTGCACTTACCATCAGGTGAACGCTTTGTTCGTCTCGTCACTATATCGAATATTAAAAAACGTGATGTGACCAAGACTCATTAAGTGGGTAATGAGTCTTGGTCATTGGGATCGCGCTGGGGTGCAGCACACAAATTATTGATTTTGAGTATGGATCGAATAATCGATCCCGTGTTTGTGACATTGTATCAACTTAAGTATTAGGTTTTCTATCGGATGCAGTAAACTTGGACAAAGAAGTGTGATCTGAGATGATGTTTGATGTTGCGGTTGTTCCGAACACGCGAATTAATGACCAAAAATTGTTTATGATTATCTCGTTGGCTTAAATGCTACAATACACGTATCCTACCTAACCTGCAAAAAACATAATTAGCTATAAATAACCTTTAAAAATGCTGTGTGGTAGCTTAGTAGAAAATCTGGACCCTGCATTAGGCATGGATGTCGGTAAGAGTGGACTTAGGGCCTCATGCCCAGAAAGTCAGGATAGCGTAAGAAGAATTGGTCACCCAGACTCGGCGTGGTTGTGACTGAATAATATCGCATTTATTTATTATAAATTTTTCGCTTTACTGTTGCCCAAATTGTAACATTCCGCCTCAGTTAAAAACAATAGTTATGAAGAATCCCAAATTAATGTATTGGCTTTAGCTCAAAGATTTCTTAGGTAATACATAAATTAAGGAATGATCTGCAGTAGGTACTTACCTATCCAAATGATTTACTATACTGTCGTTGCCAAACCACATATCAAGGGCGACAAGTATTTCAACTACCTTTAATTATGATCGTATGTGATATCGTAAGCGAAAGTATCACGATCAGATCGAAGTCCCTTTAAGGAAAGGCCGCGTCTAAAGTACCCGCCACCGACGTGCTTGTATGAAAATGCTAATAAAAGTAGAAGAAGCGAAATGTGTGTGCCTATCCCAAAGAGACAGACGTATGACTCTATGATGTACGAGCTGAAATTATAACGATCATTATTTATATATCATTATTATATCGACGGCTGTTTGAAGTTCTCACAGATTTTTTCTTACGTCATAAACACGAAATATACAAAAATGGTGACAATATCAGAGAAAAATATTTTTATAAATTAATATTCACGACACCGTAACGTTTCACCTCGTTGCGCTAGCGATGTAGCTTTGGGCGAGAAGTACTTATGCCCGATTAAGAAGAGCTCATCGATGTTGTGCAAAAATTAATTATACTAATCACCTACGTTCCAATTTATTTTTAGATAATCCCAAGCCGTTTTGAAAATTTCTGTAATGATGGAACGTATTATTGCAAATATTTGACACAAGTGACTAAAAAGTAAGACTAATACCATACGTATCATATTTTTATTGCTCTATACGAACGTTTGAAAACATGGCATATAATAGGATTGTTAGTAGATGCCGCAGTGCCAGTTGTTCCGCCGACAAGCAGCGGTGTACAATCATCACTGTTTTTTTTATTGTATAAAGTCACAAAACGGGCAAAACGTTCACCTGATGGTTAACCACCCAGAATATTTCTGTGTGACACCACACTGCGCCCGTCATCCTGAGACATCAGTTCTTAAATCTCAAATGCCCAGTGATTACACTAGCTCACAATGCCCTTCAAAACGAAACACTTCACTTACAAAGCTTTTTTATTTATAGGAGAAAGTGACGAGACGAGCAGAACGTTCACCTTATGTAAAGTGCAGCATCTGCCCTTAACAAATAAACATGAAGACTGTCTACTTTCTAAGCTGATGATTTATGGATTGGTGGGTTAAACTAAGGATTCTTATAAATGATTGACCATAAATAAAGTTTTTTAGATATCCCTTAAGCAAAAAGCTTATTTTTTTATGTTTTTATTGAACGTCTGCCCATAACAAATGCTGTCAACCAAAACATTTCTGTGTGACATCACCACTGCGCCCCTCACCCTGAGACATCAGTTCTTAAGTCTCATATGCCCAGTCATTACGCTAGCTCTCAGTGCTCTTCTAACCGAAACACAGTAATGCTTGCGCATTACTGCTGCACGGCAGAATAACTGGTCCTGAAGTGGTATATTTTTATACGGATTCCTTTATAAGAATGCTACCGCCATGTGTTAAAATGTCATATAAACGGCCACGTAATTTTAATATACATATTCCGTTTTTATTATATTTTTAAGAATACATACATTATTATTAACCACTCCAACTAAGCTTTGAAGCGTGTGCTAGGAGATGGTTCACGATAAAAGTCAAATGGCAGGATCGACCCTGCGATTTCGTGTTTCACAGTCCGTACCTTAAGTCAATATGGTATTGGCGCTATTATTTATAAATAACCTTTCTACCTCGGTATATAAACAGTTATTATTTGAAAAAGTTAAAAAAATATAAGATAAACATTCACCATTGCTTCGTTTAGCTGCGAACAAACTTTATCTATTTTAATCTAAGCGTCGCAAATCTAAGTGAATTATAGCTTAGGAAGGGGAAATAGCGTCGCCGCTCGCACAGTCCTCTAGCTGCCGTCAGTTAATTAGCCGTTAAAACTTTTAACCGTCTTGCTCTCCGACTTCCGCTGACAGTAACGTCCGAGTTATGGGTATATTCCACTTCATAGTCAACTTAGTTAAAGTTTTTTTTAATCAAAAAGTCGCTAATTAAACATAGACGATGGCGTGGCTTACTGGTCAGAATACCTGACTTCTACGCCGCGGGTCCGGGGATCAAACCCAGCCGGAGCCATTTCTGCTAAAACACAAATTATTAGTTTTCGGGTCTGGTTGTGTTGTGATTGTTCCCGTATTTCTGACACTGCATCCTGGCCTACCTCCGATCTTATAGCATCAGCGTTACATCGGGCGCGGGTGGGTTGGGACGAGTGAGTGCCCCTGTGTTTTCGCGTACACTTGTGGCTCTTTAATATCTACTGCGCGGTTGATAGCTCTTGACAATATTCGGAAGTTGTCGCCGTGGCTTTTATGTACGAGTATACTCCCCTTAATGTAGTAATAAATGGGATGGGATCAAATAAAGTGCTCTACTGTTGAACTTAAAAAAAAAAATTAAAAGTCATTTAGATGTTTTCTCTCAATCTTCTGATTAGTTTATTGGCGATAGGACACTCCTCTATATGAATCCTGCCGTAAAGTAGCGGTATGCAAATACCACTATCTTTCTATTTGGTGTGCACTATAGTTAGTGTAATTACTGAAGGAGATTTATAATCTGTAAACACAATGCATTATGTTTATAACATCGAATCAGTGAATGCACTGTTTTCGCTACTCTCGCTCGTGTATATTATCTGCCATTCTACTGCTGTCATGTATGTATGGATATCATGTAAGAATAAACTATTGTTAATCTTAACAGATTTTCATAATTATTGCCTTAATCCATAAATTACAAGGTAATATGTTTTTTTTTCAAGTTTTCCGTTTTCAGTAACTGGATAACACCGTAACTTACTGAGGCTCCAGAGGTCTTGATGTCATAATTAATCCGGGTTTGGTTCGATCTACGCAAAATCATTTGACAGTGTCTCGAAGTCTTGCGTGGTATGCTTGGTTTTTAATTTAATTTTGAACGTCTGACACCTCAGTCATCACGTGACCATGGGTGCTGTAAAACCCTCGAAACGACGGTTCATAAACAGTTAAAAATGAAACACGATAAAATCCGTAAAATTGTATTATTAAATGTATAATATTCGCGTAAATATAAGATATCATTATACGTCTAGCTTTGCTGAAAAAGTCTACACTTTCCTATTTTTATAAAGGTCATTGTCTACCTGTAATATTGTTCTATTTATAACAGATAATTAAGAAAAGTGAACGATGCGGCCGCTTCATAAATACTGCGGGACGTTCACAAACTCGGCGCGTCATGATTATTCAAATACGTGGCCGGGTTTTCAGTTGAGGCAATTAGCGACGCTTGCAAGGTATATTGTACAAGACTCATAGTTAATGACTTTAATGTCATGCTATATTCAATTTTGATGAAAATGTCACTGAAAGCATTATGTGAGACAATTTTAAGTGTAAAATAAAATTACGATTGCGGTGAATATCGGATTTTTATTTCTTCCAAAGAATGAATAATATGTTATTATTCTTTTAAAGCTTTAAGGTGCCCTACAATTAGATTTATATTATGAGGACATTGCTCTAATATGCAAGCGGTTTTAAAACAATTATCTTTTAGAACCACTGTCTTCTAGACGAGCAAATCGTTTCGTCCACTTGGCGATAAGTGCAACGTCTGCCCATAAAAAACACTGTGTCAACCAGAACATTTCTGTGTTACACCACACCGCGCTCGACACCCTGAGCCGTCACGAGTTTGTAACATTATCAACATAAGGTACTAAAATACAACAGGAAAACTATTTAAAATGCTCTGTTTTGTTCGCACATTATTTGCAAATAAACATCTCAATATATTATGGGTAATTTCGGACTGAAGTCGCCATTTACGATATACTATAAGCGATCTGCTGTATGTACTATATTTATGTTTGTCGAAAGGTATTTGCGATTCGCGCCCATCGGTATATTTAACGGTACATTTACATTGACCTATTTGTAAAAAAATAATTATTTAATGTAACTTAAAGCATTAAACTAAAATCTTATGTATTATTTCAAAAATGTGCCCGTAGCAAATATTTATAAACATTCGTTTTTAATTTTCAACCGGCTTAAAAAAGGAGGCGGTTCTAAGTTCGACTGTATGGATTTTTTTAATGTATTATTTGCCGATATTTTCGTCAATTGTAGATCAATTTAAAAACAAGATGTTGACGGGAAAATAGTGAAGTAAATAATAACAGGCTTTGAATGGTCTCTTCTCATTTTTGAAAGAGTTTTGGGGATAGGTGTAATTCCACAACAGCGCATCGTGGCAGACTTCACATGTCCAAAATTTTTTGTATTATCTCACAATTATTTCTTTTACCATTGAGCCCGTGGTAAACCAGCATTTAAAAGTTTTAGTTACGCCCGCATTGGAGCCCAACTCAGGTAATAGCACAGTGAATTTAAAGCCATAACCAGTCCCTATTCCCGCACGGCGGAGTCCCTCAAGCTTTTAGACCATCTTTCATAGTCCTTTTAAATAACACTCACCTGCTTACATTATATTTAAGCTTAATCCGCTACGATTATCTGACGACGCGTGGTCCAGTCGTTAGATTACCTGACTTTCTACGCCGCGGGTCCTGGGTTAGAATCCCAGCTGGAGACAATATTTGTGAACACAAGTTGTTGGTTTTCGAGTCTGGTTGTGTTATGCGTGTGAAATATATGCCTGCAAAACGCACCCACGAAACAGGAGAAATCCTTCTGTGGAGCATCTTTAAAAAAAAGTGATTCACGTTGAGAACGCGTTTCGACGACGAGCTGCCACGTCTCCAAAGACCTATGCTTATAGTTTTTTATAACATAAATAATTAAGTTTACATGGATTTATTAGAATCTTGTGCTTAGTAAATGCCCAACTACTAAGATAATAGAAACAAATCTTAGGTAGACTTTTGGTTTGGGACCTAGTAATGGTCTAAATCAAATTTCAATTAAACAGTACCAACAGTTTCAACGAGATAGCCCAAACATTAATTAACTAGTGCCGGCGTCGATTCTACATAATTATTAACTGGAGTACTGCCCCTGAACGAAACTAAAGCAGCTACGATACAATTTAAATTCCTTAATTGCTACTAAATACGTAGATAACATTTTTTTCAGATTGTGTGCGTAGTAATAGCCCGGTAGCTAGCGACAGATTTTTTCAGTAATTTATTCCCTGCCGATAATTCCAGGAATGCTTCACACAGTTATATTACGAAGCGTAGTGGACGTCAGCTGGGTCAGGTGGGTGTGGTAACGGCAGCTACGCACGTAAAAATATAAACGTTTTTAGTGATTTCTTTCCAGTAGAAAATTGTTCAGATAATAGTTGAAATAATCATAAAATGTAAAAAAAATGGCTGTAGCGTGGTGAATTACACGCCAACTTCTACGAATATTTTTTTTTTATTTGATAAAAGTGGCGGAACGAGCAAAACGTTCAGCTGATGGTAAGTGCAACGTCGGCCCATAAAAAATGCTGTGTCACCCAGAACAGTGTGACACCACAATGCGCCCGTCACCATGAGACATCAGTTCTTAAGTCTCATATGCCCAATGATTACGCTAGCTCTCAGTGCCCTTCAATCCGAAACACAGTAATGTTTGCACACTACTGCTTCACGGCAGAATAACTGGTCCTGGGGTGGTACCTACCTAGACGGATTCCTGTATAGGAATCCTGCCACCAGCCACCATGTAAAAAAAAAGATTTTCAGTGGTTCCTTCCAAGTTGAAATATAGTTGAAAAACTTACGTGATATGTTAAAAATAATAATATATCAGCTAGATACATGCCGGGATAGAGATCGTCAGCATTTAATTAAATAAATGAATAAATAAACAAATCGTATTTCTTTCATTTTAGTATTATCATCGCTATTTTCATATCAGCCATCACCACTTCACGGCTGCACATAGGCCTCCTCCATTGATTGCCACAAAAGTTTGTTGCTCTCATTTTGGGGATATTGACATAGATGCCACGTTTGGCAGGCCGGTTGGCAACCGCAGTTTATTTATTCAGTTGTTGTAGAAAGATGCTGCTGCCCATCTCCTCGTTTTTATTTTCCCTGTATCGACTTTTGAGACACCCATGGGATGTAACGGGGTGGTAGATTCTCTTATGCGGCATAAAAGACACCACACGGCAGTACTATTATGTCGACTATTATCTGACCAATTTTCAACCAGGAAGACATCACAGAAAACGTTTATTTTCTTAGTGCGTAGAAGGTTGCCATTTTGTTGCAGGTGACGTCCACTACCCTTAATAAAACAACTGTTTGAAACATTCCTGGAGATATTGGCAGGGATTAAATTGGTCGCTGAAATCTGTCACTGGCTTCCGGGCTATAATAGCTACTCGTACGTCGGACGACTCGCCAGAGAAAGTGATGTCCTCCTGGTTGATTTTTAGCACAGCGACATCTTCCGAATATTGTCGAAAGTTATCAATTTCGTATCAGATACAATAGTGCCACAGTGTAGCTCATAATAAAAAAAAAAAAATTAATTAACTGCATATAAAACAAGATTCAAGATTTTTATTGTTAATTAGATAAATTCATTATTCAGAGACGTTATATTCTTTCCTACTTCTAATTATATATATATATATATATATACATGCTAGATATATATATATATATATATATATATATATATACATACATAGTAAGCAAGTAAATGAAACAAAAAATATTGAGCTGAAGTTTCAGAAATATCTACGATAAATTTGCATTTGCTTTGAGGTTTTCATTATTCACTTAACGATGGCAACAAAAACTGATTTTATTTTTAGTTTTTATGTGTAAGAAGCGCGCTGAAATTATGGTAATTCCGGTTTTGGATCTAAACAGAAGATACAGCTGCCTTTATACTAAAGAAAGTGGCAGAATCAGCTTAGCTCATTATTATTAATCTTTTCATCAAATAAATAGCTTTTTGGTGTAGTGCTGAGGTTCCCAAACAATGTTCCGCGGAACACTCGTTCCGTTTAATTCTAAAAGAATAGGTGTTCCGCGACAATTTGGGAAGTAAATAAACTGGTACATTCAATGACCTTCTACTTTATATCGAATATCGGCGATAGCTATGTATTCCGCAAAAAAATCAGGATAATAGTCAATGTTCCGCAAAAAATTTCGGGTTGGCGAAGTGTTACAAATGCAGAAAAACCTTTGGATAGGCCCAATTGCACGATAGGCTACCTATCTGCGATAGGCGAAATGATAATAGTCCAGTAATAGTCCGAAATGATAATAGTCCAGTTGTAGTTTAACAGTGGATTTACACTAAATGAGACGTTTGTCGTGAGGTGACTCACTAGTGGCATTATATTTCTATTTCGAACGATAAAAATGTAAGCGAGCATACAGAATGTTGCAAATGAAATGAGTTATCCGATTGAACATTTAAACGACTAATTAGCAACACAGTAAGCAACTTAACGAAGTAATGAAAGTGAAAATGTCTGTAAAAAATCAATTACGTCCTCGCTGCGTAATTTCGCTGCAACTTTGTGTTGCTGAATTAGTTGCTGAGCGAGTTTGAATAAGCGGTGACGACTCGCGTGTAGCTAATTAATGATTCGCTTGGTATCAGATTGAAAGTCGACGATTTGATATACATTGATTCATTTGATTAGAAAACAAATTGACTTAAAATTGTTAGAGTAATTTACAGCACTTACGTTTAATAATACATTTAAATTAGACAAACGAGTAAATAATTGAATTCACGCCATACTTTTACATATATCCTGGTTTTGTTATCAGGGCTCGTATTTGGGTAGTCGGTATATTTAGAAAATTCAGACAATTTTTTTGAAGAGTTATACAAGCATTCCGGTCACTCGAAACGTCGTCTTTGGTGATGTCGAAGGATTGGAACTCTAAGTCAGCGTCAGTTTTCTCCGACCTGTACCTGTGTACCTCTTCAAATCAAGTGTGAACAGGCTTCTTTTATATTAACACGCTCACCATCGTGGGCTGTTTACCATCAGGCAGGTTTGCGGTCAAACAACAGCCCATTCGTGTTACGTAGATCGATAAGAACATCCCGAAGGTAAGCCTGTAGTATCAGAGTACACCCAGATACGTGTAAGTTGACAAATAGTTGGCTTCAGATAAGGTTTTTGGTTTCTTAAATTTATTTATTTATTCTTAATTGTATTTGGTTTGGACACGTAGAGAGGATGAATGAAAGGAGATTGACGAAACAGATTTATGAGGCAAGTGTGAATGGAAAAGCCGGTAAGGGTCGACCTAGGCGTACGTATCACAATCAGTTCGGTGAACTTTTGAGGAAAGGTCACGTTAAAAATACCCGCAACCGACGAGCGTGTGTGTAAACGCTAATGAAAGTAGAAGCTAAAGATGTGTGTCAGAATCGTTGCAAGTGGAAAGATGTGGTCTCTGCCTACCCCTATGGGAAAGAGGCGTGAGTGTATGTATGAATGTTAATTGTATTCACCTTATTTTAAACAAAGGATTAAATAGGGGCGGACCCAATGCCTTTTGGCATTATCTAACAGTCAACCCAAGACATGCAGAGATATTGTTATAGGTGTTTCCATCATCATCATCATCATTTCAGACTATCACTAGTCCACTAGTCCCGTTGCCGGCACCACTAAGATTGTTAATTGCAATTTTAAGTGCTGATTTACCACGTGCTCGGCGGTGAAGGAAAACATCGTGAGGAAACCTGCATGGGGTGGTCGATTCTCTGAATCCGCTACCACACGGCTAATAGGTGTTTTACAATGTACAAATTGTTTTTTTTTTAATGGTTATTAAAGGTATTTGACAACGAACGTACATCTCGATTGTTCATCGAGGCTGGATGTAGCAGCCACATTAATCAGTAACTATCAGGTGGACCGTGTGTTCTTTCCTAACTACTGATATGCCGCCTTAGCTTGCATATAACAAGGCAAAACTATAAATTAATCATCATTCTCATTAAAAAACAGCTTTAACAAATTAATTTGATAATTAAATTTAACTAACATTACTCATATAGTTATAGCTTGACATACGAGTATAGTAACATATCATAAAGTATTACGATCAGAACGAGATATTCGTTTTAATTATATTTGGCGAAGCATATTTGCAATTTCCAGATGCCGGATATTAAGGAGGGGCCACATAATAAATCGGAAACTCATTATAAATACTACTAGGTAGTGCGTGTGTACATTTAAAGTATAGTTACCAAATAATATATCTTTATGATGATGATGGTCTTCTAGCCGATTTCGACCTCGGCGACAACTTCCGAATACTGTCGAGAGCCATCAACTGCGCAGGAGATATTATAGTGCCACAAGTGTACGCGCAAACACAGAGGCACTCACTCGTCCCAACCTTCCAGCGCCCGATGTAACGCTGATGCGATAAGATCGGAGGTAGGCTAGGATGCAGTTTCAGAAACACGGGGACAATCACAACACAGCCAGACCCGAAAACCAACAATTTGTGTTATAGCACAAATGTTGGCTCCGGCTGGGAATCGAACCCAGGACCCGCGGCGTAGAAGTCAGGTACTCTGACCACTAGGCCACGCGGTTTATAAAGCTTTCTGAAATCATTAACTAATAGCTGTATTCTATTCCCCTATTCTTTATTTTTTCTATTTTTTATATATATATATAATAAAATATGTAAGTTTCATCCTATAAATGTCCCACTACTGAGCACAGGACTCCTCTCATTTCTGAGAGGGTTTTGGAGCTAGGAAGAATCCGCCACGCTGCTCCAATGCGGGTTGGCGGACTTCACATGTCTTCGAAATATTTTTTATTCCTCAGACATGCAGGTTTCCTCACGATGTTTTCCTTCACCGCCGAGCACGTGGTAAATCAGCACTTAAAATTGCAATTAACAATTTCAAGGCACCGGGAATCGAACCCAGGTGACTCGCGTACTATGAAATTTAAAGCGAGCGCCTACACGTTTCATCACCTTATACAATTAAAAAAGAAACCGAACGCAATTTACGTACCTTACATAGATTGATCGTTGAGTCAATTACCGACAATCCGTAACAGGGCACTGTTGTCTACCTGAAAAGAAAAACCCATGATAAGAATAAAAGGAATTGAAAATTCAATTTAACAAATAACAAAAAACAGTACATCTATTTATTAATGTGCTGAAAAAAAGTTCTTATCTGTAAATCAGTACTTATTGTGTATATAATATTAGTATGTATTACAAAGACCTTGGGAATAATTCCGCAGCGGGCTCGATTTTAAGATGTTTATCATGGTGATACATGAGTGAAACTCAGCTGCTAGAATTAATTCGAACAACTCCTTGGAACACTCCCGCAGTAAACGCGATAAAAAATGCAGAGACGCGACGTTTCTTCGCAAGGCTAGTGAATCAAGCCCATCGGAAAGAACTTGGCCGTCACCGATTCGAGCCGCTCTTCCTTAGAGGGAGCTGATACCGGGGTGCTGCTGCCCTGACATGAAAACCGTCGTTCTACTGAGCACACCAAGCTTTTTTTAAGTACTTTTTACTGACTAAAAATAAACAGACCTGGGGAAAGGACGTAGCCTTGTGGAACACCAGGATACGCAGGCTTGGTGTCCGAGCATGCGCCGTCGACTACGACCTTGGTGCTTAGTGAAATAACAATACAATCGTCGTTGACTTTTAACAAATGGCAGAATAACACCTAATTTATTTAGACCAGTCATGGGCACGGGTTTGGAAGAAGGGTTTGGAACTTACGTAGAAAGATATCTTTTTTAATAGAACTTATGGTGACGAGACGAGCAAATCGTTCATCTGGTGGTAAGTGCAACGTCTGCCCATAACAAATCCTGTGTTACCCAGAATATTTCTGTGTGGCATCACGCTTCGCTCGTCATTCTCGGACATCAGTTCTTAAGTCCCTTATGCTAGCTTTCGGTGCTCTACAGACAGAAACCCACTGATGTTTGCACTCTATTGCTTGACAGAATAACTAGCACTGCAGTGGTACATACTCGTATCTAGACGGATTCCTGCATAGGAATCCTACCAACACTAAGTATGTCTGGTATTGCTACCGCCATTCCGCCTGCCAGGCGATCTTGGGATATGATTATTATTATTATATTTATCTTCTTCTTCTATCTTCTATATATATAAAAATCAATTGCCACATGTACGAAAGATAATCACATGAGAACAGCTCGACCGATTTCACTGATGTTTTTTTGTTGTTTTCGTAATTGTCAGGACAATTTTACACTTAAAATGTCAAATTTTTTTAGTATGGTTGGTATGGTTATGATGGTATTTTTGATTTAAAGGACTATTAAAAAGCGACGTTCAGGTTTTGCTAAGCGCACTTCTCATTATCTTCTTAAGTAAATTGCACCCGTCCGAAGCCGGGGCCGGTCGCTAGTTTAATTTAAATAACAAAATGATTGATTATTCTTCTACTTCAAGAAAACTTCGTACAAATTATATAAACATATATGTTTATATTAAATATGTAGAAGGGCTTCATGAACGATGGAAAAACTAGTAACATTTTGGTAATTCTTCAAATATAACACTTGTCCTGTAAAATTTCTTCATTAGTTTTAGTCTCAGTATTGGTATAATATGTACAAATGTTATGTCATAAATTTAAGTAGTTTTAAGATATCCATAAATAGAGACGGCGACCGTAAGACAAGAGACCGCATATCCTAGTGTTCAGAGTAACTGCCGACATCGCGGGTCCTGGGTTCGGATCCTTCAACATTTCTGCAACAACACAAATTGTTTATTTTCGGGTTTGGTTGTTTTGTGTATGTCCCCTTGTCTCCGACATTACATCCTAGCCTACATCCGATCTTATCGCATGAGCGAAATATCTTGCGCGGGTTGTTAAGACCGGTGCCTCTGTTTGCGCGTACAGTTGTGGCACTATTATACCTCCAGCGCGGTAAAAAGCTTCCGACAGTATTCAGGAGTTGTCGCCGTGGCCGAAAATCAGCCAAGAGGACTATATCGTATCATAGATAGATAAGACGCATTTATTTCATTTTATTGTATGTATGTAGAATGAAGGTTTATGAGTCCATATCATCATTATAACTATTATTATGCGTTCTCACTATAATGTTCGTGCTTGCAGAAGTTGGCGCATAAACCGAAGTGGATAGCTCATAAAAGTGCACCGCATAACGGAGCACATTCAATCCCGTTTTATACACGGGTTTCATACCCGAGCGCTCTTCATCGACGTGGCGTAAGCGTTCGACAAGGTCTGCCACAACGGGCTCATATACAAGTTACATGAGCTCGGTTTGCCAGATCGCTTCGTACTCATCATACGAGATTTTCTACTCAGTCGAACCTTCTATCTTGTACAATGATTACACTACGAAGGTGATTCAGTCTAAAGCGATGACCACGAAATCCCATGAGAAGTGGAAAATTTATTCATGTTAAGAATCCTATTTGTTGCATTAAATTCAGTTATAAAGTAGGTAATTGTGATTGCTAGTTAAGTATCAAGTAAACCCTTCCATCAGCAATAAAGCTAACCCTGGTCGTAACTTGTAATACCTAACTTAATTGCTTGGGTCAATATCGGTCGAGATTACAGTTTAACTTGCAGTGGTTTAATTTAACGAATATAACAGACAGAAATATCACATGAATTTATATAATGGGTTCTCAGAAAGCAGGTATTTTTACAGTTTTTACTCAACAGCTATCTCCAAGACGAAAGTTCAACATCGGCCCATAACAAGTGCTTTGTAACCCAGAAAATTTCTGTATTGCACCACACTGCGCTTGTCACATTTTAAGTCTCATATGCCCTGTAATTATACTAGCTTCAGTACCTTTCATACGGAAACACAGTGAATAACTTGCACAGCGGTGGTAGTCACCTATGCGAATTCCTGCAAATATCACATAGAAACGATTTTATGGTAATAATTACGCATTTTACTTGTAGTTATTTTACGATAATAAAAACAAAACTTTAATTCATACTAAAATTTATATACCTTCAGTAATTTAACTTAGTATTTAATTTAATTTCAGAACTTATGTCTCAGGGTGATGGGCACAGATTGGTGTCACACAGAAATTTTCTGGTTGACACAGGATTTGTTATGGGCAGACGTTGCACTCACATCAGGTGAACGTTTTGCTCGTTTCATCACTTTAGCCAATAAAAAAAATGAAGATAATGTAAACAAAAAAAATATCTGTGTGATAGAACTGTTATCATAAAATGATAAATAAATCCGTTGTTCGTTCCACCAGGCCTCTACAATTTTTTTATTGTATAAAGTAACGAGACGAGCAAAACGTTCACTTGATGGTAAGTGCCCATAACAAACGCTGTGTCGCCCAGAGCATTTCTGTGTGATACCACACTGCGCCCATCACCCTGAGACATAAGTTCTGAAATTAAATTAAATACTAAGTTAAATTACTGAAGGTATATAAATTTTAGTATGAATTAAAGTTTTGTTTTTATTATCGTAAAATAACTACAAGTAAAATGCGTAATTATGAGAGATGAGTTCTTAAGTGTCATATGCCCAGTGATTACGCAAGCTCTCAGTGCCCTTCAAACCGAAGCACAGTAATGTTTGCACACTGCTGCTTCACGGCAGAATAACTGGCCCTGAGGTGGTACCTACCTAGACGGATTCCCGCATAGGAATCCTACCACCTTTTTTTATGAATGATTGCAAATAATGCGGTAAGTCTGACTCCGGTTCTTCTCTAGTGCACCGGAAGGGGCGTCGGGAAACTGTCCGGGGGCTGGCTCCTCTCAGTAGTTTCTAGTCGTCGTACGTAAATGCAACGTACGGGGCTTTGGAGAGCATCTTTTGATGCATGCGGTAAATCTGTATTATAAGTTTATTTTAAACAAATTTAGTTGACTTAAATAATGTGCGCCATGGCAGCTTGGAGGCCGTGCGCTTGACTTAAATTTTATAGTGCGCAAGTGACCTGAATTCGAAACCCAGTGCCGACACTTCTAAAATTCTACAATTGTAGGTGCTTATTATTTTCCACGTGCTCAGCGGCAAAGGAAAAGATCGTGAGAAAACCGGCATGTCTGGGGAATAAAACTATTTCGAAGACATTTGGAGTACGCCGACTCTTCCCGGCTCATAGGCCCTCTCAGAAATGAGAGGAGGCCGGTGTTCAGCAGCAAGTGTGTGCAGCAGTGTCTAAGCGAGTGGTTTTTGCGCTATGGCTCGCGGAGCTGATTCCTCTGTGCGATAAAATGTGTGGCCTAGAGATAGTTGTTTCAGTTCTGAGTGTTTGTGCATTTATGTCTGTAAACAGTACCAACGGGCAAAGGAAAAAAACCCAAGCGTTTTAAAAAAAAAGATGCACTAGCGTTCATTTATTCGAAATTGGCCTATATTAGCTTGGACTACCAAAGTTCTACAATAAATAATTCATTTTTGTAATTTCCAATGTGTACAAGCTGTAAAAT
The DNA here is from genome assembly GCA_019845155.1 of Luehdorfia chinensis. NCBI lineage: Eukaryota > Metazoa > Arthropoda > Insecta > Lepidoptera > Papilionidae > Luehdorfia > Luehdorfia chinensis. Next base: position 4,029,632 of record JAHVAK010000012.1, on the reverse strand, counting down.
GTATAATTCTCTGATCCTTTCTGTCATTGTGTCCCAATCAGTAAATCATTTTTATCTTTTATTTAAATAATCGTTAAGTCTTATTTATGTAATCGCTAAGTTTAATTTATATTATTTCTCATTAAATAGGCTTTCTATATATGAGAATTTGGTGCTTTGATTTTGAATACAAATATTTTACTACTAATACTGTCTTCAACAGAATAAATTAGAAAGTTAATTAAAGATCCTTATTAAAATTTCTTACAACATGTCAATTTTGGAACACTTATTTCAGTCACTGGACCAGTACGTGAAGCTTCGAGACGTCAAACGTAGCGAGTCATGACTATTCAAACACTTCACCGAGCTTTCATCTGAGACAATTAGTGACGCTCCGTTGACTACTACATATTTAAAGTATACTTAATGAAGGAATGGTAAGTGATATTACAACTGTTTTTGAAAACAAAATTACCGTTAAATATTTATTATCAGTAAAATAATATAGCACATATACTGCTTTTCAATGTATGGTAAAAATAGCATAATTAAATCACGATTGTTTTTAATTGTCTGAAAGAGGTGGGTAGAGCGACGTATACCTTCCTGTTGTAAATACTTGAGAAACGATTCTTTGCGACTGAAATCAATACAACTTTCCAACGACTGAGTATTTACTGACTAAAGTGAATTGATTTCAGTCACAAAAAAATTAAGAGTTGTTAGGATCTTTTAGCAGGAATCCACTATGTATGGATGTATAAACGCAGTGCTGGTTATTCTCGAATATATATATATATATACTCTCAAACAGCACTGTGTTTCGGTTTGAATGGCACTGAAGCTAGGATAATTATAGTGTATATGAGACTTAAGAAACGATGTCACATAGTGACGAGCGCTGCGCGGTGCTTTAAAGAACTGTCCAAAGCAACCGTAACAACTATGGTCGACCGCGTGACTTACCATCAGGTGAACAACTTCCTAGTTAAAAGTTCAAAAGTTAAGTAAAGAATATTTACAGTATGTACATTTATAAAGCCTTTTTTTATTTGATAAAGTGTCGTAGTGAGCAAAACGTTCACCTGATGGTAAGTGCAGCGTCTGCCAATAACTGATGCTGTGTCATCCAGAATATTTCTGTGTGGCACTACACTGTGCCCGCCATCCTAAGACATCAGTTCTTAAGTCTCATATGACCAGTGATTACACGAGCTTTCAGTGCCCTTCAGACCAAAACACAGTAATGTTGGCATACTGCTACTTCACGGGACGTTAATTGGCCCTGAGGTGGTACCTACCTAGACGGATTCCTGCATCAATCCACCTTGCAATTTACTGTAGTCTCAAAACTTCCTATAGGTGTCGGAATAAACATCTCGAAAAAATAAAGACCGAAAATACACAGTATAATAACGGGCAGCAGGACACGTCTAAGGTGCAAAACATCTGATATTGCTGTCACCATTTGACCTGCCATGCGTAGTGTTAAGTCGCTAAGTTCTCTCTCCTTCGGAGAAAAATTTGTCCAGCAGTGGACTATTAACAGGCTAATGAAGAAGAAAGAGTAACGGAAATAAATCGGAATTCGAGACGAGCAAGTCGTTCACCAGATGTCTGTCTATAAGAACCAGCATTGCTATAATGCACACGGGCGGACGTTGCACTCACCATCATGTGAAGTTTTGCTCGTATCGTTTCCTTTCTCCAAAAAAAAACTTTAAATTATAGATTAAATTCTTATCTTTCAATCGACATGAAATCACGAGTTAAAGTAAAACATAATACTTCGATGGAGTAATCATTTACCTAGTTCTAAAGAAGCTTTTAGTTTAGTAAGTATAATATTTTATAAATTACAACAAAAATACGATAAAAATAGGAATGCAGTTTTATATGTGCCTGAAAAAACTAACCGGGTATTTTCACTTTGAATATGTTTAACCTCTTCTTACCAATTCAAGCACGTGGGATTAAAATTACATGCATGAGTATTTCACACGTACAAACACTGGTGATTAAAATTGCATTTTCCATTAAAAGTTTGTTAGTTAATTGAACTGGTGGTAATGCTGCTGTTTTAAAATGTCTCCAAAACGTAGTTGATATTCATATAGTTGAGAAGTAGTTTTAGTGACTGACTGGAAAAGTTTATTTTTATGGAAATGCCAGTTAAATTAATAAAGGTAACTCAAAAGACGTAATTACAAATGTAAGTACCGTTCGCAAATGAAACATGTTGTAACCTATTTATACTTTATTTTCATCGTCATTAACGTACGTCTATAAACAGTGCAAGCCATTTCTATCAAGCGGACGGAATTTGCTTTGTTTCGTCACGTGATTATAAGCATTTACTTTCGTCAACAACTACTTTACTGCTTTTACTAAACAAAAAATAAACGGATTACTTAAGTAAACAATTATTGAAGTCGGTAAGAGAGTTTAATGTTGCGTGGTTTCGTAAGAAACGTAATTTGCTGTAAATTTTTAAGGATTTTAGGTATAACCTTATACCTTTTCTTGGAAAAATACGGTGTCGACCACTAGGTTTCTTAAAGGCTGATTATAAACTGTACAACTGCAAGTTGATAGGTGTCCGGCAGAGTAGAATAGTACCTTACTTAGCTTTAGATGAACTCTCATCAAAAAATTGTGACATTGATACCGTATGCATTACAGTCATTTATTAGGCGAGGCTCAGAATCACATGTTTAGTTAAAAAATTACAATCCGATTTCATATTTTTCTAGAGGTAAAAAATGCAGAGGTACGTGCATATTGATAAATAAACATTTATGTTGTGAGTTACTGAATGGCCCCATACATCCACAACCATATAATTTTGAATACTGTCCTTTAAAGATCGTGTCGGTGGATTTAATGGTGATATGTATTTGCAGAACACCTTCATCTGACATAGTAATATCTTTTTAATAAAAAGTAAAAAAAAAGTAAAGTAACAACTCATAAATGTCCCACTGCTGAGCACAGGCCTCCTCTCATTAATTTCAGAGAGGGTTTTGGAGCCGGGAAGGGTCAGCCACGGTTTTAATAATTTATCATTATTACTTCATAAACATAAAAGTAAGATACTTTTACTGTGCGGTGACTGGAACATAGACATTTAAAAAAAATTAAGAACTCTCGCCCGATTACTATCACTATTTACATCTTTTAATTTATCAAATCACATACAAAAACCAACCCGAATGTCATCCTGTTTAGACTTAATAATAAGCATCATAGAACATGTCAAAACGCAGCTACATTATATAGCTTTATCGGATCATGAACCAGCTCAGTGTTTTATTCGAGATTTGTTGTAATCCCTAGAAAATTACACCCACGTACTGGTTTGAAAAACGACGACTTATAAATAGCGACAATATACAAAAATTCTGAAACTGCATTTCATCTATGACATTTAATGAGATCCTATCTCAAACAGATACTAATACAGAATTTGATCATGAAACAGTTTCTTTATTTCATAATCTTTGCTTTCCTATTATAAATATGAAGAAAATAACAAAATGGGTAAAAATAGGAGGATCTCTACAGGACTTAGGAGTTGCTTTTTAGTAAAAAGGTGTCATTATCTTAAGTGCATACTATCTAATAGCAATAAAAAAGTAAAATTAAAAAAAGTTTGCGACTGTATTGATAGCAAACGACTACTTCGAGTAGATTTAAACTTTAAGTACTAGAGTTAATATATTCAACAGTGGTGAATTCAATACATTTGTTTGCTTATTCAGCAGGGTAAAGTTATTATTTTTAATTTTTATTATTTCTAGCTGTTCCAGCACACACGGCCGAAGCCCCTTGTCACAGATATGTAAAACTTTAAATGTATGCTTGCAGATTAGATATATGTCCATTTTCTACAAGATGTTTCGCGAAATGCGATCTATCGGGATTTGCAATTTGTGTACGCGGCCAAATGCTTCTGGTATCGAGTGTCGAAATTGCGACCAATCTTACCAACGTAAACCGCGCTGCATTCACTACAATCAAGCTTATAAACGCCGGATTTTTGCGATCGTCAATTTTGTCTTTAACATTACAAACAACTCCCTGACATTACTGAGTTTCGGTCTGAAGGACGCTGAGAGCTAGCGTAATCATTGTGCATATGACATATGAGACTTAAGAACTGATATCTCAGGGTGACGGGCGCAGTGTGGCGTTACACAGAAAATTTCAATAATGGGCAGACGTTGCACTTACTATCAGGTGAACCTTTTGCATAAAAAAATGTATTCGAATGGAGAGCTCGAGGCTGTAGTCATTCCCCTAAACTACGAAACTATTGGTACACGATCATCAGGGATAGTGAAAGCGATTTATTCAAGCTGGAATAATTCTGAGTGTACTAGACAATCCAAGTGCATCGACTCACGAGTTTTCGCTGAATTATTTGATGGCCTCGAACACTGCACACGTGCACGCCACCACTTCGATTTTTATAACGCCAATTAATTTTCAAGTACCTTTTGAAAACTGCTAAAAATTCAGCCAGTGGAGAGGAAAATATAAAAGTTTACACCATACCATAGACAGATGTGTGGTGGCGGCGTAAGAAAATCTGCCACCCCATCTCGTCCGGAGGGTGTCGTAAGAGTCGACTAAGGAAACGGGAAGGAAAATGGATGGGAAATCGCATAGCTAACCATCTAGGAAATGCCAGGTTTAAAATAGATAGACGGGCAGCAGTGTAGGTATAAGGTGCAGAATATATAACTATCATTCGAGAGGAAAAGAGATTTTTTTTATTTCGGTAAAAAGAACAAACCAGTACAAAGACTTGAGATGAGTAAGTCATTCACCTGATGGTGGCCATGCCTTCCCATAACAGAAGCGCTGTCTCATACAGTGGACCAGTGGTGTTAGCACACTATTGCTTTACGACAGAATAACTGACAGTGCGGTGATATCCACCTAGAAAAATTACTGTATAGGAATTGTACAGAAACAAAATAAATATAAAGAAAAGAAAATAAATATAATAAATATAGCCGTAGTAGGTCAGGGACTAGGCGCTCGCTTTAAATTGCATAGTACGCGAGTGACCTGGGTTCGATTCCCGGTGACGGCACCACTAAAATTGTTAATTGCAATTTTAAGTGCTGATTTACCACGTGCTCGGCGGTGAGGGAAAACATCGTGAGGAAACCTACATGTCTGAGAAATAAAAAATATTTCGAAGACATGTGCAGTCCGCCAACCCGCATTGGAGCAGCGTGACGGATTCTTCCTAGCTCCAAAACCCTCTCAGAAATGAGAGGAGGCCTGTGCTCAGCAGTGGGACATTTATAGGCTGAAACTTTACTTTTTACTTTTAACGTGTCGCATCAACATTAAAACACCTTCAAACATTTTATTCAAAATTTGATACTGTAACTGTTGTTAGAATTCGATAACACATTACAATTATTTTAAATAATTTAAAAGCATCACGCTATTGTATTTTGTTATTGTACATTGTTGTATTAAGCAGTGGTTTCAAATATTATGGTTAAAATTAATGAGGCAATGTAAAATTTTAGGAGTTTTATCATATTAGTGAGGAGCTAACGCACGTGTATTATGTGTTTGTATAAAGTATGTTTGTGAAAAGTTTGACGGCAGCATATTTGACAAACACGTTTAGACGTGTTTTGGTTTTGTGGTTTGTTTGTCAAAGAAAACAAGCCAAAATTATCACTATTTTCATATTCCCCCGTTTAATTATAAATTCTGTTTTTGTATTATCAACAGCGTTTCAGTTGTACAATATTTATTTAAGGTTTATTATTTAAAAAAATCCTAAATGGAAAATGCAATTTATGCTAATTTTTGTGATTTTCCTGGAATATTTGTTTGACTGTTACAATCGGACAAATATAAAAAATAGAAGTTCTTTATAGTCGAACTGTCTGTCTGTAGGAATGGATTAAGCTTGAGAACTACTACATCTGCTCAACCCCCCTTAAAAAATTAATATAGTAATGTTTGCATGCTACTGCTTCCCGGGAGAATAACTGGCGCTGGGGTGGCTCGGGAACCCAAGTATACAAAATATTTCACTTCTTACAATCTTTTTACTTCAATCAGAACTTTGCAATTCGTCCTACTATCTTATCTTTCAAAATATTCGCTTTTTAGAGCACTAAGCATAATATTAACCATCGACTGCGACTACTCTTTTGATGATGCTAATATAAGCATCAGCGTAAAGGAAAACTAAAATAAAAAAATTAACAAAGAAAATTTAATAATTTGACATAATAAAATCTACAGATATTTTTGTTCGCATTAAAAAAAATTACAAGTAATTATTTTTAATTGAATAAGTTTAATTAAAAAAAATCTAGTCCCAATCGAATACACAATTTTTAAAGAGCGACAAACGAGTTGCCATCATTTTTATAATATGCGTCACCCCCGACACACCGTCACCACAGACTAGTAGCCAGTAATTGGGTTGGTTTAACTTTAAAAACAATTAAGGCCTCGAAGATATTAAAGTGTTTTATTAACCATTAATGGTTATTGGATGACTTCTCACGTTTGGCTAGGAGTCGTAAACATTACGCCCTCGCGACGACCTGCGCCATATTTATTACTAATATTTGACGAGACATATTTGCGATTCCCAGCCACCGGATATTAAATGCGAGTGGTAATAAATCGAAATGTTAATCCAATTCTAGATATACATGTACCCGTTGAATTTAATCTGTTGGCTATACTTTATGATATTTGAAGGGTAAATAATAAATAAAGTATTGTTCCGAAGTGTAAAAAAAGTTAAGTTTCAGTTTTTCCGAAGTGTATGAGGCTGAAACCCCTCTTTTGGTGCTGATATCGAAGATAGGAAAATAGGAATGGACGGTATTCTGAAAGCAATATCACAGAAATAAAATAAATAATACAATTTAATAGGCGAAGAAAGATGGTATGTCAAAGCATTCTACTTAGTAATAAATAGTAAGCCCCTGCCTTCTTTCAAGAAAACCATATTACATAATCTGAGAGATGAGTATATTCGTAATATTAAAAAATAATTTGTCTCTGAGAGCCATGTTTTGTGGCAATCTATGTTCAGCAGAGTCCTAGTGTGTGCTGAAATGATGAGTTTTGGGTTTGATTTCTAGGTCCTGTGTTTCTCTGAACATTATATTTATTGTATATGTTAATTAGGCTTCCGTATACAGGCAGTATAGGCACAGTTCAAATGACGGTCCGAGCCGAGGTTCCCCTCACTGGGGCCCTCGCTAATCATCTCTGATTAAAGTGTTCGTCTAAGCGCCCTCGGTGCTGTTACCTTTTTTATCCGGTGAAGCTGTAAAGGCCTTTGGACTAACAGTGACCTTCAGTCCAAAGAATAAATATAGACATAAATTAAATGCGAGCGGGAATCAAACCAGCGACATATGGTGCAGAGGCCAATAGCATAGCCTCTGCGTTAACCGAGCCGGCTAATGTACCACTAAAGTGCCAGTTGTTCTGCCGTCAAGCAGTGATGAACAAACACTATGTTACGGTAAGAAAGTCATTGAACCTAGAGTAATTAGAAAGAAAGAAAGCCAATATGAAATGAGAAGAAAAAAAAATTATGAAACAAAAAAGAAAAAAATGTGAAGTCAAATAAGGTCTCTATTTCATCTAATTGCTGCAGCATTAAGATGCTGCAGCGCTGATTTTCAAATAGAGCCTGATATTGACTTCACGGGCGGAAATACTATATTTTTTATGAAGCGTGTATGAAACAAACATTAATTTTCCTCGCAACTACTTGCAAAGTCACACACAGATGATCACGGTGTATATCGTTTTGCTCGTTCCGTCTCTTTTATGAAATAAAAAAAAAAAAAAATTAAAATATCCTTGATCATCTGTAGTCTGAGCTAACAAATGTGAAATGACACCACAAAAAAAATTATTATTAATTTTAACAACTAGTAATTAGAAACAGCATACATGTACATGAGATATTATTAAGTAGTTTTTCTACATTGCCGTATATACAATATATTCGTCACCATTAGCGGGGAAGACCATAAAATACAAAATAAATAATACTTAAAAATAAATAAGTAAATGAAAATAAAACTGACGTCATAAAAACGTAGGTGATTGTAGAGGAATTGCATATGGGCATGTGTATATGAAGGCGTTACAATTAAAAGTTCTGGGGTGTTCACAACTCTATGGGTAGGCTTTACAAATGCCATCAAGTGAATCATGATAGAAAATCCCAAGCGAGTCCAAAATCGAAATTGTATTTTAACTATACGCTTACGCTTAAAGCTTTCCTTCAACTATTAATTAAGCGGATGGGATAGAAAATTAGTTTTTACAGCTCATCAGAAAAATTGGCCATTAAAATTGCATTTTACACTAAAACTTCGTTAGCATAACTCCCTTGTTAAGCGCTGTTTAACGAGGTGTGGACGCAGAAAACTTTTCAAAACGTATAGAGCGTGCTTACTTTTCATAAAATTAGTTACGAGGTTGAAAATATGACATTTTAACTATTGAACGACTTTGTATCAATTTCCCAATCAGTGGGATTAGCCGTAACTGTCAAAGACAGCAAATAAGTTAAGTAATCGCAATGCCAGTCGTTAGACAATAGATTTCGTAACCGTTCTGGATACTGGTGGTAGGATTCCTATGCAAGAATCCTATGCAGTGCCAGTTATTCTGCCGTCAAGCAGTAGTATTTTACTGGTGGTAGGATTCCTATGCAGGAATCCGTCTAGGTAGGTACCATCCCAGGGCCAGTTATTCTGCCTTGAAGCAGTAGTGTGCAAACGTTACTGTGTTCCGGTTTGAAGGGCTCTGTGAGCTAGCGTAATCACTGATGTCTCAGGGTGACAGGCGCAGTGTAATATCACACAGAAATGTTCTGGGTGACATAACGTTTTGTTCGTTTCGTCACTCTATCCAATAAAAAAAACTGTGTTTCGGTCTGAAGAGCACTGTTCGCTAGTGAAATCACGGGGAATATGAGACGTAAGAGCTGCTGACCACACAGTCAGTGGAGTAAGCTGTCACATAGAAATGTTCTGAGCAACACATCATTTGTTATGTGCAGGCGTTCAACGTTGGCCGTGTGGTAGCGGCTTAAGAAAATCTACCACCCCATCTCGTCCCGTGGGTGTCGTAAAAGTCGACAGAGGGAAAATTAAAAGCAGAAGATGGGCAGGAGCATTTTCCTGGAATATCATAATAAATAAACTGCGGTTGCCAACCCGCCTGCCAAGCGTGGCAACTATGGCAAAATCCCCCCAAAATGAGAGCTACCAACTTTTGTTGCACTCTATGGGGGAGGCCTATGTTCAGCAGTGGACTAATGGTAGGCTGAAATGGTGGTGGTGGTGGTGGAGGCGTTCAACAGGTGAAATAACTCGTCTCGGCAATTCCTTCCTTAAAAAATACTTAAAATTTTTCATATAAAGGTCATTTCGTCGTCAATCTACTACGCTGCCAGGGCATGGCGCGTCAACGTTCAGAACTACAGAAACATGTCACAGATTTATATTGTGTTAGCTGTACCCGCGACTTCGTTCACGTGGATGTTTAGACAGGTTAAAAAAATAAGTTTAAACACATCTTTATTAGATAATCTATAACTGAAAATTCTAAATTATGCGGACAGTCTAAGACTGATAATCACATAACCGTAGTCTTTTCTAATATATGCCATCTAAGGTAGATGGTAACCTATGACAGTTTTCAATAGTCAAGGGTTCTGCTACTATAACATAGATGGCAGTTTGTGAAATGTTATCGAAAAATTTTCATAATATCGGTGAAACAAACACGATTAAACACCCTGGAAGTGGGTCCTAAAGTAATTACTTATAACCGTTGTAAAATTCATGTCAATAGCTTTAGTAGTTGTATGAAATAGGATGCCTCAGTGCCTTTAGTTTCTGTAGATGAATATTAACTCAACGTTCAATATAAAAGAACAAAATGTCATCCGAAAACGTCGTCCATTTTTGGGTATATCTAATACTGCAACGCTTTTCGACAAAAGTGAACAAGCCATTATTTATAGTTAATAGAATCAGGTGATACTTAGCGGCAATACATTATAATATAGGAAATGAAGTTAATTTGCTTTCATCCGCATGTAAAATATAAAATAGTGTACATTATACCTTGTACATTGTACCCAGTTTTTAAAGAGGCGACTGTCTGTCGTAGAGTATATGACACTTGATAATGGCTCGTTTTGGGGCGAAACACGTGTCGTATTCTCGACTTCAGTATTGTATATTACCTAGTGGTAGTAGTGGTGGAGGGTTCCTGGTGGAAAGTAATCCATTTGGCTCTACAAAATGACACATACTAGCATTTTCGCAATCATATTTTTGCCACAACAATAGAGGAAAGTTAGTCCAAAGATGAGTTTCCATATATTTTCATACGTCTTCCTATAAGACTAAGTTGCAATAACTTCTAATTAAGTAAAACTCCACTGCTGCCTGCAGTAACAGTGCACTTTTGCAAATATTAAATCTAATTTGTTTTTAATGTAACGTAACTTTAAGTTATGATTCTAGGTTGACGAGAAATTAAATATCTTTTACTTTTTTAATTGAGAAAAATATGTAAACTTATACGAAGTTACAAAAAATCTTTTAATGCTCTCGACCGATTTTAACCACGGAGACATCTTCTGGTAAAGAACCCGGAGCTGTCAATTATGCCAGATATATTATAGTATCATTAGTGTCACGAGGAGAAAGACTGAAATAAGTGAAACAGTTTGTAAACTTGGGTTCAAAATTTATGAAATACGGAAAGTACGACGGTGGGGCTCTGCATATCTGTCGTAGCTAAAAAGGCACGATTGGTTGTACATTGGGGGGTACTGGTCCCCACACTCAGCTATTGTAGTTATTGCTAGGTATTAATGCTGTGGAAATGAGAAGTTTGAGAAGTATAGCTGGAGTGACTTTGATGGACAAAGTGAGGAACAGCGTGATAAGAGAACGTTGCGGTGTGGTAGAAGATATAGTGATAGAGATAGACATAGGGATGCTTTAAGTGGTTTGGACACGTGGAGATAATGGATAAAAGAATATTGTAGAAACAGATCTATGAGGCGAGTGTGAATGGCCAAGTAGGTAAGAGTCGACGTAGGCCAACTTATCACCATCAGATCGAAATCGTTTTTAGGAAAAGCCACGTCAGAAGTATCCGCAACCGACGAGCTCGTATGAAAACGCTCATGAAGGTCGATGAAGCGAAAGACGTGTGTCAGGATCGTAGCAAGTTGAAAGATGTGGTCTCTGCCTACCCCAATGGGAAAGAGGCGTGACTCATATACGTCTTCAGTTTCCTATTGAAAGAAAACTTTGATGCATTATTAAAGGCATTAAACAATCATAATACAGCCGGACCCAGCGGAATTTGATTCGGCTGAGTTTCGAACTCAAGACTCACGACTTACACGAATAGGTACACTGACAATTGAGCACGTGTTTTTATACAACAATTTAACAGTGAATTTAATACACGTTATTTTGAATATTCCAATGATAATTTAGAGATAGACAACGTTATCTATTAACTGAAATAAAATTACTCATATATCGTGTATAGTTAATCAACCGTTATTGTTGGATTACGAATTATTAAAAAAAGTATTCTAATAATAAAAAAAAGTATCTTCTTACTTAATGTCTGAAACATTGGATCTAAAAGACCCGAGGAAATTTTAACGGCTTCTATTTTTGAATTCGCGTATGTTGCGGCTACGAGACTTCAGAGTAGTTTCCCTTGTACTACGGGACGCTTTTATCGTATATAAACAGCATTGGAACGTATGCATAAGATTTGCATACATAAGACCTGACGTCATTGTCAAAATAATTAGTTTTGGATAAAGGTTTTTGACGCGTTTCTTTAATTTTTGCTTTTTAATAAGAGACAGTGACGAGACGAGCAAAACGTTCACCTGATGGTAAGTGCAACGTCCGTCCGTAATATCATAACGGATATTATGCAGCAAATCATATTTTTTATATGAAAATAAGGTTGACAAAAAAGCACAGAATCCACGTGATCGCAGAGTGAAGTCACTGGCGTCTAGACCTATATCCATCCTCAAGGAAAAATTAAAATGAAAGTATGTTGATATTCCTATGGACTTAGATACTCGTATGACACGTTGTCAGTAAGTTTTAATAACAAATTAAAAAAAAATCAATAGACTGGACGAACAAAGTAAGAAGAAGGCGAGAATTTGTTTTTCTGAGATATATAAGGCATCTTCTAAAGTAATAACTATTAACCGCATCTACGTTTTATCCTCATCTATGTTAGTTTAAAAATAATGTGTGCTGCGATCACTGAAGATTAGTTTGCTTGATCTTACGCTTGATCTTGCTTGATCTCTTGCTTGATCTGATGCTCTGATCTGATGCTGATGCTCTTGCTTGATCGAACGTATACATAGATAACGTATACTTACGTATCTATGTATACGTTCGTTTATCTATGCTTATTAAGTTCAAGAAAAACATGACTTTTAATTTAATTTCTTGTCTTTTTTATTATTATTACAGGGGTATATGTAAGAATAGACAACAGACCCGAGGCAAATAACTCTGCTAACAAATACCCGTCGTACGTTGCCGTGCTCTGGATTGAAACAAAGCCTCCCATAGAAATATGGCACCGCGCAGGCACACTACCTTACGAGGTTACGAGACATCACAATTTTTTTTACCATCACAAATATTACAAACTTGTTTTGTTAAACATACGAGTACATGTCGGCAGATTTTTATTTTTTTTATTTAAATAAAATAACGGTGTAATTTGGCACCGTATATGCTCCCAAAGTACACTGTATCTCCAGAACAAAAATGAGCATAAAATATTTAAGTAAAGATTCAGTATAATTTAAAGTCTGAACTTTCCCTATGGAACAGCGTGGCAGACTACGGTTTCCATAATTGTAAATCTAGGCTACGTTTTTCATAGTAATAATAACTAGGAGCATATTTTCTAGATTTATCTTTCGTTTATGTTCATGTTTCTGTGTGCAATAATAATAATAATAAAAGTCTTTATTCTCTGACCAATATACAGTAAAGTTTTAACTTATATAAATGTAATTTTAATTCTATTTTATTATAGCAAAAAAAGTCGATTGATAAGTAAGTACACATTCTTCAGCATCCAGTTTGATGGTCAGATTGTCTTTTGAGATAGGCCTCTGTGTGCAATTTAGCGTAATCAATTAATCAAACAACTCTGTATCCGTATTGTCGGCTTTTGCGACAATCCTGATGGTATTTTTATATAAAATACAAAAAAAATACTGGTGCTAGTATTCCTATGCAGGAATCCGTCTAGCGACCCCTGGGCCAGTTACTCTGCGGTGAAGAAGTTGTGTGCAAACATTAGTGTGTTGCAGTTTTAAGGGCTGGGCTAGCATAATCACTGGGCATATGACATTTAAGAACTGATGTCCCAGGGTGACTGGAGCAGGGTCGTGTAACACAGAAATGTTTTGGGTGACACAGTATTTGTTACGGGCAGACATTGCACTTACCATCAGATGAAAAATAGATATATCAATTATTTTTCTGTGAGCATCACCAAAACAACATTCCAACTATTTAGTACAAATTTTTAGTGTAAAGTAAAGATACAGCCTATAACTGTCCCACTGCTGAGAACAGTAGGCCTCCTCTGAATTTGGGAGGGCTTTGGAGCGGTGAAGAGTTAGCCACACTGCTCCAATGCTAGTTGGCGAACTACACATGCCCCGGAAATTTTTATATTCTTCAGACATGCAGGTTTCCTGTCGATGTTTTCCGTCACCGCTGAGTACGTGGTAAGTCAGCACTTAAAATTTAAAAATTTTAAAGATGCAAGCACCAAATTTAAGGCGAGCACCCGGCCCGTGAGCTATCACAGCAGTGTCTTCGATAATATTATTTGAAACAATCGGCATAATGACTCCTTAAACAAAATAATTTTAAAAATATTCGCAGTGTAAATGGTAATGTTCAAATATATTTTTTACTTAGTTCAAGTAAATAATTAAATATGGTTCACAATGTAATGCATGAAAATACTTGCAACATACAGTATGTTTGTACTGAACGTAGAGATAATTTGAAACTAATTTAGTTCCGCTGCACGGATAAGCTTCCGATAAGCTAGTGGTAATCGAAACTCTGCGCCACAGATTTGGTTTAGAAGTTATCTTAGCGAGTTCGTGCAGCAATATAGCGACACCTCATCTTTTTTCTTGGAGGATAGAACGACGCTAAAATATGTTGAAAAGTAAGTCTATCCACTACTAAGCAAAGGATGTCATTTTAAAGGTGCTAAGGTGGTGGTAGATAGCCGTGATAGCTCAGGGGCCTGGTGCTCGCCTTTAATTTCATAGTAAGCGAGTAACCTGGGTTCGATCCCCGGTGCCCAGCACCTCTAATATTGTTCTACAATTTTAAGTGCTGATTTATCACGTGCTTAACGGTGAAGAAAAACATCAGTACAGTCACAACGTGAGAAAACCTGCATGTTCGAGGAATAGAAATATTTCGAGGACATGTGCAGTCCGCCAACCCACATTTGCGGATTCTTCCTACCTCCAAAACCCTCTCAGAAATGCGAGGCCTGTGCGCAGCAGTGGAACATTTATAGGCTGAAACTTTACTTTACTTTTTTTAAGGTTGATAGGAGGAAAAATGTGTATATTCATAGGTTAAATCTATCGCAAAACTGCAAGGTATTACCTTCCCGAACAGTATAGCCCAATTACAGGCAATGATGCCTTTTATCTTAGTTGTACCTTGGTTATATTGCAATTACTTCTTCATTAGAATATCTTCATAGTCAGTGCACTTTCTTTCCCCTAAAAACCATATATTAAGAGTAAATCTTCTTCATCTCTATCAGTCCGTCAAAAGTGCAGTGTTGGGCAAGGACCTCTAAGTTTGAACAAACAGGATTAGCCGTTATCGCAACGCAGGTCGATCAGACAACGTGCACCTTAGACATTGATGCCCGTCACTAAGATGATTTATTGATGTTTGAGAATATTGGAGATAGTTCAGCGATCCGTGGGAGCTCAGATGCTGGGCGCCAGCTCAAAAAATTTCAGAGTTGTTATTCCAGCTCTAAAATTATTAAAATACTTCAATTTTAAGTGCTGATTTACCGCGTGATCAGCGGTGAAGAAGCCTGAGTTTCGAGGACACGTGATCTTCCCAGTTACGAAACTATACCAGAAAGTCTAAGTCAACTTTCACGAGTTTCACGGGATAAGATTCGGGGACAGATTCTATTACGCTTCCACCTCACAAAAGAAAATCTTCAAACAGATAATCTTCTATGTGAGTGTCTTTCAAAACATATTTAGACATGTAAATGTTCCCGTTATGTTTTCTTCAACGTGTTTGAAGTAAAAGCGCCTGAGCAACCAAAGCTCGAATGTAGCGAAATGTTTATTGATGAGCCCTTGAGCTGCAAGGGCTCTAGTATTATGACAGGTAAACCGAAAGTTATGAGAATAGACACGTTCTCGGGGTTGTCATGATATTTCATGGGACAAGTTCATTCTAAACAAAAGTTAAACTTAGTCAACAATACATAAGCATGTTTAGTTATTTTACCACAGTCATTCATGTTCACACACGTTCATTCATTTCATTGCCGTCTAGTGGCGTCCATCACATCCCGTGGATGTCGTAAAAGTCGATAGATGGAAAATAAAAAAAAGAAGACTAGGAGCAGCAACTTTCTGGAACATCTTTATAAATAAACTGCGGTTGCCAGCCCGCCTCCAAAGCGTGGTAACTATGGTAAAATCTCCCCAAAATGATCTCTACAAACTTTTGTGGCAATCTATGGGGAAGGCCTATATTCAGCAGTGGACCAGTGACAGCTGAAATGATGATGATGGGTGACGAATTCATTCACTTCTTCTTTCTAATGATGTTGTGTGTAAAAAGTTAACATATTTATAGGGAGTTATCGTGTTTTCGGTGTTTACTGAATGGGTTTCTTGATCCATGAGTCGACTTTAAACTAGGTCAGAACTAAAGTTTAATAAATTATCTTAATTGTGGTATATGATTCTCTTACTTTCTCTTACTTCTAGCGATAATAGAGCACGCCTAACGCATTCGTGTTATGAGCGCAAACCGCAAAGCGAGTGGGTAATGAAGACATACTCTTTTCAATGAGTTTAAGAATTTTTAGTCAAATACAACAAACGCAAAAGTGTTTGTTAATTATGAGTCGGGACGTCATTTCGTAAATTAGGGGGAAGCAAACGAGCGTAATTTCGTGAGTTGACAGTTGCGTTTTTTGAGTCTAGTAATTTTTAAAAGTCCTGATTGTGCCACACGATGACGCAAAATGAGTTCTCTCATTCGCATGTTAGATGAATAATCGTCTCAAAAAAGCGACTGACAACTCAAAATATTACGCTCGTTTTACTTCACCCTTAATTAAAAGTAGGCACGGCGCGACGCGACATCGAGAAAGTAGGACATAAAATAAAGTGATATTTTACATATTTAACGGATTTCCTAATATATCAAATTTAGTGGTTAAAAAGAGGTCATTATTAACAAGTAGGTAATATAGTTTAGTGCTTCGCTTCACAATAGCTTCGAAACAATATGGATACGCTATTTTACTGTATCTCTGCTTCCAATACTCACGTGTATCTATGACGGATTGGATTTGATTGTGGTAGCGCTCTACCGGACGATCATCCTCGACAGAGAATGTTTTTGACAGCGAGAAATTGATTTTAACGACCGGGATTATCCCTTTAAATTTACTTCATTCCTAACAATCTTTCATAAACATCAAAACAATCAAAACTGAAAACAAATAACCACTTTTCTTTTAAATATCTATGTATTTATTTTAAGAAATACAAGACAATGACGATGATATAGGAAGGCCCTGAACCTGGGACCTTGCAATTTATACGAAGCTGCTCATCACAGTTTTGGTGTATTTAAAATGGTTATTCCGCCAACTGTCGGAGGTCACATGACCTTTCCATTAGAAGGCCTTTACGACAACCTCGAGACGAGAGTGAAAGGTAGAAGTTCTTACGGCGACACCACACTGCATATAATTTTCAGAAAATGGCAGGTAAAATCACATAAAATCACATCGATAAGTATTGTCAGGGTAAAGCCAAACACAAATAATAATATTAAAAGTAAACTAATCGATTTACGGTAAAACCCTTTGCGGCGAACAAATGGTCTGGACTGCCGAACGTGGTATGAATACTGACAAGTTAATTTCTCTGGTCGACACTGTTAAATGGTTTCCAAGTTAATAATTAAAAAGCGTCAGGAACATAAAATACGACGTTTCGAGTGACGGGATGGCGACACTTATTTTAACTATGCATTGCCCTGTGCCTACAGAATCATTTTCATGCAACGAAAGGCGTGAAACGAACCGACCGTCGGCATTTTGGTAAGTAGTGGTCGTGGCGAATAAACACCTACAATTGTCAGTTTAGACGTGATGTCCTCTCAGCCGATTTTCGACCATGGCGACAACTTCCGAATCACGCTGATGTCATAGTTATCCCGGAGTACCTTCAGCTTTTAATTATTATTTTTGGTCCGATCTACGCAGAAAGAGCTAACTGTGTCTTGAAATCTGGCAGTGGTATGCTTTGTTTTTGACTTAATTTTATCAATTATAGTATCCCAAGCTGGTGGTAATACCCAACCATCTTCTCTATTAAAATTAGGAAGGTACTCCGGGTTAACTATGACATGAGGACAACTGTCACCTCAGTCCCTCGTGACCATGGGTGCTGTAAAGCACTCGAAACGTCGGGTTATAAATAATAAAATTAAACGCAATTAAATCCGTAAAATTAGTTTCATTTAAATTTTAATACATTGTTTATTTATTTTTTTCTTAACTCCTACTTTTTTAGTTGTCTTTTCAAACGCTCGATGGCTACCCGTGGGTTTTTCTGGTTACGGGCACCGACAGAATAACACAGTTGACCCGTCCCGATTCTGCCAGTCAGTACCGATTTCGATGATATCTTCCCGCGTCCCGACGACCTATCAATTTTGTCCCGATGAATTTTGAGCGATCGTAGCGTCTTATCAAACGATAAGGACCGATACGATCGCTCAATTCACTCAGGCTAACAGCACAGTGCCCACGGCTCACACGGCTCCCGTCATTCGCAGCACGAATTGTGTTGTGTGGCGAGTTTGGCCAAGAGACATCATGGACAACATCAATCTGGACCTGTTTTGTTCGGAGTTTATAAATATATATAAAACATAAATCGACCTAACTCCGAAGTGGTTTACTGGTGGTAGGATTCCTATGCAGGAATCCATTTAGGTAGGTACCACCCCAGGGCCAGTTATTCTGCCGTAAAGCAGTAGTGTGCAAGCATTACTGTGTTTCGGTTTGAAGGGCACTGTGAGCTAGCGTAATCACTGGGCATTTGAGACTTAAGAACTGATGTCTCAGGGTGACGGACGCAGTGTGGTGTCACACAGAAATATTCTGGGTGACACAGCATTTGTTGTGGGCGCACGTTGCACTTACCATCAGGTGAACGTTTCGCTCGTTTCGTCACTTTATAGAATAAAAAAAAAAAGTTCGACTGAATGTTCCGACAATTTTTTTTACATAAGCTGGACTTTTGGAATAACAGCGCAGCAGCTATGCTACTGCAGCATAAAGCTGAGTCGGATGCCTTTTTCTTGATGTAATCGTATATTATGTCTATGTCAAAATACACCTTTATTGTTAAGTGTACTCTCACTGAATTATAGCAGTATATCAATTTGTTTTTCTTTCTTTCATGCTATAAGAAAGATAAAGCTACGATGTAGTGTCAGAGAAACGGACCATCATAGTACAACCAAACCCAAAAACCAACACTTTGCTTTTTACCAATATACATAGGATCCATCTCGAAACAAGCACCCGCGATGTTAAAGTCAGGTACTCTGCAGTGGTCAGAGTACCTAACTTTAACATCGCGGGCCAGGCCACGAGATCGCCATTTTATAAATGGATTTTAAAACCAGTACCTAAATTAGAAACTGCAGCGTGAATTTCAGAAAGTAATCAATATAACCGTGTGGTAAATGGTCAGAGTACCTGAGTCCTAAGCCGCGAGGACTTCCTTTGAATCCCAGCCAGAAAGGAAAATGCTCTTTTTTTGAAGGTCCCTTAGTCGTATCAGTCCGGAAAAAAGTTCACGATATAGGAGAAATCTTGGTTCAACTTTTATGGTTGCGATAATAACCTAGGCTGCTGGGCTAACCTGGCCGTTGAAAGCTCATATTCGCGTTTATTTATTATCGATTAAGAATAAAGGCGAAGATGTGATCTGTTTGCCTTTGTATTTGCCCTGATATCCTGATCAGGGCAAATACAAAAGCACTCACTCTGCTTCCCGTTTCCTATTAGTGCCTATGCGATAATAAACACAACAACACAATCTCTTTATTTAACAAAGTGCATCTTTGGTATTCGTATCAGTGCTACTTTTTAACATGTTAAAACTTTGATATTTAATCTCAAAATGAATTTTAAATTTATTCAGATGTTATATTGTAATGATGGTTGCATCGCTCCTAGACCCGTAAGTTGTAAAGTCACTCTAAGGAAACCTATAATAGGCTAGTGTTATGATTATACTATAAGGTACAATTGTTATTTTTAAAAAATGCTGTTGGTTTTCTAAATAAATAAATTAAAAAATAAAAAAAAATAAAGGGGGAACAGTCAGAATTAGTGTCTGAGAACCAAGCATTAGTCTTTCACAAATATTTGTTTAGCCAGCTAGGTCAGCAGGTAGGAATGTCGACCACTGATACTGACTGACACATCGGCTACACGCGCTTGTCAAATAGGATGATGATGATATTCTCTTGTGCGGGAAATACTTACCATTTATGGGGTGCACAAGTGGTAACCTCGGCCGAGATATGGAGCTGGTCAAATCAACAATTCTGTGTGCAAGCCGACTGCTCATTCATAATTACCATACCATACCATAATTAATTATGCGGATGACGAAGTCCCAAACAATGAACAACCTGATTCACGGAAAAAACAATAAAATTATCATAAAAATGAAATTTTTGGCCCGTTTTATTTTTAAAATGATGAAGGTATTTAATATTTTTATATAAAATCAAGCAAAAGCTGACTCTTCTTCCACTAATGTGCTTTGCCGTATCGAAAGAATTCGAGGCTGTAAGTGACGTTATGGGTGACAAAATACAAATCAACTTTAAGATTTTTAAAAGTTTAATATCTAGGCACCGCTGAAAAAAAAACACCCGAAAATGCTTTATAATGTTTCTTGTTTATTAATATTGATTACAAATTAAGACAATATTGCAATTTTACATCAGCGCCACCTAGATTCGTTATACGTAAACATTAAGCGGCTCCCGCTCTATAACTTAAGGGTTACACGTTTCCCGAACCACAGTAGAACTTAGTTTAGAATGAAGAACACAGATGGCGCTTTAAACAAAGGATATAATAAAATATAATGTAAACTAATGTTTGATTAATTTAAAATCTAATACTTACCTCATTTAAGAATTTCTGTGAAAATATGTTTGCAAAAATATTATATATAGTGCACGAAGATTTAAGCATTAAACACATGCCAAATGTTAATACTCATAAAAAAACAACCACAACTTATAGCAATACTGTCACTCCCAAGGATATTCTGGTTAAGGTTAACAATCTAAATAAAATAACTGTATTAATTTAAATAAATATGTATTAACAGTTACTATCTGTTACATAATTGTTCCCGTTAACAGAATTGTGTACGTTGACAGGAGCCGAAATGATATCGGTTTTTTGCCTAAACTCACAATTTGCGCGGAAACAGCTGCTAGTTCCACCGAACCGCAACCGGACCCAGTTGGAGCAAACCTCGATTATTAGGGAGTTGCTCTATAAGAGAGCATATGTGACCGCTGTGATTGCTTTTTTTCAGATTTCGGTTAACAGTTTTATACGGTTTTTAACCAAAATAATAGTGTAATATTTTAAATCGCTTACATATACTGTAACCGTTTGAAATATATACCGTTATAAATAGGTTTTACGATCCCTGGTCACTTGCATGTATAGTTGCCAACCATACTTTAAATAACGTATCAATCTTATTCTATTTTTGATGAATATACTTTATACTTTTGCATAAAAATAAAGTATGCGTATTATTTTAAAGCATTACTTTGATAAAATACTACTTTGCGTAATTTTCTAACAATTAGTCGATACCTAAGATAAAACAGAACGTAGTAGATACACATTTAATAAAGATCTTCGTTACTGATCGAAACTGTTGATGTCACTGTCGTCGACGTCAATTGTGAATGATATAATCGTCTAAAAGGTTACTATTGTAAGCCATTATTTACGTTGTTATAATGATTGTTTGTTCGAAGAAAGAAGGAATTCAGTAAAGTAAATATTAATTGATAGGCAAGCAATTCTGATAGCGATACACAAGGCACTCCTTAAAGCTAAAGTAAGAAATTCTTTATGTTCTCGGAACCTACTTTTTACTATCGTCCAAATATTTAATAAAAAAATATTTTATCTAAAACTAGGTCTATTAAATGTAGGTTACTGTAAAACTAGGAATGATACATCGAAGACAGGTTGGCAACCGTAGTTGGTTTATTTTGATGTTAAGGGAAAATGCTGCTGCCTATCTCCTGGTTTTAATTTTCCCTACGTCGACGTTTACGACACCAACGGGGCGAGATGGGGCAGTAGATTCTCTTTCGCCGCCACCACACGGTTCCTTGTTAGCATGTGTCAACCAGTTAAAAAGAAGTTTTCAAGGAAAAAAAAACAACAGTGTGTATTTCCTATAGGAAGCGCCAAGGTTATATTATTAAACGTCTATGTAAGCTGTAGGTAGTTCTAATATAATTAATATAAGCCGCGTGGCCTAGTGGTCAGAGTCCCTGACTTCTATGCCGCGGGTCCTGGGTTCGAATCCCAGACGGAGCCAACATTTGTGTTTAAACACAAATTGTTGGTTTTCGGGTCTGGTTGTGTTGTGTTTGTCCCCGTGTTTCTGACACTGCATCCTAGCCTACCTCCGATCTTATCGCATCAGCGTTACATCGGGCGTGGGTAGGTTAGGACGAGTGAGTGCCTCTGTGTTTTCGCGTACACTTGTGGCACTATAATATCTCCTGCGCAGTTGATGGCTCTCGACAGTATTCGGAAGTTGTCGCCATGGTCGAAATCGGCTAGGAGAACATCAATATAAGCATTTAAAAATTGCCTGGTATATGAAATATTTCAGTCTTTAGAAATTCTATGAAAAGTTACAGTTTTTTACAAAAATTCTGCAGAATTAGTGTGATATCCATACATCGTATATTATAATTTTATTTTTTATTGGAGATAGTGACGAATAGAGCAAAACGTTCACCTGACGTCTGCCCATTACAAATGCTGTGTCATCCAACAATTCTGTGTGACATCACACTGCGCCCGTCACCCTCAGATATCAGTTCTTATGTCTCATATGCCCGGGAATACACTAGCTCTCAGTGCCCTTCAAACCGAAACGCAGTAATATTTGCACACTACTGCTTCGCGGCAGAATAACTGGCCCTGGGGTGGTTCCTACCTAGGCGGATTTGGATAGGAATCCTACCACAGTCTAAACCCGCCGTATTTTACATATAAAAGTACTCTCTGTCTGTATATAAGAACGGAATTAACTCGAGGATTACTAACTCTACTGACATGAATTTTGCACATATTTTCTATCTTATATCTTAACTTACATACAGGGTCATTCGTAATGTCATATGCATCCCGACAGGC
Organism: Luehdorfia chinensis; assembly: GCA_019845155.1. NCBI lineage: Eukaryota > Metazoa > Arthropoda > Insecta > Lepidoptera > Papilionidae > Luehdorfia > Luehdorfia chinensis. Next base: position 4,006,766 of record JAHVAK010000012.1, on the reverse strand, counting down.
TGGGCTTAAGGACGATGTGTATATGACCCAAAAATATAATGAGCCTCGTAGCGTGATACCTGTAGGAGATATGTCGACTCAAAGAGTTTGCTTAAAACTCTAAATCTATAAATTTAATTTAAGCGTTTTTTCATTAAGCTGCCATCGAAAAATTCGATGTTTTCATATCACATGAAGCTTAAGGAAATCTGTTGCGAATTAAATTTGTTACTATGACGCCGTAGTAGGGTAACGTAAATTAATTGGAGAAGAAAACGTATTTTGAATTTGTCTGGTTCGGGGTATCGACTTTCTGAGTTAGGGGTTTTAGTATTCAATTTTGTCATTAAAGTTTTACCGTTGTGTTCATCATCAGCCGCGATGTTATACCAATTATGAATAACGTATAATATATATATATATAGTAGATTTCAATCGCCGAATGTATAGAAGATCATCACTTGAGAACGTCTCGTCCGATTTGACTGATTTTTTTTTTGTTGAGTTCGTAATTGTCATGACAATGTTTGTAAGAGAGAAAATGTTTTGGATATATACACTGGAAAAAAATGGTATTTTGTATTAAAATCTAAATAAAAAAGTGACGTTCAGTTTGATAGTGCCACATGTTTTCAGTACTTGACGTTTTTCTGCTAAGCGCACTTCTAAGTTTCTTCATTAGTAATTTACACCCGTGAGAAGCCGGGGCGGGACGCTAGTAGATAATAAATGAATAAGTAACTTATACAACGTTATATGTTTTTTGTTTCACCGGTTCTGAAGTTTTTAATATTTTTTTAGATAGCATTCCACACAACGCCATCTGTGGTATAGTAGCAGAACCCTTGATGTAACCCATAATATAAGTTTATAATTTGATCATAATTTCAGCCTACCGCTAGTCCACTGCTAAACATAGGCCTCTCCCATAGAATGCCACAAAAGTTGGTAGCAGTTTATTCATTCTGATGTTCCAGGAAGATGCTGCTGCCCATCTCCTGGTTTTAATGCTCCCTCTGTCGACTTTTACGACACGGGGTGAGATGGAGTGGTGGAATCTTTTAAACCGCAACCACACGGCACAGCCGCCACCACACTGCACCATATTATGGGTTTATAATTTACTTACTTTTCATTAATAGTTAGTCTTAATAAATGCAAAATTATACAGGAGCGAAGTCAGTTTTGAAGTGGCTACATAATCTTATCGCTGTACCTACGTCTGGCATTCTGTTTGTCAGTGTCCCATTACTTACATAGAAGTAATCAGATATCTACTCTTTCTTGACTAAACAAACGCGATTTATTTCTTTATATTCTCTATGTTCAATCTGATAGGTGTCCGGCAGAGCTCTACCCCTCGGCCTACCTCTTTCCTACTCAGGTGTCGTAAGAGACGACTAAGGTATTCTACATACATACATACATAAGATCACGACTGTATCCCATAAGGGGTAGTCAGAGACTGGGCACTCACTGCAAAAACAGATGACTGCCACAATCCACGTTTCACCAAAACAATATAATGCACTTGGTGTGATATGTGGTGAGCCCATCGCCACCATGCGCTGTTGGGTGCACAGTGCAGTTTAATTCCTTACTCGCCTTTTACGAGATCCATTGGATGAGATGGAGTGGTAGTATTCTTTTAACGAGCCGCCACCACACGGCCTAGGTATTCTACGGACAACATTTATTCGAGTAGAATAACACCATATTATGCAATGCTGTCACTATACTGCAAGTGGGAACGTAATGGGGAGTAAGAATTTTTTGACTAATGGCGACGAAGTTCAAGAAGAAGGTTTGCCGCCCGTTACGTCTCGTTTCCCGCCAGGGTTAAAAGTAGGCTACGTGAGTGGTCTCTACGTACCATGTATGATCAATGCAAATTTCCCACTGCTGAGCACGGTCTTCCTCTCATTTTTTAAAGTGGTTTGGAGTCGTTAACACTCCGCTACGCCGTTCCCATACGGTTTGGCGGACTTTACGATTCATCTAAATATTTTTTATTGTATATATGTAAAATAAAAAATGTTTAGATGTTATTGAGTTGTTCACCGAAGAGCTCGTGATAAATCACTACTTAACTATTTTAATGTGGCGGCACCGGAGATTGATCCAAGGTCACGCGCATAATATAAAATGTTAGCACCCGGCCCCTGAGCTACAATATTGGTACAGCTTTTTTTTATTGCATAAAGTGATGAAACGGGCAGAACGTTCACCTGATAGTAAGTGCAACGTCTGCCCATAACAAATGCTGTGCCACTCAGAAAATTTCTGCGTGACACTACACTGTGCCCGTCACCCTGAGACATAGGTTCTTAAGTCTCATATGCCCAGTGATTACGCTAGCTGACAGTGCCCTTCAAACCGAAAAACAGTAATGTTTGCACACTACTGCTTCACGGCAGAATAACTGGCCCTGGAGTGGTACCTACCTAGACGGACTTAATAGTGCATATGAAGAGTGAAATACGGGCACTGACTTCAACCAGGCTGGCGATATGGCACATGGGTCACAGACACTTACGGTATTACTGGTAGAATTCCTATGCAAGAATCCGTCTAGGTAGGTACCACCGTCGTAACAGTTATTCTGCCGTGAAGCAGTAGTGCGAAACTTTACTGTGTTTCGGTCTGAATGACAGCTATTGTAATTACTGGGCATATGGGGCTAGTTCCAACAGGCGCGCGTGCGTTTCGCTGTGCTTAGGACGACGTCCAACGAACAGCAGCGTTTGATGTAATTCATTGTATATAAATTCCTACAATTTTGTAGAACGCAATACGCTCAGTCCGCCAACCCGCATTGGCGCAACGTGGCGGACTCCTCCCGGCTTCAAAACCCTCTGAAATGAGAGAAGGCCTGTGCTCAGTAGTGGGACATTGATAAGTTGTATCTTTACTTTTTTTAACAATAACTTGTTATAACTATTCTGTAAGAGACTTAAGAACTGATGCCTCGAGGTAAGGAGCGCAGTGTGGTGTAACAGAGAAATGTTCTCGGTGATACAGCATTTCTTATGATCGGTCGTTGCACTTACTACCAGGTTATCGATTTGCTCGTTCCAACCTTCAATTAAAATAAAACATTATCGAAAAAATCCTTTAAAACTTCGGAACCGGTGAAACAAGCACGATAAAACATAGTATATCGTTTGTCCCAGTGTAATTATCTACAACCTGTGTAAAAATTCATGTCAGTAGCTTTTGTGGTTCTCGTGTTAAATTCGCTCGTACAGTCAGACAAACGATGGTTCTTCTATTTTAAATATATTTTTTTATAAATAAATGATAAGTGACGACATGAGCAAAACGTTCACCTGGCAGTAAGCGCAACGTCTGCCCATAACAGATGCTGTGTCACTCAGAACATTTCTATGTGGCACCGCACCGCGCCGGTCCCCCTGAGTCTTCAGTTGTCAAATCTCATATGCCATGTGATTACGCTAGCTCTCAGTGCCCTTCAGACCGAAACACAGTAATGTTTTTACACTACTGCTTCACGGCAGAATAACTGGCCCTGGGGTGGTGCCTACCTAGACGGATTCTTGCATAGGAATCATATATCGCCGTAATCGTAGAACATTGGCAGATAAATATGCGATCGACATTACATTGCGGTTTAAAATCTAAAACGTCAGTATTTCAACTCTGTAATTTAGACACTTCCGTCTGGTGATAACGTTTATATATTTTTATGTAACAAAAAAATCTGTTTTATTATAACTGTCGTTGTTTTACGACTGGAACGATATATTTATGATAATCGCAGTCTGACTCCTATTAGTAACCAAGTTTTACTTACTGTTAAAATATACTTCTACAACAGGATGCCATAATTTAGCTGGCAAGATAAACATGTCAATGCACTCTATTATCTCGAACCTTGTTTTCAAATTTAATTTCACAAAGTAGGTAACGAGTAAAAGGTGCGACATCCAAATATATTATCTATGGTAATTTCAAAGACAATGAAACGCAAGGTAATGAAAGAAATGAAAACTCTTTAATGTTCATACGCCTTTTTCATCATTTGTGTTCTTTTTCCTTCTTTAATGGCTGCTTTTAAAATAATACTGCCAATATCAAGTCAGGTTATTGTGTTTTATGGCTGCTATATTCTGTCTTTTGTCAAACGTAATGTTTTTATTATTACTACTTCAGTTTTTTCACTATTAATGAGAGAAACTAGCGTTAGAAAATCTCTTTCTAATTTATTTATCAATTAATAAATGTGAATAAATGTTATTCTTCTTCATCGGTCTGTAAAAAATGTGTGGGCTACACATAAGACTTTCCATAATTGAGAACATTGTCCATAATCGCCACGCTTGATTAATTATAAATTAATATCCGCAAGTGCAATGTGAACGAAAACATAAGACTCGTAAACGGATCACCGCATGCTTTAACACCTACTGAACTAGAAAGCAAAGCCTTAAATCAATAGAGCGTACATTATTTCCTGCAATACGACTGCACTGTAAGACGTATATTTTTCGTCGTAGACATTAATCACACATTATTCCTAAAAAAATATTGTAAGATCTCTCTACTGGAAGACACTGCAAGAAATCGGTTTAACCCGATTTTAATCTTCTGCTTAAAAATTCAAAATACCGATTACCATAACACGATTTCTTCGTCTAAAACGAATAGTTCGTCATCATCATTATCCTCAGGGTCTAATTGTTTTTAGACCTCTATTTTACAGAAGACTTTACAGTAAGTGATCACCGCCTATGAACATATGCAATACCAGAGGAATTAAGGGTGCGTTGCCGTTACCAGTGCTAAATAACGCAGGGGGATTGTTTGCAATACGAGACGCCTTGCAGCTCGGATGCGAGACTCCTCGTCACTGGTCTGTGTAGTTTCGGTATGAGAAGCAAACGCCTGACTCTTTGGGGTCATCTACTAAAGGTAATCCCTCAGTCGACTCACAAGACACACGGGATCAGACGGAAAGGCAAGACTATGTCACCACTTGAAATGCCAGCAGTTAGCATAGAAAATTTAAAAATCAAATAATCACATAGACTAATCTATTATATATAAGTAATTGTAGTATATATATAATTTTTGCTCGGAAATCTTGAATAAAATCAGTGCATACATTGAAAAATGCACCAGATGTAAAATAAGAGAAAGAGACACGATATGATGAAAATACATAGACCTTGGAACCTAAGTGTCCACTTAAGCTCGACAATCTAACATCAGCAGAAAATCAGCGACGAAGTGAAGTTCATAAAAAAAATTGTCTGATTTATAGCAAATCTAAATTAGCAATCTTCTGTCTTGCTAACTAAGACTTGAGTTATGATTAAGAGAATTGATTTAGCGGCTAGGATAAGAGCGGAAGAATCATCGTAGTTTGAATCCCTCGTTCCTCACAAAATAATTTGGCAAGTTTTACTTTAATCGATTGGATTATTTATTATGTACTGCTGAAGGCTTTAGGTAATAATAAATAATAATAATAAATAAAATAATAGTACAATCATCATCAGTGCAATACTGGTGGTAGGATTGTCAGGATCGCCGCATTTGTTGCCGTAAAGCAGTAGTGTGAAAACATTACTGTGTTTCGGTCTGAAGGGCACTGAGAGCTAGTGTAATTACAGGGCACATGAGACTTAAGAACTCATGTCTCAAGGTCAAGTGCGCAGTGTAGTGCCACACAGAAATGTTCTGGATGACACAGTAGACGTTGTACATACAATCAGGTGAACGTTTTGCTCGTCTCGTCAATTTCTCTCAAAAATCTTATGGGCATGTAATTTTTGTTCTACTTCGGAAATGAGAAGCATTCATAGAAACTTTGTAAACTCAGTTACTGTTTAATTATCTCTGAAAAGGAACATAGGCGTATGCTATTTTCTAAAACGTATTCTTCAAGCACAATTAAGCCGCGTAGCCACGATGTCGTATAGAGCGACTAACGAGGTGCGGCTACTCGCACGTGAATATTATCGATGGAGGTATTTTTATGGGGGTAGGCTCGACATCGGAAGAATTTGCGATAACGACGGTAAAAATAATTTATATAGTTATATTTTTGATCGTGGAGTCATTGCATTGCTTGGGTTATCGTAAATAAAATCTGTTAATGAAATGACGGTGCAAAGGTTTGCCGGTGGCTCTTTCAAGCACCGACTTTAATTAAAAGTGCGGGCGATGGCGTAGACTTACACATTGCATTTTAAATCATTTTTAATTACTAGTACATATATGTTGATATCATATGTATTTCGAACTTTAAGCATAAAAAATTAACGGTGTCGAAACTAAAACCTACTTTGTTGGTCCATTTTTAAATAATCTTGTAGCTCATAGATTAAAAAAATACAGTGGTTACCGCCATCTCAATGTGAGTAGTTATGGCTCCGTTTTATTCTCGAAAGTAATAGGTTTGTTTTAATCTATATAAATTAGTACAAGACACTTGTTGAACGTAACTTTTTTTACTCTTCAAGAGTTTTATACTCGTGGTTCTCAAATAGAGCACCTGACTTCTACGGAGCGACTCCAGAGTTCGAATCCGAGCCTGACGTACGCTGATTTTTGCAAAAACACATTTGTGCAAAAAACTAATAGTTGGTTTTCGGATCTGGTTGTGTTGTGTTTGTGAAATTTTTGATTGTCAAGCGCACTCACGATAGAAATATACACGATACAAAAAGAAATCTTAGTGTGTCGAATCAAATAAAAAATAAACTCATTTTGACTCGGAGACCCAATAACTAAAAAGATGCTTTCTTAGTCCTTAGGGTGTGAAAATGATCCTATATTACTACTTGTCTCTTCATTGCAGATTAATCTAGTTGTCCATAGACCAGAGATCAGAAACCGATCACAGTTCCAAAAACAAAATCCTAACGCCTACAACCGTTGACGAAGAACGGGATTGTAAACCCAGTATCATCAAACACATTGTAGAAGCCTTTACCAGAGAACCGACGAGCGGTCCAAGTTTGTGGTCAGTCGATGGATAGAGATGGTTTAGGAATGTGGTGTGTGAAAGCCTTTTAACTAAAACTCATTGGAACTTCACAGCTGAATGCATACCTAACTAGGTATGCATTCAGCTGTGAACTTCCGATGAATTATAATAACGATGATATTGACAGAGAACAGAGCAAATAATGAACCCTGATCGAATCACTAGGCGTCAGCAATTAGCTACATAAAGACATTTGCTATTTCTATAATTTTAATGATAGATCTCAAGTCACCTATTAATTATCATCATCATCATTTAAGCCCATCACAAGTCTACTGCTGAACATAGGCCTTTCCTAAACATTGCTTAAAACACGGTACTGTACCTTCCCGCAAAACCGTGCAGGTCACCGGGCCCCCACTAGATGGACTGACATCCTGCAAGGTTTCCTGCGGTTTCTTGAACTGCGTTTGCTGGCACGAGGCTGTCACTCGAGAGCAATTCTTCTCTAACGGTTATCGGTTCTACGAGACATATGTGGTCGGCTTATTGCCACATTAGCTTTAGGATTATATCGGTTACTCTAGCTCTAATAACCTTATTAATAAGAGATAATAATATAATATATCTTGTTAAGTAGTATAAATAAGAGAATCGTCAAATCCCAAATTGCGTTTTTCTCGGAACTTCCACTACAACCACTTTATGGAATCTGCTGCCGCCAGCGGTTTTTCACAACGCATGTGCTATTCCTCTCGTATTATTTATGTTCATGGGCGGTGGTGATTACTTACCGTCAGGTGAGCCACTGGCTCATTTGCCCCCTCTTCTGTAAAATAAATAAATAAAATCATACTATTTCAGTATTTTTGTTGTTCTCTGTATATTGGATTACTGGAAAGTTATAATCTATATATAACAATAATGTAATTGAAGTGTCTGTCTGTGATTTCAAAATGAATGCCAAAATTTAAAGTAAAAACTTAGTAGACACATGTTATCTTTACTTATAAAATAACGTAACCAATATTCACGCCAACGAAGTCGCGGGCATCAGCTAGTCGTAATATATTATCATAAATTACGTAATAGAGAAGATGTTTGGGTACTACCACCAGCTTGGAATCCTATAATTAATAAAATTAAATCAAAAACCAAGCATACAACTGCAAGACCTCAAGACACAGTTAGCTCTTTCTGCGTAGATCGAACCAAAAATAATAATTAAAAGCTGAAGGTACTCCGGGTTAACTATGACATCAAGACATCTGTCACCCCAGTCCTCCCGTGACCATGGGTGCTGTGAAGCGCTCGAAACCTCGGGTTATAAATATTACAAAATTAAACGCGATAAAATCCGTAGACTGGTGGTAGAATTCCTATGCAGGAATCTATCTAGGTAGGTACCACCCCAGTGGCAGTTATTCTGCCGTAGTGTGCAGACATTACTGTGTTTCAGTCTGAAGGGCACTGAGAGCTAGTGTATAATATACTTACTGGGCGTATGAGATTTAAGAACCGATGTCTCATGGTGACGAGCGCAGTGTGGTGCCACTCGTTGTTCTGGGTGACACAGCATTTGTTATGGGCAGACGTTGCACTTACCATCAGGTGAACGTTTTGCTCGAGTCGTCACTTTATCCAATAAAAAAAATTGTTTTATTTAAATAAATTACGGGATAAATAAAAAATCATTCTGCATAAATAATATAAGAGGGATGTTAGTGTTAATATAATGAATAATAATAAATTCAAAGATAAGCATAAGTAATTACTATATCAATAAATATCAATTCACCGTCACGTTCGCCATTTATCACTCGACAAATTATCGTGCACCCACGTCGAAACTCAAAAAGGAGCAATACTTAAATCATGACCCCAATTTGTTCAATAATCATCAATCATTAAGCCGCTGAATATTTTTTTTGATTTAATGATGTCTACTACCCATACTACTACCCAATACCGTAGCACGCTATTAAGTACGCAGAAGATAGTGCCACAAATATACGTACGTGCATACACGTACATATACAATACATATACACCTCACGGCCAGTTATTCAGACGTAAAGCAGCAATGTGTTTCGGTGGTAAATAATATCTCATTAATTTTATCTTATTTTATATATTTATCGTTATATATATAGTAAGATCGACGTAGCTCAGGGGATAGGCGATCATTTTTAAATTTCATAGTACGCCAGTGACCTAGGTTCGATTCTCGGTGCCGGCACCATTAAAATTGTTAATTGCAATTTTATGTGGTGATTTACGAGCAGCGTGGCGAATTTTTCCTAGCTCCAAAACCCTCTCAGAAATGAGAGGAAGTCTGTGCTCAGCACTGCTGAGCTGACATTTATAGGCTGAAACTTGCCGTACGTTACTTTTTATATTAAAATATCCCAACCAGACGAGAAAGCTCTATGAATATTTGATAGTTCAGTTTTACAGTTATAACTAATAACCCTGACACCCGACCTAGGGTAACCTGTATGTCAGGAGTCAGTGCCTTCCCATTTAGCAACAGTTTTTGCCAATTAACATGAATAAAAATAAACTAACAATAATAAAAAGTAAAACTATATACATGTGTGTGTAAGTGTGAGTGCGCGTGTGCGTGTGCCACTTTCTGGTACCACAAGTTTGGTGACGAAAAGGTACCGTTACTAAGGAATCACGCTTTGTGACGTAACCAAGTTTATATTAATCATTTTGGAATAAATATTGAACAAATGAACGTCTTTGATCAAACGTTTATTTAATTTTAATCCTTTTAACTAAAAACATTAATATCATTAATTTATATTCATAAAAAAAATTTCAGATACAGTTTTATCATTTATCAACAACTTGAGAAACAATTCACTATATAAATAATTGAAAACAAATAAGTGTAACAAAAATGCTAACATTATAATGAAATTATATTTATTTTAAATATAATTTAAAATAATTCCAATAATACGAGTATATATGAAAAATCACTAGTTTATTTTGGTTAATTCGTACCAGGGAATTATATATTTTAAATTCAGAATATAATATTTTAATATTGTACAAATAAATAATCTGTACTGATTATGTTCTTTTTTTATTAGAGATAGGGACCAGACGAGCAAAACGTTCACCCGTTGGTAAGTGCAACCGCCCAAAGCAATTCTGTGTCTGACACCATACTGACCCCAGAGACGGTTCTTTATTCTCATATGGCCAGTGATTACACTAGCTCTCAGCGCCCTTCAGACCGAAACAGTAAGTTTTGCACGCTACTGCTTCACGGCAGAATAACTGGCCCTGCGGTGGTACCTACCTAGACGTATTCCTTCCATGGTATAATATAAGGTACCATTAAGACAATCATTAATAATAAAGAACATCGTACGTTTTATATTAAGAATAAACTAATTTAATGTAATACTCAAGCGTGACCAATATAGTTAACGTTCGTGCTTGATTATATGAGGGGTAATTAATATTTTTGCTAATATCTTTTTTACGTTTTTTTAATTATTACAATAGATAAACTTTATTTCTAACTTTTCACGACGATTAATTTCGTGTATTCTATTCTATTTTGTTAACATTTACGGTAAACTCCAAACGTTAAAATCAAGATAGTTGAACAATTGTGTACTGTGTCACTTCGACCGACTGCATCTAGCTTTAAATCTATGGACCTTACTACATCGAGACAGGAATGATAAAAAATTCAGTGACGATACTAACGAGCACGTTTTAAATTGGCTGCCTACACGGTATAATCATCTGCTCTGAAGGACGATTTGTTTCTTCATAATAAGAGCGTTCCACATAAGTCCACGGCGGCTGTGAATGCACTGTAATTAACAGACGTCGGTCGCGCTGCCAGTTGATATGAATTAATGCTCATGCAATTACTACATTGCTTTTCGTATATTTCCGCTAGGATTTTACTTTTAAACGGATAAAACTCGTTTTATCTACAAAAAAAAAACTATCCAGCAATGAACTTTACAGTCTGTAAACGGCGATCATTATACATGTAACATTTGTTTGTTTTTAATAAGCCGTTGTGTGGAAACAAAAAAAAAGTTAAATAATTAACGTGGCATAAGCATAGGTAATAAAAACTTAATTCCTATGCAGGATTCCGTCTAGGTAGGTCACCCCAGGGCTAATCATTCAGCCGTGAAACAGTAGTGTGCAAACATTATTGTATTGTAAATACCAGTGTAACCATTGGACATATGAGACATAAGAACTGATGTCACAGGCTGACGGACGCAGTCTAGTGTCACACAGAAATGTTCTGGGTAGGTACCACCCCAGTGCCAGATATTCTGCCGTAGTGTGTAGACATTACTGTGTTTCAGTCTGAAGGGCACTGAGAGCTAGTGTATAATATACTTACTGACGTATGAGACGTATGAGATTTAAGAACCGATGTCTCATTTATTTATTTATTTATTTAACCTTTCATGCACAAGTGGTACATATGGCAGACTTAATGCCTAAAGGCATTCTCTACCAGTCAACCATGAGGCAAAGCAGAGAATAAACAATATGATGATAGGCGGTGCAGCTAACAATAAGAAGAAAATAAAATAATATGATTATAAATACATAAACAGATAAAATATACATACACAACACTACATATACATACATACATATATATACATATACCTACATAAATATACACAAACATACATATTTATATAAATATACATACACACGAAACAGGAAAGAAAAATCAAACTAGTAATGAATTTTTAAAGTATTCCCGGACTTTATTTTTGAAAGCAAATTTGTTAGGAGCTTTTTTAATGTCAAGAGGTAAATCGTTCCAGAGTCTTATAGCCGTTAAGGTGAATGAATGAGATATGTAACCAGTACGGTGCAAGGGCGTGAGTAACTTGAGATTATCCGAAGAACGGAGAAAACAGTCATGAGAATCTCCCAGGTATTGAAATTTAGCTTTCAAATACTCAGGAGCACGTGGATCGTTTAGTATCGTGAAAAGGGTGCAGAGTATTCTAACAGATCTGCGCTGACGAATAGGCAGCCAGTTAAGCTGATTTCGAAAGGGAGATACATGATCATATTTACGGAGACCATATATGTATCTGATACAGTTATTGAGGAGACGATCCAATGTGTTAAGATGTTGTTGAGACAGGTCTGGGTAACACACATCAACATAGTCGATAATGGGCAGTATGAGAGATTGGACAAGCAAAATCTTTGTAGTGGTCGGAAGAAAATTTTTCAAACGATAGAGAGATCGTAAGACTGCAATTGTTTTGCGACTAACCTCCTGAATCTGGTTGTTCCATGTACAACAACTGTCAAGATGCAAGCCAAGATTCTTTACATGAGGACAGAATGGAATGCTATTGTTATTATACATAATCGATGGCAATGTGGAGAAATCAAGTTTTGTTATATAACTAGAGCTACCTATAATTATTGCTTGACACTTAGTGGGGTTAACATCAATACCATACACACCTGAACAATTATAGATGAACTGCAAATCTTCGTTCAATAATGATATCGCACCATTGATTTCGGATGATCCCGCTTGCGCATATAGCTGCAAGTCATCGGCATACAGATGGTAAGAGCACTTGAGATTCATTGTGATTAGATTAATAAAAATAGAAAACACAAGAGGAGACAGAATACCGCCTTGAGGAACGCCGGTAAGTACATTGCACCAATCAGACACATTTTGGCCAGCACGCACAGCCTGTTGGCGCCCTCGAAGATATGATGAGAACCATTCCTGGGCTGAAGATGAGATATTCAAGTGAGAGAGAAGAGCTAATAGCATATCATGGTCGACTGAATTGAAAGCGTTAGAAAAATCTATTAAGACTAGAACTGTTAGTTTAGAGTTTTCCATACCCTCTCGGATATCTTCAGTGACTTTGAGAAGAGCAGTGGTTGTACCATGACCAGGTCGAAAACCGGACTGATATGGGGAAAGAATATTATTTTTAAAAATAAAGTCAGAAACCTGCTTATGTGCAACAGCTTCTAAAACCTTAGATAGAAATGGCAGTATAGAGATTGGCCTAAAATGAGAAAGAAGGCTACGATCAGTGGATTTAGGAAGAGGAATAATAAAAGCTTTACGCCAGAGTGTCGGAAAAGTGCCGTACGTCAGCGAAAAATTGATGATGTTGGTTATTGCGGGTAGAATAGACTCGACTACGAGTAAAACCATTGTCCTACCCACATCATCGCACCCCACTGCATTGGATTTGATAGATAAAATTATTTTACGTATATCATCTTCATTCACAGGAGAAAAGTTAAAAGAGTTATGAGAATAAGAAGGCATGGAAGTTATCAATGAGATAGCTTTTGTTTTAGAACTATCAGATACTATCTGCGTAGACAAGAAATGTCGATTGAAATCGTCTGGAGAAAAAGATGTGTTATTGAAGTCTACTGGTGGTTTTCCGCATCGTGTTGAGAAACTTCCATATATCAGCCGAAGACGAACAGAGCACTTGCTCATGGAAATATCGGCGTTTAGCTGCTCTCACCATCCGATTGCAACGATTTCTCGCAACCTTATAGGCTTGCCACTTATCATCTGTACGATTCTTCTTGAATGCTCGAAACGCTCTGTCACGCTTTGCCATGGCCATACGTACGCTGACGGTGATCCATGGAACAGGAGGACGTCTAAGTCTGACAACACGCTTGGGAGCATGGTTGTCAAAGAGCCTTAATAAATTACAATTCAGCACATTAACTTTATTGTCGACTGTGGACTCTGTAAATACAGAAGACCAGTCAATGGAATCAGCATCATGCTTAAGCTTTTCCACATCGAGTCGAGCAAAACTGCGAATGGGAATAGACACTGGTGAAGGTTTAGGAGACTTTAATTTATATGAAAGGAAAAGCAGATCATGCCGTGAAAATCCAGAAGCAGGAAATTGGCCATAATTGACACCATGCTCATTAGAGGAGACAGTTATAAGGTCGATACAGGTGTCCGCAGTGTCAATATTATGGTGAGTAGCATCTAAAGGCAGAATAGAGAAATTTTGCGACTCCATGATCGATCTTAATTTGTATGATTTGGGAGAAGTCCTTAAAAGGTCGGTGTTAAAGTCTCCCATGACAATGTGATGTGTGTAAGCAGAACAGAATGGCAACAAATTATGTTTTCTTTTATTTACGCGAATATTACACATTTAAATAAAACTACTTTTTTACGGATTTTATCACAACAAATTATTTTCCAAATCGGAGAAGTAGTCCACTACTCCACCACTCTCATGGTGACGGGCGCAGTGTGGTGCCACTCGTTGTTCTGGGTGACCCAGCATTTGTTATGGGCAAACGTTGCACTTGCCATCAGGTGAACGTTTCGCACGTTTCGTCACACATCATACAACATCCAATAAAAGAAAAATCTCTATTCTCAGTTTCTAATGCCACTTGAGTGCACTTTCGTTGGAAATGACGAAGCATGAGAACCCATTCATCCATTTGCTCCGCAGGTGTCGTCCGAGGTAATAACGTCAATTAGTGAACTGAAGGATGTGCAGGACCTTTCCTCTGCAGTTCGAAGTATATTTTACTAACACGCCTGCCAAGTGTGCCAACCATGGGTAAGGCATTTATCCCCAGTAAACTATTGGTGGACTGCGATTATAGCGTCTGTTACATTTATAATTTTTGCCATTAAATTAAGAAAAAAACGCTATGAAAGACGAAAAATAGAAAAAACATTTTTTGACCTTTTTTCCACACGTTTCTTTTGGCAGCTCATTTCTTTCGAGTCTAAGTCAGGCATGACAGCACCATAAGAAACGCCATTATCAGCTTATACTAAATTATTTCAAGATTAGCATAAGAATCAGAACGTCACAGAAAGTAACCCGGCATTGTTGCATGTCGTTGATTATGACCTATCTATCTTTCAACACAATCATTAGAACAGTAAGATTGAACTCGCAATATTACATATTATTGTCAGAATTTGTTAAGAGCAGAGCTATAGTTTTATAACTGTTATTCATAGTTCAAGCGATAAGATTTCGTCATCGACGAAATTACCAATACCGCGCGTACGATTTAAAAGGTAAGCAATGAATTTGCAGATTTTGTCAGTCGCTGGCTCATTGTATGAAAAATGAACGGGCCTCTTCAAATTTAATACAACTAAGTTAATGGATTTTATCACGTTTAATTTTGACTATTTATAACCCGAGGTGCTCAGTATATATAGGTAGGTAGGTAGGTATCGTCGTCGTCGTTTAAGCCTAACACTAGTCCACTGCTGAACATAGGCCTCCCGCATAGATTGCCACATAAGTTTGTAGCTCCCGTTTGGGGGGATTTTGCCATATTTGTCACACTTGGCAGGCGGGTTGGCAACCGCAGTTTATTTATTCGGATGTTCCAGAACGATGCTGCTGCCCATCTCCTGGTTTTCATTTTCCCCCTGTCGACTTTTACGATACCCACGGGATGAGATGGGGTGGTAGATTCTCTTAAGCCGCCACCACACGGGGGATAGGTAGAACTGCCGGTGGCTCACGACTGTGTTTTGTGGCAATCTATGGGGGGAGGCCTATGTTCAACAGTGGACTATGGTAGGCTGAAATTATGATGATGATGATAACCCGACCTTTCAAGCGTTTTACAGTACCCATGGTCACAGGTCATACGGTCTGATGTCATAGTTAACCCGGGGAACCTTCAGCCTTTAATTATTATTTGTGGTCTGCAGTTTGTTACCATGTAAACAACAAATCCTTGCAAAAGAACACCGATTTCTACCAAATACAATTCGCGGGGCTATTGAGGTTAAAAATCATCCTAATTTCAACAGAATAGATTGTTGGGTCCTAGCGCCGGTTTGGGATCCTATTATCAACAAAATTAAATAGAAAACCAAGCTAATAGAAAGCCAATCTTGAAGTCTTGCAGTGGTATACTGCAAGACTTCAAGACACAGTTAGCTCTTTCTGCGTAGATCGGACCCAAAAATAATAATTAAAAGCTGAAGCTACCTCGGTTTAACCATGACATCAGCACGACTGTCACCTCAGTCCTTCCGTGAACATGGGTGATGTAAAGCGTTCGAAACATCGGGTTATAAATTGTCAAAATGAACGACATAAAATCCGTAAACTTAGTTTTCTTAAATGTGTAATAGCGTAAATACATTAAATCACTATGGGCATCTTCAAATTTGGGGGAATTAGCCGTATTTATCCGCAGTGGAATTCTCTAAGGTAGTAGTAGTTAGTAAGCTGAAGTGGCAATGATCCGGCCAAATAGCTCTTAGAACCCATGACCGTTAGGGAAGAAAGGGTCATGGGTGGCAGCCTCGTACCTTCAAGGCGACCACCCACTGGATGGTGCGACGACCTGAACTTTTTTGGGAAGTCGATGGGTGCCTCTGGCTTAGGACCGTGTTTTGTGGCATTCTGTCGGGGACGCTAATGTTCAGCAGTGGACTAGTGATTTGTTGAAATGAGCCTCAATCGAAAAACTTGGTCGCCATTAGCGAGCACAGTACTTACTACCCATTGTCGGATAATCAAAATAGTTTAGCTTTGCCATCCTTGCGATCCACCACGCGATTTTTAAGGCGTTTTCCTTAAGGCGGCTTTTACGACACCCGAAGGACAAGATTGAGTTTTATTTTATTTATCGCGAGCAAGTCGTTCACCTGATGGTGATATGTATTTAACGGGTATTTATAAATATTTTGTAACATGCTTTGTAACAGGTTCTCAAATGTATTTGATATTCTAAGAATCTTCAGTCATTAATTTTCAAAATGAAAAATATTTTTCAAAGTCTCAAACTTGAGTGATTGTTAATAACCACCAGACTTTTGCTTTTTATTGAAAAAGTGACGAACCGAGCAAAACGATCACCTGATGGTAAGTGCAACGTTTTGCCCATAACAAATGCTGCGTCACCCAGAACATTTCTGTGTGACACCACAGTGCGCCCGTCACCCTGAGATATCAATTCTTCAATCACATATGCCCAGTGATTACACTAGTTCTCAGTGTCCTTTAAACCGAAATACAGTAATGTTTTCGCACTACTGCTTCACGGCAGAATAACTAGCCCTTTGGTGGTACCTACCTCTCGACCTACCACCAGTGATGAATCATTAACACACTGCGAGTATAATTAGTAATGTAATATAAATACATCTGGCCGTTGATTCGAATCGACTAATATCATTACAGTGTAGGGACAGTATACAGATAGGAGACTAGAAAGTCTGTTCATACGTATTTACTTTCTAGATAGAAAGTTCACAATGTTCTCATCTTACACCACTCTGTTAATCAGAAAGATCGAGCTATACAGTCCTAGTAACAGAATAAACACTGATAGACGGTAAGAAATCGTGAAACACATTCAACTATACTTCAATTAGCATGAGTTTTATCAACCTCAAAAATATATAGTATTTAGACTTCAGAATATTTTATTTTTAATAGAAACAATCCGGATAGCAAGGGCTTCACCTAACATAACAGTTGCAGTGTCACACAGAATAGCAAATTTTTGTGTAACACTGCAGTGCATTCGTCACACTAAAGGCCCTGATCGACGAACGAGCTTGGCTGGACACTACGCTACACAATATCGCACGTCGATCACCGAACGGCGAGCGGAGCTGCTACTTTTGGCTAAAAGTTGCAACGTACGGATTTAAAAATGGATTTACCCACTCTCAGAATTCATGTTTTAATGTTAGATAACATACTTCAACAAATTAAGGAACGTCTGCTTGGCTGGCCCGTGAATCAGAACGACGAGCCGCGAGTGTCGTGTTGTAGCGGCGTAAGAGAAACTACCACCCCATCTCGTCCCGTGGGCGTCGTAAAAGTCGACAGAGGAAAATGAAAACCAGTAGATGGGCAGCAGCATCTTCCTGGAACAACAAAATAAACAAACTGCGGTTGCCAAGCCGCCTGCCAAGCGTGGCAACTATAGCAATTACCCCCCAAAATGAGAGGAACAAAAACCGTGTTTTGTGGCAATCTATGCGGAGGCTTATGTTCAACAGTGGACTCTGATAGGCTGAAATGATGATGATAATGATGAGCCGAGAGTAGAACCGCATCTGTACCGCATGCTTATGGCTCGCTCGTCGATCAGAGCCTTGGGACATCAGTTGTTAAGTATCATTATGGCCTGTGTTCAAACCGAAACTTACAGGTGTTTGCACACTACTGCTGTAGACTACGCCGTAGAAAGTGATGGTACCTACCTAGGCAGATTACTATAAGATCAGAAAATTTTAAGGGACGTTAAATAATAATAGGATATTTCCTAAGACTGAAAATACTTCAACCGTGCCATTTGAACAAGTCGTTCAATAATGTTGAGTAAACAAAAACAAACTACTTGAAGAGACAAATACACCTTGTAACAGTTCAATGTTCTTCGGAATATAAACATGAACGGATTGAGTCACTGTACAAACAAAGAACTAGCCAGTGCTCCTTACTGTACACTCGAGAAACAGATAATTTCGAAACTATTTCGAGCTTAACGAACGAATGAGACTTTTTTCGGTGCCTCACAATAGGATTTCTTCGGTGTCTTAAAACCCACTGACGACAGTGGGTTTTAAGGACACATTGCACAACACCACCAGACCCGAAATTCAATTTGTTTTTATTGCGCAAATGTTGCCGCGGCTGGGATTCGAACTCGGGACCCGCGGCGTAGATGTCAGGTACTCATTTATGACGATTTTACGATTTTACTTACGTTCAATTATGACGATTTTACTTACGGTCGTCAGTAGACGCAATCGTCATAAATGAGTGCAAGTTAGTCCACAAGTTTGTGGTAGCGGCGTAAGAATAACTGTCATCAATTTTATATATAATTTAAAAATAATTTATAACATATATTTTAAGATTACGGCAAATCTTCTAATGGGAGATAAATAGGCTTCTTCAAAGTTGGACATAGGTCCAATAGTGGATATTTTATAGTAGAAAGTGACGAGACGAGAAAAACGTTCACCTGATGGTAAGTGTATCGGCGGGCCATAACAAATGCAAGTCCCAGAACACTTCTGTGTGGCATCACACTGCGGCTGTCCCCTGAGACGTCAGTTTTTAAGTCTCATATACCCAGTATAATTAATAGTGAAACAGGTCAGACGGCCGTCCCCTGAGGCATCACTTTTTAAGTCTCCTATGCCCAGTATTATTAATAGTGAAACAGGTAAGACTTGCAACTTGGACTGCCTATTAAACATAAACAATAAATTTACAAAGACCGATCACGAGCTTGCGGCAGCTTTTGAGAGTTATTTTAATAATATTCCTATTTTAACCACAGAGTCTCTAAATTCTTCTCTTGCTGTTAATGCTTGTTTTTTAAATTTAAGTCAAAAGGCTCTAAAAATATTGAAAAATATTTTAAGGATGCTAAAAAAACACTGCGTAAAAAACTTAAAGTAACTGCATCTGTAATAGATATAATTGCCCGCCATTTGGTCATTATCTATACTAATATTATAAATGCGAAAGTAACTCTCTCTGTCCCTCTGTCCGTTTGTTACCTTTTCACGGCATAACCGTTGAACTGATATTGACGAAATTTGGCACAGAGATAGCTTGCATCTTGGTGACGATTTTTTATTCCGGAGAATAGAGGAGTACTCAGTGTTTTAAAAAAAACCTTTATCCACGCGGACGGCCAATAATATTCCTCTCTTTCTTTTCTCTTTTCTCAGGGTTTACCTCTATTCTCCATTTCCGGAACCATTCGCCTAGGCGATCGGCTGCGGCTTGGAGTTGAATCGTTATGCGGCCCTTGTGCTGGTCGGAATAGTACAGGGCCGTTTGAAAATCGAATGGCAGTACTATAGACTTATCAGTTATCTCTAATGTCGATAAAAAAAGAAACAAAAAATTTTTAAAAATATATTCCAGCTCGTTTCAGCCAGTAGTCGTTATAAGTCTAAACTAATTATCGGAAGTGGTAGCCCTACGCGTGACCTACATCCCACTCACTGATGATACGGAGTTTCTCGTGCCGATGATATCCAACGCGGAAAAATACTGGCCATTAATAATCACTTTTTTGTTAGTTTTCATAGACTTTACTAACATAATAAATTGTGTTTAAAAGATTCTTATTATTTCTGGTTACCGAAAAACACTAAAAACACCTTTCTGTATCGTTCCTGCAATTACTATAACAAACATCGACAACATCTTGACATATTTAACGATCGTATTGGTAAATATAAGAGGAATCTGAGACCGATAATTTATGGCGCTATTAAAACGTAATAATACCTTGACAGCTTAATTATCCATTTACATATCGTTTAATGTACGTTTGCTTGAATTAATACGTTTGAACATTTTTTTGATTGTTTCAATGTTTCCTGCATCTACTATCGCTAAAATTTCAATGTTTATTTTTGTATAAAAAAAAAGTAAAGTAACAGCCTATAAATATCTCACTACTGAGCACAGGCCTCCTCTCATTTCTGAGGAGGTTTTGGAGCTGGGAATGGTATAGTCCGCCACGCTGCTCCAATGCGGGTTGGCGGACTTCACATGTACTCGAAATATTTCTATTCCTCGAACATGCAGGTTTCCTCACGATGTTTTCCTTCAACGCTAAGCATGTTTTTGTATGTTTAATGTTAAATTGTTTGTTTCCCTATAAAATAAAATAAAAAAAACATTTAACAGCGCTAAAACACTAAGAATTTAATTACAATTTGTAATTTTTGGAAATTGTAAGATACTAAAAGAAATATTAATCTGATTTGTTTTTTTTTTAGCTTTAGATAACCCGTTTATCGAGGAACCGAACCCTAGAACCGAAAATTACAGAGTTAGCCGAAATGTAAATGCTCTATACGGCGCAGCCATGAAGTCGGCTTATTTTTAGTAAAACCGCGGCGCACAGATACATGACCGACAAGATGACGCAGTGCTCAAGTACTCGGACCAATAGGCCACAGTCGTCTTAGGCTACTGTTACGGGTCCAAAACAGCTTTCACACCTTCTTTCTTTTAAATTCTCCAACGCAATTCATTTTGGAACTCATTCAATTAACCTTATCGAATTACTTCATTTATAAGAAAAGTTACAGCCTATAGATGTCCCGCTGCTAACCACAGGCGAAGTCTTTTTTTTGAGAGGGCGCTGGAGCTGGTAAGAGTCCACCACGCTGCTCCAGTGCGGGTTGGCAGACTTCACGTCTTCGAAAAATTTTTTATTACTCAGACATGCAGGTTTCCTCACAACGTTTTCCTTTTTTTTTTATTGGATAAAGGTACGAGACGAGCAAAACGTTCACCTGATGTAAAGTGAAACGTCTGCCCATAACAAATGCTGTCGTCGTTTCAGCCTATCAATAGTCCACTGCTGAACATAGGCCTTCCTCATAGATTGCCACAAAAGTTTGTAGCTCTCGTTTTGGGGGGATTTGGGGGGACAAATGCTGTGTCATCCAGAAAATTTCTGTGTGGCACCACACTGCGTCCGTCCCCGAGACATCAGTTCTTAAGACTCATATGCTCAGTGATTACGCTATTTGCTAGCTCTCAGTGCCCTTCAAACCGAAACACAGTAATGTTTGCACACTACTGCTATACGGCAGAATAACTGGGCCTGCGGTGGTACCTACCTAGACGGATTCTAGCACCTAAACTATTTTAGTACTATGTTTATGGCGAGCACCTAGCTTTTGAGCTACCACTGTGCTCACTGTGTTAATTAATTTTCAAATAGCACTACGACTGGCATCATTAAATAGGCAAAGGTCGGGTTATTGACCTGTTCGTTGACATTTTTGTGAAACTGTATTGTCACGGCTTATCGTTGGAAGTAACATTTGTATAAATAAGACTTACAATATTACACGCTGCGTTACGCAATTTGGCTCAAAGATCAGAATGCATTGGATGAACGCCAGCTGATAATAAATTATTTTAATCCGAAAACGACGTTTAATATATGAGCTACGTTTAAGTTTTCTTCTACTCGTAAACGAAAAGAAATCGTAAACGTCATACAAGAAGGAATAGTTTCTCGCAGTGGTATTTACCAGTTCTCTGAAATAAAAATCTACGTGTCATAGTAAAACAGTATCTTCTACGTCTTGTTCAACAGCCTCTTAATGGTCCAGTGCTGGAGAAAAGGCTCTCTAAGAAATGATTTGCCGTAACAGTGGCATAATCGTCGTTTAATTTAGTTCGTAGACGTACTATTTTTTATGCTATGGTATATAGGAATTAATAAGGCATGTTGTTTTCCGTATTACTTAATGTTTTTGGCAGGGGTACGAATAGACTTTACCCATAACAAATGCTGTGTCACCCAGAGAATTTATGTGTGACAACACACCACCTTCTGTATTTTTACAGTCTGATATTTTCCTACATGATTATTATTTTTTTACAAACTTCTTCAAAAGCCTGTAACAAGTTCATTGCTGTATATAGATCTCTCCTAAGGTCGGAAGAGTTGCTGTAATAGCCACATTTGGCCGGCGTGTTGGCGATCGCCTTTTGGCCTTACCGTCTATGCCTAGTCGTTAAACAGGTTAATTATGATATTTTTATTTTATATATAGACGAAGATGAAGTAGCAGCCTATAAATGTCCCACTGGTGAGCACAAGCCTCCTCCTCCTCCAAGTTTAAGGCGAGCGCCTGGTCTTCCGCGGCTTGTGGGCTTAAATTACTATTTTAGACGAAAATATTCCACAGAACTATTTTTTATCTATAGTATAATAGCAGAACCCTTGACTATCGAAAACTTTATCCACGCGGACGGTAGACGGTAGTACACAACGGGTACAATGAGTATAGCCAGTAATTTATAATATTCCAGGATTTTTTTATATGGAAGAATGTGACGAGATGAGCAATACGTTCACCTGATGGTAATGTTTGCACGCTACTAACTGACTGCAGAATAACTGGCATCGGGGTGGTGGTGGCCTACCTATAGCTTATGAATCCTACCTATAATACATATGAACTGAATGGTTATCTACTTAAGTTGATGCATCTATCAAATCCCAGCACACAGAAAAAAAAGCTTATAACAACAAAAATAAAATAAATATTATTAAAAAATAAAAACTATAAATTTAATAAATAACTAGCGGGAATCTCCCACGGAAGATTACTGTGTAATTAATTTTATTATTGTGTACGTGGCCTTCTGATAACCTTGTAGTTTTAAACGGTAGTTAACTTTTGTTGTTATAAATTTATAATAAAATTTTAGAAACAAATGTAGACGAAAGTCTGTCTAGTATATATGTTTTGGTGTAGGCTACATGCCGCGACATTGTGTAACTAAATTACATGTCCTACATAACAGAAATGCAAAAAATCCGGTTCTGGTGTGCGAAAATTTCGTAACCCAGAAACATTGATTAGTTTCGTCTATAATTACCTATGACAAGTGTGGCTTGAATTCCATCTGTACAGAACGTACATGATACTTTATTTCTGGATGAATTTTTATGGACGTACCAAAATGGCGGCGACGTTTGCAACCCGTCTCGTTTCGCGCAGGGCCGAAAAGTGGGCTGCGGTTGCGATCTCTGCCTATCCCAATAGGAAAAAGGCGTCATTGCATGTATAATTTTCTATGGGAGTAAGTGACGAGACTAGGAAGTCGGTTATCTGATGGTAAATGCACACCTGTCTATTGCGATGTCACCCAGAACCTTGCTTGAAAATTACTGTGCCGCAGAGCGCTCGTTACCTTGAGATATCAGTTAAGTGTAATGTGCTCATTAATTACATAGCATTGCTTAACGGCTGAACAACTGTTGGTAGGATTCCTAAGCCAGTTATTCTGCCGTGAAGCAGTAGTACATACATACGATCACGACTGTATCCCATAAGGGGTAGTCAGAGAATGGGCACTCCCTGCAAAAACAGATGACTACCACAATCCACTTTTCACCAAAACAATATAATGCACTTGATGATGATGATTTTGCAAAAACACATTTGTGCAAAAAACTAATAGTTGGTTTTCGGATCTGGTTGTGTTGTGTTTGTGAAATTTTTGATTGTCAAGCGCACTCACGATAGAAATATACACGATACAAAAAGAAATCTTAGTGTGTCGAATCAAATAAAAAATAAACTCATTTTGACTCGGAGACCCAATAACTAAAAAGATGCTTTCTTAGTCCTTAGGGTGTGAAAATGATCCTATATTACTACTTGTCTCTTCATTGCAGATTAATCTAGTTGTCCATAGACCAGAGATCAGAAACCGATCACAGTTCCAAAAACAAAATCCTAACGCCTACAACCGTTGACGAAGAACGGGATTGTAAACCCAGTATCATCAAACACATTGTAGAAGCCTTTACCAGAGAACCGACGAGCGGTCCAAGTTTGTGGTCAGTCGATGGATAGAGATGGTTTAGGAATGTGGTGTGTGAAAGCCTTTTAACTAAAACTCATTGGAACTTCACAGCTGAATGCATACCTAACTAGGTATGCATTCAGCTGTGAACTTCCGATGAATTATAATAACGATGATATTGACAGAGAACAGAGCAAATAATGAACCCTGATCGAATCACTAGGCGTCAGCAATTAGCTACATAAAGACATTTGCTATTTCTATAATTTTAATGATAGATCTCAAGTCACCTATTAATTATCATCATCATCATTTAAGCCCATCACAAGTCTACTGCTGAACATAGGCCTTTCCTAAACATTGCTTAAAACACGGTACTGTACCTTCCCGCAAAACCGTGCAGGTCACCGGGCCCCCACTAGATGGACTGACATCCTGCAAGGTTTCCTGCGGTTTCTTGAACTGCGTTTGCTGGCACGAGGCTGTCACTCGAGAGCAATTCTTCTCTAACGGTTATCGGTTCTACGAGACATATGTGGTCGGCTTATTGCCACATTAGCTTTAGGATTATATCGGTTACTCTAGCTCTAATAACCTTATTAATAAGAGATAATAATATAATATATCTTGTTAAGTAGTATAAATAAGAGAATCGTCAAATCCCAAATTGCGTTTTTCTCGGAACTTCCACTACAACCACTTTATGGAATCTGCTGCCGCCAGCGGTTTTTCACAACGCATGTGCTATTCCTCTCGTATTATTTATGTTCATGGGCGGTGGTGATTACTTACCGTCAGGTGAGCCACTGGCTCATTTGCCCCCTCTTCTGTAAAATAAATAAATAAAATCATACTATTTCAGTATTTTTGTTGTTCTCTGTATATTGGATTACTGGAAAGTTATAATCTATATATAACAATAATGTAATTGAAGTGTCTGTCTGTGATTTCAAAATGAATGCCAAAATTTAAAGTAAAAACTTAGTAGACACATGTTATCTTTACTTATAAAATAACGTAACCAATATTCACGCCAACGAAGTCGCGGGCATCAGCTAGTCGTAATATATTATCATAAATTACGTAATAGAGAAGATGTTTGGGTACTACCACCAGCTTGGAATCCTATAATTAATAAAATTAAATCAAAAACCAAGCATACAACTGCAAGACCTCAAGACACAGTTAGCTCTTTCTGCGTAGATCGAACCAAAAATAATAATTAAAAGCTGAAGGTACTCCGGGTTAACTATGACATCAAGACATCTGTCACCCCAGTCCTCCCGTGACCATGGGTGCTGTGAAGCGCTCGAAACCTCGGGTTATAAATATTACAAAATTAAACGCGATAAAATCCGTAGACTGGTGGTAGAATTCCTATGCAGGAATCTATCTAGGTAGGTACCACCCCAGTGGCAGTTATTCTGCCGTAGTGTGCAGACATTACTGTGTTTCAGTCTGAAGGGCACTGAGAGCTAGTGTATAATATACTTACTGGGCGTATGAGATTTAAGAACCGATGTCTCATGGTGACGAGCGCAGTGTGGTGCCACTCGTTGTTCTGGGTGACACAGCATTTGTTATGGGCAGACGTTGCACTTACCATCAGGTGAACGTTTTGCTCGAGTCGTCACTTTATCCAATAAAAAAAATTGTTTTATTTAAATAAATTACGGGATAAATAAAAAATCATTCTGCATAAATAATATAAGAGGGATGTTAGTGTTAATATAATGAATAATAATAAATTCAAAGATAAGCATAAGTAATTACTATATCAATAAATATCAATTCACCGTCACGTTCGCCATTTATCACTCGACAAATTATCGTGCACCCACGTCGAAACTCAAAAGGAGCAATACTTAAATCATGACCCCAATTTGTTCAATAATCATCAATCATTAAGCCGCTGAATATTTTTTTTGATTTAATGATGTCTACTACCCATACTACTACCCAATACCGTAGCACGCTATTAAGTACGCAGAAGATAGTGCCACAAATATACGTACGTGCATACACGTACATATACAATACATATACACCTCACGGCCAGTTATTCAGACGTAAAGCAGCAATGTGTTTCGGTGGTAAATAATATCTCATTAATTTTATCTTATTTTATATATTTATCGTTATATATATAGTAAGATCGACGTAGCTCAGGGGATAGGCGATCATTTTTAAATTTCATAGTACGCCAGTGACCTAGGTTCGATTCTCGGTGCCGGCACCATTAAAATTGTTAATTGCAATTTTATGTGGTGATTTACGAGCAGCGTGGCGAATTTTTCCTAGCTCCAAAACCCTCTCAGAAATGAGAGGAAGTCTGTGCTCAGCACTGCTGAGCTGACATTTATAGGCTGAAAACTTGCCGTACGTTACTTTTTATATTAAAATATCCCAACCAGACGAGAAAGCTCTATGAATATTTGATAGTTCAGTTTTACAGTTATAACTAATAACCCTGACACCCGACCTAGGGTAACCTGTATGTCAGGAGTCAGTGCCTTCCATTTAGCAACAGTTTTTGCCAATTAACATGAATAAAAATAAACTAACAATAATAAAAAGTAAAACTATATACATGTGTGTGTAAGTGTGAGTGCGCGTGTGCGTGTGCCACTTTCTGGTACCACAAGTTTGGTGACGAAAAGGTACCGTTACTAAGGAATCACGCTTTGTGACGTAACCAAGTTTATATTAATCATTTTGGAATAAATATTGAACAAATGAACGTCTTTGATCAAACGTTTATTTAATTTTAATCCTTTTAACTAAAAACATTAATATCATTAATTTATATTCATAAAAAAAATTTCAGATACAGTTTTATCATTTATCAACAACTTGAGAAACAATTCACTATATAAATAATTGAAAACAAATAAGTGTAACAAAAATGCTAACATTATAATGAAATTATATTTATTTTAAATATAATTTAAAATAATTCCAATAATACGAGTATATATGAAAAATCACTAGTTTATTTTGGTTAATTCGTACCAGGGAATTATATATTTTAAATTCAGAATATAATATTTTAATATTGTACAAATAAATAATCTGTACTGATTATGTTCTTTTTTTATTAGAGATAGGGACCAGACGAGCAAAACGTTCACCCGTTGGTAAGTGCAACCGCCCAAAGCAATTCTGTGTCTGACACCATACTGACCCCAGAGACGGTTCTTTATTCTCATATGGCCAGTGATTACACTAGCTCTCAGCGCCCTTCAGACCGAAACAGTAAGTTTTGCACGCTACTGCTTCACGGCAGAATAACTGGCCCTGCGGTGGTACCTACCTAGACGTATTCCTTCCATGGTATAATATAAGGTACCATTAAGACAATCATTAATAATAAAGAACATCGTACGTTTTATATTAAGAATAAACTAATTTAATGTAATACTCAAGCGTGACCAATATAGTTAACGTTCGTGCTTGATTATATGAGGGGTAATTAATATTTTTGCTAATATCTTTTTTACGTTTTTTTAATTATTACAATAGATAAACTTTATTTCTAACTTTTCACGACGATTAATTTCGTGTATTCTATTCTATTTTGTTAACATTTACGGTAAACTCCAAACGTTAAAATCAAGATAGTTGAACAATTGTGTACTGTGTCACTTCGACCGACTGCATCTAGCTTTAAATCTATGGACCTTACTACATCGAGACAGGAATGATAAAAAATTCAGTGACGATACTAACGAGCACGTTTTAAATTGGCTGCCTACACGGTATAATCATCTGCTCTGAAGGACGATTTGTTTCTTCATAATAAGAGCGTTCCACATAAGTCCACGGCGGCTGTGAATGCACTGTAATTAACAGACGTCGGTCGCGCTGCCAGTTGATATGAATTAATGCTCATGCAATTACTACATTGCTTTTCGTATATTTCCGCTAGGATTTTACTTTTAAACGGATAAAACTCGTTTTATCTACAAAAAAAAAACTATCCAGCAATGAACTTTACAGTCTGTAAACGGCGATCATTATACATGTAACATTTGTTTGTTTTTAATAAGCCGTTGTGTGGAAACAAAAAAAAAGTTAAATAATTAACGTGGCATAAGCATAGGTAATAAAAACTTAATTCCTATGCAGGATTCCGTCTAGGTAGGTCACCCCAGGGCTAATCATTCAGCCGTGAAACAGTAGTGTGCAAACATTATTGTATTGTAAATACCAGTGTAACCATTGGACATATGAGACATAAGAACTGATGTCACAGGCTGACGGACGCAGTCTAGTGTCACACAGAAATGTTCTGGGTAGGTACCACCCCAGTGCCAGATATTCTGCCGTAGTGTGTAGACATTACTGTGTTTCAGTCTGAAGGGCACTGAGAGCTAGTGTATAATATACTTACTGACGTATGAGACGTATGAGATTTAAGAACCGATGTCTCATTTATTTATTTATTTATTTAACCTTTCATGCACAAGTGGTACATATGGCAGACTTAATGCCTAAAGGCATTCTCTACCAGTCAACCATGAGGCAAAGCAGAGAATAAACAATATGATGATAGGCGGTGCAGCTAACAATAAGAAGAAAATAAAATAATATGATTATAAATACATAAACAGATAAAATATACATACACAACACTACATATACATACATACATATATATACATATACCTACATAAATATACACAAACATACATATTTATATAAATATACATACACACGAAACAGGAAAGAAAAATCAAACTAGTAATGAATTTTTAAAGTATTCCCGGACTTTATTTTTGAAAGCAAATTTGTTAGGAGCTTTTTTAATGTCAAGAGGTAAATCGTTCCAGAGTCTTATAGCCGTTAAGGTGAATGAATGAGATATGTAACCAGTACGGTGCAAGGGCGTGAGTAACTTGAGATTATCCGAAGAACGGAGAAAACAGTCATGAGAATCTCCCAGGTATTGAAATTTAGCTTTCAAATACTCAGGAGCACGTGGATCGTTTAGTATCGTGAAAAGGGTGCAGAGTATTCTAACAGATCTGCGCTGACGAATAGGCAGCCAGTTAAGCTGATTTCGAAAGGGAGATACATGATCATATTTACGGAGACCATATATGTATCTGATACAGTTATTGAGGAGACGATCCAATGTGTTAAGATGTTGTTTGAGACAGGTCTGGGTAACACACATCAACATAGTCGATAATGGGCAGTATGAGAGATTGGACAAGCAAAATCTTTGTAGTGGTCGGAAGAAAATTTTTCAAACGATAGAGAGATCGTAAGACTGCAATTGTTTTGCGACTAACCTCCTGAATCTGGTTGTTCCATGTACAACAACTGTCAAGATGCAAGCCAAGATTCTTTACATGAGGACAGAATGGAATGCTATTGTTATTATACATAATCGATGGCAATGTGGAGAAATCAAGTTTTGTTATATAACTAGAGCTACCTATAATTATTGCTTGACACTTAGTGGGGTTAACATCAATACCATACACACCTGAACAATTATAGATGAACTGCAAATCTTCGTTCAATAATGATATCGCACCATTGATTTCGGATGATCCCGCTTGCGCATATAGCTGCAAGTCATCGGCATACAGATGGTAAGAGCACTTGAGATTCATTGTGATTAGATTAATAAAAATAGAAAACACAAGAGGAGACAGAATACCGCCTTGAGGAACGCCGGTAAGTACATTGCACCAATCAGACACATTTTGGCCAGCACGCACAGCCTGTTGGCGCCCTCGAAGATATGATGAGAACCATTCCTGGGCTGAAGATGAGATATTCAAGTGAGAGAGAAGAGCTAATAGCATATCATGGTCGACTGAATTGAAAGCGTTAGAAAAATCTATTAAGACTAGAACTGTTAGTTTAGAGTTTTCCATACCCTCTCGGATATCTTCAGTGACTTTGAGAAGAGCAGTGGTTGTACCATGACCAGGTCGAAAACCGGACTGATATGGGGAAAGAATATTATTTTTAAAAATAAAGTCAGAAACCTGCTTATGTGCAACAGCTTCTAAAACCTTAGATAGAAATGGCAGTATAGAGATTGGCCTAAAATGAGAAAGAAGGCTACGATCAGTGGATTTAGGAAGAGGAATAATAAAAGCTTTACGCCAGAGTGTCGGAAAAGTGCCGTACGTCAGCGAAAAATTGATGATGTTGGTTATTGCGGGTAGAATAGACTCGACTACGAGTAAAACCATTGTCCTACCCACATCATCGCACCCCACTGCATTGGATTTGATAGATAAAATTATTTTACGTATATCATCTTCATTCACAGGAGAAAAGTTAAAAGAGTTATGAGAATAAGAAGGCATGGAAGTTATCAATGAGATAGCTTTTGTTTTAGAACTATCAGATACTATCTGCGTAGACAAGAAATGTCGATTGAAATCGTCTGGAGAAAAAGATGTGTTATTGAAGTCTACTGGTGGTTTTCCGCATCGTGTTGAGAAACTTCCATATATCAGCCGAAGACGAACAGAGCACTTGCTCATGGAAATATCGGCGTTTAGCTGCTCTCACCATCCGATTGCAACGATTTCTCGCAACCTTATAGGCTTGCCACTTATCATCTGTACGATTCTTCTTGAATGCTCGAAACGCTCTGTCACGCTTTGCCATGGCCATACGTACGCTGACGGTGATCCATGGAACAGGAGGACGTCTAAGTCTGACAACACGCTTGGGAGCATGGTTGTCAAAGAGCCTTAATAAATTACAATTCAGCACATTAACTTTATTGTCGACTGTGGACTCTGTAAATACAGAAGACCAGTCAATGGAATCAGCATCATGCTTAAGCTTTTCCACATCGAGTCGAGCAAAACTGCGAATGGGAATAGACACTGGTGAAGGTTTAGGAGACTTTAATTTATATGAAAGGAAAAGCAGATCATGCCGTGAAAATCCAGAAGCAGGAAATTGGCCATAATTGACACCATGCTCATTAGAGGAGACAGTTATAAGGTCGATACAGGTGTCCGCAGTGTCAATATTATGGTGAGTAGCATCTAAAGGCAGAATAGAGAAATTTTGCGACTCCATGATCGATCTTAATTTGTATGATTTGGGAGAAGTCCTTAAAAGGTCGGTGTTAAAGTCTCCCATGACAATGTGATGTGTGTAAGCAGAACAGAATGGCAACAAATTATGTTTTCTTTTATTTACGCGAATATTACACATTTAAATAAAACTACTTTTTTACGGATTTTATCACAACAAATTATTTTCCAAATCGGAGAAGTAGTCCACTACTCCACCACTCTCATGGTGACGGGCGCAGTGTGGTGCCACTCGTTGTTCTGGGTGACCCAGCATTTGTTATGGGCAAACGTTGCACTTGCCATCAGGTGAACGTTTCGCACGTTTCGTCACACATCATACAACATCCAATAAAGAAAAATCTCTATTCTCAGTTTCTAATGCCACTTGAGTGCACTTTCGTTGGAAATGACGAAGCATGAGAACCCATTCATCCATTTGCTCCGCAGGTGTCGTCCGAGGTAATAACGTCAATTAGTGAACTGAAGGATGTGCAGGACCTTTCCTCTGCAGTTCGAAGTATATTTTACTAACACGCCTGCCAAGTGTGCCAACCATGGGTAAGGCATTTATCCCCAGTAAACTATTGGTGGACTGCGATTATAGCGTCTGTTACATTTATAATTTTTGCCATTAAATTAAGAAAAAAACGCTATGAAAGACGAAAAATAGAAAAAACATTTTTTGACCTTTTTTCCACACGTTTCTTTTGGCAGCTCATTTCTTTCGAGTCTAAGTCAGGCATGACAGCACCATAAGAAACGCCATTATCAGCTTATACTAAATTATTTCAAGATTAGCATAAGAATCAGAACGTCACAGAAAGTAACCCGGCATTGTTGCATGTCGTTGATTATGACCTATCTATCTTTCAACACAATCATTAGAACAGTAAGATTGAACTCGCAATATTACATATTATTGTCAGAATTTGTTAAGAGCAGAGCTATAGTTTTATAACTGTTATTCATAGTTCAAGCGATAAGATTTCGTCATCGACGAAATTACCAATACCGCGCGTACGATTTAAAAGGTAAGCAATGAATTTGCAGATTTTGTCAGTCGCTGGCTCATTGTATGAAAAATGAACGGGCCTCTTCAAATTTAATACAACTAAGTTAATGGATTTTATCACGTTTAATTTTGACTATTTATAACCCGAGGTGCTCAGTATATATAGGTAGGTAGGTAGGTATCGTCGTCGTCGTTTAAGCCTAACACTAGTCCACTGCTGAACATAGGCCTCCCGCATAGATTGCCACATAAGTTTGTAGCTCCCGTTTGGGGGGATTTTGCCATATTTGTCACACTTGGCAGGCGGGTTGGCAACCGCAGTTTATTTATTCGGATGTTCCAGAACGATGCTGCTGCCCATCTCCTGGTTTTCATTTTCCCCCTGTCGACTTTTACGATACCCACGGGATGAGATGGGGTGGTAGATTCTCTTAAGCCGCCACCACACGGGGGATAGGTAGAACTGCCGGTGGCTCACGACTGTGTTTTGTGGCAATCTATGGGGGGAGGCCTATGTTCAACAGTGGACTATGGTAGGCTGAAATTATGATGATGATGATAACCCGACCTTTCAAGCGTTTTACAGTACCCATGG
The DNA here is from genome assembly GCA_019845155.1 of Luehdorfia chinensis. Lineage (NCBI taxonomy): Eukaryota > Metazoa > Arthropoda > Insecta > Lepidoptera > Papilionidae > Luehdorfia > Luehdorfia chinensis. The sequence goes on along the minus strand of JAHVAK010000012.1, from coordinate 3,973,786 downwards.
TCACAGGTCATACGGTCTGATGTCATAGTTAACCCGGGGAACCTTCAGCCTTTAATTATTATTTGTGGTCTGCAGTTTGTTACCATGTAAACAACAAATCCTTGCAAAAGAACACCGATTTCTACCAAATACAATTCGCGGGGCTATTGAGGTTAAAAATCATCCTAATTTCAACAGAATAGATTGTTGGGTCCTAGCGCCGGTTTGGGATCCTATTATCAACAAAATTAAATAGAAAACCAAGCTAATAGAAAGCCAATCTTGAAGTCTTGCAGTGGTATACTGCAAGACTTCAAGACACAGTTAGCTCTTTCTGCGTAGATCGGACCCAAAAATAATAATTAAAAGCTGAAGCTACCTCGGTTTAACCATGACATCAGCACGACTGTCACCTCAGTCCTTCCGTGAACATGGGTGATGTAAAGCGTTCGAAACATCGGGTTATAAATTGTCAAAATGAACGACATAAAATCCGTAAACTTAGTTTTCTTAAATGTGTAATAGCGTAAATACATTAAATCACTATGGGCATCTTCAAATTTGGGGGAATTAGCCGTATTTATCCGCAGTGGAATTCTCTAAGGTAGTAGTAGTTAGTAAGCTGAAGTGGCAATGATCCGGCCAAATAGCTCTTAGAACCCATGACCGTTAGGGAAGAAAGGGTCATGGGTGGCAGCCTCGTACCTTCAAGGCGACCACCCACTGGATGGTGCGACGACCTGAACTTTTTTGGGAAGTCGATGGGTGCCTCTGGCTTAGGACCGTGTTTTGTGGCATTCTGTCGGGGACGCTAATGTTCAGCAGTGGACTAGTGATTTGTTGAAATGAGCCTCAATCGAAAAACTTGGTCGCCATTAGCGAGCACAGTACTTACTACCCATTGTCGGATAATCAAAATAGTTTAGCTTTGCCATCCTTGCGATCCACCACGCGATTTTTAAGGCGTTTTCCTTAAGGCGGCTTTTACGACACCCGAAGGACAAGATTGAGTTTTATTTTATTTATCGCGAGCAAGTCGTTCACCTGATGGTGATATGTATTTAACGGGTATTTATAAATATTTTGTAACATGCTTTGTAACAGGTTCTCAAATGTATTTGATATTCTAAGAATCTTCAGTCATTAATTTTCAAAATGAAAAATATTTTTCAAAGTCTCAAACTTGAGTGATTGTTAATAACCACCAGACTTTTGCTTTTTATTGAAAAAGTGACGAACCGAGCAAAACGATCACCTGATGGTAAGTGCAACGTTTTGCCCATAACAAATGCTGCGTCACCCAGAACATTTCTGTGTGACACCACAGTGCGCCCGTCACCCTGAGATATCAATTCTTCAATCACATATGCCCAGTGATTACACTAGTTCTCAGTGTCCTTTAAACCGAAATACAGTAATGTTTTCGCACTACTGCTTCACGGCAGAATAACTAGCCCTTTGGTGGTACCTACCTCTCGACCTACCACCAGTGATGAATCATTAACACACTGCGAGTATAATTAGTAATGTAATATAAATACATCTGGCCGTTGATTCGAATCGACTAATATCATTACAGTGTAGGGACAGTATACAGATAGGAGACTAGAAAGTCTGTTCATACGTATTTACTTTCTAGATAGAAAGTTCACAATGTTCTCATCTTACACCACTCTGTTAATCAGAAAGATCGAGCTATACAGTCCTAGTAACAGAATAAACACTGATAGACGGTAAGAAATCGTGAAACACATTCAACTATACTTCAATTAGCATGAGTTTTATCAACCTCAAAAATATATAGTATTTAGACTTCAGAATATTTTATTTTTAATAGAAACAATCCGGATAGCAAGGGCTTCACCTAACATAACAGTTGCAGTGTCACACAGAATAGCAAATTTTTGTGTAACACTGCAGTGCATTCGTCACACTAAAGGCCCTGATCGACGAACGAGCTTGGCTGGACACTACGCTACACAATATCGCACGTCGATCACCGAACGGCGAGCGGAGCTGCTACTTTTGGCTAAAAGTTGCAACGTACGGATTTAAAAATGGATTTACCCACTCTCAGAATTCATGTTTTAATGTTAGATAACATACTTCAACAAATTAAGGAACGTCTGCTTGGCTGGCCCGTGAATCAGAACGACGAGCCGCGAGTGTCGTGTTGTAGCGGCGTAAGAGAAACTACCACCCCATCTCGTCCCGTGGGCGTCGTAAAAGTCGACAGAGGAAAATGAAAACCAGTAGATGGGCAGCAGCATCTTCCTGGAACAACAAAATAAACAAACTGCGGTTGCCAAGCCGCCTGCCAAGCGTGGCAACTATAGCAATTACCCCCCAAAATGAGAGGAACAAAAACCGTGTTTTGTGGCAATCTATGCGGAGGCTTATGTTCAACAGTGGACTCTGATAGGCTGAAATGATGATGATAATGATGAGCCGAGAGTAGAACCGCATCTGTACCGCATGCTTATGGCTCGCTCGTCGATCAGAGCCTTGGGACATCAGTTGTTAAGTATCATTATGGCCTGTGTTCAAACCGAAACTTACAGGTGTTTGCACACTACTGCTGTAGACTACGCCGTAGAAAGTGATGGTACCTACCTAGGCAGATTACTATAAGATCAGAAAATTTTAAGGGACGTTAAATAATAATAGGATATTTCCTAAGACTGAAAATACTTCAACCGTGCCATTTGAACAAGTCGTTCAATAATGTTGAGTAAACAAAAACAAACTACTTGAAGAGACAAATACACCTTGTAACAGTTCAATGTTCTTCGGAATATAAACATGAACGGATTGAGTCACTGTACAAACAAAGAACTAGCCAGTGCTCCTTACTGTACACTCGAGAAACAGATAATTTCGAAACTATTTCGAGCTTAACGAACGAATGAGACTTTTTTCGGTGCCTCACAATAGGATTTCTTCGGTGTCTTAAAACCCACTGACGACAGTGGGTTTTAAGGACACATTGCACAACACCACCAGACCCGAAATTCAATTTGTTTTTATTGCGCAAATGTTGCCGCGGCTGGGATTCGAACTCGGGACCCGCGGCGTAGATGTCAGGTACTCATTTATGACGATTTTACGATTTTACTTACGTTCAATTATGACGATTTTACTTACGGTCGTCAGTAGACGCAATCGTCATAAATGAGTGCAAGTTAGTCCACAAGTTTGTGGTAGCGGCGTAAGAATAACTGTCATCAATTTTATATATAATTTAAAAATAATTTATAACATATATTTTAAGATTACGGCAAATCTTCTAATGGGAGATAAATAGGCTTCTTCAAAGTTGGACATAGGTCCAATAGTGGATATTTTATAGTAGAAAGTGACGAGACGAGAAAAACGTTCACCTGATGGTAAGTGTATCGGCGGGCCATAACAAATGCAAGTCCCAGAACACTTCTGTGTGGCATCACACTGCGGCTGTCCCCTGAGACGTCAGTTTTTAAGTCTCATATACCCAGTATAATTAATAGTGAAACAGGTCAGACGGCCGTCCCCTGAGGCATCACTTTTTAAGTCTCCTATGCCCAGTATTATTAATAGTGAAACAGGTAAGACTTGCAACTTGGACTGCCTATTAAACATAAACAATAAATTTACAAAGACCGATCACGAGCTTGCGGCAGCTTTTGAGAGTTATTTTAATAATATTCCTATTTTAACCACAGAGTCTCTAAATTCTTCTCTTGCTGTTAATGCTTGTTTTTTAAATTTAAGTCAAAAGGCTCTAAAAATATTGAAAAATATTTTAAGGATGCTAAAAAAACACTGCGTAAAAAACTTAAAGTAACTGCATCTGTAATAGATATAATTGCCCGCCATTTGGTCATTATCTATACTAATATTATAAATGCGAAAGTAACTCTCTCTGTCCCTCTGTCCGTTTGTTACCTTTTCACGGCATAACCGTTGAAACTGATATTGACGAAATTTGGCACAGAGATAGCTTGCATCTTGGTGACGATTTTTTATTCCGGAGAATAGAGGAGTACTCAGTGTTTTAAAAAAAAACCTTTATCCACGCGGACGGCCAATAATATTCCTCTCTTTCTTTTCTCTTTTCTCAGGGTTTACCTCTATTCTCCATTTCCGGAACCATTCGCCTAGGCGATCGGCTGCGGCTTGGAGTTGAATCGTTATGCGGCCCTTGTGCTGGTCGGAATAGTACAGGGCCGTTTGAAAAATCGAATGGCAGTACTATAGACTTATCAGTTATCTCTAATGTCGATAAAAAAAGAAACAAAAAATTTTTAAAAATATATTCCAGCTCGTTTCAGCCAGTAGTCGTTATAAGTCTAAACTAATTATCGGAAGTGGTAGCCCTACGCGTGACCTACATCCCACTCACTGATGATACGGAGTTTCTCGTGCCGATGATATCCAACGCGGAAAAATACTGGCCATTAATAATCACTTTTTTGTTAGTTTTCATAGACTTTACTAACATAATAAATTGTGTTTAAAAGATTCTTATTATTTCTGGTTACCGAAAAACACTAAAAACACCTTTCTGTATCGTTCCTGCAATTACTATAACAAACATCGACAACATCTTGACATATTTAACGATCGTATTGGTAAATATAAGAGGAATCTGAGACCGATAATTTATGGCGCTATTAAAAACGTAATAATACCTTGACAGCTTAATTATCCATTTACATATCGTTTAATGTACGTTTGCTTGAATTAATACGTTTGAACATTTTTTTGATTGTTTCAATGTTTCCTGCATCTACTATCGCTAAAATTTCAATGTTTATTTTTGTATAAAAAAAAAGTAAAGTAACAGCCTATAAATATCTCACTACTGAGCACAGGCCTCCTCTCATTTCTGAGGAGGTTTGGAGCTGGGAATGGTATAGTCCGCCACGCTGCTCCAATGCGGGTTGGCGGACTTCACATGTACTCGAAATATTTCTATTCCTCGAACATGCAGGTTTCCTCACGATGTTTTCCTTCAACGCTAAGCATGTTTTTGTATGTTTAATGTTAAATTGTTTGTTTCCCTATAAAATAAAATAAAAAAAACATTTAACAGCGCTAAAACACTAAGAATTTAATTACAATTTGTAATTTTTGGAAATTGTAAGATACTAAAAGAAATATTAATCTGATTTGTTTTTTTTTTAGCTTTAGATAACCCGTTTATCGAGGAACCGAACCCTAGAACCGAAAATTACAGAGTTAGCCGAAATGTAAATGCTCTATACGGCGCAGCCATGAAGTCGGCTTATTTTTAGTAAAACCGCGGCGCACAGATACATGACCGACAAGATGACGCAGTGCTCAAGTACTCGGACCAATAGGCCACAGTCGTCTTAGGCTACTGTTACGGGTCCAAAACAGCTTTCACACCTTCTTTCTTTTAAATTCTCCAACGCAATTCATTTTGGAACTCATTCAATTAACCTTATCGAATTACTTCATTTATAAGAAAAGTTACAGCCTATAGATGTCCCGCTGCTAACCACAGGCGAAGTCTTTTTTTTGAGAGGGCGCTGGAGCTGGTAAGAGTCCACCACGCTGCTCCAGTGCGGGTTGGCAGACTTCACGTCTTCGAAAAATTTTTTATTACTCAGACATGCAGGTTTCCTCACAACGTTTTCCTTTTTTTTTTATTGGATAAAGGTACGAGACGAGCAAAACGTTCACCTGATGTAAAGTGAAACGTCTGCCCATAACAAATGCTGTCGTCGTTTCAGCCTATCAATAGTCCACTGCTGAACATAGGCCTTCCTCATAGATTGCCACAAAAGTTTGTAGCTCTCGTTTTGGGGGGATTTGGGGGGGACAAATGCTGTGTCATCCAGAAAATTTCTGTGTGGCACCACACTGCGTCCGTCCCCGAGACATCAGTTCTTAAGACTCATATGCTCAGTGATTACGCTATTTGCTAGCTCTCAGTGCCCTTCAAACCGAAACACAGTAATGTTTGCACACTACTGCTATACGGCAGAATAACTGGGCCTGCGGTGGTACCTACCTAGACGGATTCTAGCACCTAAACTATTTTAGTACTATGTTTATGGCGAGCACCTAGCTTTTGAGCTACCACTGTGCTCACTGTGTTAATTAATTTTCAAATAGCACTACGACTGGCATCATTAAATAGGCAAAGGTCGGGTTATTGACCTGTTCGTTGACATTTTTGTGAAACTGTATTGTCACGGCTTATCGTTGGAAGTAACATTTGTATAAATAAGACTTACAATATTACACGCTGCGTTACGCAATTTGGCTCAAAGATCAGAATGCATTGGATGAACGCCAGCTGATAATAAATTATTTTAATCCGAAAACGACGTTTAATATATGAGCTACGTTTAAGTTTTCTTCTACTCGTAAACGAAAAGAAATCGTAAACGTCATACAAGAAGGAATAGTTTTCTCGCAGTGGTATTTACCAGTTCTCTGAAATAAAAATCTACGTGTCATAGTAAAACAGTATCTTCTACGTCTTGTTCAACAGCCTCTTAATGGTCCAGTGCTGGAGAAAAGGCTCTCTAAGAAATGATTTGCCGTAACAGTGGCATAATCGTCGTTTAATTTAGTTCGTAGACGTACTATTTTTTATGCTATGGTATATAGGAATTAATAAGGCATGTTGTTTTCCGTATTACTTAATGTTTTTGGCAGGGGTACGAATAGACTTTACCCATAACAAATGCTGTGTCACCCAGAGAATTTATGTGTGACAACACACCACCTTCTGTATTTTTACAGTCTGATATTTTCCTACATGATTATTATTTTTTTACAAACTTCTTCAAAAGCCTGTAACAAGTTCATTGCTGTATATAGATCTCTCCTAAGGTCGGAAGAGTTGCTGTAATAGCCACATTTGGCCGGCGTGTTGGCGATCGCCTTTTGGCCTTACCGTCTATGCCTAGTCGTTAAACAGGTTAATTATGATATTTTTATTTTATATATAGACGAAGATGAAGTAGCAGCCTATAAATGTCCCACTGGTGAGCACAAGCCTCCTCCTCCTCCAAGTTTAAGGCGAGCGCCTGGTCTTCCGCGGCTTGTGGGCTTAAATTACTATTTTAGACGAAAATATTCCACAGAACTATTTTTTATCTATAGTATAATAGCAGAACCCTTGACTATCGAAAACTTTATCCACGCGGACGGTAGACGGTAGTACACAACGGGTACAATGAGTATAGCCAGTAATTTATAATATTCCAGGATTTTTTTATATGGAAGAATGTGACGAGATGAGCAATACGTTCACCTGATGGTAATGTTTGCACGCTACTAACTGACTGCAGAATAACTGGCATCGGGGTGGTGGTGGCCTACCTATAGCTTATGAATCCTACCTATAATACATATGAACTGAATGGTTATCTACTTAAGTTGATGCATCTATCAAATCCCAGCACACAGAAAAAAAAGCTTATAACAACAAAAATAAAATAAATATTATTAAAAAATAAAAACTATAAATTTAATAAATAACTAGCGGGAATCTCCCACGGAAGATTACTGTGTAATTAATTTTATTATTGTGTACGTGGCCTTCTGATAACCTTGTAGTTTTAAACGGTAGTTAACTTTTGTTGTTATAAATTTATAATAAAATTTTAGAAACAAATGTAGACGAAAGTCTGTCTAGTATATATGTTTTGGTGTAGGCTACATGCCGCGACATTGTGTAACTAAATTACATGTCCTACATAACAGAAATGCAAAAAATCCGGTTCTGGTGTGCGAAAATTTCGTAACCCAGAAACATTGATTAGTTTCGTCTATAATTACCTATGACAAGTGTGGCTTGAATTCCATCTGTACAGAACGTACATGATACTTTATTTCTGGATGAATTTTTATGGACGTACCAAAATGGCGGCGACGTTTGCAACCCGTCTCGTTTCGCGCAGGGCCGAAAAGTGGGCTGCGGTTGCGATCTCTGCCTATCCCAATAGGAAAAAGGCGTCATTGCATGTATAATTTTCTATGGGAGTAAGTGACGAGACTAGGAAGTCGGTTATCTGATGGTAAATGCACACCTGTCTATTGCGATGTCACCCAGAACCTTGCTTGAAAATTACTGTGCCGCAGAGCGCTCGTTACCTTGAGATATCAGTTAAGTGTAATGTGCTCATTAATTACATAGCATTGCTTAACGGCTGAACAACTGTTGGTAGGATTCCTAAGCCAGTTATTCTGCCGTGAAGCAGTAGTACATACATACGATCACGACTGTATCCCATAAGGGGTAGTCAGAGAATGGGCACTCCCTGCAAAAACAGATGACTACCACAATCCACTTTTCACCAAAACAATATAATGCACTTGATGATGATGATTTTTGCAAAAACACATTTGTGCAAAAAACTAATAGTTGGTTTTCGGATCTGGTTGTGTTGTGTTTGTGAAATTTTTGATTGTCAAGCGCACTCACGATAGAAATATACACGATACAAAAAGAAATCTTAGTGTGTCGAATCAAATAAAAAATAAACTCATTTTGACTCGGAGACCCAATAACTAAAAAGATGCTTTCTTAGTCCTTAGGGTGTGAAAATGATCCTATATTACTACTTGTCTCTTCATTGCAGATTAATCTAGTTGTCCATAGACCAGAGATCAGAAACCGATCACAGTTCCAAAAACAAAATCCTAACGCCTACAACCGTTGACGAAGAACGGGATTGTAAACCCAGTATCATCAAACACATTGTAGAAGCCTTTACCAGAGAACCGACGAGCGGTCCAAGTTTGTGGTCAGTCGATGGATAGAGATGGTTTAGGAATGTGGTGTGTGAAAGCCTTTTAACTAAAACTCATTGGAACTTCACAGCTGAATGCATACCTAACTAGGTATGCATTCAGCTGTGAACTTCCGATGAATTATAATAACGATGATATTGACAGAGAACAGAGCAAATAATGAACCCTGATCGAATCACTAGGCGTCAGCAATTAGCTACATAAAGACATTTGCTATTTCTATAATTTTAATGATAGATCTCAAGTCACCTATTAATTATCATCATCATCATTTAAGCCCATCACAAGTCTACTGCTGAACATAGGCCTTTCCTAAACATTGCTTAAAACACGGTACTGTACCTTCCCGCAAAACCGTGCAGGTCACCGGGCCCCCACTAGATGGACTGACATCCTGCAAGGTTTCCTGCGGTTTCTTGAACTGCGTTTGCTGGCACGAGGCTGTCACTCGAGAGCAATTCTTCTCTAACGGTTATCGGTTCTACGAGACATATGTGGTCGGCTTATTGCCACATTAGCTTTAGGATTATATCGGTTACTCTAGCTCTAATAACCTTATTAATAAGAGATAATAATATAATATATCTTGTTAAGTAGTATAAATAAGAGAATCGTCAAATCCCAAATTGCGTTTTTCTCGGAACTTCCACTACAACCACTTTATGGAATCTGCTGCCGCCAGCGGTTTTTCACAACGCATGTGCTATTCCTCTCGTATTATTTATGTTCATGGGCGGTGGTGATTACTTACCGTCAGGTGAGCCACTGGCTCATTTGCCCCCTCTTCTGTAAAATAAATAAATAAAATCATACTATTTCAGTATTTTTGTTGTTCTCTGTATATTGGATTACTGGAAAGTTATAATCTATATATAACAATAATGTAATTGAAGTGTCTGTCTGTGATTTCAAAATGAATGCCAAAATTTAAAGTAAAAACTTAGTAGACACATGTTATCTTTACTTATAAAATAACGTAACCAATATTCACGCCAACGAAGTCGCGGGCATCAGCTAGTCGTAATATATTATCATAAATTACGTAATAGAGAAGATGTTTGGGTACTACCACCAGCTTGGAATCCTATAATTAATAAAATTAAATCAAAAACCAAGCATACAACTGCAAGACCTCAAGACACAGTTAGCTCTTTCTGCGTAGATCGAACCAAAAATAATAATTAAAAGCTGAAGGTACTCCGGGTTAACTATGACATCAAGACATCTGTCACCCCAGTCCTCCCGTGACCATGGGTGCTGTGAAGCGCTCGAAACCTCGGGTTATAAATATTACAAAATTAAACGCGATAAAATCCGTAGACTGGTGGTAGAATTCCTATGCAGGAATCTATCTAGGTAGGTACCACCCCAGTGGCAGTTATTCTGCCGTAGTGTGCAGACATTACTGTGTTTCAGTCTGAAGGGCACTGAGAGCTAGTGTATAATATACTTACTGGGCGTATGAGATTTAAGAACCGATGTCTCATGGTGACGAGCGCAGTGTGGTGCCACTCGTTGTTCTGGGTGACACAGCATTTGTTATGGGCAGACGTTGCACTTACCATCAGGTGAACGTTTTGCTCGAGTCGTCACTTTATCCAATAAAAAAAATTGTTTTATTTAAATAAATTACGGGATAAATAAAAAATCATTCTGCATAAATAATATAAGAGGGATGTTAGTGTTAATATAATGAATAATAATAAATTCAAAGATAAGCATAAGTAATTACTATATCAATAAATATCAATTCACCGTCACGTTCGCCATTTATCACTCGACAAATTATCGTGCACCCACGTCGAAACTCAAAAAGGAGCAATACTTAAATCATGACCCCAATTTGTTCAATAATCATCAATCATTAAGCCGCTGAATATTTTTTTTGATTTAATGATGTCTACTACCCATACTACTACCCAATACCGTAGCACGCTATTAAGTACGCAGAAGATAGTGCCACAAATATACGTACGTGCATACACGTACATATACAATACATATACACCTCACGGCCAGTTATTCAGACGTAAAGCAGCAATGTGTTTCGGTGGTAAATAATATCTCATTAATTTTATCTTATTTTATATATTTATCGTTATATATATAGTAAGATCGACGTAGCTCAGGGGATAGGCGATCATTTTTAAATTTCATAGTACGCCAGTGACCTAGGTTCGATTCTCGGTGCCGGCACCATTAAAATTGTTAATTGCAATTTTATGTGGTGATTTACGAGCAGCGTGGCGAATTTTTCCTAGCTCCAAAACCCTCTCAGAAATGAGAGGAAGTCTGTGCTCAGCACTGCTGAGCTGACATTTATAGGCTGAAACTTGCCGTACGTTACTTTTTATATTAAAATATCCCAACCAGACGAGAAAGCTCTATGAATATTTGATAGTTCAGTTTTACAGTTATAACTAATAACCCTGACACCCGACCTAGGGTAACCTGTATGTCAGGAGTCAGTGCCTTCCCATTTAGCAACAGTTTTTGCCAATTAACATGAATAAAAATAAACTAACAATAATAAAAAGTAAAACTATATACATGTGTGTGTAAGTGTGAGTGCGCGTGTGCGTGTGCCACTTTCTGGTACCACAAGTTTGGTGACGAAAAGGTACCGTTACTAAGGAATCACGCTTTGTGACGTAACCAAGTTTATATTAATCATTTTGGAATAAATATTGAACAAATGAACGTCTTTGATCAAACGTTTATTTAATTTTAATCCTTTTAACTAAAAACATTAATATCATTAATTTATATTCATAAAAAAAATTTCAGATACAGTTTTATCATTTATCAACAACTTGAGAAACAATTCACTATATAAATAATTGAAAACAAATAAGTGTAACAAAAATGCTAACATTATAATGAAATTATATTTATTTTAAATATAATTTAAAATAATTCCAATAATACGAGTATATATGAAAAATCACTAGTTTATTTTGGTTAATTCGTACCAGGGAATTATATATTTTAAATTCAGAATATAATATTTTAATATTGTACAAATAAATAATCTGTACTGATTATGTTCTTTTTTTATTAGAGATAGGGACCAGACGAGCAAAACGTTCACCCGTTGGTAAGTGCAACCGCCCAAAGCAATTCTGTGTCTGACACCATACTGACCCCAGAGACGGTTCTTTATTCTCATATGGCCAGTGATTACACTAGCTCTCAGCGCCCTTCAGACCGAAACAGTAAGTTTTGCACGCTACTGCTTCACGGCAGAATAACTGGCCCTGCGGTGGTACCTACCTAGACGTATTCCTTCCATGGTATAATATAAGGTACCATTAAGACAATCATTAATAATAAAGAACATCGTACGTTTTATATTAAGAATAAACTAATTTAATGTAATACTCAAGCGTGACCAATATAGTTAACGTTCGTGCTTGATTATATGAGGGGTAATTAATATTTTTGCTAATATCTTTTTTACGTTTTTTTAATTATTACAATAGATAAACTTTATTTCTAACTTTTCACGACGATTAATTTCGTGTATTCTATTCTATTTTGTTAACATTTACGGTAAACTCCAAACGTTAAAATCAAGATAGTTGAACAATTGTGTACTGTGTCACTTCGACCGACTGCATCTAGCTTTAAATCTATGGACCTTACTACATCGAGACAGGAATGATAAAAAATTCAGTGACGATACTAACGAGCACGTTTTAAATTGGCTGCCTACACGGTATAATCATCTGCTCTGAAGGACGATTTGTTTCTTCATAATAAGAGCGTTCCACATAAGTCCACGGCGGCTGTGAATGCACTGTAATTAACAGACGTCGGTCGCGCTGCCAGTTGATATGAATTAATGCTCATGCAATTACTACATTGCTTTTCGTATATTTCCGCTAGGATTTTACTTTTAAACGGATAAAACTCGTTTTATCTACAAAAAAAAACTATCCAGCAATGAACTTTACAGTCTGTAAACGGCGATCATTATACATGTAACATTTGTTTGTTTTTAATAAGCCGTTGTGTGGAAACAAAAAAAAAGTTAAATAATTAACGTGGCATAAGCATAGGTAATAAAAACTTAATTCCTATGCAGGATTCCGTCTAGGTAGGTCACCCCAGGGCTAATCATTCAGCCGTGAAACAGTAGTGTGCAAACATTATTGTATTGTAAATACCAGTGTAACCATTGGACATATGAGACATAAGAACTGATGTCACAGGCTGACGGACGCAGTCTAGTGTCACACAGAAATGTTCTGGGTAGGTACCACCCCAGTGCCAGATATTCTGCCGTAGTGTGTAGACATTACTGTGTTTCAGTCTGAAGGGCACTGAGAGCTAGTGTATAATATACTTACTGACGTATGAGACGTATGAGATTTAAGAACCGATGTCTCATTTATTTATTTATTTATTTAACCTTTCATGCACAAGTGGTACATATGGCAGACTTAATGCCTAAAGGCATTCTCTACCAGTCAACCATGAGGCAAAGCAGAGAATAAACAATATGATGATAGGCGGTGCAGCTAACAATAAGAAGAAAATAAAATAATATGATTATAAATACATAAACAGATAAAATATACATACACAACACTACATATACATACATACATATATATACATATACCTACATAAATATACACAAACATACATATTTATATAAATATACATACACACGAAACAGGAAAGAAAAATCAAACTAGTAATGAATTTTTAAAGTATTCCCGGACTTTATTTTTGAAAGCAAATTTGTTAGGAGCTTTTTTAATGTCAAGAGGTAAATCGTTCCAGAGTCTTATAGCCGTTAAGGTGAATGAATGAGATATGTAACCAGTACGGTGCAAGGGCGTGAGTAACTTGAGATTATCCGAAGAACGGAGAAAACAGTCATGAGAATCTCCCAGGTATTGAAATTTAGCTTTCAAATACTCAGGAGCACGTGGATCGTTTAGTATCGTGAAAAGGGTGCAGAGTATTCTAACAGATCTGCGCTGACGAATAGGCAGCCAGTTAAGCTGATTTCGAAAGGGAGATACATGATCATATTTACGGAGACCATATATGTATCTGATACAGTTATTGAGGAGACGATCCAATGTGTTAAGATGTTGTTGAGACAGGTCTGGGTAACACACATCAACATAGTCGATAATGGGCAGTATGAGAGATTGGACAAGCAAAATCTTTGTAGTGGTCGGAAGAAAATTTTTCAAACGATAGAGAGATCGTAAGACTGCAATTGTTTTGCGACTAACCTCCTGAATCTGGTTGTTCCATGTACAACAACTGTCAAGATGCAAGCCAAGATTCTTTACATGAGGACAGAATGGAATGCTATTGTTATTATACATAATCGATGGCAATGTGGAGAAATCAAGTTTTGTTATATAACTAGAGCTACCTATAATTATTGCTTGACACTTAGTGGGGTTAACATCAATACCATACACACCTGAACAATTATAGATGAACTGCAAATCTTCGTTCAATAATGATATCGCACCATTGATTTCGGATGATCCCGCTTGCGCATATAGCTGCAAGTCATCGGCATACAGATGGTAAGAGCACTTGAGATTCATTGTGATTAGATTAATAAAAATAGAAAACACAAGAGGAGACAGAATACCGCCTTGAGGAACGCCGGTAAGTACATTGCACCAATCAGACACATTTTGGCCAGCACGCACAGCCTGTTGGCGCCCTCGAAGATATGATGAGAACCATTCCTGGGCTGAAGATGAGATATTCAAGTGAGAGAGAAGAGCTAATAGCATATCATGGTCGACTGAATTGAAAGCGTTAGAAAAATCTATTAAGACTAGAACTGTTAGTTTAGAGTTTTCCATACCCTCTCGGATATCTTCAGTGACTTTGAGAAGAGCAGTGGTTGTACCATGACCAGGTCGAAAACCGGACTGATATGGGGAAAGAATATTATTTTTAAAAATAAAGTCAGAAACCTGCTTATGTGCAACAGCTTCTAAAACCTTAGATAGAAATGGCAGTATAGAGATTGGCCTAAAATGAGAAAGAAGGCTACGATCAGTGGATTTAGGAAGAGGAATAATAAAAGCTTTACGCCAGAGTGTCGGAAAAGTGCCGTACGTCAGCGAAAAATTGATGATGTTGGTTATTGCGGGTAGAATAGACTCGACTACGAGTAAAACCATTGTCCTACCCACATCATCGCACCCCACTGCATTGGATTTGATAGATAAAATTATTTTACGTATATCATCTTCATTCACAGGAGAAAAGTTAAAAGAGTTATGAGAATAAGAAGGCATGGAAGTTATCAATGAGATAGCTTTTGTTTTAGAACTATCAGATACTATCTGCGTAGACAAGAAATGTCGATTGAAATCGTCTGGAGAAAAAGATGTGTTATTGAAGTCTACTGGTGGTTTTCCGCATCGTGTTGAGAAACTTCCATATATCAGCCGAAGACGAACAGAGCACTTGCTCATGGAAATATCGGCGTTTAGCTGCTCTCACCATCCGATTGCAACGATTTCTCGCAACCTTATAGGCTTGCCACTTATCATCTGTACGATTCTTCTTGAATGCTCGAAACGCTCTGTCACGCTTTGCCATGGCCATACGTACGCTGACGGTGATCCATGGAACAGGAGGACGTCTAAGTCTGACAACACGCTTGGGAGCATGGTTGTCAAAGAGCCTTAATAAATTACAATTCAGCACATTAACTTTATTGTCGACTGTGGACTCTGTAAATACAGAAGACCAGTCAATGGAATCAGCATCATGCTTAAGCTTTTCCACATCGAGTCGAGCAAAACTGCGAATGGGAATAGACACTGGTGAAGGTTTAGGAGACTTTAATTTATATGAAAGGAAAAGCAGATCATGCCGTGAAAATCCAGAAGCAGGAAATTGGCCATAATTGACACCATGCTCATTAGAGGAGACAGTTATAAGGTCGATACAGGTGTCCGCAGTGTCAATATTATGGTGAGTAGCATCTAAAGGCAGAATAGAGAAATTTTGCGACTCCATGATCGATCTTAATTTGTATGATTTGGGAGAAGTCCTTAAAAGGTCGGTGTTAAAGTCTCCCATGACAATGTGATGTGTGTAAGCAGAACAGAATGGCAACAAATTATGTTTTCTTTTATTTACGCGAATATTACACATTTAAATAAAACTACTTTTTTACGGATTTTATCACAACAAATTATTTTCCAAATCGGAGAAGTAGTCCACTACTCCACCACTCTCATGGTGACGGGCGCAGTGTGGTGCCACTCGTTGTTCTGGGTGACCCAGCATTTGTTATGGGCAAACGTTGCACTTGCCATCAGGTGAACGTTTCGCACGTTTCGTCACACATCATACAACATCCAATAAAAGAAAAATCTCTATTCTCAGTTTCTAATGCCACTTGAGTGCACTTTCGTTGGAAATGACGAAGCATGAGAACCCATTCATCCATTTGCTCCGCAGGTGTCGTCCGAGGTAATAACGTCAATTAGTGAACTGAAGGATGTGCAGGACCTTTCCTCTGCAGTTCGAAGTATATTTTACTAACACGCCTGCCAAGTGTGCCAACCATGGGTAAGGCATTTATCCCCAGTAAACTATTGGTGGACTGCGATTATAGCGTCTGTTACATTTATAATTTTTGCCATTAAATTAAGAAAAAAACGCTATGAAAGACGAAAAATAGAAAAAACATTTTTTGACCTTTTTTCCACACGTTTCTTTTGGCAGCTCATTTCTTTCGAGTCTAAGTCAGGCATGACAGCACCATAAGAAACGCCATTATCAGCTTATACTAAATTATTTCAAGATTAGCATAAGAATCAGAACGTCACAGAAAGTAACCCGGCATTGTTGCATGTCGTTGATTATGACCTATCTATCTTTCAACACAATCATTAGAACAGTAAGATTGAACTCGCAATATTACATATTATTGTCAGAATTTGTTAAGAGCAGAGCTATAGTTTTATAACTGTTATTCATAGTTCAAGCGATAAGATTTCGTCATCGACGAAATTACCAATACCGCGCGTACGATTTAAAAGGTAAGCAATGAATTTGCAGATTTTGTCAGTCGCTGGCTCATTGTATGAAAAATGAACGGGCCTCTTCAAATTTAATACAACTAAGTTAATGGATTTTATCACGTTTAATTTTGACTATTTATAACCCGAGGTGCTCAGTATATATAGGTAGGTAGGTAGGTATCGTCGTCGTCGTTTAAGCCTAACACTAGTCCACTGCTGAACATAGGCCTCCCGCATAGATTGCCACATAAGTTTGTAGCTCCCGTTTGGGGGGATTTTGCCATATTTGTCACACTTGGCAGGCGGGTTGGCAACCGCAGTTTATTTATTCGGATGTTCCAGAACGATGCTGCTGCCCATCTCCTGGTTTTCATTTTCCCCCTGTCGACTTTTACGATACCCACGGGATGAGATGGGGTGGTAGATTCTCTTAAGCCGCCACCACACGGGGGATAGGTAGAACTGCCGGTGGCTCACGACTGTGTTTTGTGGCAATCTATGGGGGGAGGCCTATGTTCAACAGTGGACTATGGTAGGCTGAAATTATGATGATGATGATAACCCGACCTTTCAAGCGTTTTACAGTACCCATGGTCACAGGTCATACGGTCTGATGTCATAGTTAACCCGGGGAACCTTCAGCCTTTAATTATTATTTGTGGTCTGCAGTTTGTTACCATGTAAACAACAAATCCTTGCAAAAGAACACCGATTTCTACCAAATACAATTCGCGGGGCTATTGAGGTTAAAAATCATCCTAATTTCAACAGAATAGATTGTTGGGTCCTAGCGCCGGTTTGGGATCCTATTATCAACAAAATTAAATAGAAAACCAAGCTAATAGAAAGCCAATCTTGAAGTCTTGCAGTGGTATACTGCAAGACTTCAAGACACAGTTAGCTCTTTCTGCGTAGATCGGACCCAAAAATAATAATTAAAAGCTGAAGCTACCTCGGTTTAACCATGACATCAGCACGACTGTCACCTCAGTCCTTCCGTGAACATGGGTGATGTAAAGCGTTCGAAACATCGGGTTATAAATTGTCAAAATGAACGACATAAAATCCGTAAACTTAGTTTTCTTAAATGTGTAATAGCGTAAATACATTAAATCACTATGGGCATCTTCAAATTTGGGGGAATTAGCCGTATTTATCCGCAGTGGAATTCTCTAAGGTAGTAGTAGTTAGTAAGCTGAAGTGGCAATGATCCGGCCAAATAGCTCTTAGAACCCATGACCGTTAGGGAAGAAAGGGTCATGGGTGGCAGCCTCGTACCTTCAAGGCGACCACCCACTGGATGGTGCGACGACCTGAACTTTTTTGGGAAGTCGATGGGTGCCTCTGGCTTAGGACCGTGTTTTGTGGCATTCTGTCGGGGACGCTAATGTTCAGCAGTGGACTAGTGATTTGTTGAAATGAGCCTCAATCGAAAAACTTGGTCGCCATTAGCGAGCACAGTACTTACTACCCATTGTCGGATAATCAAAATAGTTTAGCTTTGCCATCCTTGCGATCCACCACGCGATTTTTAAGGCGTTTTCCTTAAGGCGGCTTTTACGACACCCGAAGGACAAGATTGAGTTTTATTTTATTTATCGCGAGCAAGTCGTTCACCTGATGGTGATATGTATTTAACGGGTATTTATAAATATTTTGTAACATGCTTTGTAACAGGTTCTCAAATGTATTTGATATTCTAAGAATCTTCAGTCATTAATTTTCAAAATGAAAAATATTTTTCAAAGTCTCAAACTTGAGTGATTGTTAATAACCACCAGACTTTTGCTTTTTATTGAAAAAGTGACGAACCGAGCAAAACGATCACCTGATGGTAAGTGCAACGTTTTGCCCATAACAAATGCTGCGTCACCCAGAACATTTCTGTGTGACACCACAGTGCGCCCGTCACCCTGAGATATCAATTCTTCAATCACATATGCCCAGTGATTACACTAGTTCTCAGTGTCCTTTAAACCGAAATACAGTAATGTTTTCGCACTACTGCTTCACGGCAGAATAACTAGCCCTTTGGTGGTACCTACCTCTCGACCTACCACCAGTGATGAATCATTAACACACTGCGAGTATAATTAGTAATGTAATATAAATACATCTGGCCGTTGATTCGAATCGACTAATATCATTACAGTGTAGGGACAGTATACAGATAGGAGACTAGAAAGTCTGTTCATACGTATTTACTTTCTAGATAGAAAGTTCACAATGTTCTCATCTTACACCACTCTGTTAATCAGAAAGATCGAGCTATACAGTCCTAGTAACAGAATAAACACTGATAGACGGTAAGAAATCGTGAAACACATTCAACTATACTTCAATTAGCATGAGTTTTATCAACCTCAAAAATATATAGTATTTAGACTTCAGAATATTTTATTTTTAATAGAAACAATCCGGATAGCAAGGGCTTCACCTAACATAACAGTTGCAGTGTCACACAGAATAGCAAATTTTTGTGTAACACTGCAGTGCATTCGTCACACTAAAGGCCCTGATCGACGAACGAGCTTGGCTGGACACTACGCTACACAATATCGCACGTCGATCACCGAACGGCGAGCGGAGCTGCTACTTTTGGCTAAAAGTTGCAACGTACGGATTTAAAAATGGATTTACCCACTCTCAGAATTCATGTTTTAATGTTAGATAACATACTTCAACAAATTAAGGAACGTCTGCTTGGCTGGCCCGTGAATCAGAACGACGAGCCGCGAGTGTCGTGTTGTAGCGGCGTAAGAGAAACTACCACCCCATCTCGTCCCGTGGGCGTCGTAAAAGTCGACAGAGGAAAATGAAAACCAGTAGATGGGCAGCAGCATCTTCCTGGAACAACAAAATAAACAAACTGCGGTTGCCAAGCCGCCTGCCAAGCGTGGCAACTATAGCAATTACCCCCCAAAATGAGAGGAACAAAAACCGTGTTTTGTGGCAATCTATGCGGAGGCTTATGTTCAACAGTGGACTCTGATAGGCTGAAATGATGATGATAATGATGAGCCGAGAGTAGAACCGCATCTGTACCGCATGCTTATGGCTCGCTCGTCGATCAGAGCCTTGGGACATCAGTTGTTAAGTATCATTATGGCCTGTGTTCAAACCGAAACTTACAGGTGTTTGCACACTACTGCTGTAGACTACGCCGTAGAAAGTGATGGTACCTACCTAGGCAGATTACTATAAGATCAGAAAATTTTAAGGGACGTTAAATAATAATAGGATATTTCCTAAGACTGAAAATACTTCAACCGTGCCATTTGAACAAGTCGTTCAATAATGTTGAGTAAACAAAAACAAACTACTTGAAGAGACAAATACACCTTGTAACAGTTCAATGTTCTTCGGAATATAAACATGAACGGATTGAGTCACTGTACAAACAAAGAACTAGCCAGTGCTCCTTACTGTACACTCGAGAAACAGATAATTTCGAAACTATTTCGAGCTTAACGAACGAATGAGACTTTTTTCGGTGCCTCACAATAGGATTTCTTCGGTGTCTTAAAACCCACTGACGACAGTGGGTTTTAAGGACACATTGCACAACACCACCAGACCCGAAATTCAATTTGTTTTTATTGCGCAAATGTTGCCGCGGCTGGGATTCGAACTCGGGACCCGCGGCGTAGATGTCAGGTACTCATTTATGACGATTTTACGATTTTACTTACGTTCAATTATGACGATTTTACTTACGGTCGTCAGTAGACGCAATCGTCATAAATGAGTGCAAGTTAGTCCACAAGTTTGTGGTAGCGGCGTAAGAATAACTGTCATCAATTTTATATATAATTTAAAAATAATTTATAACATATATTTTAAGATTACGGCAAATCTTCTAATGGGAGATAAATAGGCTTCTTCAAAGTTGGACATAGGTCCAATAGTGGATATTTTATAGTAGAAAGTGACGAGACGAGAAAAACGTTCACCTGATGGTAAGTGTATCGGCGGGCCATAACAAATGCAAGTCCCAGAACACTTCTGTGTGGCATCACACTGCGGCTGTCCCCTGAGACGTCAGTTTTTAAGTCTCATATACCCAGTATAATTAATAGTGAAACAGGTCAGACGGCCGTCCCCTGAGGCATCACTTTTTAAGTCTCCTATGCCCAGTATTATTAATAGTGAAACAGGTAAGACTTGCAACTTGGACTGCCTATTAAACATAAACAATAAATTTACAAAGACCGATCACGAGCTTGCGGCAGCTTTTGAGAGTTATTTTAATAATATTCCTATTTTAACCACAGAGTCTCTAAATTCTTCTCTTGCTGTTAATGCTTGTTTTTTAAATTTAAGTCAAAAGGCTCTAAAAATATTGAAAAATATTTTAAGGATGCTAAAAAAACACTGCGTAAAAAACTTAAAGTAACTGCATCTGTAATAGATATAATTGCCCGCCATTTGGTCATTATCTATACTAATATTATAAATGCGAAAGTAACTCTCTCTGTCCCTCTGTCCGTTTGTTACCTTTTCACGGCATAACCGTTGAACTGATATTGACGAAATTTGGCACAGAGATAGCTTGCAT
The DNA here is from genome assembly GCA_019845155.1 of Luehdorfia chinensis. Lineage (NCBI taxonomy): Eukaryota > Metazoa > Arthropoda > Insecta > Lepidoptera > Papilionidae > Luehdorfia > Luehdorfia chinensis. Next base: position 3,952,441 of record JAHVAK010000012.1, on the reverse strand, counting down.
CTTGGTGACGATTTTTTATTCCGGAGAATAGAGGAGTACTCAGTGTTTTAAAAAAAACCTTTATCCACGCGGACGGCCAATAATATTCCTCTCTTTCTTTTCTCTTTTCTCAGGGTTTACCTCTATTCTCCATTTCCGGAACCATTCGCCTAGGCGATCGGCTGCGGCTTGGAGTTGAATCGTTATGCGGCCCTTGTGCTGGTCGGAATAGTACAGGGCCGTTTGAAAATCGAATGGCAGTACTATAGACTTATCAGTTATCTCTAATGTCGATAAAAAAAGAAACAAAAAATTTTTAAAAATATATTCCAGCTCGTTTCAGCCAGTAGTCGTTATAAGTCTAAACTAATTATCGGAAGTGGTAGCCCTACGCGTGACCTACATCCCACTCACTGATGATACGGAGTTTCTCGTGCCGATGATATCCAACGCGGAAAAATACTGGCCATTAATAATCACTTTTTTGTTAGTTTTCATAGACTTTACTAACATAATAAATTGTGTTTAAAAGATTCTTATTATTTCTGGTTACCGAAAAACACTAAAAACACCTTTCTGTATCGTTCCTGCAATTACTATAACAAACATCGACAACATCTTGACATATTTAACGATCGTATTGGTAAATATAAGAGGAATCTGAGACCGATAATTTATGGCGCTATTAAAACGTAATAATACCTTGACAGCTTAATTATCCATTTACATATCGTTTAATGTACGTTTGCTTGAATTAATACGTTTGAACATTTTTTTGATTGTTTCAATGTTTCCTGCATCTACTATCGCTAAAATTTCAATGTTTATTTTTGTATAAAAAAAAAGTAAAGTAACAGCCTATAAATATCTCACTACTGAGCACAGGCCTCCTCTCATTTCTGAGGAGGTTTTGGAGCTGGGAATGGTATAGTCCGCCACGCTGCTCCAATGCGGGTTGGCGGACTTCACATGTACTCGAAATATTTCTATTCCTCGAACATGCAGGTTTCCTCACGATGTTTTCCTTCAACGCTAAGCATGTTTTTGTATGTTTAATGTTAAATTGTTTGTTTCCCTATAAAATAAAATAAAAAAAACATTTAACAGCGCTAAAACACTAAGAATTTAATTACAATTTGTAATTTTTGGAAATTGTAAGATACTAAAAGAAATATTAATCTGATTTGTTTTTTTTTTAGCTTTAGATAACCCGTTTATCGAGGAACCGAACCCTAGAACCGAAAATTACAGAGTTAGCCGAAATGTAAATGCTCTATACGGCGCAGCCATGAAGTCGGCTTATTTTTAGTAAAACCGCGGCGCACAGATACATGACCGACAAGATGACGCAGTGCTCAAGTACTCGGACCAATAGGCCACAGTCGTCTTAGGCTACTGTTACGGGTCCAAAACAGCTTTCACACCTTCTTTCTTTTAAATTCTCCAACGCAATTCATTTTGGAACTCATTCAATTAACCTTATCGAATTACTTCATTTATAAGAAAAGTTACAGCCTATAGATGTCCCGCTGCTAACCACAGGCGAAGTCTTTTTTTTGAGAGGGCGCTGGAGCTGGTAAGAGTCCACCACGCTGCTCCAGTGCGGGTTGGCAGACTTCACGTCTTCGAAAAATTTTTTATTACTCAGACATGCAGGTTTCCTCACAACGTTTTCCTTTTTTTTTTATTGGATAAAGGTACGAGACGAGCAAAACGTTCACCTGATGTAAAGTGAAACGTCTGCCCATAACAAATGCTGTCGTCGTTTCAGCCTATCAATAGTCCACTGCTGAACATAGGCCTTCCTCATAGATTGCCACAAAAGTTTGTAGCTCTCGTTTTGGGGGGATTTGGGGGGACAAATGCTGTGTCATCCAGAAAATTTCTGTGTGGCACCACACTGCGTCCGTCCCCGAGACATCAGTTCTTAAGACTCATATGCTCAGTGATTACGCTATTTGCTAGCTCTCAGTGCCCTTCAAACCGAAACACAGTAATGTTTGCACACTACTGCTATACGGCAGAATAACTGGGCCTGCGGTGGTACCTACCTAGACGGATTCTAGCACCTAAACTATTTTAGTACTATGTTTATGGCGAGCACCTAGCTTTTGAGCTACCACTGTGCTCACTGTGTTAATTAATTTTCAAATAGCACTACGACTGGCATCATTAAATAGGCAAAGGTCGGGTTATTGACCTGTTCGTTGACATTTTTGTGAAACTGTATTGTCACGGCTTATCGTTGGAAGTAACATTTGTATAAATAAGACTTACAATATTACACGCTGCGTTACGCAATTTGGCTCAAAGATCAGAATGCATTGGATGAACGCCAGCTGATAATAAATTATTTTAATCCGAAAACGACGTTTAATATATGAGCTACGTTTAAGTTTTCTTCTACTCGTAAACGAAAAGAAATCGTAAACGTCATACAAGAAGGAATAGTTTCTCGCAGTGGTATTTACCAGTTCTCTGAAATAAAAATCTACGTGTCATAGTAAAACAGTATCTTCTACGTCTTGTTCAACAGCCTCTTAATGGTCCAGTGCTGGAGAAAAGGCTCTCTAAGAAATGATTTGCCGTAACAGTGGCATAATCGTCGTTTAATTTAGTTCGTAGACGTACTATTTTTTATGCTATGGTATATAGGAATTAATAAGGCATGTTGTTTTCCGTATTACTTAATGTTTTTGGCAGGGGTACGAATAGACTTTACCCATAACAAATGCTGTGTCACCCAGAGAATTTATGTGTGACAACACACCACCTTCTGTATTTTTACAGTCTGATATTTTCCTACATGATTATTATTTTTTTACAAACTTCTTCAAAAGCCTGTAACAAGTTCATTGCTGTATATAGATCTCTCCTAAGGTCGGAAGAGTTGCTGTAATAGCCACATTTGGCCGGCGTGTTGGCGATCGCCTTTTGGCCTTACCGTCTATGCCTAGTCGTTAAACAGGTTAATTATGATATTTTTATTTTATATATAGACGAAGATGAAGTAGCAGCCTATAAATGTCCCACTGGTGAGCACAAGCCTCCTCCTCCTCCAAGTTTAAGGCGAGCGCCTGGTCTTCCGCGGCTTGTGGGCTTAAATTACTATTTTAGACGAAAATATTCCACAGAACTATTTTTTATCTATAGTATAATAGCAGAACCCTTGACTATCGAAAACTTTATCCACGCGGACGGTAGACGGTAGTACACAACGGGTACAATGAGTATAGCCAGTAATTTATAATATTCCAGGATTTTTTTATATGGAAGAATGTGACGAGATGAGCAATACGTTCACCTGATGGTAATGTTTGCACGCTACTAACTGACTGCAGAATAACTGGCATCGGGGTGGTGGTGGCCTACCTATAGCTTATGAATCCTACCTATAATACATATGAACTGAATGGTTATCTACTTAAGTTGATGCATCTATCAAATCCCAGCACACAGAAAAAAAAGCTTATAACAACAAAAATAAAATAAATATTATTAAAAAATAAAAACTATAAATTTAATAAATAACTAGCGGGAATCTCCCACGGAAGATTACTGTGTAATTAATTTTATTATTGTGTACGTGGCCTTCTGATAACCTTGTAGTTTTAAACGGTAGTTAACTTTTGTTGTTATAAATTTATAATAAAATTTTAGAAACAAATGTAGACGAAAGTCTGTCTAGTATATATGTTTTGGTGTAGGCTACATGCCGCGACATTGTGTAACTAAATTACATGTCCTACATAACAGAAATGCAAAAAATCCGGTTCTGGTGTGCGAAAATTTCGTAACCCAGAAACATTGATTAGTTTCGTCTATAATTACCTATGACAAGTGTGGCTTGAATTCCATCTGTACAGAACGTACATGATACTTTATTTCTGGATGAATTTTTATGGACGTACCAAAATGGCGGCGACGTTTGCAACCCGTCTCGTTTCGCGCAGGGCCGAAAAGTGGGCTGCGGTTGCGATCTCTGCCTATCCCAATAGGAAAAAGGCGTCATTGCATGTATAATTTTCTATGGGAGTAAGTGACGAGACTAGGAAGTCGGTTATCTGATGGTAAATGCACACCTGTCTATTGCGATGTCACCCAGAACCTTGCTTGAAAATTACTGTGCCGCAGAGCGCTCGTTACCTTGAGATATCAGTTAAGTGTAATGTGCTCATTAATTACATAGCATTGCTTAACGGCTGAACAACTGTTGGTAGGATTCCTAAGCCAGTTATTCTGCCGTGAAGCAGTAGTACATACATACGATCACGACTGTATCCCATAAGGGGTAGTCAGAGAATGGGCACTCCCTGCAAAAACAGATGACTACCACAATCCACTTTTCACCAAAACAATATAATGCACTTGGTGTGATAGGTGGTGAGCCCATCGCCACCATGCGCTGTTGGGTGTACAGTGCAGTTTAATTCCTTACTCGCCTTTTACAAGATCCATTAGATGAGATGGATTGGTAGTATTCTTTTAACGAGCCGCCACCACACGGCAGTAGTGTGCAAACATTACTGTGTGTGTTTGAAGGGCACTGAGAGCAAGCGTAATCACTGGGCATATGAGACTTAAGAACTTATGTCTCAAGGTGATGGGTGCAGTGTTGTATCACACACACAGAAATGTTCTGTGTGACACAGCATTTGTTATGGGCAGACGTTGCACTACCCATCAGGTGAACGTTTTGCTCGTTTCATCACTTTATCCAATAAAAAAAACCACGTGCTCTGCTCAGCTTTAAAGAAAATCATCGTGAGGAAACCTGCATGTCTGAGGAATAAAATAGTTTCGAATACATGTGAAGTCCTCCAACCCGCATTGGAGCAGCGTCGCGGAGTCTTCCCGGCTCCAAAACCCTCTCAGAAATGAGAGGAGGCCTTTGCTCATCATATATATAGTCACGCCTTTTCCCATACAAGGGGTAGGCAGTGGCTACACATGTAGCCTACTTTTCGCCCCCGCGGGAAACGAGACGTGACGGGTGGCGAACCACGTCACCGTCATTTTGGTAGGAGTCAAAAAACGTCTGACTGTTGCGTTGAGCTCAGCAGTGGGATATTTTTAGGCTGTTACTTTACTTTATTCTCCGTCAAGTTACAACGAGTGAGTTCGATTCTGGGACAGAACAATTTTATTTATAGTCGTTCCGAGGTATATGGTATACATTATAATTATGTCTGTAAAATGCATACACGATGCAGGAGAAATACAAGTAGGACAATTTTTAAAAAAAAATCAGTACCTGGGGAAATGGTCTGGTTCTTTTGTTCAATACTGAATTGTGGAACGAGTGGTCGTACACAATGAAACAGACGTTTCGGACCATTGTACAGCAAACAACACAGTCAGCGTGTGAAGCAGGATGCGAGCCGCTACACCGTTATCAGTTCGATACTGACGGGTGCCTTACAATTGCATTTGTCGTGACAAAAACACTAGAGGATATATTAATAACTACAACTAAAGATTATTTAAGATAAGAAAATTAATAAAAACCGAGTGGTTGCGGGCCTGGTGCTCGCCTTTAATTTCATAGTACGCGAGTTACCTGGGTTCGATCCCCGGTGCCAGCACCTCTATAATTGTTCTACAATTTAAGTGCTGATTTACCACGTTCTTAGCGGTGAAGGAAAACATCGTGAGGAAACCTGCATGTCCGAGGAATAGTAATATTTCGAGGACATGTGAAGTCTGCCAACCCGCATTGGAGCAGCGTGGCGGACTATTCCCACCTCCAAAACCCTCTCAAAAATGAGAGGAGGCCTGTGCTCAGCAGTGGGACATTTATAGGCTGTTACTTTACTTTTTTACTTTTGAGCGTCCTGTTACCTGTTTCCATCTTGTGGGTTTTTGTTTTTAGGACTGATGGTCACTGTCAGCTCGAAGGCTTCACAGCTTCGCCAGATTGAAAGGTGGCAGATCGCTGAGGGCGCTTAGCCGAAACCTTTATTTATGTACGGATGACCGGCGCAAGGGCCCCCGAGAGGGGACTACGGCTTGGACCGTCATCCTGTTCGCGAGAGTAATTGACTGGAGGGTGCCCAAGGGGGCCGGCCTCGGCTCGGTCAGTTACTTCAAACGGGAGGGATCTTGTGGGTCTCGTAAACGCCGACTAAGGGTAAAGCCAGAAAAAACCCTAAGCTTGAATGGCCATCCCAAATATGCTAGATTTAGATTATCTATACAGGTATCGGAAAGCCGATACTTATCCGGCAGAGTAGAATAGCACCTACCTCTTTCCTACCGAGGTGTCGTAGAAGGCGACTAAGGTATTGTATGGACAGCCTTCATTCGTGCAGAATAACACCATAATATTCAATGCTGTCACTATACTGCTCGTGGGAAGGCAACAGGGAGTAAGAACTTTTTGTTCGTCGTCGTACCAAATTGGCGGCGAAGTGGTACGACACCCGTCACGTCATGTTTCCAGCGGGAGCAAAAGGAAAGGACTACGTATGTGGTCTCTACCTACTCTTTATATGGAGGCATGATTGTATGTAAGTTTAAGTTGTATGGATGGTGTGCCACTTCTAATTAATTTTTTCGTAATTTCGAAAATTCCAACCCGTCTGCCAAGCGTGGCAACTATGGCAAAATCCCCCGCAAATTGAGAGGTACAAATTTTTGTGACAATCTGCGTGGAAGACTTATGTTCATCAGTGGACTAGTTACAGGCTGTAATGATGATGATGATGAAAATGAATTTCGAAAATTGTAAAAATATAAATTAGTGGTTCATAAAAGACACCTTCCTTTAAAATTTTATCTATATCGTGCCAACAGTCTCCAAGTAACATACAAAGACAGGACAGGACGTTTTTACTCCGAAATCCTAAAAATTAAGTATAATAGAAAACAAAGGCATATATATAAAGGATATATATCTATTTATGGACTGAAAAATATTAAATATCCAGACTAAATTTAACGACGCTTAATCTATAACACAAGAATATATGAATCCCCTCATGAAGCTGGACTTCAGAAGACGTTGAACTACGAGTAGAACGTTGATGGATTAAAGCGCTTTAAAAATGATGCTGATGAATGAATGATTGAATGATGAATGATTAACCCAAACATTTCACAACAGTTAATGTAGCAGATGCTTGTCTTCATTTTTACATATATTGTACCTAAAACTGCATTTTTATGAGACAAACATACTTTATATTTCTTTTATAAAAATTCCTCTTATTATACAGATAAGAGTTTTGAGTAAGTACAATTGTCCACAAGACGATGGTGCAGAAACTTTTTTAAGTCTGAGACTTCCTGTCGCGGCCATTAGTTATATTTAAATCATTATGAGGTCTTTCATAAAATTATCTTTTATTAAAATTTTTATATTCACAGAATAGCTTGACTGAACTCTCTTCAAACTTCCGTTCATAGGACGTTCATCAAACAAGATCAGAACAAACAATTTAACTGTCAAAAACGACTACAATACTGATTTCTAAAAGAACACCAATGACATTCTTATCTTTAAAACTGGCTAAAACGTGTCATCTATCTGACCACACAAAATAACTGTATTCCGTGACAGAAGGCACCAGCCAAACTGTGGGAAAACGCCAACTCAAGGTCCGGATGTCTCCCGCGACAAATGAACTGACCAGTCTTTTCAATCCAAAAAAATCGAATAAAATTTATTCGATTTTTTTTCCCACTATCCAAAGGATAACAAAGGCAGCATATATTTATAAAAACCTTTACGCTTCTAGGTTGTGTATATTAAATTCCCCTTAGCTGCAAAAATTGTAATATTGTAACACATAAAATACACGCATAGACTTGGACTTTATAAGAAAAACGATTATGATACCATACCATAATCATGTCATTATCATTATATTACAATTGTTGCTACTCGTATTTTCCTACGCTGCTAAATTTCCGATGGCATGACAATGACATGATAATGGAATCGTTTAACAGTGATAGGTAGGGTAGGCAAAATATAATACCATGACGCTCTAATTATTTTTGGAATATTATGCAAATCATAATAAAAGAATACGAAAGGTAATCATGGTTACACGATCTTTTTAGAATGGTCGTTATTATCATAGCAATGGCGATCATTGAAAACGATGTTTCAGTAGAATATCGAAACTGCCATTCTGCGATGACGTTATTGTCGTTATGAAGCGATTAGTTTAGTAGAATTAAGGTTCCGATGCAATGACAAAATTCTATTGTCAGAAACTATCAACTGCGCACGAGATATTATAATGCTACAAAACAACCAAACTTGAAAACCAACAATTTGTGTTTTTATATATCACCAAAAAAAAATATAACACCACCACTCGGCGGCTAAGGCTGTGGTGGTGGTGGTGGTGGTATTGTAGAGGTGGAGGGTAACTGGTGGCGGTGTTAGCTTGCTAGGTGCACGCTACTGAGGGAGGGCGGGCGGTGCTCTTCAAGAACTATGTAATATACACCATTTCATATTTTGCATGAAGATCTTAGCAAATTAGCTGCCTTCCTTATATTATCACCACAACGTCACGCATAAGTAGTTGATATATGAAAAAAAAATTAAAACTAGCGATCCGCCCCGGCTTCGCTCGGGTAGATAGGTATTAGAAAGATAAATTAGTACTTTCAAAATATTTTTTTATGTATGGGAACATAAGCCATGAACGTTTAGTGGCTCAGAGATTCCTTGTAAACAATATTTGAGCAAAATGTACGGTGGTACGTGGTAGCAAAATAAAACGACCGCTCTCGACCGCTGCGCAAAGGAAACCGCGTACCTCGATAATGCCCAATTCGCATAAAGCCGGGCGGCGGCGCGGCGTTCGAGAGACACCGCTGCATTTTTTAAATATTAAAGTTTTTAAATTTTAAATTAACAAAATATATAATTAAAATTACAAATCACTATTCAATTGTTTCTAGTTTACAAAAAATAATATGAGTAGGTAGGTAATTAATAGATCTTATTTTATTCGGTAGTATCGCGGGCGAGCGTAGGGCTCGCTCACACCGTGGCATTTTTCTTACTTTTAGAATTTTTTTACCCGTCCGTAACTTCTATGCGATAAGTCCGATTCGAATAATTTAAAGAGTAACTTACTAATACATAATCAACCTTGATTATGTATATGTAAGTTCCTTATTTAATAGGATAAGGAATAATATCATGATACGAATGTCATCATCTTTCGATTCTTTGACCGTGTTGTGAGTTAACTATAATAGTTGGACATATAGACTCGCGGACTTTTTTGTGAGTAATGATGAGCACTATGAAAATGTAGTACACTATTTTATTTATCATCAGTACTTTTCGCAGCGCACGCCAAATAATGACTTTTATTAGTAAATTTTTGATACCTTGAATTACATCATAGCGGTTTTCGAAGTTATGTCATATATTTTTTAAATTCAATATACTCGTAGCTCATGTTATTCGCTGATAATGTAGCTGTATATACGTGAAAGAATTTTTGAAATCGGTTCAGTAGTTTTTGAGTTTATTCATTACAACCAAACATACAAAAAATCAAATCTCTTTATAATATTATATTATAGTTTAGACAAACAACGAGTTACAGTACATATAGTGCTAACCGTTTAAAAGTGGATTACTAAAGGACTACAAGGCTTATGAAGGTTTATCCTGATAATTGGATATAATCTACGTTTGAGTTTGAAAGGTCTCATCGGAACCGGTTGAATTAGCTCTCAGATGATGAAAGTAGAAATATCAGTCTAAGAATAGGAGTCGCCGTAATACATGCTCAGAAAAGCGTTAATTCGATTCAATTCGCCCTAACTTTCCGCGATCATTTCATTAGCTGTTTAATTTTTACAAGTCAAATAACTTGCCTTTTACGCAACCTCTTCAAGAGCTTTAGATACGCCAATTGAAAAAATAAATATCACGTCAAGTAATCAAAGATTATAATTTAATATTGCCTCGCCACGACTTGCTTCACGCAGAGTGAAACGAAAAAAAACTTGAGTTTGTAGTAACATGTTAAATATATTTTATACTGTAAAATAATTTGATAATCAATTAGACACGCCAAAAATGGACAAAATCAAGGTCGAATGAATAAAAGTCGTTGACGATACTTTGAGTTGGCAAGTTATATCATTGATATAACTAGCCAACTCGAAATAACTCGGATCATTACACTCTGAACTCGTAGCCACAACACGTTCTTTAAACTTTAGTAAGACCTTGTCATTTTACTCGTGGCGCCAACTCGAAAAGTGGCGGTTGTCTTTTTTGTATATTCTATATTTCAAGTATTGATGCTTAATATTGATAGCGTATTAGGCAACGAGTGCTCGTTAAAGTGTAAAGTGATCAACCAATTCAACTTAAGATCGAGGTCGTGCGTTACGTTTTGTCTGTATTAGACCAACAAACATTCACTAAAAGTGGAATATTTAAACAAATTTAGTTTAAACACAGTCTTTGAATACGTTACTATGACACTGCAATGCTTTCGACTGTTGCAATGAATACATACATGCAGTCACGCTTTTTTACTATATACAGGTAGACTTTTCGCTGTCGCGGGAAACTAAAAAATGAATGGGGGCTAAAAAAAACATATTGTAAAGCTTCAAATTAGGTCACGAATTCAAATTTTGAATTATAGCCATCACACAATACAGAAATCACTAGCTATCAATAAATATAGCATGTTCTTTCAGAATGAATTATCTATAATATATATAAAAACGATTGACCACTGACTCATCACGATATCACCGAAACTACAAGACTTAAAATATTATAGACTTAAAATTTGGCGTACATAGTCCTTTACCGACATAGACACTCACTAAGAATGCACACACATTTTATGAAGATTTACTCCTAAATGGGTAAATGTGCTGGTGCTATTTTTCTCTATGTAGACTTTAATATATCGATAACTTCCGTTCGAAGCCGGGGCAGGTCAACTAGTAGCAAATAAAAAAAGCACAAAAGTTTTGAGTTTGATATTTTTATATTTTCTACATGCAAAAACGAAGATTAACTATGTATTTTGGTCACTGTGCTAGTAGAACGGAAATATACCGTACATTCCAGAAACGACCAAGAGACATTGAGAATAGGTGAAATATTTATAAAAACATTGTCATCATAGCACGTGTAACTGTTTGTGAATATGCCCTCCACCTAATGGTGATTATTTATAAAACTTTGCCAAACTTTGTGAAACGTGTTGAAGTTTGGTTATCGAAGCAATGTAACTTAAATACAAATTGTGAATTAATGTCTGCAAGCCATACGCCCTGCCTATTACCTCACTAAGTAAAGTATACTTGCCTCCCCGTGTGACGAACTCGTATTTCCAAATCCTTGTACGTCCGGCGCACCCTGGGCAATCAGCGAGACATTTATCCTGATTGGCTAATCCTTTCACCACGATGGCACTGCCATCGACACGCTAAGAAGAAGAAGCTGAGATAATAATACTTAAAACATGTGATTCATAAAACCTTATGCACTGATTATTACAAGACTTGGTTGATATCCTTGTGTACCTCTTTCCTCTCTATTTCTATAAGAGTTTTGAGTAAGTACAATTGTCCACAAGACGATGGTGCAGAAACTTTTTTAAGTCTGAGACTTCCTGTCGCGGCCATTAGTTATATTTAAATCATTATGAGGTCTTTCATAAAATTATCTTTTATTAAAATTTTTATATTCACAGAATAGCTTGACTGAACTCTCTTCAAACTTCCGTTCATAGGACGTTCATCAAACAAGATCAGAACAAACAATTTAACTGTCAAAAACGACTACAATACTGATTTCTAAAAGAACACCAATGACATTCTTATCTTTAAAACTGGCTAAAACGTGTCATCTATCTGACCACACAAAATAACTGTATTCCGTGACAGAAGGCACCAGCCAAACTGTGGGAAAACGCCAACTCAAGGTCCGGATGTCTCCCGCGACAAATGAACTGACCAGTCTTTTCAATCCAAAAAAATCGAATAAAATTTATTCGATTTTTTTTCCCACTATCCAAAGGATAACAAAGGCAGCATATATTTATAAAAACCTTTACGCTTCTAGGTTGTGTATATTAAATTCCCCTTAGCTGCAAAAATTGTAATATTGTAACACATAAAATACACGCATAGACTTGGACTTTATAAGAAAAACGATTATGATACCATACCATAATCATGTCATTATCATTATATTACAATTGTTGCTACTCGTATTTTCCTACGCTGCTAAATTTCCGATGGCATGACAATGACATGATAATGGAATCGTTTAACAGTGATAGGTAGGGTAGGCAAAATATAATACCATGACGCTCTAATTATTTTTGGAATATTATGCAAATCATAATAAAAGAATACGAAAGGTAATCATGGTTACACGATCTTTTTAGAATGGTCGTTATTATCATAGCAATGGCGATCATTGAAAACGATGTTTCAGTAGAATATCGAAACTGCCATTCTGCGATGACGTTATTGTCGTTATGAAGCGATTAGTTTAGTAGAATTAAGGTTCCGATGCAATGACAAAATTCTATTGTCAGAAACTATCAACTGCGCACGAGATATTATAATGCTACAAAACAACCAAACTTGAAAACCAACAATTTGTGTTTTTATATATCACCAAAAAAAAATATAACACCACCACTCGGCGGCTAAGGCTGTGGTGGTGGTGGTGGTGGTATTGTAGAGGTGGAGGGTAACTGGTGGCGGTGTTAGCTTGCTAGGTGCACGCTACTGAGGGAGGGCGGGCGGTGCTCTTCAAGAACTATGTAATATACACCATTTCATATTTTGCATGAAGATCTTAGCAAATTAGCTGCCTTCCTTATATTATCACCACAACGTCACGCATAAGTAGTTGATATATGAAAAAAAAATTAAAACTAGCGATCCGCCCCGGCTTCGCTCGGGTAGATAGGTATTAGAAAGATAAATTAGTACTTTCAAAATATTTTTTTATGTATGGGAACATAAGCCATGAACATTTAGTGGCTCAGAGATTCCTTGTAAACAATATTTGAGCAAAATGTACGGTGGTACGTGGTAGCAAAATAAAACGACCGCTCTCGACCGCTGCGCAAAGGAAACCGCGTACCTCGATAATGCCCAATTCGCATAAAGCCGGGCGGCGGCGCGGCGTTCGAGAGACACCGCTGCATTTTTTAAATATTAAAGTTTTTAAATTTTAAATTAACAAAATATATAATTAAAATTACAAATCACTATTCAATTGTTTCTAGTTTACAAAAAATAATATGAGTAGGTAGGTAATTAATAGATCTTATTTTATTCGGTAGTATCGCGGGCGAGCGTAGGGCTCGCTCACACCGTGGCATTTTTCTTACTTTTAGAATTTTTTTACCCGTCCGTAACTTCTATGCGATAAGTCCGATTCGAATAATTTAAAGAGTAACTTACTAATACATAATCAACCTTGATTATGTATATGTAAGTTCCTTATTTAATAGGATAAGGAATAATATCATGATACGAATGTCATCATCTTTCGATTCTTTGACCGTGTTGTGAGTTAACTATAATAGTTGGACATATAGACTCGCGGACTTTTTTGTGAGTAATGATGAGCACTATGAAAATGTAGTACACTATTTTATTTATCATCAGTACTTTTCGCAGCGCACGCCAAATAATGACTTTTATTAGTAAATTTTTGATACCTTGAATTACATCATAGCGGTTTTCGAAGTTATGTCATATATTTTTTAAATTCAATATACTCGTAGCTCATGTTATTCGCTGATAATGTAGCTGTATATACGTGAAAGAATTTTTGAAATCGGTTCAGTAGTTTTTGAGTTTATTCATTACAACCAAACATACAAAAAATCAAATCTCTTTATAATATTATATTATAGTTTAGACAAACAACGAGTTACAGTACATATAGTGCTAACCGTTTAAAAGTGGATTACTAAAGGACTACAAGGCTTATGAAGGCTTATCCTGATAATTGGATATAATCTACGTTTGAGTTTGAAAGGTCTCATCGGAACCGGTTGAATTAGCTCTCAGATGATGAAAGTAGAAATATCAGTCTAAGAATAGGAGTCGCCGTAATACATGCTCAGAAAAGCGTTAATTCGATTCAATTCGCCCTAACTTTCCGCGATCATTTCATTAGCTGTTTAATTTTTACAAGTCAAATAACTTGCCTTTTACGCAACCTCTTCAAGAGCTTTAGATACGCCAATTGAAAAAATAAATATCACGTCAAGTAATCAAAGATTATAATTTAATATTGCCTCGCCACGACTTGCTTCACGCAGAGTGAAACGAAAAAAAACTTGAGTTTGTAGTAACATGTTAAATATATTTTATACTGTAAAATAATTTGATAATCAATTAGACACGCCAAAAATGGACAAAATCAAGGTCGAATGAATAAAAGTCGTTGACGATACTTTGAGTTGGCAAGTTATATCATTGATATAACTAGCCAACTCGAAATAACTCGGATCATTACACTCTGAACTCGTAGCCACAACACGTTCTTTAAACTTTAGTAAGACCTTGTCATTTTACTCGTGGCGCCAACTCGAAAAGTGGCGGTTGTCTTTTTTGTATATTCTATATTTCAAGTATTGATGCTTAATATTCATAGCGTATTAGGCAACGAGTGCTCGTTAAAGTGTAAAGTGATCAACCAATTCAACTTAAGATCGAGGTCGTGCGTTACGTTTTGTCTGTATTAGACCAACAAACATTCACTAAAAGTGGAATATTTAAACAAATTTAGTTTAAACACAGTCTTTGAATACGTTACTATGACACTGCAATGCTTTCGACTGTTGCAATGAATACATACATGCAGTCACGCTTTTTTACTATATACAGGTAGACTTTTCGCTGTCGCGGGAAACTAAAAAATGAATGGGGGCTAAAAAAAACATATTGTAAAGCTTCAAATTAGGTCACGAATTCAAATTTTGAATTATAGCCATCACACAATACAGAAATCACTAGCTATCAATAAATATAGCATGTTCTTTCAGAATGAATTATCTATAATATATATAAAAACGATTGACCACTGACTCATCACGATATCACCGAAACTACAAGACTTAAAATATTATAGACTTAAAATTTGGCGTACATAGTCCTTTACCGACATAGACACTCACTAAGAATGCACACACATTTTATGAAGATTTACTCCTAAATGGGTAAATGTGCTGGTGCTATTTTTCTCTATGTAGACTTTAATATATCGATAACTTCCGTTCGAAGCCGGGGCAGGTCAACTAGTAGCAAATAAAAAAAGCACAAAAGTTTTGAGTTTGATATTTTTATATTTTCTACATGCAAAAACGAAGATTAACTATGTATTTTGGTCACTGTGCTAGTAGAACGGAAATATACCGTACATTCCAGAAACGACCAAGAGACATTGAGAATAGGTGAAATATTTATAAAAACATTGTCATCATAGCACGTGTAACTGTTTGTGAATATGCCCTCCACCTAATGGTGATTATTTATAAAACTTTGCCAAACTTTGTGAAACGTGTTGAAGTTTGGTTATCGAAGCAATGTAACTTAAATACAAATTGTGAATTAATGTCTGCAAGCCATACGCCCTGCCTATTACCTCACTAAGTAAAGTATACTTGCCTCCCCGTGTGACGAACTCGTATTTCCAAATCCTTGTACGTCCGGCGCACCCTGGGCAATCAGCGAGACATTTATCCTGATTGGCTAATCCTTTCACCACGATGGCACTGCCATCGACACGCTAAGAAGAAGAAGCTGAGATAATAATACTTAAAACATGTGATTCATAAAACCTTATGCACTGATTATTACAAGACTTGGTTGATATCCTTGTGTACCTCTTTCCTCTCTATTTCTTTCGTCTTTTCTTCTTTATCATCCGGTGTACGATTTTTCCGTCTCGACACTTTCTTCCAAAAAAAACCCCATTAGCTACATTTTTCTCGGAAAAAAGGATCAATTGATTATCAACAACCGAACAAACTGGACTTATACATCTAGAAGAATCTACCTACACATATTTATAAATTGGACCATGCTCCTCGATTCTTAGAACCTATCACCTAACCTTTTTAAGTACGCAAGTCGCCTGTTGACGCACACTCTCCTGGAACGTCTACCGCGTTTATTCATTCGCAAAATATTTTTTTTAAATACTTTTTTTATGTGTTGAAAGGTACCTGAACTTACAATTGTAATTACTTGGAGCTCGCAAAGTAGGTTATTTAGGCAAATTGTTTTTCTATTTTTTAAGGTTCTTCAACAGCCTACTAATAGTCACTGTCATTAATTTTAGACCTCTATATCCTTACATATATCAAAACAGGGAAAAAAGTTTTTGCGCGAATATTTCGTAACCCAACAAAGCTTGTTAAGTGTCGTCTTTCGCTGCCTCTACCAAGCGTGGCTTGAATAGCATCTGTACGCAATATACTTCTTGATCAGCCTGAAAAACGTCCACTGCTGAACATAGGCTTATAAGTTTGTCGAACCAGATGTAGTAATCGCCACGAAAAAAAAGTAGTAGCACAGATATGTTCTGGGTGACACAGCATTTCTTATGCACTTACCAACGTTGACGTTATGCTTGTTTTGTTACTTACTCCAATAAAAAAAAGTAAATATAAACTATAAAATAAATAAAATTAATCCAGTTGCTTAACACTATATTGATACAGAAAACTGTATGTGGTTGTTACAAAACACTTAAATTTGAAAATCCTTCCAACAGTAACTAAATTTAATAAAGAAACAAATTTACAAATCAACATACAATACAAAACAATGCACAAGGACATAGCTAATACAGAAACTGGAAAAGTTAATTTGTTCCAGGCAACATCAATTTAAATCAACAGACCATTGTGTAATTAGTCCAATTATGTCATTATATCATCATCCAGATCTCTTGTGTTATATCAAGTAAAAGAAAGCAAAGTTTGACTGTAAAATGATATTGTTATTTTTGCTTATTTAATAAAAATGTGATGTTTTTGAGATATGACACTTTTCTATTTATTTGATTATATATGGTTGTTATAAAAATGTTAAATAATGTTGTCTATATACTTTTCATCATTACTCCACTACAGAATGAGTACAAAATACATCAGATTGTATGTGGTTCCAGTAGTCACTCAATGAAGAATTAAGATGTAGGTCACCACCAGCATCACTGCAGATGTCTTATAAAATGTCTAGTAACTAGTTGCCTATATTTTTTTTACTAAGTTATGCACCTACTCACTGCTGGTTTAGAATTTGGACATAGGATACTTGTTATTCCAGAAAATCAGAGTTCCCATGGTCCCATTTTTAAAAACCTAAATCCACACAGATGTGGATGTGGACTTCTGCTAGTAGGTATATAAGTAAAAATTATTACTTAGAAAGAAATCATTATTTATATACCTGTTGTACTTGTATATAACAGAAACATTTACATGACTATCCAGAATACTTTAGAATTTATAACTGATTTTGTTTAAGGTACAACGGCAGAGCTTGTTATTCTGCTATCAAACAGTAGTGTGTAATCATTAAAATCTGGACATATGAGACTTAAAAACTATTAATTTAAGGCAATAATACTTTTTTTTTTTATTGGATAAAGTGACGAAATGAGCAAAACATTCACCTGGTGATAAGTGCAACGTCTGCCCATAACAAATGCTGTGTCACCCAGAACATTTCTGTGTGACACCTCACTGCTCCAGTCACCCTGAGACATGAGTTCTTAAGTCTGATATGCCTAGTGATTGCTCTAGCCTCAGTGCCCTTCAAACTGAGACACGGTAATGTTCGTACACAACTGCTTCACGGCAGAATAACTGGCCCTGGGGTGGTACCTACCTAGACAGATTTTTGCATAGGAATTCACTTTATTAATATGATATTAACCAACCAACTTAAACTTGACCTTATTATTTTTTCATCTTTTTAAACGTATCAAATATATAAAGTCTATACATTTTAAATGCAAAATAATCTTATTACATAATAAACAGGTGCTATTTTTCTTACATATTACTTATAAATGTTGAAATTTGTATGAATGATTGTTACTCCTTCACGAACCAAGAGCTGAATGGATTCTAATGAAATTTGGTATAGAGGTTAATTATGTCAAGGAAAATAACACAGAATAGTTATTTTGGTCATAAAAAAATCAATCATTACTAATATCAAAGGTTTTTTTAAGTTCAATATTTATATTAGTAAAAAATTTATAATATTTGCTGACATTCATTCTTCTAAATTAAAAAATTGTCCAGTTATATGAAAAATATTACTTGACAATTTTTTGAAAAGCCTTTTTTTTGTCTGTTATTAAATTAAGAATTTGAATTGTGAATAGCTAATTAAAGTTTAAAGTTTGTATAGTATGAATTCAGACATGTATTATTCATGTTTATATATACCAAATAGCATATTATATATTTATATTTATTAAAGTAGCAATTGCTAAAATACTAAATAGCTGCTGGTATGAAATTTGAAGATTACAGATAGTAACCGGAGAACTAATTTAGACTAACATTTAACAACACTACACAAATACTTTATATTGTGTAATAAATATTTCTTAATTTTAACTATGGAACAAAAGAATAGCCATTATGAATTATTTAGTAGTATATACTTTTACCACAGGCATAATATTGTAAAGCAAACAAATAATATTGTATAAAGTCTTAAACAAATTTATCAATATAATAAAGACATCAAACTATTTTTTTTTATCAGAAGCTGTTTTATTATTTTCTTAAAACATACTGCATTTATTCACAATTTGATAACACATTACTTTAATCAAAAGAAATTTCCTCAGCAAAAGAAACACCTCTTGTAAAATAGTTTCAATAGAATTGTGAATAGATATATTGGGAAATTCATTCAGTAAGCATTTTTTTTATTTTTAGTAAATAGAATAATAATTACAAGACAGAAGAGTCAATAAAAAATAAGATGTTATTTAAAATTTTATGAATAGTGAATCATTTCACCTATTTATTATCCCAGTCTATATAATCAGCACTGTAAACAGTTCGAAGTGAATATAAACGAGAACAAAAATAAAGTCTATGAAGTAAAATGTTGCTTATATCTAGCCGATTATTTAGTTTCACCTTTAAAAAATTCAAGCTATCATTACTCACCTCGAATGTTGCTAAAGTTTCCAAAAACACCACGGAATTCGTTACTCGTCAGGTTTCATAGACGTTTTAATAAAAACACAAAGAAAACTGAAGTTATAATAAAAATATATCGAAAATAATAATCATAAAAATATTAAATCACTCGCTACTGCATTATTACTTGTTAAACAGAAGTTCACTGATAAAACGATCTCATATTACATTTAACGTCACAATACAAACGCGGCAAAACTCATAATTTTAAATTTGTGTTTACCCTAAATCATTTATTCTAAATAAAATAACTGCAAAAACATCCAAAACATGAAAACATCCAAACACTTGACACTTGACAGAAAGCGGGTTAACCTCTGTTAATGAGAAATATTCACAGAGACAGTACTGGAAAAGGTGAAAGTAGAGTGCATACCTCAAAAATAACAATGATAAATTATATTTTGTGAGACGCTCTATTTAAAATAAATTGAACAGCGATAATATTTATAATAAATCGAAACGAAAGTAACACAATCGACGAATACAGTAGTGACTATACAGATAAAATAACGTTATATCAGTAACATCATATCAAAGACCACAGATGAATAAAATCCAAAGTTCACAATATTTTAAATAACTTTCAAAAGATACATACGAATTATTCACCAGAATACGTGCGCTACGGAAAACGAACGGAGTAGTGTCGGTGGAGTGGAGAGTATAATATTCTTCTGTGCGATGGTCTGACTGACTGAGGCTAAGGCGAAAAAGACTGAATTAACGAATTTAGATAATGGATATGACAAACGTTTTTTTCTACAAATGCCGAAGTAATAAAGAAAAAAAATCGAAAATAACTGTAATAATTTTTTTCTATGTTTAAAAATGGCTGAGAAAATTAAGATTAAAGAGCGCATTTAAAAACCCAGTACAGGAATTTACAAAATGAAAACTATAAGTAGGGATAACTATTATTTTTTATAACAACAAACTAACAAAGACGTATTAGTTCGGCAACAGAATTAAATCAAAGCGTGCGCGAGTGACTTTATTTACATGATTTTTAATATGGCGGGCGGCACCATTAAAATTTTTTTTTGAAAAAGATTTTTGAGCCGATTAACATAAAAATTTGAATGACTGTATGCCAGGTATGACTGTATTTTTACTTCGGCTTAAAGATTTATTTTATTTTAGTCATTATTGTTCAGTTTAATATGAAGGTTACGAAGGGTTGACTTAATACGTTGATGGGCAATCAGCAAATTTTAGAACATTGGACCACCCATTTTCACACCTTGATATTCGTCGCTTGTGTTTCAATATTTGAATCATGGATGGTTAACGAAATAAGTTGTTGATATCAGTAAAGGTACAACATGTACGTATACAAAAATAAGCACGTTTTGATCTATTTGTGCAAGCTGCTGTAACTATTTCTTTTTTATGTTAATAAAATAATAGCGCGACCAGAAAAATTACTTGACCTTTCTTTGGATTCTTACTAACCCTATAATTACGTTATGTTTATTTAGTAATTTTTTATTTTAGGGGCTTCATAAAAGATGCATATTCACTAGAGAAGTTTTAAACTATAGACAGTGCACGAATACTACCTTAATAACTAGTCCCTACTGACTTGAACGGGATTCAAAGGGATTTGTTGTTTGTTTTTTGTTCAAATTATATTATTAAATACCTGATTTAACGTATTCGCTTTCCCAACAATTTATTTAAAAAGTAGAAAAGGAGCCTAGTTAACAGTAAAATTGGCGAACCATCAATAATAGGACTTGGCTTCTTGGTAGCACGTAAGCACAAACTTCGACCGAAGTCTCGCACGTCAATGCGTGTTTACGTCATACAAATATACAGTTAAGTCCAGGCTTGGTGAATGTACGTCGCACGGCTTAGGCACACGTCGAATTACCACGAGCACTCTGGCCCAATAAATTAGGGTTGTAACGGAAACTCGTCGCCGCCTCCGCAGGAAATCCTACCTTCGCCTCCGCAAATTTTTAGCGATGTTGTAACGGAGGTTTATTTATGTTTTGTCATTCTTCATTCATTCAAATCTGTCATCGCGAGGGCGACCAACTGTCCCAAGGCGGTGTCAGGTTTATCGTCCACAAGTCTTTCAACAACATCGTTATTAAGACCGGCAGTGTGTCGACTAGGGCTGCGTACTCAGAATAACCAAACGATATTCGCTGAAGGTCATACAGGTATAAACTGAAGCACCTACCTCGGCACATCCTGATAATGAGGTCCAGGTAATGTATGAGAATATCTTAAAAGCCATACATTCCTGATGATTATCAAATGTTATAATATGTTGACAAAACGACAGCTGTTCAATGATGTCTCTATGATCGATAGTCCAGAGAGAGAATCGTCTCGCCATACCGTATACATACACGACAGATTGTACAGAAGACCGATGAATACAACCAACCGTTATGTCTGGAGTAAGTGGACTATAACAAAGCCTGTGATTCCGTCAAAATATGGAAGGTGCTACAGTCACTTCCGCGGTGCTGGATTGACGGTAAATCGATGAGGTGCTTGTACAGCAAAGCTACGTTCGAGTAAAAAAGCCGAGTACAGAACCAGAGTACGCGAAACCGTTCCAATTGCAGATGGGTGTAAGACAGTGCGCTGTCATTTCTTCGAAACTCGTCATCGCTGTATTGGATGATGTCTTCAAGCTACTGGACTGGAAAGTATACGATATTATCATTAATGGCAAATACATCACTCACTTTCCATTTTCCGAAGACATAGTCATAGCAGAGTCGCTGGAAGACCATAATGCTCAATCGCCTTAATAATGTCTCCCATCGGGTAGGTTTTAAGATAAACATGGAAAAGACGAAGATCTTGTCTAACGTACATGTTACACCTATACCGTTAGGGGGATATTGTTGGAAACACTGTACTCGAAGTATTCGACGAATAAGCTAGAACAGTAGAATAAGTTGAATAAGAAAGATGGAGTGGCAACCTCGTACCGGCAAGCGCAGTGTACAGCGACCCGCTTAAGATGAATGACGACCTGCATAGTTTTGCTTACTTTACTTTACTTTTTAATACAACGACGCCTTACTAGAATATACATAGATATGAAATTAATTACTATTACTAGTACTATTGTAAATAAGGTCTCCATTTAGGCCATAAGGTTTCATTTTTATAGATTTATGAATACTTTTTAAGCACTATGTAATATAACGCATGTGCTATTATGTGCTAAACATAAAAACGAAAACTATGTAACTTTGGCACTGGAATCACAAAGTTTTTCTCCCTATTCGTTGCAGCGATTTACCTATACAGTTTATTTTAGAAAGCTTTTGAAAGTAAAACTATCGGTGAAACTGAGCATTGTCTTCGTGTAAAGTTGATTGGAAACTATACAATAACTCCTTTGTCAAATCCAAGCGTTATAACGAGTAGGTACTTGTCCACAAACAAACTTCTCTTTGTCGACGCCTAGTTCTGTTCAGAACGTGCGCATTCTTTTCGGTGGTAATTAATATAAGTAAAGAAAATAGTAAATGTTCAACGACGATGTCATACCACTACCGTAATGTCTTCCTCGGACACATAGCGCAATCACTCAGAAACGTTTTTGAGAAAGAAGCTGGTAGAACGATTCAGTTCGGCTTGGTAGCACGAAGGTCTAGAGCCTTTACAGTCCACAAAACTATTGCGGTGGACGGAGAGGTGGTTCGTTATCTGGATATAACAAACACAGCTGTTAAAACCAAGATGCCTTGATGATTAAAAGGAAAGTGTTCTTTGCTACCTTTACCAACGTGTATCTGGCTGAAACGTGTACTTGATACAGGAACGATCTTCAAAAACGATGAACGCCTTATTATTAGATAGATAGATAGATAAACTTTTTTGCACACCAAAACAATTTCAAAAATAAAAGATATACGAATGCGTACTTTAAGTTTAAGGCAGTACAATGGTCTTATCACGGTCTTATCGCTAAAATCGATTTCTTTTAACCTTTGGATGGACAGGATTGTAACTGAAATTATGTGTGCGTAGGTAGTGCATTAAAGCAATCAAGGCATTTATAACAACATAAAATGTGAAAGAACAACTATGATACGAATTAATAAATCATTGTAAAGGGAGGAATAAAACCGCAACTTAATATACAAATGAATAAAAAAAAATCTCTATATATACATATATGTTATCTTATCATATATGTGATCTTCCATCGAATCAAAGTGAAAGATAGTGATTCTTTAAGGGCAGAGCAGAATCAACAAGGAACCCGAAGCGTTCCTTAAGAGGGATATAAAAGATTTAACAGCACATTATATAGTGTGGTGGCGGCTCGTTAAAAGAATACTACCACTCCATCTCATCCAATGGATCTCGTAAAAGGCGAATAAGGAATAAAACTGCACTGTGCACCTAACAGCGCATGGTGGCGATGGGCTCACCACCTATCACACCAAGTGCATTATATTGTTTTGGTGAAACGTGGATTGTGGCAGTCATCTGTTTTTGCAGTGAGTGCCCAGTCTCTGACTACCCCTTATGTCGTGATCTTACGTATGTATGTATGTATGTATATAGAAGAAAAAGAATATGAGCATTGCATAAATGGCTTCTACCTACGCTGTCGTCAGAACATTTAAGGTTTTCCATGGGGGTAGCGTACCGAACGAAGCAGTGTTAAAACTGCACTGCTGCATTACTGATTTGCTCAAACAGAGACCTATGGTGGCTCATGTGAATCGAATAGAGAACATCTGTTTCGCTATGGAGATTCACTTCGAGCTAATTTAGCTACCCAAAAGAGATATTTCGGGATTTTTTTTCTGAAAGCTAAGCAAATTTCTCATAGAAAGCTCTTGCAAATATTGAAAAATAACTATAATGTAATTTAACAATAAACATAGACAGAACATAGATTGCAGATAGACAATGTTTAATGCAATACTGTCGAATGTTTTAATGATAGTAGGTATATACAATGTAGCTATTGTTAGATGTTTGGAAAACGTTCAAAAATAGATCAAACGTAATGTAAAGCAGTCGTTTATGCAATTTACTTCGCATTTTCTCTGTTTATTAACAACGATCAATTAGTGAGATCAATGGTGTTGGACGTCTTCAAAAAGCCTTCACAGGCCCTGGTCATGACATTGCATAACAGAAGTTAAGAATTCGTGTAAATTCATATACGATATATTACGATAAAACACTAAATTAATCTCTTTGCTCCGTGCATATTTCACGTTCATAACTCTATTATATTTGAGTTAAATTCGTCAGGATAGACAAAAAACGAGACAGACAGACATGAATTTTCTACCATATGTAATTAACGTTTCTGCAGTTTGATAACTTAATATAAAAAAAAGGCAGTTCATATAAAAATATGCTTATTTAACAAAAGTAGACAAATGTCTACCGACGCAGGAATTCCTCGAATCTGGCACCAAGATTTTGAATTTGCGTAGAAATTCAGCGATCAAGCTCGAGTAATGTCGATGATAATAATTTTTTCAAGAATAAACACAAATTTTAAGAAAATTTTATACGAAATTAAGCGGTGTCAAGTGTGGGCCACCATTAAATGTCGTTTAGACATGATATCAGCTTGTTAAGAACTTTTCTTGCACTACCGACATCGTGATATTCGACGTATGGTAGGTTGCCCCATTTTGCTGCATTCGAGTGACGTTTTTTTACGACACCCATGGGATGAAATGGGGTGGTAGACACCCTTTAGCCGCCACAAAAGAGTAATCCAAAAAAGTAAATACCGATAATGATATTTGATGATAGCCACTCAAATCGACACGGTTACCCCGGTCCGGCCCGCTGCTACAGGCACGTTATTTTGTTCCTCTTGGCTTTACTTTTGATGACCAAGCTATACGCTAATACTATACGCTCTCGCCACGGCAAGGTGATAAAAATAATGTCGCGAATAAAATAGTCTATGATGATGCCCTCCTTGTTGATTGTCGACCAAGGAACCGGTAGTGAATATTGTCGGAAGTTATCAATAATGCGGGAATTATAATAGTGCCAAATGTATATGCGCAAACACATAGGCAATCACTCGTCCTAGCCAACACGCGCCAAATGTAACGCAAAATATCAAACTATTGATAATAAGGTCGAAAATTGTACTTTAATCAACACAGTGGGACAAATACTTCAGTCAGGGCCTTTTAATTAAGTCGCTGCTTTTGAAGTGACTTCTATGATGCAATTGACACAGATTTAGTGGTCACTATAGCATTTCCTACTCGTCTCTAAGAAATGAAGAGACCTATATCGAGCATATTTCGCCTTTTTTTTTCAGAAAATTGAATCTTAAATTTCTTAGATCTAGTTTTTTCTTAGATTATGTATATTTATAACATAATACATTATTATTATGTTATAAATATACATAATCTAAGAAAAAACTAGATCTAACAGTTACAGAGATATATTTTGGATCTACGTTGTCTGATTGTAATAAATAATAAATTAATTAGAAAATATACTCATAAACATCTGTTGCAGTATTTAATCAAATACTTTAATCAATAATTTCGAGACAATTGTTACATTCTTAGTACAATACGATCGAGACAATTGAAAGAAGTTTAAATGCACTCGTATTACTAATAATATCAGTTAATTGCAACAAAAATTATAATTTTACATATTAATTTTAATTTTAGGCAAAAGGATGTGACTCGGCGTTTGCTTACAATAGATTACAATACCATGCAGCGCAGGTTTTCAGGCACTGCATTCTCCCTGAGATGTTATGCAGGAATAGTGATAGTTGAGGGCTCCCCAATCAATTATTGAGTATAACACGGTAAGATTGCTTTTTGACTGTTTAACTTGAGGCACTTTTACGTCTTTTAAGAGTTGGCATTGTCTCGGCCGTTTGCTCGTATTGAAAATGATATTAAAATAGTTGGCCTACTGTAGCTGGAGTCTTCCCTACCATAACAAAGATCAAGGCAACTAGAAGAAGAAGACAAGCAACTTCATCTGGAAATTCAAAAATATTCACAGTAGACCAAAACATGTCACCGTACAAGAATGCCGGAACAGTATATTACGCACAAAAATTCAAAGTATAATAACAGTATAATATACACAATTATTCCTTACAAGAAATAAGGCATTTATTCCGAAAAGCGGGGGCACTGCTCGTTCACAATTCAAACTTATAATATTATAACTCCTACTTTTTAATTTGTTATATTTTGTATTAATTACTTTTTAATTTTATTTCACAGCAGACAGTCTTATAACAAATTGCTGAAACATTACATTTATGGTTTGAATTAATAAATAAGCATGCGTCAACAGTTTTGAACTAGCCAAAATATGAAAGAAAGAAAGAATTTTTTTTTTTTTATTCAATACTACAACACAACATACAAATAATAAGTAAACAAAAAATACGACGTATTACATTGTCAGAAGTACGTTGGGTTGTAGCAACGAAAAGGCTGTCGACTCAGCATAATACTATGGCAGAGTTGCCACAGCGCTGTTATTCTGTAGATGCCTCAGGTTTAACGAGCAGCTTCCGGACATATTGTTAATTGACTTAGTTTAATTTAAAAGAAATAAATATACGCACATGTACACGGATACACACACACACACACACATATATATACATATATACATATATATATATATATATATACATATACATAAATGCACACACATATACACATACATGCGCATGCATTATATAAAATAGATATGTATCTATAATACAAATAAATTCCAAATAATTATATCCTCATATTTAGGTTTTTCATATATCAATTGTACATACATACGCCAGTACACAGTCACGCCTTTTTCCCATATAAGGCCACACACTTTTTCCACTTTTAGCCTCTGTGGTAAACGGTCTGGTTGACGGGTATGATGGTTGGATGGATTATATGGATGGAGGTTGAGGATGGCTTAGTTTCTCATCGTAATAGACTAAAAATAATCTAACGTCATCCTTAGACACTGCTCGAATAGACAATACACATCCTGCATGTGCAATGGTATGTACAAATACCAGAACGAAATACCCAGTATTATACAAATACCAGTATACAAATACCAGAACGAAATACCCAGTATTTCGTTCTGGTATTTGTCGAGATGTTGCTGTGCCGCAATCATCAGTGCGAAACTGACGAAACTCACGGGGTGGCAGACTTGATGCTTCCAAAGATGCTAGTACAAAATAATTAATTTCTATATATTTTCGATATGTTAAGATTAGGTTATCATAAGGAAAAACTACCACGTTTACATCAAGATTTTATTTTCTTAAACAATTGGTAAACACGAAAATTTAAAGTGGGATTCTTGCGACGTATCGCAAGAAACCCACTTTCTACTTCCACTTCACAATTGAATAAAGACAGATATTTTATTATTTATTACAGTAAGTTTATTTAAATATATTTTTTTTAAAAATAACGAACGAAGATGAATGTTGACAGTTCAGTTTGTAAATCTCTAAAGAACATTTTTTTTAATAAAAAAAATTGTGGTAACCACACAGCTCTGGAAAGTTAAATGACATGTAACCAATACAATCTTTACTCTTGTGTGACTAGAAATTAAATGCCTATCGATTTGTAATTAAATTAGGCGATGACAATTAAATAAAATCTACCGAAAATTTAAAAAGATATGTATTTTTTTCTTGGTAATATAGTCGGAGATAAGCACTGAGGACGTCCGCCAAAAACGAGCTGTAACTGGACGCCTTCTGTTGAAGATCGGTCGCCAAAATGCGCGACGTCCTCTCAGGTTAGAACGTCCTAATCAGTCTTCCGGATGAATGGGGCGACGTTGGGCTGAGGTACTTCGACGAGCATCGTCGAGGTACCTCAGCCCAACGTCGCCCCATCAGTCAGTGGACTGTGATTCACTTAAAATGCAATATTAAGAACCGATAATATTTATGTAATAATAAGTAAGATCTCGTTTGATTCGATCGTATTTATTGATTCGATTTCTCTAAAATCAAAATTACGTGTTTACAATATTACTGTGAATCTAATCACTATTCTAATGATAACCAATATTTTTTGTATACTATAGTCAAGTTCGTTTTGATCGCAAATTTAAACATAGCACATAATTACATTTGATATTAATTGACTATGGTTTAAAAAAGGATATCTACTGATTTACAACACGACAGAACTTATATAAAATGGCATTTGCCATGGGTATTGAGGATTTATCCAATATATAAGCCATATTAGTTCTCAATTAACACTTCCATCGGCTTCACTTTAAGTCTTTTGGCCAGAGCTGCGCTGCTATCGATCTGCTGCTTGATGTAGGTAACTGTTCCTTGAGAATCAGCGACTGCAGCGGATTGTTTTTCTTTATCTCCTGGCGCCAGTACTGGCAGATTTGGGTCGGTCTGAAAATATAACCCATTGGAAGATTATTGCTAGACATCAGGGAGAAAGGTTATCATTTTTCTTTTCGTTAATACGTAAAGAGTCAAGAGCCGTCGTATATTATGAACCGCTCTCTCTTAAGTGCGAGGAAGCCCCAGTACTGCACTTTAAAATTCTTCATCATCATCATCATTTTAGCCTACCGTTAGTCCACTGCTAAACATAGGCCTCCCCCACAGATAGCCACAAAAGTTTGTAGCTCTCATTTTGAGGGGAATTTTGCCATACTTGCCACGCTTGGCAGGCAGGTTGGCAACCGCAGTTTTTTTATTCAGAAACTGTATATATAATAGTAATTATATAAAATTATTAATTGACATAATAGATCAATTGATTCGATAAGATAAAATAATATTGAACTTATGTATTTAAAATTTTAAATATTTGCATGCTATCATTTATGGCTGAACTTGTAGATCGGAATCGCAAATTTATAACATCATGTAAACACTCGGTTCAAAAGCAAATAAAGATTTATTATTATTATTATTATTATTCCAGAGAGATGCTGCTGCCCATCCCCTGGTTTTCATTTTCCCTCTCTCGACTTTTATGATACCCATGGGATGAGATGGGTGATAGATTCTCTTAAGCCGCCACCACCACACGGCACTTAATATTTATACTTAAAATAATTTTGCATGTCTGGGCCACTTAAGTCCGTTAACTAGCACTTTTTTATTGGATAAAGGGACGGGACGAACAAAACGTTCACCTGGTGGTAAGTGCAACGTCTGTCCATAACAAATGCTGTATCACCCAGAACATTTCAGTGTGGCACTACACTGCGACCTTCACCCTGGGACATCAGTTCCTAAGTGGCAAAGGCCCAGTCATTAAGCTATCTCTCAGTGCCTTTCAAACTGAAACAAACTGAGCTTGCACACTACTGCTGCACGGCAGAATAAATGGACGAGTAGAAATCCTACCGCCAGTCACTATATCAGAATGACGGACTAGCTCCATTACAATCTCAGAAAAAACTACTTCTTTTACATTTTCTTGCACTATTGTTAATAACCTAAAACTAGCAAGTATTAATAACAAAGTATCAATTGTAAACAATTTTTACCGGTTCCAATTGCCTCCAATGCCTCATGCTCTCGGTCAAGCGACCACCGAAGCCGGGAGCGAAGCACTCCGGGTCTATCGCGACGAAGCAATGGCCAAGGTTAGCTGGCCCGCCATCACCACTGTGGGACCACGACCTTATGTTGTGGCCATACTTGGAACCTATAAAATTTCATAAATTAAATCCAAGTCTGGTGGTGGCAGCAGTGTGATCATGATGCGTAAGACATGAAAACCGTAACTCGTGTTGTGCTTTATATAGGCTTTGTTTGCGGTGGGGGATAGCCGATTGGTGAAGAGGTTCAGTATGCGGGCAGCTTTATATTGAATTAAAATGATGATTCGTCCTGAACGGCAAAATTGTTTGCTAGCTTGTTGTTAATACACTACCGGAAATAAGTAGGTGAGACTAAAGACTAAAGACTATAAGGAAGATTTGTGGTACCAAGACTTGGTGACCCAGCTTTGCAAACTTTGTGTCGCAAGATTAAATTAAAAGTACTTTAGAGTAATATAGTACATACAATCATCATACATCACAAGGCAAGAGGTTAAAGTATTATCGAATGTTTGTTCTTTTATTGGATAAAGTGACGAAACGTGATTGTAAGTGCAACGTCTGCCCATAATAAATGCTGTGCACGTCACCCAAAAACATCAGTTTTTAAGTCTCATACGCCCAGTGATTACACTAGCTCTCAGTACCCTTCAAATCGAAACACAGTAATGTTTGAACACAACTGCTTCACGTCAGAATAACACGCTCTATGCACGAATTCTACCACCATGAAATATTAATTAGCTCTAATATTTCATAACATTCGTAATACTTTCAATAATTTTTGTTATATATACATACCTGATGAGATACCACAGAATAGTTCAACCATAGCAGATAGTCCATAGCCCTTGTATCCCGAAGTCTTCTCCCCACCCCCTAACGGCATTAGGCACTGTGTTTTGAACGCCTGAAATTTAATAAGTTGTATTCAAAAGTAAAGATAAATGAAGGAAAGAGACAGTTTATGTGGAGATTGAGGAATTTCATTGCGGTAAACTGATTAAGAATTGAAAAATAATAATAAGGTTAGGAGAATTGAGCGGTTAATAATAACTTTACTAGTATACATTTACCCTAGTACGCTCGATAACGACCAAATTTTTTTCCCAGTTATTCTTTTTTTTTATTGGATAAAGTGATGAAACGGGCAAAACGTTCACCTGATGCTAAGTGCAACGTCTGCCCATAACAAATGCAGTGTCACCCAGAAAATTACTGTGTGACACCACACTGCGCCCATCACCCTGAGACATATTACCAGGTGAATGTTTGCTCATTACCAGGTGAATGTTTGCTCATCATGTGAAAGTGGTGCTCATCTCATCACTTTCGACTATAAAAAGCATATAGTGATAATTTCAAAAACAAACAAATATCATTCGTATGTACAACTCAGTAAGGCGCTGTCAATTATAAAAGTTATCTTCTTCTCTTAGACAGTTTTTTGTCTCATAATCTCAAGCTGTCGGTTATGTGAGGATTTGAAAGCGATCTAAATAGAATTGGTGACACTGAGAATGTGACATAAACTGATAACTTCAGTATCAGAACATATTTAAAAGGTATAGACGAATCAGTTAGTAGATATTACTGTGGCCAAAATCGGCTAGGAGGTCATCTTCATCATTGCTTGTACTTATCTCGGTTATTGATCACATCTCATCTATTGATTATATGATTTTACTGGTCTAGGTAGGTCCCACCTCGGTCTAGGTAGGCCAGTTATTCTTCCGTGAAGCAGTAGTTTGCAAACATTACTGTGTTTGGGTTTAAAGGGGACTGAGAGGAAGCGTGATCACTATGCTGGGGCATATAAGACTTGAGAACTGATGTCAGGGTGATAGGCGCAGTGTGGTCGGGCGTGGTGTGGTGTTTGGGCGGACGTTGCACTTGCCATCAGGCGAACGTTTTGCTCGCTCATAATATATATATTTGTGTACGCACCAATTCCGCATCATTCGTCTCCCTGCCGTCTGGCCCCTGAGCCCAACCGTTAGGTAGCGGCTCATCTTTGCGAAGCTGCATCTCTATCTGAAAACAATAGCCCATCAAAGCTCATCAATAATTTCTCTAGTGTAAAATAATCTATCACCAAGAAGAAACCATAAATATTTAACATGGGGAATGAAAATTCTGTTTGAGAGTTTTATACTAAGTGAATCATAAAAGTGAGACATCAGTTTCTATTCATTTGCATGTTTTACATATATCATCTATAGAAGCTTATGTGCAGTTTTTTTGTGCAGTGACTTTTAAATTCTTTTTTAATATACCTACGTCTATTTTTTTAATCGAAAGGCAAACGTTTCATTGTACTAGTGCGTAATAAAAGTAGCTTAGAAGGGGCTGGAAAATTAAAGATGAATGTTATGGCCAGTCCCATTGTACACTTTTCTTCAGCTGAAATACAATTATACATCTTTCTTTACACAATGAAATAGAGTTGGATAATTAAAATTACGACACGGGAAAATCAATTAATTAATGAAGTTGTTTCTAAAGTAAATAAAGTCGAGGACTTCAGATTTTGTACATCTATTGATGTTGTTTGTGTCAAATCGTCGTAATGGTAAGTCAACATGGGCTACAATGAAATCATGTTAGTCTTCTCTCTTAGCCGGTTTGATATCTATTGGTTAATTTTACTTCAACGTGAAGAACTAAAAGATAAACTTCTCGGTTGCCGCAATGGCAAAGCAAATTAGCTTCTATTCTGCGCTGCGGTTGGATTCTCACAGGGGACAAATATGCCCTACAAATAGTTGAGGCTGGTTTGGATGTTTCTATATGCTATCAACTTGTGCAAATTGCACACACAATACCAGGACGAGTACCTAGTGAGAGAGACATAGTGAATCCCAACGTATTTATTAATTAATATTTGTGTGCGAAATGGTTGGGTACAACTCCCACAAAGCCAGTCATTCATAATCATTATCAGCTATTATACATCACACAAGACATGTCATAATCTTAGGATTTGTCATAATAGTGGGTTAAAGATTGCCATACAAGCCACTTTAGACGATGCTGCCCATCGCCTTTCTGTATAATTTGGGTGTTGCATATTTGAAATAGGTATTCCACCAACTGTTTTCCTTAAGTCGACATTTACGACCCACGGTGTGAGATGGGCCGGTAGATTCTCTTACTACAACGCGGCATCAGTTGGAGGAATAAAAAATGACGCTAATTCACATGTAGCTTACCTTTCCCACCGCCACAGCTGTCGTCGCCATATCTAAATAGAAAGTTTCCCCATCTGACGCCGGGGCGACGCATGCGAGAGGATTTGTTCCTAACGCCGACTGAAAATAGAATGTATGTTGTAACGTTATGCCGAAAATTAACTCCTATCCTACAAGATTCTGTATTTATTTGCCATATTTTTTTTATAATTTAATTTACTATGGAATTGTATATTGAACTTACACTAACTAGGAAAGGAATCAGCTTCTTATTTGGTAAAGAGTACTATAGTTTGGTTGAATTTGTCGTTTGTAAAAATATCTTCAAATGTGTGAAAAGTAACACTAGGATTCCTCTATTATTGGGGCGTCTACCGTCTAGGTAGGTACCACTGCAAGGCCAGTTATTTTGACGTGAAGCAGTAGTGTGTAAATATTGCTGTGTTTCTATGTGAAGGGCACCTAGAGCTAGTGTAATGACTGACCATAAGAGACGTCTGAGAGAGACGGGTGAAGTATGGTGCCATACAGAAACATTCTGGGTTACACAGCTGACGTTGCACTTGCCATCAGGTGAACGTTTTGCTCATCTCTTTCTCCAAAAAAAAACCCAGATCCGGAATATGTAGCTCATAGAAATATTTTTTCGTCCCGTTACGGCGACCATATTAGGAACTGATATTTTCCAGGCCGATTTCCGACCACGTCTACAACTTCGAATATTGTCGTAAGCTATCAGCTGCGCAGGCGATATTATTATTCCAGAAGTGTGCTTGCAAACGAGAGACCCACGTCCTTACCTTCCACCGTAGGGAGACTTATCTTCTTATCTTAGACAGTTTCTTGTCTCAAAATCTCAAGGAGGTCATCTTCATCATTGCTTGTACTTATCTCGGTTATTTATGACATCTCGGCTATTGATGATATGTTTTTACTGGTCTAGGTAGGTACCACTCTAAGGCCATATTCTTTCGTGAAGCAGTAGAGTGCAGACATTACTGTGTTTCGGTCTGAAGTGCATTGCGATCAAGTGTAATTACTGAGCACATACGACTTAAGAACTGATGTCACACAGAAATGTTCTGGGTTTGCATTTGTTATGGGCAGACGAGTCGTTATTTAATCTTACAAAAAAATCTAACGCTTATGTAATAAGATCGGAGGTAGTCTAAGAAATAGTGTCAGAGATACGGGGACAATCCCAACACAACCAGACAACAATTAGTGTTTTTGCAGAAATGTTGTCTGCAGCGTAGAAGTCCGTTACTCCAACCAATAGGCCAAGCGGCCGTCAATTTCAATAGTCGAATTAAAAACAACATATCCCTTTTTTTCTTATGCTATATTTTTCCACTGGGCAAAAGTCTCCCCATATCCTTCCATTGGCTCATATTCTGGCTAATATGGATCTACTATTTATTAAAATCTTTGAGGTCGCCTCGCCACCTATTTTTAGATCGTGCTCAACAGTTTTTTCCATTCTCATGGTAACCATAAGGTAGTAATCTTCGCCTATCTTTCTCATTGCATCCGACTCACGTGATCTGCCCAATTCCATGTCAGTTTTGCAGCTCTTTTACACATATCACTTATTAAAAGTTATACTTAGGCCCAAAGTATTCGTCAAACTATATAGAATCAATCCAAACATTGATTTGCACGAGATTTTATATTTTATTTAGATATAATATACTTAGTATAGTATAATATACTTAGTGCCGTGTGGTGGCGGCTCGTTAAAAGAATACTACCACTCCATCTCATCCAATGGATCTCGTAAAAAGCGAGTAAAGAACTGCATTGTGCACCTAACAGCGCATGGTGGCGATGGGCTCACCACCTATCACACCAAGTGCATAACATTGTTTTGGTGAAACGTGGATTGTGGCAGTCATCTGTTTTTGCAGTGAGTGCCCAGTCTCTGACTACCCCTTATGGGATACAGTCGTGATCTTATGTATGTATGTATAATATACTTAGCTTATCATTAATCATATTTAACATAAACCTGTTTACTCCGAGTCGGTGCTAGCAGGGGTGAAGTATTAGTAAATGCCATTCCTATCAAGCCTTTGTCAGCAGCCTTTTGGGCCCACCAGCCGGCCATACCATTGTGGTTAGAACCTGAAATTTTCGTTTAAATTATAGTGTATTATGATAATTTAGTATTTTCATTTAAGGCAAAATCCTCTTTCCGTGAGTGTCGTAGCAGGAAATCTAACAAAACAAATTTATAAACTAGAATATGTGCAATATTCTTCCGTTCAAAGGGGGTTCTTTATATATAACTCCTGCTATAGCAAAGTGGACTTTGCCAAATCTGGCAAGTGAATCAAATAGTGATGATGATAATTTTTGATGATAACTATTTTACTGGTAGTAGGATTCCTATGCAGGAATCCATCTAGGTAGGTACCAACCCAGGCCAGTTATTCTGCCATGACGCAGTAGTGTGCAAACATTACTGTGTTTGCTTTAAGCTAATTGTCGTGTAGCTGTTCTTTTATGATTGTAATTTGCTTAGACTAATCTAACAATAATTTTAAGGATATTGTATAAATATATAATAAACCTGTAGTATAGCGCACACTACCGGCTTGGGATAAAAATAAGGCTGTGCTGAAAATCAGTGTTGTGGGCATCCGTAACTCATACTGAGCGCAGACCTATTCGTTGCGTAGTACAAACACTGTCGCGTATAGTAAAAAAAGGTTAGTTTAGGTTGCAACTTTAGTATGTTAAGACATTTTTTATCTGTTTTTTTTGTATAATTTGATATATTCCTATTTTTCTAGTTATAAATGTTTTTTTTTTCTTTTTATTGTTTTATTGTAATCCTTCGCTGTGATGCAATGAATAAAGTATCTATCTATGTATCTATCTATATTTCGGTCTGGGGGGCACTGAGAGTTAGTGTAATAACTAGGCATATGACACTTAAGAACTCATGTCTCAGGGTGACGGGCGCAGTGTGGTGTCACACAGAAATGTTCTGGGTGACAGCATTTGTTATGAGCAGACGTTGCACATACCATCAGGTGAACGTTTCGCTTGCCTCCTCACTTCATCCAATAAAAAAAAACATAAGGTACTTCACCTTTTACTGTAACCCACCCTACTCCGGTCTCTTTTGCCTTCTTGACGGCGATGTCCATGGCGAAGTGACTTGCTGTAGCTCCGAGTACATTGTTGGCATCAACCCAGGCTGTTGATGGACTCTCCTTCAACACCTTAGGTTGATTGTTAGGTGAACACGCGCCACTTAGGATGTCATTTACGTAGTATTCTGAAATTGGAAGTACATCTGTATGAGGGACAATATGAGTATTTATAAAGCATTGCTTTATTTTTTAAAAGCATCCATTACGTAATTCTAGGGCTATATTTTGGTACATTTAAAGTAAATAGAAGATTTTATAGAAGTGAGTAATGAGACGATAGGCGTCCGGCAGAGTTGAACAGCTACCGAGGTGTTGTAAGAGGCTACTAATGTATTGTACGGACAGCCTTTATTCGTTTAGAATAATACCATAATATGCAATGCTCTCACTATACTGTTCGTGGAACCGCAAAGAATAGCTCGAAATTTTTGACTCGTATGAAAATGGCGGCGACTTGATTCGCCACCCGTCACGTCTCGTTCCCCCTGGTGCAAAAGTGGACTACGAATGTAGCCTCTGCCTACCCCTTATATGGGAAAAGGGCGTATACATGATCCTAAGACCCGTAAAACAAAGACTTCTGAGCTGAATATTGTTTTAAATGAACCGAACAACGAAGAAGTCAAATTACCATTATCGTTGTCGACAGCTCCATAAATAGCTCCCTATTAAAAATAGGTACAAATTAGTCGCCGTGTGGGGGCAGCTTAAGAGATTCTACCCCATCTCATCCCGTGGGTGTCGTAAAAGTCGACGGAAGGAAAATAAAAACCAAAAGATGGCCAGCAGAACCTTTCTGGAATATCTGAATAAATAAACTGCGGTTACCAACCCGCCTACCAAGCGTGGCAACTATGGCAATATCAGCCGTATTATTAGTTAGTACATTATCAGCCGTGGTAGCTCAGAGGCCTAGGCGCTCGCTTTATATTTCATAGTACGCGAGTGACCTGGGTTCGATCCACAAAATTGTTAATACAATTATTAACAAATAAAAATACTTGCAAGTATTTGTTTATTGTTAATTGTAAGTGATGATTAACCTCGTGCTCGTGAGTTTCTTATATGAGGTTCGAATATGCTGTTATTTTTATATTATTAAATTAAAGATGTTTGATACATTACCAAGTCGGTTAAGCCCATGGCTGGGATGCCCCAGCCGATCGGCTTGAAAGAGCAGTTCTGCTTGCTGCTGTGCGGCTTTGCTTGCGGCGCCGACCGCTTTCAAGCAATCTGTCATAAAGCGCAGAGCTTCTGTTGTTGCTACTTTTCCCATAGCAATTTTTTGAATGATCCTGATATAATAAATTATTTTCGTAAATTATTCGAAATCGAAGCAGGTGAATTCTCAATAAACCGAAGATGCTTCAATTACAAGTTGGTATTCATGCAATGTATTTAGCGCGAACAGGATATACAGGAGTATAAGCCACTCATTTGCTTTAGCTTTTCATAAAACTACCTATTCATTTAGGTTACCCAAATCAAAAGATTATCAGATCAACTCTGTAATTTACCTGAAAGCCATTAATCTAAATAATAAGGTTAAAAAAATGGGTAACATATTAAAGGTTATTTTTT
Source organism: Luehdorfia chinensis (assembly GCA_019845155.1). Classification (NCBI taxonomy): domain Eukaryota; kingdom Metazoa; phylum Arthropoda; class Insecta; order Lepidoptera; family Papilionidae; genus Luehdorfia; species Luehdorfia chinensis. The sequence continues at coordinate 3,914,737 of JAHVAK010000012.1, read as the reverse complement.
GATAGCGGTAACCATCTATTTTTTTAAGGAAACATGTAGGTAAATCTTTTGGTAGCATAAAATATATTAGTTAAAAAACTTGTTGTGATCTGATCTTACGGGTTCTACCGATATACTATCGGTGGGTCCTGATGAATGCCTGGCATTTTAATTTAAAAATATGGGAAACGGGGAAAAATCTAGACAACTTCAACGCGTAAAAGAAATTAACCTTTTATTACAATAACAACATAACTTAAATATTGATGTGAATAAACACATACTATAATAGACGTGGCGACAGGTTTCATAAGAAAAATCCTTCATAACGGTAAGTGGTAAGCCTTTTGAATATGTAATTCTTACGAAGTACATAAGGTTTACCAGTTCAAAAGGTAATCGCTTTCGGCGTGGTTGCCCCATCATTTGATTTTAGTAAGCGGAAAGTTTGACTTGTAGGTGTTATTCGTTCGAAACTGTCATTCTTATGAAAAGGTTATCCAATGCAAATCCTTTTCAAAATAACTCTTTTAAGCCAATAACACTCTCGAACGGCTTACCGGAGCAGTCTCTGAGCGCCAAATGCTTCTTTAAATTGTGGAAAAGACAGTAATGATGTCGTCATTACCGCTACCGCTTCTCTAACCATCGTATTGAAATTCGAAAACGATAAATAATATTTGTCATATGGTTTTGCCTAGTAGATGGTGACTAAGACAATATTGAATAATCAGACGACCGCGTGGCCTAATGGTTAAAGTACTTGAATTCTCCGTCGCGGCACCTGGGTTTAAATTGCACCCAGAGCAACATTTGTGGAAAACACAACTTGTTGGTTTTGTTGTCATTTTCAATGTGTTACTGACAATGCATCCTAGCCTACGTGCGAATTTATCTGTTGAACGTTATACCGGGTATTCGAGGCACTATAAAATTCTCCTTCTCACTTGATACTAGTAGCTTCCGACATTATACAGATGTTGCTGTCGTGACGTAGTCTAAAATCGGCCAGGAGAAGGTCGTTGTTATTTAATTTAGATTTTAAAATATTAATAAAGGAACGAGTTTATAGCGTTTATCACACGAACCTGTTTGTCCAGCATTACCAAGTCACAAATCACACGTTTAAAGAAATTGAGTCGGCCTAAACGATGCACGACATGTTCAACCTAACATTAACGAAAATTACAGCTTGCGACCTCCTCATTTATTCAAAGAAACATAGCATAGTTGGCGGAGATCGATAATCCCTTACCTCATTTGATTCCATGAATGCTCTTAAAGTCGACTAAGAGTTAATACCAGGAAAATCTCAAGACTTTGACGGTTTTTTTATTGGATAAAATGACAAAATGAGCAGAACGTTCACCTGATGATGCGTGCAACGTCCGCCCATAACAAATGCTGTATCACCCAGAAAATTTCTGCGTGACACCACACTACGCCCGTCGTCCTGAGACATCAATTCTTAAGTCTCATATACCTAGTGCTCTCAGCGCCCTTCAGACCAAAGCAGTTATATTTGCACTACTGCTTCACTGCATGATAACTGGCCCTGGGGTGGTACCTACCTAGACGAATTCCTGTACAGAAATTCTACCACCAGTAATGGCGGAGTAATTCTCGAAAATGCCAAACCGAAAATATACAGATAGTCGACAGGCAGCAGCTAAGGAGGGAAGAGCCTAGCACTGCGATGGCCAATACGCCTACCAACCAACCTTGGTAATTTTAAATCCTTTCTTATATCTAGCCCTAGCCTATCTTCAACAGTGGATAATTAAGGGACCGAAGAAGAGCATGACCTTGTGATAACAAGAAACATCTTTATTTTATAATTAGTGACACAGGATGTTAATTAAGACATAACGGTTAATGAATTAAAATTGCGCAGTTTACGACGATATTTTTATCGTCACCTCTTTACGATTTTTTTTAATTAATTATCTAAGTCTATATGAAGTTTTAAAATTTAATATGTATTTAAAAGTCGTCACAGCCTTTAATCATCTTTACCGCGTTTCAGAATCCATGCTTAATGTATGTTACTAATGCGATGACTGAAAATTTCTAAAAGATCCAAAATACATTAATGTTTGCACATTACTTGACGACGGAATATCTAACACTGCTCTTATGCAGTGTAACCCGTTTAATGTTAAGCAAAGCTATTTTATATAATCGTAAGATTTGCATATTCAACATTTTTTTTTGATTTTTTTAACATTTGATATAGAGTTAATACCTCTTAATACAAATCAATGTAGGTACATATTTACGAACTACATCCATCGATATGGCTGTGTATGAATAACGTGACAATAAAAATCCTAACTTTTTGTCTGAAAGAATACGTTTAGGTTCTGTTCAATAGGCGTTTCTCCATTGCCCGGCCGTCGAGCCGTCGTCGTGGTCCTCGTTGTGTCGATTGCCAGAGTATTTTCACTATTTTCGGCGACAGTGCCGGTCGGCATCGGCTTCCCCGCGTCCACCACAACTCAAAACTCAATACTAGTTTAGCCGGACGAACGGCGGCAACCGGAAAGCTTGCTGTCCCGGCACCGGAGGACTCATCGCCTTACCGTTGTCGTCGCCGGCCAGTGGAACCACGCTTGCATAAAACTTCATACTAAATTTGCCCCCATCATATGCCATCGTGCTCGCGGTGCCGATACCGTGTAGTGGAAAAACGCCCAATATCCTTAGGTTTTTCCAAATGTTTTCAGTTCATATAATTCGGAAAAGATAAAAATCTGTTAGTATGAAATCCGGTGATGTGGTATTGTTTTCCAGTCAAATTCTAATTATTTGTTACGCGTTAATTTTGTTACATGTACTCCGACATTGTCCTGCAGGTAATAGATTTAATAATTATTTTCTGCTAAAAGCTGTAACAGTATACAGTTGCGCTGTCATCGTCTGATTTTTAGACAGTTAATATATGATTACACCTTTAGCACCACAAAACACATTACTTTTTTTTCAGGATGATTTTGTTTCAGGTTTTATGGTTTTGCCTTTATCCACCCACTGTATTTTACGTGTAATTACGTAACTAGATTGTCCAACTAGCTTGTAGTTCTGCAGCGAGAGAGCAATTGCGTATTGGAAGTACGCGCGTAACTGTCGGTGTTCTTCTCGTGATATTCGTTGTAGATTATAATAACTTATTGCATATGTTCCTTTAAAGTAAATAAATCTTTCTATTCTACTTGCAACAGCTCTTCTTCCCTTTCGCTTGTGGATGCCTCAGACGAACCAGTTACGTTACGTTCACTAATTAGTGATGAATTTCAAAAATCTTCAAACTGTCTTCACTTTTGTCATTTAAATGCGCAAAGTATACTTCAACATCACACGGAGCTCCTGGATACTTTCTCTTCACCTGCTGCTCATGCTATTCTCATATCAGAAAGCTGGCTTAAACCAGAACTTGCTTCAACGTCTTACAGTCTTCCAGGATTTGTTTTACTCCGTAATGATCGTACTGGTAAAAGAGGCGGGGGAGTCGCTATTTATCTGCGCAGTGAATTACCTTATAAAATTTTAAATGCTTCCCTTTCCTTATACACAGGTTCAATAGAATACTTATTTGTTAAAGTTAATGTCAAGAGTGTTAAATTGTTCCTTGGAGTCATTTATTGTCCACCCCAAGTAGACTACTTCTCCGATTTGGAAGATCATTTGGTGCCATTTTGTTTTGCTTACACACATCACATTGTCATGGGAGACTTTAACACCGACCTCTTAAAGGCTTCTCTCAAATCACACAAATTAAAATCGATCATGGAGTCGCAAAATTTCACTATTCTGGCTCTAGATGCTACGCACCATAATATTGTACATATAACACCAAAATACTCTGCGGACACCTGTATCGATCTTATTACTGTCTCCTCTATCGAGCATGTTGTCAATTATGGCCAACTTCCTGCTTCTGGATTTTCACGGCATGATCTGCTTTTCCTTTCATATAAATTAAAGTCTCCCAAACCTTTTCCAGCGTCTATTCGCATTCGTAGTTTTGCACGACTCGATGTGGAAAAGCTTAAATGTGATGCTGATACCACTGACTGGTCTTCTGTTTTTACAGCATCCACAGTCGACGATAAAGTTAATACCCTTTACTGTAATCTATTAAGGCTTTTTGAAAAACATGCTCCTAAGCGTTTTGTCAGACTTAGACGCCCTCCGGTTCCATGGATCACAGTAGGCGTAAGAATGCCTATGACAAAGCCCGACAGAGCGTTTCGAGCTTTCAAGAGGAATCGTACTGATTATAAGTAGCAAGCCTATAAGACCGCGAGAAATCGATGCAATCAGATCGTGAGAGCAGCTAAACGCCGATATTTCCATGAGCAAGTGATCTGTTCTTCTTCGGCTGATATATGGAAGTTTCTCAACACACTGGGATTAGGAAAGCCTCGTGTAGACTCTAGTAACACATATTTTTCCCCTGACGATTTTAACCGTCATTTCTCATCTGCTCAAATAGTATCTGATAGTTCTAGAGCAAATGCTATCTCAATGATAACTTCCATGCCTTCTTATTCTAATAATTCCTTTACTTTATCTCCTGTCAATGATGATGAGATACGAAATATACTACTGTCTATTAAATCAAAATCAGTGGGCTGTGATGATGTGAATTTTACCCGTAATAGCTCACATCGTCAATTTTTCGCTGATGAACGGCACTTTTCCTAGACTCTGGCGTAAAGCCTTTATTATTCCTATTCCTAAATCCACTGATTGTAGTCTTCTTTCCCATTACAGACCTATTTACATCCTGCCGTTTCTATCTAAGGTGTTAGAAGCTATTGTATATAAACAGGTTTCTACCTCTATTTTCAAAAATTATATTCTTTCCCCATATCAGTCTGGTTTTCGACCTGGTCATGGTACAACAACTGCCCTTCTCAAGGTCACTGAAGATATCCGAGAGGGTATGGAAAACTTCAAACTTACAGTTCTTATCTTAATAAATTTTTCTAACGCATTCAACGCTGTTGACCATGATATTTTGCTAACTCTTCTCTCTCACTTGAACATCTCATCTTCAGCTCAGGAATGGTTCTCATCTTATCTTCGAGAGTGCCAGCAGGCCGTGCGTACTGGCCAAAAAGTCTGATTGGTGTAATGTACTCACCGGCGTTCCTCAAGGCGGTATACTCTCTCCTCTTTTATTTTCTATTTTTATTAATCTTATTACATTGAATCTCAAATGCTCTTACCATCTGTATGCTGATGATTTACAAATATATATGCAAGTGGGACCATCTGAAATCATTAATGCGATATCATTGTTGAACGAAGAACTGTAGTGTATAAGTAATTGGTCCGCGGATTATGGTATTAATGTGAACCCCTCAAAATGCAAAGCCATAATCATAGGCAGCTCTAGATTTATATCTAGACTCGATTTCTCCACATTGCCGGTTCTGTGTAATAACATTGCTATCCCATTCAGTTCACATGTAGAAAATCTCGGTATGTATATTGACAGCTGTTTTATATGGAGCAAACAGATTCAGGAGGTAAGTCGCAAAACTACTGCAACCTTACGATCTCTATATCGTTGGAAGAATTTTTTTCCAACCTCAACCAAGGTTTTGCTTGTCCAATCTATTATTCTGCCGATTATCGACTATGCTGATTTGTGTTCCCCTGATTTGTCTCAACCACATCTTAACACATTGGATCGTCTCCTCAATAACTGTATCAAATACATTTATGGTCTACGTAAGTTTGATCATGTATCTTCCTTTCGTATTCAGCTCAACTGGCTGCCTATTCGTCAACGCAGGTGTGTTAGAATTCTCTGCACCCTTTTCACAATACTACGATCCATGTTCTCCTGAGTATTAAAAAAAGAGAAGACCAAGAAATCTAGTTTTCAATATCTGGGAGATTCTCATGACTGTTCTCTCCGTTCCTCAGGTAATCTCAAATTGCTAACGCCATTACACCGATCTGGTTACTCATCTCACTCTTTCGCCTTAACGGCTATAAGCCTCTGGAACGATATACCTCTTGGCATTAAAAAAGCTCCTAGTTTGCGTTTGCGTTTGCGTTCAAAAATAAAGTACGGGAATATTTTAAAAATTCGCTGCAAGTTTGAATTCTATTTTTCTCTCTTTATTCGTGTGTATGTGTGTTTATTTATAATGTAAGTATGTATGTGTATATAAACTTGTATATGTGTATCTGCGTATATATGTATAGGTATAATTATGTATATATATTTTATAGTTTATGTATTTAGATTTATAGATTTGGTCACAATTAATTATTTTTTTACTCTCTTATTGTTCGCTGCACCGCCTATCATAATATGTTTTTCTCTGCTTTGCCTTATGGTTGACTGGTAGAGAATGCCTTTAGGCATTAAGTCCGCCATATGTACCACATGTGCATAAAAGCTTAAATAATTAAATAAAATGGTAATCTGTTGGAGCAAGGTCCGGTGAGTACGGTGGATGTCGCAGACATTCCAATTGCAGCTTCTCTAGTTTAGCGTTCTGTTGTGTAGTAGGTGGTCTAGTGTTGTCCTGAAGCAGCAGTGGCCTAGAGCGATTGACCAGCCTCGGGTGTTTAGCAGATTTTAGAAAGCTGTAGAGAACGATACCGGCACTAGTCCATCAAACACTCACAAGTAACTTATTCTGAGTAAATTTTCGCATGGGACAGGATTTGGCTGACTCTCCAGAGTTCAGCCATTGCGACGAGCGCTTCCGATTATCGTACTGGATCGACTTTTCATCACAGGTAACAACCCGATTTAAAATCCCTTCATTATTGCATTCATGACTGCCGAGTGAGCAATGTAACGAAGCAGTCGACGCGTGATTGCTTCACTCAATTCATGAGGTAACCACCGTTCAATCTTTTTTACTTTTCCTGTTTGCTTCAAGTAGATTGAAACAGTTTTATCACTAATAGCGAAGCCGGTAGCTATCTCTAAAGTGGTTTGCGATGGATCCGCTTTAACAATAGCCTTTAATTCTTTAGTATCCACTTTGGTCTCCGGCCGTCCACGGAGTTTGTTCTGAAGGTCGAAATTTCCAGAACGAAAACGTTGGAACCAAAAACGTACCATGTTTTCTTTTGCGGCACCAGCGCCATATACGTCGTGAATTCTTCGGTCTGTTTCTGCAGCACTGGTGCCACGGTAGAACTCGTGCTCGTAAAGAAAGCGATATTTCAAGTTTTCCATTGTGCGAGATGAGCGACGCCCAAGAAAAACTAATGAGGAAAAAAACAAATGAATGACTGTTTTTGAAACTCAAATATACCAGCTAAATGGATTTATAAATTTGAATTTGGAATTCTTAGGCAATAAGGATATATTTCAGATCAAAGTGGCCAGTACGACGAACGGCCAATTTTATTTATAAGGACCTAATATAATAAACCAAATTTAGAAGGCAATCGATTTTAGTGATCAAATTTTGTGGCGCAGTCTTGACAAATATTGATTTAGGTACGAAGTATATGAAAATTTGTAGAAGCCCGAGTCTCTATAAAAACAAAATGAATACACAGAAGCCGTGCACTTATATTTATGAACAGGTTAATTTCCGGCCTCACGTTTGGCACCGCATTGATGTCTTCTGTTTGTTCTACGAGTTTGTCTTTTACGCGATTGTAATAAAGCATATAATACCTAAGCAAATTTTATAGATGACATAATTTTGTAATATATGCGTACGAAATGAGAAAGCTATCATTATCCGAAAATTTTTGGCTATATAAGTTGTACTGGTGGTAGGATTCCTATGTAGGAATCCGTCTAGGCAGATACCACCCCAGGGCCAGTTATTCTGCCGTGAAGCAGTAGTTTGCAAACATTACTGTGTTTCGGTTTGAAGGTCATTGAGTGCTAGTGTAATCACTGGGCATATGAGATTTAAGGATGTCTCAGGGTGACGGGCGCGGTGTAGTGTCACACAGAAATGTTCTGGACAGCATTTGTTATGGGCAGGCGATGCACTTACCACCAGGTGAACGTTTTCCTCGTTTCGTCTCTACATAAAATAAATCATAAAAAAATTGTATTACTCTGTAGTATTGTATTGTTACAATTGTTTACAATTAATTACTCATAAAAATAAAAATTGTATGAATAAGAGTTCAGATAAATTACACTCACAAAATTGCCAACATTCCAAATATGCAAATCCAAAAAAATGTTTTACGAATAAATAGTTTGAAAATATGTAAGTACAGTATTTATTATAGAAATCAAAATTTCGAAGACTAATAACAGATAACATTAACACGGCAGGTTAATAGCACTAAATGTTACGTGCATGATTTTATAAATACTATTGTAAAAACATATTACATATGAACATTCCAGAAGTAGAAACGAAACAGACAAGTATACAATTCGGTTTGGTCACTTTGACAGTAAACAAATTATAACCTCGAATGCTTAAATTGTTTTTATTGGACAATTGGACATTGGACGATTGATTAACAAAACACGATTACTTTATGTAGTTTTACTAGTTACCTTTAATAAATAAATTGATCTCCAATGTTGACTTTCCTGTTTCAGCTTAGAGAATAGAACACTTTGGAAACAAAACACTAATATGGTATATGGTGGGGATTCTTCATGCCGCGAACGCGAACGATTCTCCGCGCCCGAGACACACAGTGCACTGGCGTTGCGTGGTTGCTAACCGTAGCGTAAATGTGCCGAGAGATAATACAAAATATGTGAATGTAATACAAGGTGAACGAGTCAACTCCATCGTTTGCTTAGCAGTCATCATTTGACCGATAGTCCTGGACAAATGAGAAAAATGTGCCAGCATTGATAACGTTGTCGAAGTTGTTTTGGAGAAAACGATGCCCCTGAGTAAGATTTCTCCAGAATCGTTGGTGCGTTCCACAAACAGACTCAAAACCGAACAATTTGTGTTTTTGCACTAATCTTGGTTCCGGCTGGGATTCGAACCCAGGACCCGCGGTGTAGAAGTCACACTGACCATTAAGCCACGCTGTCGTGAAATTATCATACTTCAGATGCACCGAACATCTTTCAATTTTAAATAAACTTGAAAATTGCTGTAGGTATATTATTAATTCCAATTATGTCCAATTTAAAGCAGGGAGTGATGTCACTGTATCATACTAACTTGATTCCTGCATGCATCTTCCTGTTAATAAAAAAGGGAGAACACGAAAAATAATCACTTTATCCAATAAAAAAAATATCGGAAAGTACTGTCAAGAGCTCAGGAGCTACATGTTTGCAAGAATTTCCGGGGTACAAATTTTAAGTGCAGATAAACCACGTGCTCGGCGATAAAGGACCTATACTTTGGTTAGGTTACCGATAGGTAACTAAAGTGTGTATGTGACGTGTGAAAAATAAAAAAATACTCCCTGGGGTGGTACCTACCTAGACAATTGACGGAAACATCGGTGAACGTACATAATAAAATACGTACAGACGAACATAGAACCTCCTCGTTGTTTAAGTAGGTTAAAAATTAAAATTACGTCCTCATTTTGTTCGCTTTTTAGTCATCCATGGAATGTGAATGACCACATCCTCAATTATTGGTCTTCATCGAATCATCGTAAAACGAAGTCACACCATTTTTTTAAAATAAATCCTACTTCCATTGATACACAAAAACCCAAAATAGCCAGTTCCATACAAAAATCACTTCAAAAAGCGTCCACGATCGATTAAAACATAAAAAAAGACTAAGGTCAGAAATTCCGATCAAAACAACACAAATTTAATATTATGCCCACATCTTAAGCGAGCTTTTTACATAAAATCAAACATAATTTCACGACCTTTTTTAAATATTTGTTAGTTACAGAAGTTAGTAAAAAGTTGTCGCAATATAATTTAAAATCAATAAAAAGCGCATTGTGCGCCTATTTTTTGAGGACGTTTTTGAGTCCCTGACTTTTTTTCTTGCGTCACGGAAAAGCAAACTAATTGCCATCAATGTGCGTACATTCAAATGCTAACATTTATGTAACAGTAGAGCTCTTACCATAACAAAAATACTTCTTAGAAGTTAGGCTTTGTACATAAATTATATTATTACTCACTAGATTCTGTCTTTAACTGTCGTTTTACTCTATCCCGACTAAATTCATTAATATGCTCGAGCACCATCTTAATTTCTCCGAAGAAGAGAGTCTGTAAAATATCCCCGACTTTAAATAAACATCAAAAACCAATGATGACAGAGATACACGTTTTGTACGCACAACGTTTTTTTGAGAAATGATATCTTATTACACAGGGATCTCTGTCTGCTTTGGAAACTTCCTTACGCCATTTTTTAAACCATCTTAACAAAATTCTGTCCTGTCGGGAAATTTAATTTATTTTTGTAGTTGTAAATGTCATTGAATAGTTACCCAGAATATGATTATTTTGAATTAGTTCTATAGGCAGAGAAGGATGAAATGAATAATTTAATATTAAAATAAACGATAAACAATAATGGTAATTAACACCAGCTGATAATATTGTTTATAAAAAATATTAGTACACTGACATGAATAGGTACAATAAATAATTCATGTTATCTCATTCAAGGCTTATGTATTTACTAAAACTAATTAAGCGTATATTTACCCCTTAACTGGATAAACTATCGAATTATTTATTCTATATCACAATATTAATATGCTGGCATAAACAAATCTGTCGTTTTTCCACTACAGTACAGGTAATGGACAACTTATTAAATGAACTTTTAGTTATTAATTGTTACTCTTCTCTTTTTTTCTTTTCCTCTCCGCTGAACAATAACATAAATATAATAATTATAACACTCGTTATTTCAGTAACTAATACATACATACATACATACAGTCACGCCTTTTTTCCATGTATAGGATAGGCAGAGGCCACACACGTAGCCTTAGTTTTCCCCCGCGGTGACGTGTCGATAGTAAACAGTCGCCACGTCGCCGCTATTTTCGGTTCGAGTAAAAAAAATCTTATTCTCCACTGCGATCCCACGAGTAGTATAGTGACAGCATTGCATAATATGATGTAATTCGGCATGAAAAAAGGCTGTCCATACAATACCTTAGTCGCCTCTTACGACACCTCGGTGGGAAAGAGCTAGGTGCTATTCTACCCTGCCGGGCATCTATCGATCACAAATATAATAATATAATAAAATAGAATCTATATTCAATATTAAATAAGAAATATAAAAAAGTCAAAAAATTATCAGTCCTAAAAAAACTAGCGACAATTCAATTTACAATATTATTAAAACACAAAATTTATACATATTACAACGTCGCAAAAACTACTATCACGTCATCGCGGCATCATCACGGCAACAATCGCGTCATCCCCGGGCGTTATTAACCTCAATGTATTCCTTAATATAATTGTAAAAGTGTCCATGAATCATAATGATTTCTTATATTTACGCGAACACTACACATTTAAATGAAACTAATTTTACGGATTTTATCGCGTTTAATTTCACTATTTATAACCCGACGTTTCGAGTGCTTTACAGCACCCATGGTCACGGGGGGACTGAGGTGACATGTCCTGATGTCATAGTTAACCCGGAGTACCAGCTATTAATTATTATTTTTGGTCCGATCTACGCAGAAAGAGCTAACTGTGTCTTGAAGTCTTGCAGTGGTATGTTTGGTTTTTGATTTAATTATATTAATTATAGGATCCCCAGCTGGTGGTAATACCCAACCATCTTCTCTATTAAAAGTAGGATGTTTTTTAATTTCAATAGCCTCGCCAATCATCCTTGGTAGGAATCGGTGTTCTTTTGCGAGGATTTGTGGTTTATCAAATCTGATGTAATGGTTGGGATGATCCAGAACATCGTCACAGACTGCAGACTTCTTGGAGCGACGATCCTTCACATCAGTTATATGTTCTTTTACGCGGGTTTTTACTGATCTTTTTGTTTGCCCTATGTAAGAGAGACCACATTCACAATCCAGCTTGTATACTCCTGCATCTTGTAGAGGGATGTTACACTTGACAGATGGTAAAAACTGACTTATCCTCTTCGGCGGCTAGAAAAATTTTCTTATGGACTTATCACCGAAGTTGTATGGGTTACCCAAAATACACAAACTCAATGCTCCACTACGTCCAATAGTGAGTCAGATCGATTCACCAACTTACAGATTGGCTCAACATGTGGCTAAAATACTCTTTCCACTAAGAGGACACACAAGAGCACACACAATGGATTCCTACCATTTTGTCAGTGAGATAAAAGACCTACATCTTACTGACAATGAAACTATGGTCAGTTGCTATTTACATGCCTACCTGTTGAAGACTGCATTTCAATTGTAACTAGGAATCTAACAGAGAACAACATGCCAGTAGAACATGCAGAATTACTTAGACATTGCCTAACATCTGGCTATCTATTGTGGAAGGAACAATACTACCGGCAAGTAGATGGTGTGCCGATGGGCTCCCCAGTATCTCTCATTGTTTCTGACATTTTCATGGAAGACTTTGAGGAGAAAGCCCTCCGTACTTCTTCAGTAAATCCAAGGTTCTACAAGCGGTACGTAGATAATAATTTCACAATTCTACCTTCTGTTAAAGTCACTGCATTTTTAGACCACCTTAACTCCATAAATTCTTAAATACAATTTACAATGGAGTTAGAGACAAATAACTCTTCAGCTTTTCTAGATGTTTTAGTAATTAGAAATCCTAATAACACCTTGAGTCACACTTTGTATAGGAAAAATACCCATATCAATAGGTATTTAAACGGTGAATCTCACCACCATCCTTCACAGTTGGCTACCGTGGGCAAATCTTTATTTCAGAGAGCACAAGGGATCTGTGATTGTAAACACCTGGCCGCCGAGCTTCAGCATGTCAAGAAAGTTTTGCATGTCAACAAGCTTCGGGTTCCGCGCCTTCGTCGCAGTGACCGAGTGAAGCGGGCCACAGTCGAGCGTGTACTTGCAGTCCTACCATATGTCAGAGGAGTCACGGACAAGATTGGCTATATCTTGAAGCGGGCTTCCATAAGAACATTTTTCAAGTCAGAAGTCAGTCAGTTTTTGCCATCTGTCAAGTGTAACCCCCCTCTACAAGATGTAGGAGTATACAAGGATTGTGAATGTGGTCTCTGTTACATAGGGCAAACAAAAAGGTCAACAACATATAACTGATGTGAAGGATCGTCGCTCCAGGAAGTCTGCAGTCTGTGACCATTTTCTGGATCATCCCAACCATTACATCAGATTTGATAAACGACAAATCCTCGCAAAAGAACACCGATTCCTACCAAGGATGATTGGCGAGGCTATTGAAATTAAAAAACATCCTTATTTTAATAGAGAAGATGGTTGGGTATTACCACCAGCTTGGTATTCTATAATGATTAAAATAAAATTAAAAATCAAGCGTACCACTGCAAGACTTCAAGATACAGTTAACTCTTTCTGCGTAGATCGGACCAAAAATAATAATTAAAAGCTGAAGGTACTCCGGGTTAACTATGACATCAGGACATCTGTCACCTCAGTCCTCCTGTGACCATGAGTGCTGTAAAGCACTCGAAACGTCGGGTTATAAATAGTAAAATTAAACGCGATAAAATCCGTAAAATTAGTTTCATTTAAATTCTATGAATCGTTAACCTGTTCCATATATGTCTTTTGCAGCCCGATTTATAATTTTCCTTATAGCTCATGCTGCAGAGCTAAGTTTGCTTGCTATGTAAATGGGCGCCACTATGTCTTTACGACAAAAGTGAATCCAAGTAAAACAGTGCTATCAACAAAGCTAAACAAAGTATTTGCTAATAACAAGTACATACATTGGTTTAAAAGCAGATGAACAATGTTAAAGAAATTTACTATGTTCGAAACTTTATTATTTACTTCATAATATATACGGCAGCTAAAATACATCTTTATCAGCTACTAGTTAATGTAAGTTATTAATATGAATAAGAAATAGAAATGGGCCGAGAACTTAACCCAGCAGGACGCCTATCGTCTCTACTGACCCGAGAAGAACTCGAACTAGTGATAATGGTATTCTTAGTTCTATAACTGAATAGTATATATATATTTTTTTTATTGGATAAAGTGACGAGACGAACAAAACGTTCACCTGTTGATAAGTGTAACGCCTGCCCATAGCAAATGCTCTGGCATCCAGAACATTTCTGTGTGGCACCACACTGCCATCGTCACCCTAAGACATCAGTTCTTAAATCGCATTTGTCCAAAGACGATTATGTTTTCACACTACTGTTTCACGGCAGAATAACTAGCCCTGGGGTGTTACTTAACTAGACGAGTTCCTCCATATGATCCTACCACCAGTTAGTTCTGAATGACTACCGCGTCTAATGACCAAAGTACCTGACTATTCCGCCGCATGTCCTGGGTTCATATCCGACGCGGAGCCATCGTTTATGCAAAAACTCTAATTGCTAGTTTTTGGGTCTAATTGTATCTGTGATACTGCATTCTAGCTTAAGTCCGATCCTTTCGCATGAGCATTACATCGGGTGCGGGTAGGTGAACGAGTGAGTACCTCTGTGTTTGTTCGTACACATGTTGCACTATAATATCTCCTGCGAAGTTGATAGCGTCTGACAGTATTTTATCACTGAAATATGAAGCACTGAAATATAAAATAAATAATAGCATTTCTTTTAAGATTTCCTGAGCGTTCAATAAAAGCAAGCATTATTTCATTAATAATAATAATAAATTAAAATAAATTAAAGTCTCTGTTTTTACACAATGCTGGTGTTTAACTCAATTATGTATACGGTACTGATAAGATAAAAACAACTTTTAAAATGTTTGTCTGTCTGTTTGTTCCGGCCAATCTCCGAAACGGCTGGATCGATTTTGACGGGACTTTCACTGAAATATAGCTGATATTGTAGCGGGTAACTTAGGCTACTTTAATTTTAGAAAAACAATTAGGGTTCCGCGCAAAAAAATTAAAACCCCAAAATCCGTTTCAAATAGAAAATAAATATTGTATGCGGGTAAAACCGCGGGGCACAGCTAGTTGCAAATATGCATGCATCGTAATTAAACAGACTCAAACCTTAGTTGATGAGCCGTGGTAGCTCAGGGGCTAGGCGCTCGCTTTTAATTTCATAGTACGCGAGTGACCTGGGTTCGATTCCCGGTGCCGGCACCACTAAAATTGTTAATTGCAATTTTAAGTTCTGACTTACCACGTGCTCGGCGGTGAAGGAAAACATCGTGAGGAAACCTGCATGTCTGAGAAATTAAAAATATTTCGAAGACATGTGAAGTCCGCCAACCCGCATTGGAGCAGCGTGGCGGATTCTTTCTAGCTCCAAAAACCCTCTCAGAAATGAGAGGAGGCTGTGCTCAGTAGTGGGACATTTATAGGCTGAAACTTTACTTTTTTTTTTAAACCTTAGTTGCCTTTCAAGACGTTGCGGAATCTTCGAAAAATGCAGTTTTGTAGATTCGAATTTAATAGAAACTTGCAAAAATATAGTTTTCAATAACTTAAATTATATTTTTTTGTAGTCTTTATTAAAAATATATCAGGTAAATGACTTCGGAAGTACTTAACATTTGTACAAAACTTATGTAACTTCGCCACCACAGTTGCTTTTAATCAAATGTTATTAGCGCACTGATAACTGCTAAATGTTTGCGTAAATAATTAAACAGCCGATAGTAACGGTACGGAATCGGCATCAGCTGCTGAAAGGCTTCCTTAATTTTTTACTCTGACAAAACGAGTGAATTGTGACCGAACCTTGGTGAAAATAACAAGGGCGTAAAAAACGGGAAAATCAAGGTTTTGTTCTTTACTAATTGATGTAATTGGTTTTTATGCTATTCTCTACCCTTCATTTATTTTCTACTTGAAAAACGCTTAGGGAAGTTCTCTAGTGAATATTTCATTTTCATTTTTGTGCTAATACGATATGGTAAATATAACATTTATTTAATATCTATTTCTGTGGAAAACATATTAAACTTCATATTCATATATGATATTTCATTAATAAATTATACTCTCACCCCATCTGATGAAGTTATTAATCATAAATACAATGTTTAAAATTGTTTGACGTATAGTTTAGTGACGTCTCGACATCGTACTTGTTTAGTTTGTTCACCTTTTATTACTTATTTATGCAAATGAACTAAGGTTTATCTAGATTTAACGTCATTATTAACAACTTAATGGTTTCATTGTTCCTCTGCTATCTTTCGTAAGGGTTATGAAGAATTTATAGCATTATCTTTGTTTATTGATCCACCCGAATTAAACAGGACAGTCTAGGATAAAAAAATGAGAAAAATGGTGATTGATAATGTAAGTAAGGATAAGACCAGTGCAGTTATCAGTAAAATTGTTAATTGTAACTTTGAGCGCTGATTAGTACCATGTGAAGAAATCGGCAAAATCAGCGTTTAAGAAAATAAAAAATATGTAGTCGACATATAAAGTCCGTCGACCTACATTGGAGCTGTGTTGCAGATTCGTCTGGCCTTAAAGACCCTCTCAAATGTGCGACGATGCTCAGATTTTTTTTTTAATTTTTTGATTTTATAAAGGACATACAGACCACTTGGGAGTAAAAAGATTTTTTTATTGGATAAAGCAACGAGACGAGCAAAACGTTGACCCGATGGTAAGTGCAACGTCTGCCAATAACAGATACTGTGTCTGTCACCAGAATATTTCTGTGTGGTACCACACTGCGCCATTCAACCTTATTGACCCTGGTGATTACACTAGCTCAGTAATGATTGGACATTACTGCTTCACGGCAGAATAACTGCCTCTGGGGTGTTACCTACTAGACGTGCTCGTTTCGTTACTGGTCGAGCTCATATGTTTAATGTGCTAGCTACAGTGTGGCTCTGAATGATGAATGATGACCGTACGTATCTTCAGATGCCGTGTGAGTCGTAAGACTCGATTAAAAGAAATGCCATGAAAAAAATGGCGGATGGCGGATGGCGGAACAACCATCTCGAAAAATCTGTCATTTTCATCGAGAATGCACAGACGGACAGTAGTGTTTGAAGAGACGGCTAACTCATCATCAAGAGTAGCGATTACAAATTCTAATAGGCTAATGAAAATACTGCTATGTATGCTGCTAAATATTTATTCCGTGCGAAAAACGAACTCGTAGTGGTCGCGCAGAAGTCAATCGCTTCCGCCATTCCCTCCAACTGTGCCGGTGTTTCCCTTCCCTCCTTTGCCAAATTAAGCACCATTTTTATTAGAAAATTCACAAATATTTGATATTTACTCGTATATTGTATCACACACTAGTATTTTAATAATTGATTTTCTATTTCCAAGTATAGTTCTGCTATCCACTGCAAACTTATTAGTTTTATTCATAATTTATTGCATGCATTTTTGAGGATGGAAGTAACAAATTACGGAACCTTATTTAATTAAGAAATTTTAAATAACGAATGTGGCCGTGTGGTAGCGGCTTAAGAGAATCTACCACCCCATCTCATCTCGTGGGTGTCGTAAAAGTCGACAGAGGGAAAATATAAATCAGAAGATGGGCAGCAGCATCTCCTGGAACATCTGAATAAATAAACTGCGGTTGCCAACCCGCCTGCCAAGCGTGGCAACTATGGCAAAATCCCCCCAAAATGAGAGCTACAACTTTTGTGGCAATCTATGGGGGAGACCTATGTTCAGCAGTGGACTAGTGATAGGCTGAAATGATGATGATGATGATGAAATAACGAATTAATTAATTAGAGAAGAATTGTAGACTTCTCTGCTGACTTCTATCTCTTTCAGTCATTGCATTCAAATTTGGGTTTCCACAGGTTTATGCACTGCTAGTAGTGCAACTACTTGCATATTCCATTCGACTATGTATCTATAATATACTCGTATGTATGTGTATATAAAAGCCACTCCCAAACAATAAAGAAAAAAAATTGGTAACTAAAAAGGCTTAGTGTAACACTTCTGGAGCCCTAGGAGGTCCAGTAGTAGGAGTTTTTAAAAGTAGCACGTCATTTCTACCATGCAGCTTTCAAGTGCACAAGCTGCAAGAACCAGCCATCAATTGTGGACTTGAAGGATCAGTGAATTGTTGTGACTCCTTAGCTCTTCAACTTCTATGGTTCTCATTATATGGCACGCAAGTTCACAAAACGATACCGATTAAGATGCTGAAATTTACTAGGCTAACCGGGATTGTCTCGATGTTATGTATTAATCATGACGTATCTTACTATATTTTTAGGGTCATCAAGCTGATGCGGCAATGGTTCGGCCAAATAGCTCGACCAAATAGTGGCAACTTTGTAACGGCAAACGCAGCGTAGAATCTCGCTCTAGATAGAGCGACGACCTGCACTGTTTTGCAGGAAGTCGATGGATCCAGGTGGTCCTGGTTTTGTGATAGGCTAAATTATAATGATGATGACATATACAAAATATGTTTTGTAGTACTTCATATAATTTCTATTCATCGTTACTTTTGTGGTTAATGAAAGTTAATCTGTTTGTAATTAATTATGCAAATTGATCGTTTATGTGAAACAATGTTTTACGATGGAAATAGTTACTTATGATAGCCTACCATATGTCAGAGGAGTCACGGACAAGATTGGCTATATCTTGAAGCGGGCTTCCATAAGAACATTTTTCAAGTCAGAAGTCAGTCAGTTTTTGCCATCTGTCAAGTGTAACCCCCCTCTACAAGATGTAGGAGTATACAAGGATTGTGAATGTGGTCTCTGTTACATAGGGCAAACAAAAAGGTCAACAACATATAACTGATGTGAAGGATCGTCGCTCCAGGAAGTCTGCAGTCTGTGACCATTTTCTGGATCATCCCAACCATTACATCAGATTTGATAAACGACAAATCCTCGCAAAAGAACACCGATTCCTACCAAGGATGATTGGCGAGGCTATTGAAATTAAAAAACATCCTTATTTTAATAGAGAAGATGGTTGGGTATTACCACCAGCTTGGTATTCTATAATGATTAAAATAAAATTAAAAATCAAGCGTACCACTGCAAGACTTCAAGATACAGTTAACTCTTTCTGCGTAGATCGGACCAAAAATAATAATTAAAAGCTGAAGGTACTCCGGGTTAACTATGACATCAGGACATCTGTCACCTCAGTCCTCCTGTGACCATGAGTGCTGTAAAGCACTCGAAACGTCGGGTTATAAATAGTAAAATTAAACGCGATAAAATCCGTAAAATTAGTTTCATTTAAATTCTATGAATCGTTAACCTGTTCCATATATGTCTTTTGCAGCCCGATTTATAATTTTCCTTATAGCTCATGCTGCAGAGCTAAGTTTGCTTGCTATGTAAATGGGCGCCACTATGTCTTTACGACAAAAGTGAATCCAAGTAAAACAGTGCTATCAACAAAGCTAAACAAAGTATTTGCTAATAACAAGTACATACATTGGTTTAAAAGCAGATGAACAATGTTAAAGAAATTTACTATGTTCGAAACTTTATTATTTACTTCATAATATATACGGCAGCTAAAATACATCTTTATCAGCTACTAGTTAATGTAAGTTATTAATATGAATAAGAAATAGAAATGGGCCGAGAACTTAACCCAGCAGGACGCCTATCGTCTCTACTGACCCGAGAAGAACTCGAACTAGTGATAATGGTATTCTTAGTTCTATAACTGAATAGTATATATATATTTTTTTTATTGGATAAAGTGACGAGACGAACAAAACGTTCACCTGTTGATAAGTGTAACGCCTGCCCATAGCAAATGCTCTGGCATCCAGAACATTTCTGTGTTCACACTGCCATCGTCACCCTAAGACATCAGTTCTTAAATCGCATTTGTCCAAAGACGATTATGTTTTCACACTACTGTTTCACGGCAGAATAACTAGCCCTGGGGTGTTACTTAACTAGACGAGTTCCTCCATATGATCCTACCACCAGTTAGTTCTGAATGACTACCGCGTCTAATGACCAAAGTACCTGACTATTCCGCCGCATGTCCTGGGTTCATATCCGACGCGGAGCCATCGTTTATGCAAAAACTCTAATTGCTAGTTTTTGGGTCTAATTGTATCTGTGATACTGCATTCTAGCTTAAGTCCGATCCTTTCGCATGAGCATTACATCGGGTGCGGGTAGGTGAACGAGTGAGTACCTCTGTGTTTGTTCGTACACATGTTGCACTATAATATCTCCTGCGAAGTTGATAGCGTCTGACAGTATTTTATCACTGAAATATGAAGCACTGAAATATAAAATAAATAATAGCATTTCTTTTAAGATTTCCTGAGCGTTCAATAAAAGCAAGCATTATTTCATTAATAATAATAATAAATTAAAATAAATTAAAGTCTCTGTTTTTACACAATGCTGGTGTTTAACTCAATTATGTATACGGTACTGATAAGATAAAAACAACTTTTAAAATGTTTGTCTGTCTGTTTGTTCCGGCCAATCTCCGAAACGGCTGGATCGATTTTGACGGGACTTTCACTGAAATATAGCTGATATTGTAGCGGGTAACTTAGGCTACTTTAATTTTAGAAAAACAATTAGGGTTCCGCGCAAAAAAATTAAAACCCCAAAATCCGTTTCAAATAGAAAATAAATATTGTATGCGGGTAAAACCGCGGGGCACAGCTAGTTGCAAATATGCATGCATCGTAATTAAACAGACTCAAACCTTAGTTGATGAGCCGTGGTAGCTCAGGGGCTAGGCGCTCGCTTTTAATTTCATAGTACGCGAGTGACCTGGGTTCGATTCCCGGTGCCGGCACCACTAAAATTGTTAATTGCAATTTTAAGTTCTGACTTACCACGTGCTCGGCGGTGAAGGAAAACATCGTGAGGAAACCTGCATGTCTGAGAAATTAAAAATATTTCGAAGACATGTGAAGTCCGCCAACCCGCATTGGAGCAGCGTGGCGGATTCTTTCTAGCTCCAAAAACCCTCTCAGAAATGAGAGGAGGCTGTGCTCAGTAGTGGGACATTTATAGGCTGAAACTTTACTTTTTTTTTTAAACCTTAGTTGCCTTTCAAGACGTTGCGGAATCTTCGAAAAATGCAGTTTTGTAGATTCGAATTTAATAGAAACTTGCAAAAATATAGTTTTCAATAACTTAAATTATATTTTTTTGTAGTCTTTATTAAAAATATATCAGGTAAATGACTTCGGAAGTACTTAACATTTGTACAAAACTTATGTAACTTCGCCACCACAGTTGCTTTTAATCAAATGTTATTAGCGCACTGATAACTGCTAAATGTTTGCGTAAATAATTAAACAGCCGATAGTAACGGTACGGAATCGGCATCAGCTGCTGAAAGGCTTCCTTAATTTTTTACTCTGACAAAACGAGTGAATTGTGACCGAACCTTGGTGAAAATAACAAGGGCGTAAAAAACGGGAAAATCAAGGTTTTGTTCTTTACTAATTGATGTAATTGGTTTTTATGCTATTCTCTACCCTTCATTTATTTTCTACTTGAAAAACGCTTAGGGAAGTTCTCTAGTGAATATTTCATTTTCATTTTTGTGCTAATACGATATGGTAAATATAACATTTATTTAATATCTATTTCTGTGGAAAACATATTAAACTTCATATTCATATATGATATTTCATTAATAAATTATACTCTCACCCCATCTGATGAAGTTATTAATCATAAATACAATGTTTAAAATTGTTTGACGTATAGTTTAGTGACGTCTCGACATCGTACTTGTTTAGTTTGTTCACCTTTTATTACTTATTTATGCAAATGAACTAAGGTTTATCTAGATTTAACGTCATTATTAACAACTTAATGGTTTCATTGTTCCTCTGCTATCTTTCGTAAGGGTTATGAAGAATTTATAGCATTATCTTTGTTTATTGATCCACCCGAATTAAACAGGACAGTCTAGGATAAAAAAATGAGAAAAATGGTGATTGATAATGTAAGTAAGGATAAGACCAGTGCAGTTATCAGTAAAATTGTTAATTGTAACTTTGAGCGCTGATTAGTACCATGTGAAGAAATCGGCAAAATCAGCGTTTAAGAAAATAAAAAATATGTAGTCGACATATAAAGTCCGTCGACCTACATTGGAGCTGTGTTGCAGATTCGTCTGGCCTTAAAGACCCTCTCAAATGTGCGACGATGCTCAGATTTTTTTTTTAATTTTTTGATTTTATAAAGGACATACAGACCACTTGGGAGTAAAAAGATTTTTTTATTGGATAAAGCAACGAGACGAGCAAAACGTTGACCCGATGGTAAGTGCAACGTCTGCCAATAACAGATACTGTGTCTGTCACCAGAATATTTCTGTGTGGTACCACACTGCGCCATTCAACCTTATTGACCCTGGTGATTACACTAGCTCAGTAATGATTGGACATTACTGCTTCACGGCAGAATAACTGCCTCTGGGGTGTTACCTACTAGACGTGCTCGTTTCGTTACTGGTCGAGCTCATATGTTTAATGTGCTAGCTACAGTGTGGCTCTGAATGATGAATGATGACCGTACGTATCTTCAGATGCCGTGTGAGTCGTAAGACTCGATTAAAAGAAATGCCATGAAAAAAATGGCGGATGGCGGATGGCGGAACAACCATCTCGAAAAATCTGTCATTTTCATCGAGAATGCACAGACGGACAGTAGTGTTTGAAGAGACGGCTAACTCATCATCAAGAGTAGCGATTACAAATTCTAATAGGCTAATGAAAATACTGCTATGTATGCTGCTAAATATTTATTCCGTGCGAAAAACGAACTCGTAGTGGTCGCGCAGAAGTCAATCGCTTCCGCCATTCCCTCCAACTGTGCCGGTGTTTCCCTTCCCTCCTTTGCCAAATTAAGCACCATTTTTATTAGAAAATTCACAAATATTTGATATTTACTCGTATATTGTATCACACACTAGTATTTTAATAATTGATTTTCTATTTCCAAGTATAGTTCTGCTATCCACTGCAAACTTATTAGTTTTATTCATAATTTATTGCATGCATTTTTGAGGATGGAAGTAACAAATTACGGAACCTTATTTAATTAAGAAATTTTAAATAACGAATGTGGCCGTGTGGTAGCGGCTTAAGAGAATCTACCACCCCATCTCATCTCGTGGGTGTCGTAAAAGTCGACAGAGGGAAAATATAAATCAGAAGATGGGCAGCAGCATCTCCTGGAACATCTGAATAAATAAACTGCGGTTGCCAACCCGCCTGCCAAGCGTGGCAACTATGGCAAAATCCCCCCAAAATGAGAGCTACAACTTTTGTGGCAATCTATGGGGGAGACCTATGTTCAGCAGTGGACTAGTGATAGGCTGAAATGATGATGATGATGATGAAATAACGAATTAATTAATTAGAGAAGAATTGTAGACTTCTCTGCTGACTTCTATCTCTTTCAGTCATTGCATTCAAATTTGGGTTTCCACAGGTTTATGCACTGCTAGTAGTGCAACTACTTGCATATTCCATTCGACTATGTATCTATAATATACTCGTATGTATGTGTATATAAAAGCCACTCCCAAACAATAAAGAAAAAAAATTGGTAACTAAAAAGGCTTAGTGTAACACTTCTGGAGCCCTAGGAGGTCCAGTAGTAGGAGTTTTTAAAAGTAGCACGTCATTTCTACCATGCAGCTTTCAAGTGCACAAGCTGCAAGAACCAGCCATCAATTGTGGACTTGAAGGATCAGTGAATTGTTGTGACTCCTTAGCTCTTCAACTTCTATGGTTCTCATTATATGGCACGCAAGTTCACAAAACGATACCGATTAAGATGCTGAAATTTACTAGGCTAACCGGGATTGTCTCGATGTTATGTATTAATCATGACGTATCTTACTATATTTTTAGGGTCATCAAGCTGATGCGGCAATGGTTCGGCCAAATAGCTCGACCAAATAGTGGCAACTTTGTAACGGCAAACGCAGCGTAGAATCTCGCTCTAGATAGAGCGACGACCTGCACTGTTTTGCAGGAAGTCGATGGATCCAGGTGGTCCTGGTTTTGTGATAGGCTAAATTATAATGATGATGACATATACAAAATATGTTTTGTAGTACTTCATATAATTTCTATTCATCGTTACTTTTGTGGTTAATGAAAGTTAATCTGTTTGTAATTAATTATGCAAATTGATCGTTTATGTGAAACAATGTTTTACGATGGAAATAGTTACTTATGATAGCCTACCATATGTCAGAGGAGTCACGGACAAGATTGGCTATATCTTGAAGCGGGCTTCCATAAGAACATTTTTCAAGTCAGAAGTCAGTCAGTTTTTGCCATCTGTCAAGTGTAACCCCCCTCTACAAGATGTAGGAGTATACAAGGATTGTGAATGTGGTCTCTGTTACATAGGGCAAACAAAAAGGTCAACAACATATAACTGATGTGAAGGATCGTCGCTCCAGGAAGTCTGCAGTCTGTGACCATTTTCTGGATCATCCCAACCATTACATCAGATTTGATAAACGACAAATCCTCGCAAAAGAACACCGATTCCTACCAAGGATGATTGGCGAGGCTATTGAAATTAAAAAACATCCTTATTTTAATAGAGAAGATGGTTGGGTATTACCACCAGCTTGGTATTCTATAATGATTAAAATAAAATTAAAAATCAAGCGTACCACTGCAAGACTTCAAGATACAGTTAACTCTTTCTGCGTAGATCGGACCAAAAATAATAATTAAAAGCTGAAGGTACTCCGGGTTAACTATGACATCAGGACATCTGTCACCTCAGTCCTCCTGTGACCATGAGTGCTGTAAAGCACTCGAAACGTCGGGTTATAAATAGTAAAATTAAACGCGATAAAATCCGTAAAATTAGTTTCATTTAAATTCTATGAATCGTTAACCTGTTCCATATATGTCTTTTGCAGCCCGATTTATAATTTTCCTTATAGCTCATGCTGCAGAGCTAAGTTTGCTCGCTATGTAAATGGGCGCCACTATGTCTTTACGACAAAAGTGAATCCAAGTAAAACAGTGCTATCAACAAAGCTAAACAAAGTATTTGCTAATAACAAGTACATACATTGGTTTAAAAGCAGATGAACAATGTTAAAGAAATTTACTATGTTCGAAACTTTATTATTTACTTCATAATATATACGGCAGCTAAAATACATCTTTATCAGCTACTAGTTAATGTAAGTTATTAATATGAATAAGAAATAGAAATGGGCCGAGAACTTAACCCAGCAGGACGCCTATCGTCTCTACTGACCCGAGAAGAACTCGAACTAGTGATAATGGTATTCTTAGTTCTATAACTGAATAGTATATATATATTTTTTTTATTGGATAAAGTGACGAGACGAACAAAACGTTCACCTGTTGATAAGTGTAACGCCTGCCCATAGCAAATGCTCTGGCATCCAGAACATTTCTGTGTGGCACCACACTGCCATCGTCACCCTAAGACATCAGTTCTTAAATCGCATTTGTCCAAAGACGATTATGTTTTCACACTACTGTTTCACGGCAGAATAACTAGCCCTGGGGTGTTACTTAACTAGACGAGTTCCTCCATATGATCCTACCACCAGTTAGTTCTGAATGACTACCGCGTCTAATGACCAAAGTACCTGACTATTCCGCCGCATGTCCTGGGTTCATATCCGACGCGGAGCCATCGTTTATGCAAAAACTCTAATTGCTAGTTTTTGGGTCTAATTGTATCTGTGATACTGCATTCTAGCTTAAGTCCGATCCTTTCGCATGAGCATTACATCGGGTGCGGGTAGGTGAACGAGTGAGTACCTCTGTGTTTGTTCGTACACATGTTGCACTATAATATCTCCTGCGAAGTTGATAGCGTCTGACAGTATTTTATCACTGAAATATGAAGCACTGAAATATAAAATAAATAATAGCATTTCTTTTAAGATTTCCTGAGCGTTCAATAAAAGCAAGCATTATTTCATTAATAATAATAATAAATTAAAATAAATTAAAGTCTCTGTTTTTACACAATGCTGGTGTTTAACTCAATTATGTATACGGTACTGATAAGATAAAAACAACTTTTAAAATGTTTGTCTGTCTGTTTGTTCCGGCCAATCTCCGAAACGGCTGGATCGATTTTGACGGGACTTTCACTGAAATATAGCTGATATTGTAGCGGGTAACTTAGGCTACTTTAATTTTAGAAAAACAATTAGGGTTCCGCGCAAAAAAATTAAAACCCCAAAATCCGTTTCAAATAGAAAATAAATATTGTATGCGGGTAAAACCGCGGGGCACAGCTAGTTGCAAATATGCATGCATCGTAATTAAACAGAATCAAACCTTAGTTGATGAGCCGTGGTAGCTCAGGGGCTAGGCGCTCGCTTTTAATTTCATAGTACGCGAGTGACCTGGGTTCGATTCCCGGTGCCGGCACCACTAAAATTGTTAATTGCAATTTTAAGTTCTGACTTACCACGTGCTCGGCGGTGAAGGAAAACATCGTGAGGAAACCTGCATGTCTGAGAAATTAAAAATATTTCGAAGACATGTGAAGTCCGCCAACCCGCATTGGAGCAGCGTGGCGGATTCTTTCTAGCTCCAAAAACCCTCTCAGAAATGAGAGGAGGCTGTGCTCAGTAGTGGGACATTTATAGGCTGAAACTTTACTTTTTTTTTTAAACCTTAGTTGCCTTTCAAGACGTTGCGGAATCTTCGAAAAATGCAGTTTTGTAGATTCGAATTTAATAGAAACTTGCAAAAATATAGTTTTCAATAACTTAAATTATATTTTTTTGTAGTCTTTATTAAAAATATATCAGGTAAATGACTTCGGAAGTACTTAACATTTGTACAAAACTTATGTAACTTCGCCACCACAGTTGCTTTTAATCAAATGTTATTAGCGCACTGATAACTGCTAAATGTTTGCGTAAATAATTAAACAGCCGATAGTAACGGTACGGAATCGGCATCAGCTGCTGAAAGGCTTCCTTAATTTTTTACTCTGACAAAACGAGTGAATTGTGACCGAACCTTGGTGAAAATAACAAGGGCGTAAAAAACGGGAAAATCAAGGTTTTGTTCTTTACTAATTGATGTAATTGGTTTTTATGCTATTCTCTACCCTTCATTTATTTTCTACTTGAAAAACGCTTAGGGAAGTTCTCTAGTGAATATTTCATTTTCATTTTTGTGCTAATACGATATGGTAAATATAACATTTATTTAATATCTATTTCTGTGGAAAACATATTAAACTTCATATTCATATATGATATTTCATTAATAAATTATACTCTCACCCCATCTGATGAAGTTATTAATCATAAATACAATGTTTAAAATTGTTTGACGTATAGTTTAGTGACGTCTCGACATCGTACTTGTTTAGTTTGTTCACCTTTTATTACTTATTTATGCAAATGAACTAAGGTTTATCTAGATTTAACGTCATTATTAACAACTTAATGGTTTCATTGTTCCTCTGCTATCTTTCGTAAGGGTTATGAAGAATTTATAGCATTATCTTTGTTTATTGATCCACCCGAATTAAACAGGACAGTCTAGGATAAAAAAATGAGAAAAATGGTGATTGATAATGTAAGTAAGGATAAGACCAGTGCAGTTATCAGTAAAATTGTTAATTGTAACTTTGAGCGCTGATTAGTACCATGTGAAGAAATCGGCAAAATCAGCGTTTAAGAAAATAAAAAATATGTAGTCGACATATAAAGTCCGTCGACCTACATTGGAGCTGTGTTGCAGATTCGTCTGGCCTTAAAGACCCTCTCAAATGTGCGACGATGCTCAGATTTTTTTTTTAATTTTTTGATTTTATAAAGGACATACAGACCACTTGGGAGTAAAAAGATTTTTTTATTGGATAAAGCAACGAGACGAGCAAAACGTTGACCCGATGGTAAGTGCAACGTCTGCCAATAACAGATACTGTGTCTGTCACCAGAATATTTCTGTGTGGTACCACACTGCGCCATTCAACCTTATTGACCCTGGTGATTACACTAGCTCAGTAATGATTGGACATTACTGCTTCACGGCAGAATAACTGCCTCTGGGGTGTTACCTACTAGACGTGCTCGTTTCGTTACTGGTCGAGCTCATATGTTTAATGTGCTAGCTACAGTGTGGCTCTGAATGATGAATGATGACCGTACGTATCTTCAGATGCCGTGTGAGTCGTAAGACTCGATTAAAAGAAATGCCATGAAAAAAATGGCGGATGGCGGATGGCGGAACAACCATCTCGAAAAATCTGTCATTTTCATCGAGAATGCACAGACGGACAGTAGTGTTTGAAGAGACGGCTAACTCATCATCAAGAGTAGCGATTACAAATTCTAATAGGCTAATGAAAATACTGCTATGTATGCTGCTAAATATTTATTCCGTGCGAAAAACGAACTCGTAGTGGTCGCGCAGAAGTCAATCGCTTCCGCCATTCCCTCCAACTGTGCCGGTGTTTCCCTTCCCTCCTTTGCCAAATTAAGCACCATTTTTATTAGAAAATTCACAAATATTTGATATTTACTCGTATATTGTATCACACACTAGTATTTTAATAATTGATTTTCTATTTCCAAGTATAGTTCTGCTATCCACTGCAAACTTATTAGTTTTATTCATAATTTATTGCATGCATTTTTGAGGATGGAAGTAACAAATTACGGAACCTTATTTAATTAAGAAATTTTAAATAACGAATGTGGCCGTGTGGTAGCGGCTTAAGAGAATCTACCACCCCATCTCATCTCGTGGGTGTCGTAAAAGTCGACAGAGGGAAAATATAAATCAGAAGATGGGCAGCAGCATCTCCTGGAACATCTGAATAAATAAACTGCGGTTGCCAACCCGCCTGCCAAGCGTGGCAACTATGGCAAAATCCCCCCAAAATGAGAGCTACAACTTTTGTGGCAATCTATGGGGGAGACCTATGTTCAGCAGTGGACTAGTGATAGGCTGAAATGATGATGATGATGATGAAATAACGAATTAATTAATTAGAGAAGAATTGTAGACTTCTCTGCTGACTTCTATCTCTTTCAGTCATTGCATTCAAATTTGGGTTTCCACAGGTTTATGCACTGCTAGTAGTGCAACTACTTGCATATTCCATTCGACTATGTATCTATAATATACTCGTATGTATGTGTATATAAAAGCCACTCCCAAACAATAAAGAAAAAAAATTGGTAACTAAAAAGGCTTAGTGTAACACTTCTGGAGCCCTAGGAGGTCCAGTAGTAGGAGTTTTTAAAAGTAGCACGTCATTTCTACCATGCAGCTTTCAAGTGCACAAGCTGCAAGAACCAGCCATCAATTGTGGACTTGAAGGATCAGTGAATTGTTGTGACTCCTTAGCTCTTCAACTTCTATGGTTCTCATTATATGGCACGCAAGTTCACAAAACGATACCGATTAAGATGCTGAAATTTACTAGGCTAACCGGGATTGTCTCGATGTTATGTATTAATCATGACGTATCTTACTATATTTTTAGGGTCATCAAGCTGATGCGGCAATGGTTCGGCCAAATAGCTCGACCAAATAGTGGCAACTTTGTAACGGCAAACGCAGCGTAGAATCTCGCTCTAGATAGAGCGACGACCTGCACTGTTTTGCAGGAAGTCGATGGATCCAGGTGGTCCTGGTTTTGTGATAGGCTAAATTATAATGATGATGACATATACAAAATATGTTTTGTAGTACTTCATATAATTTCTATTCATCGTTACTTTTGTGGTTAATGAAAGTTAATCTGTTTGTAATTAATTATGCAAATTGATCGTTTATGTGAAACAATGTTTTACGATGGAAATAGTTACTTATGATAGCAAATAGTTTTGCTACTTATTTTATTTAATCTTCATAAAAATAACTACACTCAGCGTCAAAAAAATCGCACATCCGAAAAAAATAATTTAAATACTATTTTAACACAACAGGCCAATGGCAATGTTGTGGTTTGAGGGTATCATTCGAAAGGTAATTTCATTAGCTTTCAGGAATTTTAATTGAATTTTACTTTTATAACGAGACGAAAGAGAAATTAAAGAAAAAGACAGGGTATGTACAAATTTGCAAATTAATAATTTAAAAAAAACTTAATAAATACAAAAAAAGTTCTTAAAACCTAGTGTTACCCCCCCCCTTGCCTTGATAACGGCTTCCATGCGATCTTTCATGGACCTTACAAGGATCGCAACAGCCTCTTGGGGTATTTGTTCCCACTCTTTAAGTACCGCATCTTGGAGCTCTTGAAGAGTGGCTGGAGCTGGATCTCGCGCTCGCACGCGCCGTTTTAGGTCATCCCAGAGATGTTCTATTGGGTTAAGGTCTGGACTTCGTGCTGGCCAATGCATAACAGGGATATCGAACTCCTGTAAATAATCCCGTACAATAGCCGCGGTGTGGCAACGAGCATTATCATGCATTAACATGAATCCATCACCGACATAACCAGCATACGGGACCACATGTTCCTCCAGGATTTCAGTAATGTACCGACCAGCATTTAATGACCCTTGCCCACGGCCACCCCGAGTCCGGGAAACGCACACAAGTTCCGTTTTCCCGTCGACGGAAATGCCGCCCCAAAACATACACGAGCCACCCCCGTATTCGACGGATTCTTCGAAGCAGGGTTGTGTGAACCTCTCCCCCTGTCTTCTGTAGACCCTTCTACGTCTGACATTGCAGAAGACATAGTCCAAGAGCAAGTCCGCCACTGTTCTAGAGTCCACTCGCAATGATTGCGAGCAAACTCTAGGCGATCTCTGCGATGATGTGCAGTAAGTTTTGGACCTTTAGCAGGTCTATGGGCTGTTAAAATCTTTTCGTGTAACATTCTTCTTATCGTAGAAACACTCACAGATGTTCTCCGAGTTGATCGAAGCTGTTGTTGCAACTCAACAGCATTTGTAAAACGGTTTCGTAAAGATGTCGTAACGATGAAACGGTCATCTCTTTCTGATGTGCACCGTTTTCTTCCAGATCCCGGTTTTCTAATATAACCACCAGTCTGCTGAAAACGTTGGAACACCCGTCGAACTGAAAAACAGGACAGGTTCAACTGTCGAGCAACGTCACACTGCCGCATCCCCGACTGCAATAGAGCAATCACTTGAGCGGCTTCTTCAGAGCTGGTGTCCATCTTTACTTGTTCTTACTTGGGTTACTTGTTCACGTGTGTTCACTGCAAAGTCTAAATTACAACTGGCCCATATTTCATCCAGATCGACCCTTTTATACCCTTTTTAGGTAGTGTAACTAGCGTCCTTACTAACGAGCATTTGACAGTGTTTATTTTTGACGCTCTATAATGATAAATGTTTTAATGATTTCATGATTTTTTTAATTAATAATGTAAAGCTATTCAAATACCCATTTCAAACATACCAATATGTATATAAATATAATTCGTTTCTAGCCATTACAGCCATTTTTCGCGAAAACTCAGAGAGGTGCGATTTTTGTGACGCTGAGTGTATAACAACTCTGGCAGGGTTACAATGGGAGGATTTTTGGCATTCTCCGCCAGTCGAGTTTTTATTATGATTTCGGTTTGGCATATTTAGTATAATCTTATATTCTCTTATTATAGAAATTAAAGATATTCTTAATATTATTCTGTACGGCTCTCAGTCATTAAAAGAATTTTAATTGAAATTACATCCAAAAAAAACAAACTGTAGAAACCGTAACCGGAAGATGTTTCCATATAAATAACAAGGTTAAATCTTTTGGTCCATCAGTTGACGCAGCAATGCCTGAGGTGCAAATCGAAGAGGTGCAGAGGTTTATGGTGGAGAGCTTGGTGGCTGCCGGGGCTTCTGAAGCAGAGGCTAAGGCGCAAGCTGATCTGTTGCTGTATGCAGATACTGTGGGTCACTTCAGCCACGGATTGAATAGACTTGGTTTGTTTGACAGCATCATTTTATTTATTTTTATTTCATAAAGTGTCGAGACGAGCAAAACGTTCACCTGATAGTAAATGCAACGTTCGCCCATAACAGATGTTGTGTTACTCAGAATATTTCTGTGTAGCACCACACTGCGCCCATCACCCAGAGACATAAGTTCTTAAGTCTTATATGCCCAGTGATTACGCTAGCTCTCAGTGCCCTTCAGACCGAAACACAGTAATGTTTGTACACTACTGCTTCTCGGCAGAATAACTGGCCCTGGGGTGGTACCTACCTAGACGGATTCCTGCATAGGAATCCTACCACCAGTCAATTTTATTTCATTCATAATCGGTTGTATTTTTATACGTAGTACATTAACTGGGTCAATGAACTACACGTTCTCTTGTATATTATAAGGTAACAAACTATTAATATCCTCATTTTTGAGAGGGTCTTGGAGCCAGAAAGAGCTGCGCTGCTTCATTACAGTTTAGAGGCATGGTGCCATTTACTTTCTTTACAGAATGTAAGCAACTCCATCCGACCGCTGTCGTTCATGTTAGTTAAACACATTGCCAACAGATGGCGCTTTGTACATTAAAGTTTTTGTATCAAATTCTTTAACGATACGTTTTTTACTTAAGCTTCAAAATAATGTTTAGATCATTAATTTTGATGAAGAATAAAACAGAAATATAGCTTTGCCACATAAATCATTTTAGATACTTTGAGAATTCTACACATATAATAAAAAGTAAACTGCACGTTGCGAAAGGATTGATTGAGGGGGGCTAAAAATAAATAACTAAACACATTTCTGTCATTTTTAGAATTGTCTGTCTATTTGTTTGTGAACCTATCACGTCTAAAGTACTAAATGTATTTTTAAGTAACAATTAGACTTTGTTTTATTTTTCGTCGTATTATATTGGTTGGTCCAATTTATCGTCTAATTCGTTGCAACATTGCTGTAAACGTTTTTCACTCGTTATAAGTGTAAATTTTGATTGATTTCCTCCGTCCAAATAACGTCCTTTTCTGGATTGCGAATGACTGCCGTTGTATGAATTAGAGACACAATTTCTTCAAATAATTGCCCACGAGCACAGCTATGCGATGAAGCTGTAAAAGCCATAAACGCTAGCAGCAAAGACATAATCGAGATTATGTATCAAATATTTGTCGACAAGAATTTAGATGGCAAAGCTGGGAGCTAATCGTGTATATTTCGGTTAAACCAAACCTAATTGAACAGCCCGTAAATTAAGTTATTTAAGCCCGTTAATTGCCCGTAAGAACAGCAATCCGAGTCCGATGAAGCTATGCAAAAACATCACCGAAATTATATAATATATTTATCGTTAAGTCTCCGGGTGCTGAGTGCTATCTTAAAACTCTGTATTTTATTGATTGAATGGTCTGGATGAATGTTTTATTGAAGTCATAGCAATTGTCACATAATTTGGGAATTTATCGTTGAAAATTTAAATGAAACTAATTTTTAATAATTAGACTATTTATATATAGTCTAATTATATATATAACGCGATAAAATCCGTAAAATTAGTTTCATTTAAATGTGTAGTGTTCGCGTAAATATAAGAAATCATTATCGTTGAAAATTTTTAATTTGTTTATTTAATTAATTGTATGGTATGTATTCATTATTATTTTAGGTTAGTTAGTTTAGGCTTACATGTTTTTCATTAGTTGTAAACATTTATTTTAAAGTTGTGTTGTAAATCTACACAAATAAATGAAATTGGACCGTCTGCCTGTGATATCACAATAAAGTTGTTTTCTCAAAACCCGTACAATACATATGAGATTAAGAAAAAATAATAATTTGCAGGATACCAGAACTCAATCATACGTTTTTAATTTTTTTGTATCTCTTTGTTTTTTTTTGTCCGGGCTAATCTCCAAAACGGCTAAATCGATTTTGACGGAATATTTGGTTTCTTGCGTAAAATCAGAAACACTGGAGCAAATAGTAGCTATTGTTATAATTAGACTTTAATTTGCATTTTGGTCATCATTATTTTCGTTCATGGTAGTTTAAATATTTCTTTTAATCTACACTTACTAAAGTAATTCTCTCACTGTTCTTTACATTTTTACGGTTCAACCGCTGTACCGAACTTGACAAATTTGGCTTGAAAAAAAAAACTTTGCCACAGATCTCTGTTTTTGCTTGCATCCTGGAGACGAACATAGGATACTTTTTATCCATAAAACAAATAGGTAACACGGCATATTTAAAATTACTTATATCGAAAAAAATGAAGTCGCGGGCATCAGCTAGTAATATATATATGATGACAGAATTTTTTCAAACTATGCATGGCTTTGATAATTCAATGTTTTTTGAAGTATCGCTGTAAATATTTAGATTTTTTTAGAGTTGTACGTAAACGATATCAAAGGGGGAGTAACATACCCCAATCGAAAGCCAATAATCCTAAAAGAATCGGCAGCTACAGCTTGGGTGGATGGAATGGATACGCTTGGTGCGACAGCAGCCAACTTCTGTATGGATTTAGCTATCAAGAAGGCTAAAGAATCCGGTGTTGGATGGGTATCAGCAAAACGTAAGTTAATTTAAAAGATCTACAGACGGTCTTAGTATTGCTGCTATACTTTTATTAAAATTTTGAACTATTTTTAAATCCTGTTAGGGTTTCATTCTATTACTAAGTAAGTTATGCATCACTACGTTCAGTAAAATGTTATATACTCTTGTCTTTGAGAGCAAATAAAGGTCAATTGAACCGACCACTGTGATTTTATTAAGAAAAAGAGTTTAATTCCGCTACATTATCCCTCAGCTTTTCATGTCATCTGTTACAAGAATAAAGCTAATTTTATAAATATAAATAGACATGCGGTACTTGGAGAAAACTATTTGTGATGTAATTAAACTCATATTTAGTGAACCTCGTCCACATTACATAGCTCTTGATTTCTGGCGACGTTCGTACAATCACACGTTCGTAAAGTTTACATAAGATAAAATAAATCAGTTAAATTATTTTGAACAACCATAAACTCATAAAACATGTTTTCTTATACCAGGAACGAACCACTTTGGTATGGCAGGATACTGGACTAAAAAGGCAGAGCGACAGGGTCTCATAGGCATGGCCTTTACTAACTCCTCACCTGTCATGGTACCAACAAGGTCAAAACAAGTAAGCTGAAATTCCTCTTTTACGATAGGATACTTTCTGATGAAAGTAGTTTAAATTTTGAATAAAAAAGTAGTTCTGGTTTTAATTTTCACTCTGTCTACTTTAACGCACCCACGGAATGAGATGGGGTGATACATTTTCTTAATATATAATTTCGGTGATGTAATTGCTGTTAGCCTTTTTTGGCTTTTACAGCTTCATCGGATACTGTGCTCACGGGCCAGGGGCTCGCGTTCCAGGTTTGGTTTGACCCAAACATAAATAAATAAACAAACTCCTACAAAAACCTCGAAATTCGGACTGTGTCGCGTTCGCTGCGTGCTTGCGCGATTTAGAATATTTCAATATGATTTTAAGTCGTCTAATGACCGTCCTAGAGAGGCTGCGGGCCTCCATTCGGACTGTCGACTTGTGTGTCGGTAACTCTGGGCGGTGAGAACCGCCCTGGATCACAGGTGTATCTTGTGTACGCGGTGTGATTGTCGACTGCTACGCGCCGACATTTTCTTAAGCCGCCACCACTCGGCCATTTTACTTCTATGTTATTAAGTTTCTCCTTCCTTACCTTCGATAAATAAAACTAAGACAGATACTAGAACAGACAAGATAACAGAAGAAATTGTTAAATTATTAAAAGTAAATTTCCTATAACAATGTCCTATCTACAAAAATGACTGGTAGAGAATGCCTCAGGCATTAAGTCCGCCTATGTACATCATGTATGTGAAGTTAAATAAAATAAATAAATAAAAAAAAACAGTATACGCATGTCGTTGAAACGTCCTGAACTTCGCCGAGATCGTAGTTTTAATTTTCAATCTCCTCTATTTTGAAAACGCTTAAGGCTAAAGTATGTTCGGCGGTTAAATAAATTAGAATATTTTTCTTTGATTCTAGAGTGCTTGTGGTACCAATCCCATTTCGCTGTCTGCTCCTGCGCTTGACGGAGATTCTCTAGTTGTGGATATGGCAACAACGACAGCTGCTATGGGAAAGGTGCAAGGGATCACTAATTTCATTTATTAATTTCTAATGATTCCTTAAGGAAATTAAAAATAAAATTGATAATTACCATTACATAAATTACACACACTGCTTATTTGCCATCATTAATTAGCCTGTTGTTGTCGAGAAGCCTGTGTAAATTCTATGTATGTCTCTAAAAAATGAAGTATTTCTCGCAAAAAAGTATTTACTGTAATTACCACGCCTAGTAGGCGGATTCGTGATCGAAGTACTAGACGTCTCGCACCTTAGTCGTTGCTTCGAGTCACCACTCTGTTTATTTCGATCTCACAGTTCACAGATTTCGATCTCACAGGTATTTTTGGGGTGGTTATTCCGACACCTGTCAGAAATCATAAAGGTTTCCGGGATTTTTCCTTATTCAACTGTCACGATATGCGAAGGATGAAAAGAGATGAATGATTTTCTCATGCGATGGCGTAGTTGTCAATGGTTTTATTTAGACCTATTGAAAGAAACCGATTTACGATCTTTTACATTAACTTAACTAACAATTACAAGTAGAAAATTAGTTTATCTAATGTAACATGCATTTTCTTGTGCAAATCAAACCAAACAGTCGAAACATGTACTAATTAAACATTCTACTTTTCTGTCTTATTAGGGAATTTTGAATTTGAGTCGAAAATATAAGATCACGATCGGGATACTACTCCTACTCTTTTTAAGTATTGCTTGTAATTTTTTTTTTATTGGATAGAGTGACGAAATGATCA
Source organism: Luehdorfia chinensis (assembly GCA_019845155.1). Lineage (NCBI taxonomy): Eukaryota > Metazoa > Arthropoda > Insecta > Lepidoptera > Papilionidae > Luehdorfia > Luehdorfia chinensis. The sequence continues at coordinate 3,877,907 of JAHVAK010000012.1, read as the reverse complement.
AAACGTCCACCTGATGTGAAGTGCAACGTCTGCCCATAACAAATGCTATGTCACCCAGAACATTTCTGTGTGACACTATACTGCCCCCGTCACCCTGAGACATCAGTTCTTCAGTCTCATATACCCGGATTTTACTACCGGATTACACTAGCTCTCAGTGCCCTTCAAACCGAAACACATTAATGTTTGCACACTATTGCTTCACGGCAGAATAACTGGTCCTACCAACAGTAAAACTTAATACACTTTCTCTTCCTATTTATGTTCGACGTGTAGTTTGTTAAAAAAATGATCCCAGAACTTTTTTTTTTATTTAATAAAAGTGACGGAACGAGCAAAACGTTCACCTGATGGTAAGTGTAACGTCTGCCCATAACAAATGCTGTGTGACCCAGAACGTTTCTGTGTGACACTACACTGCGCCCGTCACCCTAAGACATCAGTTCTTAAGTCTCATATGCCCAGTGATTACGCTAGCTCACAGTGCCTTTCATATCGAAACTCAGTAATGTTTGCACACTACTGCTTCACGGCAGAATACCTGGTCCTGGGGAGATCCCTACCTAGACGGATTCCTGCATAGGAATCCTACCACCAGGAAATTTAATTCAAATCACAAATAATTATACTTTGGATTTCAGATCGAGGTTCAAATTCATAAGAACGAACCGATACCAGAGGGATGGGCTCTAGGACCAGACACAAACATTACTACAGATTCGCAACTGGTAAGTGATGTGGTAATCACAGAACAGAAAAAAAAATCTGTTCTGTGGTGATAATGATGATATGTTCTTGTCCGCTGGACTGCCCTGCTATCAATAATGAATAATTTATTAGTGAAGTATTTATTATCTGCAAATAAATCTCGTGATAAATCATTTATTTACATGTTTTATAATGCTTATAATGCAGAAGTTATACTTCTTACGTATTACTATTGCTTAGGTAAAGTAGATAGATGAAATATTTATCATTTTTAATTAATTTCACAAATTATTATATTTATACCGCATTAATAATCTTAATATACAATAAATACATATTAACGTAACAGTGCACTTAATTATGCCGTGCGGTGGCAGCTTAAAGGAATCTACCACCCCATCTCATCCCATGGGTGTCGGAAAAGTCGACAGAGGGAAAATGAAAACCTGGAGATGGGCAGCAGTGTCTTCCTGGAAGATCTGAATAAATAAACTGCGGTTGCCAACCCGCCTGCCAAGCGTGGCAACTATGGCAAAATCTCCCCTAAAAGAGAGCTACAAACTTTAGTGGCAATCTATGGGGGAGGCCTATGTTCAGCAGTGGACTAGTGGTGATGGCAACTACGATAATTTGTATTACAACTGATAAAGTAATGAAACAAATATTAAACTATTTATAACTGAAACAACCTAACGAACGAAGAAACGAATAGTGACGTTAGCGCCAACCAAAATAAATTAGCAAATCCTTAGAACAACAGTTGCGTTTGCGAGAATTGTAGCGAAGTCTAAGAAGAATTAATTACATGAATGCGTATTATTGTACATAACTATTCCAAAACGTTCCTATTTTCTTTATTTTGCTATAATTCGGAGGAAAATATATGTTTTTATAATTTGCAGGCATTCAAAACAGCTAAGTTACTACCACTAGGCGGCTTTGAAAAAACAAGTGGATACAAGGGTTTCGGACTCAGCGCTATGGTCGAAGTCTTCTGTAGTGGACTGTCAGGTAATGTTTTTGTTTTGGAATATCAGATAATTTAACTACACTTACTGTGGTAGCAGCATAAAATCCAACACTCCATCTCATTAAATAAGTGTCATGAGATTTGCAGATAGGATGTCCGGCAGAGTAGAATAGCTATCGAGGAGTCGTAAGGCAATGCAATGCTGTCACTATACTGCTCGTGGGAACGCTATGGGGAGTAAGAATTTTTGACTCCTACTAAAATGGCGCCACTTTAGTACGACTACTAATAGACGATACATACAATATTTCATGACGTAGATGACACCTTCTTGTTGCTACTGGCCGATCATAATTATCATTTCAGCCTATCACTAGTCCACTGCTGAGCACAGGTCATCCCCATAGATTGCCACAAAAGTTTACAGCTCTCATTTAGGTGGGATTTTACCATAGGTGCCACACTCGTCAGGCAGTGCTGCTGCCCATCTCTTGGTTTTCTATTTTACCTCTGACGACTTTTGCGACACCCACGGGATGCAATGGGGTGGAAGATTCTCTTAAGCCCACTCAGCACACGGCAAATCAGTCACGGCACCGAAATCGGCTAAGCGTGAATTAAATAAATCCAATTTTGCTATGCAGGTTCAAACCCTGCTCACAATGTGCCAGCGTGGACGTTCGATCAAGTGGTTCCGCCAAATTTAGGCCAATGTTTTGTGGCCATAAATCCTGAGTGCTTCGCTCCCGGCTTCGCTGAGCGTATTGCTGATTGTCTCCTGCACTGGAGAAATTTGGAACCAGTAAGTAATTCTTAATGCTTTCACTTTTCTAGCCATATGCTGACAGTAACTGCTACTGATAGCAATTCGTAATTTACCTTATTATATAGCGACCTACATTATTATATTTGTCTTGTGGTGGCGGCTTAAGAAATCTACCACCGCATTGAGATGGGCAGTAGCATCTGTCTGGAACATAAACTGCGGTTGTCAAGCCGCCTGCCAAGCGTGGCAACTATAGCAAAATCTATCCTACCAAAATGAGCCTCTAATCCATATAAGGGGTAGGCAGAGGCCACTCACGTAGCTCACTTTTCGCCCTCGTGGGAAACGAGAAACAAACAAGATAATTTTTTAATTTAATTTTACAAACACATTTAAAGTGAAATAAAAGCTTGTAAAAATAAATAAATAATAAATAATTCAAAATGATCTACCTACCACCTTTATTGACATTGTAAAGTTTAGCGTTCCATAGCTATTATAGCCTTGTGATGTATTATGATCAAAATAAAGTTATTTTTATTCTAAACCGGATCGGATTATCGGAAGATTTCGATAATTGGCTTATTCCGATATTGAGAGAGAGTCCTGATTTAAATGGTATGTGAAATAAACAAAACTGAAGGTTTTGTTATAAATTACATCGCTCCTTTTTAATTATAAATAATTTGAATAAAGTAAACACTTATGAAGATAAACATTACCCTTCTTTTAGGTTTCGTCTACTGTGTTTTGGGCGCGACCAGTGTCGCCAACTCGGACTTTGGAAAACACGTAGGACAGACTAGAAAATTAGGTAGAATTAGTAAAAATGATATACGAAAAGTTCGTAGATCTACGTATGTACTTAACATTACAACTTCATTTACTTTTGGATTTGAATGTTAACGGTGAAACTTGCTTACTTTTTTTAGTAGTATTCTCTTCGTCGGAAGAGACATAAGAGAAGAAGTCCCTAGTAAGGAATACAACGTCGCTGCTGGCGAAGACTCGGATTTCGGCATCGCCTGCTGTTCCGCTACACTCCTTACCCTATTGACGAATTACGAGTATATAGTACCTGACTAACAAGGTCCACTTAAACTCAGGAAAAAGGATCCACTTAACACAAATATACAATAACTATTAACTGTATATTAGTGTTAAGTGGATCGTGACTGACCGTATCGTGGTATGAGGGTGTCTCAAACCGTATTAAGATCTTGTATGATGTTCTCCTAGCCGATTTCGACCACGGCGACAACTTCTGACTACTGTCGAGAGCGCAGGAGATATTATAGTGCCACAAGTGTACGCGCAAACACAGAGGCACTCACTCGTCCCAACCTTCACGCGCCCGATGTAACGCTGATGCGATAAGATCGGAGGTAGGCTAGGATGCAGTGTCAGAAACACGGGGACAATCACAACACAACCAGACCCGAAAACCAACAATTTATGTTTTAGCACAAATGTTGGCTCCGGCTGGGATTCGAACCCAGGACCCGCGGCTTAGAAGTCAGGTACTCTGACCACTAGGCTTACTTGTATATATTGTATATATAGTTAGTATCGATGAAACAAATAGCGCCGTGTAGGACGTATGAGCTGTAAAACTATGTAGTGATATAGGTCGTTACACGTATACGATGTGACGCTAACGCGATAAGAATGTGCAAGGATGGGATGCAATATCAGCGATACGGGGCAGTCACAATAACGATCAGAAAACCAATCATTTGTGAACAAAAATGTTACTTCTGCTTGAGTTAGGATCCAGGTCTTCCGTAAAATAAAATGTATATGTGTTAAAACAATTGTTTTCCATCAACCTTCGAAGAGAATGAACACATATTGAAACACATAATCAAAACTATATATTATTACAGGTCGACCCGTCACTACCAGTTCTCGCGCCAGGTGACAAGGAACGTGACAACAGGCAGGTGACTCTCAAAAAGGGCACTATTACGTATCCGCAGGGGCAAATCGATTCCTATGATCGTATGGCTCTCAGAATTGGCATCGAACCTTTGGTCGTCGTGTGAAATTTGTGTAATAATCATTCTTAAAATATTTTGTACGCTGATAACGAATTGTATTTACCGCTTATCATTTTACTGTGTATCAAAATACTAGGTGTGTTATTTAAATCTATATAAAAAAATTGTTTGAATATTAAATATTTTATAAAAACCTATCAAATATTCTTTAATAGTAAAGTAAATATTTGTTTAATGACCTCTTATATTTACGCGAACACGTGTAGTGTATTTAAATGAAACGAATTTTACGGATTTTATCGTGTTTAATTTTTACTATTTATAACCTGACGTTTCGAGTGCTTTACAGCACCCATGGTCACAGGAGGACAGAGGTGACAGATGTCATAGTTAACCCTGTGTACCTTCAGCTTTTAATTATTATTTTTTGGTCCGATCTACGCAGGAAGAGTTAACTGTATCTTGAAGTCTTGCTGTGGTACGCTTGGTTTTTGATTTAAAAAAAGTAAAGTAAAGTTTCAGCCTATAAATGTCCCACTACTGAGCACAGGCCTCCTCTCATTTCTGAGAGGGTTTTGGAGCTAGGAAGAATCCGCCACGCTGCTCCAATGCGGGTTGGCGGACTTCACATGTCTTCGAAATATTTTTAATTTCTCAGACACGCAGGTTTCCTCACGATGTTTTCCTTCACCGCTGAGCACGTGGTAAGTCAGCACTTAAAATTGCAATTAACAATTTTAGTGGTGCCGGCACCGGGAATCGAACCCAGGTCACTCGCGTACTATGAAAATTAAAAGCGAGCGCCTAGCCCCTGAGCTACCACGGCTTTTGATTTAATTTTATTAATTATAGAATACCAAGCTGGTAGTAATACCCAACCATCTTCTCTATTAAAATGTTTTTGGATGATTGATGATTTTTGGAATGTTATGTGGATGTTTTTTAATTTCAATAACCTCGCGAATCATCCTTGGTAGGAACCGGTGTTCTTTTGCGAGGATTTGTGGTTTATCAAATCTGTTGTAATGTTTGGGATGATCCAGAACATGGTCACAGACTGCAGACTTCCTACAGCGACGATGCTTCACGTCAGCTTTATGTTCTTTTACGCGGGTTTTTACTGATCTTTTTGTTTGCCGTATGTAAGAGAGACCACCATCCTCCTGCATCTTGTAGAGGGATGTTACACTTGACAGATTGTAAAAACTGACTTATCTTCTTCGGCGGCTTGAAAAATGTTCAAGAAGCCCGCGTCTAGATATAGCCAATCTTGTCCGTGACTCCTCTGACATAAGTAGAACAGCAGGTACATGCTCAACTGTAGTTAACTGTAAAGGATGGTGGTGAGATTCACCGTTTAAATACCTATAATAGAACCATGATAATGAATGGGTCTATTTCCACAGCAGGTAAATAAATACATATAAAAAATAAACAATGTCCTCCTGATCGACAGCGACAATAAGACAATAATCGAAATAATATTCGAGATACATAGGTACGAGGCTACGAGTGCCACAAATGCATCTACGAGCAAACACAGAGGTGTGTAGGACGAGTAACAGATACACCTATTTGTTACTCGTCCTAATCTCCTCTTATCCGATACAAGGCTCGTGCGATAACATCGGAGGGAGACTATGATGAAGTGACAGAGACACGGAGACAATCGCAACATAAAGAGATCCGAAAATCCACCTCATCGTTCCGTAGTGCATGTGACATGGTCGTCATAATTATAATTCGTACAAGATTATCGATTCATTTAACTTAATTACGGGTGAATTACTGATGTCCGAACTAGATAATCGAGTTTATACATTTTGCAGCATATTTTTATTGTGTCGTTACTAGTAAAGTGTCTATGTCTAACCTGCGTCAAGATGATGCAGTCCCACGTAAGGTGAAATCCATAAACGCATTAATACCTAACAACATTTAATCGATGAGAAGATTCTTTGTTTATGAAAAATTACTATTTTTTTTTATTAAGTAGCCATAACTAGAATTTTATTTATCTTTAAAAGCAAAAAAAGGACGTGTATTTTTAAGTTAATAGTTATAATTTCATTTACGAAGAGCGGGGTCTCCTGACTCAAGAAGATAATGTTATACTTAATAGATTGAACACAACCCTTGTATGAGTTTTGTAATTTTTTTTTCAAAATATTTTATCCTGTTTATAACAGAATAATTATTTCTTCATAAAATTACTATAAGTAGGTACAGACAAGCGAGCAACGTTTTCGTAACGTTGTAAGAAGACAGTTATTTTATTTAAATATACGACACACATTTAAGTTATCTCTTTCACTTATTTTTGACATTTTATATAGTTAAAACAAAAAAATAACCGTTAAACAGACTCTACACAATAGAACGGTACCTGACGTATTGTGTTTGTTTGTAGAAAAATAGTATTTTCTCCGTGTTTTTATTAGTATTACTGACATCGAGGCCATTTTAATCCTCAGGGGTGGCAACGCAACTTGATTACAGAGCCACTGTGAAATGGAAAGTTTTCGTTTTGGGCAAAACAAAAAAAAAAGTCAGTCAGTCAGTCGGTCTTCCAGTATTTGATAAAGTGTTCCCGGCCGATTCTATACCGGCGTGAATTTATAAATACTCTCGGAAGCTATCAACTGCGCAAAAGATATAATACCACAAGTGTACGCGTAAAAAGAGAAACTCTTAGCCTGCCCGCGCCAGATAAAACCCTACTCTCACAACAACATAACCAGATCCGAAAACCAGCTATTAGTATTTTTGCATGAATGTTAGCTCCGACTGGGATTCGACCCAAGGACCGGCGGCATCGAAATCAAGTACTCTGACCAATATGCCACGCCTGTTGTCATAATAAATATTGACATTTAAAAACCGAAGGACACGCCTTTTTGCGGTAAGGTCGTGTCTAGTCTATTACCTTTGTATGGTAATTCTGCTCTTAGTGTTCATTTTCATTCTGTTCGCGTCCAGTAAGCTTTAAATATTTATCTTAAATAAATGGCAAAAAAGGTCTCTTGACTTAACACATTTTGCCTAGATGCACGGCCAAATATAAGGATCACAATAATAAGAGAAGACAATCTAAGCAAAACCGCACGAAGCCTCAGCGTAATTACATCTAGACTTAGTGATGTTTATTGAAATTACCAAAGCCACACAAACCACAACAACGTCTATTAACATAAACAATATCTCATGGAAGGTCATTGTTCCGTCGCAGGCCATTAATGTAATTATTATTGCATAAAACTATATAACGTCTATCATAAAAATATTATCAACAATAGTAGAATTTCCGTTCTAATTCACTCACACAAAAAAGAGCTCGTGCAACTCAGTACAGGTGTCAGAAGTGAAACTTATATGTATATATACTAGCTGTGCCCTGACGTTTCACCTGCCGTATAGTTAAAAGAAATCGCTCTAAGGGTCGTAGCGCGATGTTAAGCTTATAATCTTCCCCAAGAATTGGGCTATCATGTGCAAAAATATTTTTTAAAATCCGAATGGAAGTTCCAGAGATTAGTGCGTTCAAACAGATACTCTAACAAACTCTTCAGTTTTATTATTATTAACATAAATTATAAATTTGATTAAAATAAAAATAAATAATCGTGAATAAAGAAAAATATTACACAATTATTAATTAATCGATAAATATTAATAGGAATAACAGAAACGTTTCACGAAAACGCTGCACTCTACCCTACCCTAGAAATTTTACTCCAATCGCGCCCAGTTTCATTTCGAAATCTAACCTTTTTATTGGATAAAGAGACGAGACAATTCTTTTTCAATTATAAGTACAACGTCTGCCCATAACAATGCTGTATCACCCAGAACACTTTTGAAAGGCACCGCACTACGTCCGTCACCTTGAGACATCAGTTCTTAAGTCTAATGAGCCCAGTGATTACACTAGTTCTCAGTGCCCTTCAGACGGAAACAGTAATGTTTGCAAATTATTGCCTTAAGTAAGAATAACTGGCCCTAGGATGATACCTACCTAGACAGATTCCTGCATAGGAATCCTAATTATCCAAAGTAGTGGTCGCCCACTAGCTTAGGTGATTAGGATTTACTTTTTTTATTGGATACTATTTGATAAAAATATATTAAAATATTTTTATCAAATAGTATAAAAATTTTAGCTTCTTTCGCCGTGTGGTGGCGGCTCGTTAAAAGAATACTACCACTCCATCTCATCCAATGGATCTCGTAAAAGGTGAGTAAGGAATTAAACTGCACTGTGCACCCAACAGCGCATGGTTGCAAAGGGCTCACCACCGATCACACCAAGTGCATTATATTGTTTTGGTGAAACGTGGATTGTGGCAGTCATCTGTTTTTGCAGTGAGTGCCCAGTCTCTGGCTACCCCTTATGGGATACAGTCGTGATCTTATGTATGTATGTAAATTTTAGCTTTTTGCTCTCCATTCTCCATATAAACTTTAACTATGCTAAATCTGACACTTCGCCGAGCGCGCAAGTTGCTTAAATAGAGGTACAAAGATTTCTCTTCACATATTAATAATATATAGATATTTCTGTGTCTACAAACCGGAAATACAAACATACCCAGAAGAACAGATTTTTATCTGAAACATTTTACGACCAAGGCGCTATAGTCATATAAAGACAATAAAAAGACGTTTTCGCCTATCGACGGAGACACATATACTAATTTATTATAATACAAGTGTTGTTTTTCATTAGTAGTAATGTGACACTAATATCACAGCTAATATCTTCACGTTTTTGATGGAACAGATCCTTGAGCAATCGGAGGCAGGACAGAATATTTATTTATTTATTTAATCTTTATTGTTTATTACTTAATGCCTAGAGACACTCTCTGCCAGTCAAACCTGGAAGACTAGAAAACTGATCGCAAAAGAAAATATATGTAAGTTGTAGAAAACTGTTAGGGTCATCGCCTTATCTAGAGGAGGGTCCCCCTACAATGCTATTTCCGGTACGAGGCTGGCACTAACAACACTTACTGGTTGAAGTTTTTAGTTTTGATGCACTGAGGTACACTCGACGAGAAGATGTGACGCAGTTACCCGAACGCTGCCCAGCCGAATTGGATCCCTCGACTGGATTAATTAGACCTACCGAATTTCCAATAAATTATTCATAAATGGAAAATATCTTGTCTATTTTCCAATAAAAACAACTTTTAATTTGGCTATTTCGATATGGGCCACGCTATAAGTATCTTGGCTGTAAGTACTTGGCTGAGGCTTTTTGCTCGTCGTCTTTCCTAGAATATAGGAAACATTCTACGGAAAGCTTAATGTATAACATGATATCACGATTCGAAGTGGTATCAGGATATACATAGATGATGATAACCCCTGGGAATGAGGTGATCGCCGCCAAGCTATTTCTATATCTTTATAATACATACTGCTGTTATTCTACATTATTTTAAAAATGACTGCAAAAAAAATCCCGCTGGGTTTCCTTAATATTACGTACTCGTTCTGGACAGAGTCCTGGGGAGAACCAGTAAGAATTTTTTGCGAACCAGTGTAGTTTAAAAAAGAAAATAAAATACTTTCAATAAGTGTTGTGTAAATAATCTTTATTGAATAAAAATTTATTGTATTACATTCTGTCATCAATTTATTAGACAGTAACAATACATCCAGAAATGAAAACCTACTGCACAAACATAGGAAATATACTGGTGGTATGATTCCACCAGGTACCATCCCAGGCCAGGTATTCTGCCGTGAAGCAGTAGTGTGCAAACATTACTGTGTTTCGGTCTGAAGGGCACTGAGATCTAGTTTAATCACTGGGTATATGAGACTTAAGAACGGATGTCTCAAGATGACGGGCGGACTGTGGTGCCACACAGAAATGTTCTGGGTGACACGGCATTTGTTGTGTGCAGACCTTACCCTTACCATCAGGTGAACGTTTTGCATGTCTCGTTACTTTCATCATCATCATCATTTCAGCCCATCACTAGTCCACTACTGAACATAGGCCTCCCCCAATCTGGCAAACTTTTGTGGAAAAATGAGAGCAACAAACAAACGTTTGTGGCACTCATTTTGGGGGGATTATGCCATAGTTGCCACGCTTGGCAGGCGGGTTGGCAACCGCAGTCTATTTATTCAGATGTTCCAGGAAGATGCTGCTGCCCACCGTACTTTATCCAATAAAAAAAAGACTTAGGGTGGTATTTCAGCTCAGGAAACACTGGTATCACAATATGTAACCAATGAGCCATTCGCTCTTCGGAGCCCTAGTTATAGTCGGAAATTGTGTGATGATTGATTATTGGTAAATGATGCAAAACAGAAAGGAGACGTCCTCGTTCAATGAAAATGCCATGGGGTTTGAAATATCAGATTCTTTAAATAAATCCAGTTTGAAAAACATTTCCGGGTCTATTAAAAATCCATGAAGAGGGCTTTAAAGTGTTTTTGTAAACAATCGTTTTCTTGATTATAGTCAATAAGGGCAGCTGTCACAATTAATTTCGAAAAGCTCTTTACCGTTTCTAAAAAAAGAACAGTACAGGGAGTTTTAAGAAGTACTGAATTTCGAGGAACTGTATATTGATATTCAATGAATATTTTTTATATTTTGTAAAAGGAAATAACACTTGTAAATAAGGAATTTTCCTTTTAGTTGCAGATTATTATTCGTACATATATTTATTTATATTGACGACCGCGTAACCTAGTAACCGAAGTAATTGACTTCTGTGCCGCGGTCTTGGCCTCTAATCCCAGAGGCAGCCAACATTTGTGCAAAACCACAAATTGTTAGTTTTCGTGTATGATTGTCTAGTGTCTACCTCTGATTTTATCGCATCAGTGTTACATCTAGCGCGAGCAGGTCAGGACGAAGGAGTGACTCTGTGTTTGCGCGTACACATTCGGCACTATAATATCTCCTGCGCAGTTGATACCTTCCATAGTATACAGAAGTTGTCGCAAGATCGAGAATCGGCCAGGAGGACAACATCATAATACGTATACTAACTGGCATACAAGCACGCACGTTCATACAAAATGATAACATTATATTAAAAAAAAACCTATGTAATAATAAAAGTACTTAGTTAAAAAAAATATTTCACAGACACAGGTAGCTCAAAAACTTATCCCTTCTTTTTTTTTCATAGCTCACGGTCTCTACGTCGAAGTTGGAGTTATGTAGTCAGACACATTGTCCTAAGTATTTACTGGTAGTTGGTATCCTGTTCACGAATCCAACTAGGTAGATACATCGTAGTGTCAGTGATTATTCTGTCGTTATGCACTAACGGAAACATTACTGTGTTTCCCACTGTCTACATCAAGTCTTCACCAAATCTCGGCGCACTGCAAACCTGAAAACAGTCTTACAGCATCCCTAGACTGCAAACCACCGCCTGAAATCTCAAGTTCCCACTTTCACTAAGGTTTGCGGTATCAACGGGGGAGTGATGTAGCGGTGTCGAAGTTTCATCGATGCTAAAAACTTCTATAGCGCGATGCATGACGGACGAGCTAATTTGGACCTTCGCATGCGGTGACATAGATATCGCTACATCACTCCCCCGTTGATACCGCAAATATATACACTAGATGTAAAGATTAATGGCGTCCGACGTCCTCCCCAGATCCGACCACCCGATCTGGGGGGCCTCAACCTTTTCCTTGGCACCGTGACGTGCTAAAATATCACACGTTGTTAAAATGCAGTGGGCTATATTTTCTCTTCTATTTAAATAAAAATCAATAATCGCATGTATGAAAGAACATCACTTGAGAACCGCTCGACCGATTTGGCTGATTTTTTGTTGTGTTTGTTATTGGCAGGACAAGGTATGAATGAAGGAAATTGTTTTGAAAATCCACCGGTAATGTCGGAAATTCGGATGGTATTTTTGTATTAAAATCTCAATAAAAAATTGAGGTTCAGTTTGACAGATCTACTGTCACATGTTTTTAGTGCTTGACATTTTTGGCTAAGCGCACTACTCATTTTCTTATATGTAAATTTCACCCGGGCGAAAATAAACTAAAGTAAGTACTCGTATATTCGTTTTCCAAGTGAAATGTCACGAGAATATTAATATCAACTTTATATCAGTGAATCCAAATAAGAGTATAGTGATACGTTTTTCCGGGAACTTTAGACATTCAAAAAGGTAGGTATGTAAATCGCTTTTAAACAATGATGGAGAGCAGTTGTCACAGACCATATAAGCACTTGCGTAATTACGAAAGTGTATCGACTTATTCTTCAACACCTTTTTAAAATCTGTCTGGTTGTTGATATTAATTAATTATATATATTTTCGGTGATGTAATTGCTGTTAGCCTTCTCGGCTTTTACAGCTTCATCGGATACTGTGCTCGCGGGCCAGGGGCCCGCGTGCCAGGGGCCCGCGTGCCAGGTTTGGTTTGACCCAAACATAAATAAATAAATAAAAACTCCTACAAAAACCATTTATTAATTATGATTCCTCTTTTCGCTACTTCGTTTTGCGTCTGGACGGTTATTTTCTAATATTATTACTTGCTAAAAGTATTGCAACAGATTTGGATGCAATATCTGCCGATAACAAACTGCTGTGTCACCGCGAACATTTCTAAAGTAACAGCCTACAAATGTCCCACTGCTAAGCGCAGGACTCTTCTCATTTTTGATAGGGTAGGCCGGGAAGAGTTCGCCACGCTGTTCCAACATATTTTCATTCCTCAGACATGCAGGTTTCATAACTATGTTTCTCTTCACCGCTCAGCGGTAAATCAGCGGTGAAGAAGCAATTGTAGTAGTGATGGCACCGGAGATCGAACTCAGTTTACTTGCGTACTGTGAAATTTAAAGCGAGCGCCCGGCGTCTGAACTATCACGGCTCTAGTAATCGCGTACGCACCTCTAACACTTTAATTAGATAAAAGAAAATTATAATTAAAGTGTTTCTAATTAAATCTCTTTTTTACAGTGTTTCATTTAAGAAACACATTTAATTTAAAATTATACTTATCGGTAAAAAAAACACATTAATGCATATTACCGCTCTTTATTGGTATTCGAGCAAGCATTATCGCAGAGAAAGGTCCTTTTAAAGTCTCAGCTAAACTTTCACTTGCTTTCTCTTTATATTGAAACCGGTGACCACATACTTCAAAAGAAAGCCTGGTACTCATTGTTTTGACACTTGAGTAATGAAAAAACAGAAATTGAATATTTACTAAACTTTGTCTCTTTTATTTGTACTAGAATGTCGTAACGAATTTTTGTTATTTATTTTTCGTATTATAACTGGTATTTTTTACTTAGTTTATATGTGGAATTATAAAATTCAGTACGATAATCACCAATCAATAAAAAAATAAACAAATCGGAAATACATATTTTCGATTTTTTAAATTATAAATACTAATCACTTGCATATTATATACTTAAATCGAGTCTGGTATTATAAATCTTTTATCTTCATTGTAACATCGTACTCAGCACGTCACTATAAGACATTAGTTCTTAAGACTTATAAGGACTGTAATAACACTAGATGCTCTTCAGAGTGGTATTTGCACACCACTGCTCGAAGGCAGAATAACTGGCACTGCAGTGGTACCTACCTAGACGGACTCCTTCATAGAAACCCTACCACCAGTAATCTAAGGTAAAGATTAAATTATTTGCCGGGACTTTTTCCGAATTTTTCTATTTTATGTTGCGAAATATATTTAAAGACCAACTGAATGAAGCTAGCCGTAATTCTCTTTTTACAAGATCTATTTAGTTTGTCCTGTCCCGGTGTATGTCTGTGGGTATTCAAATCATCATCATTATCACTATCATTTCCGCCTATCACTATTCCACTGCTGAAACTAGAACTCCCCCATAGATTGCCACAAAAGTTTCATTTACAGGGAAATTTTTCCATAGTTGCCACGCTTGGTAGGTGGATTGGCAGCCGCAGTTTATTTTTTCTACTACTACGAAGATACTACTGCCCATTTACCAGTTTTCATTTTCCCTTTGTCGAATTTACGACACCCACGGGATTAGATGTAGTGGTAAATTCTGTTAAGCCGCCACCCCTCGTTAAATTCCCTCGACACACCGCCATCAAATTTGCAAGTTAAATTTGAGTCACTTGCCGTTGTTCGGTTTGGCTGAAATTTAGCATACCTATATAGATTTGGTAACAATGAAACGATTTTTTTTTTTATGTTAGAGGAGGCAAACGAGCAAGCGGCTCACCTGATAGTAAGTGATCACCGCCGCCCATGAACATCTACAATACCAGAGGAATAGCAGATGCGTTGCCGCCCTTTGAGGAAGGAATAGGCTCTTTTCTTGAAGGTCCCTAAGTCGTATCGGTCCGGAAATACCGCTGGCGGCAGCAGATTCCATAAGGTGCTTGTGCGGGGCAGAAAAGTGCGCGAAAAACGCACTGTGCTGGAATGCCAACCATCAAGGTGGTGACGATGGAATTTCGCGCTGTGCCGCAATGTGCGATGGTGAAAATCAGCGGCTGGAATTAATCCGAACAATTCTTCGGAACACTCCCCATGGTAGATCTTATAAAAAATGCAAAGGGATGCAACATCTCTTCGCAAAGCCAGTGGATCAAGCCGATCAGATAGAATATGGTCGTCGACGATTCGAGCCACTCTCCGTTGAATGCGGTCAAATGGAAGTAGCTGACACTGGGGCGCCCCTGCCCAGAGATGAGAACAGTACTTCATGTGCGGCCGAACCTGCGCCTTATAAAGTTGCAAGCGTTGGGCCGGCATGAAGTACTGTCGCGCTCTACTGAGGACGCCAAGCATTTTGGAAGCCAATTTGGTCTTCCCTCCCAGGTGACCGCGAAACCGAACGTCACTCGATATGTCGACGCCAAGAATACCGATACTGGCTGAGGCAACGAGGGCAGTGCTCTCAAAATGAGGTGATACGACGAAGGGTTTCTTTTTAGCGGTAAACGCGCAAACCTGTGTCTTCTTGGGGTTGAACTGGACTAGATTTAGTCGACTTCAGACACAAGTTTGTTCCGGTACTCGTCAACGTGTTCCCGAGAAATATTAGCACGGCCGGTGTATACGGCATCTACAGTGCTGTCATCTGCATAGCAATGAATGTTACTATTTTGCAACATATCATTGATATGCAGAAGAAACAGGGTTGGTGATAGCACACAGCCTTGTGGGACACCAGCATTCACAGACTTAGAGTCCGAGCATGCATCGTCAACTACGACCTTTATGCTCCGGTCTGTGAGAAAACTGGTGACTCAATTACAAAATTTCTCGGGAAGCCCGTAAGAAGGCAGCTTCTTAAGAAGCGCTTTGTGCCAGATCCGATGAAAGGCCTTCGCTATGTCCAAGCTAACTGCCAGGGCCTCCCCCTTACTCTCGACTGCCTCTGCCCATCGATGAGTGAGGTACACTAGAAGATCACCAGCCGAGCGAACCCGACGGAACCCGTACTGGCGGTCGCTAATCAGCTGGTGCTCCTCTAAGTACCTCAAGAGCTGGCAGTTCATAATGGACTCCATAATTTTGGAGAGCAAGGAGGTGATGGCAATCGGCCTGTAGTTGGACGGATCTGAGCGGTCGCCTTTTTTAGGGATCGGGTGCACCAAAGCTGTCTTCCATGACTTCGGGACGACGCCTAGAGAGTAGGAGTACCGGAAAAGACGCGTTAAAACCGGTGCCAACTCTGGAGCACACATCCTCAGCACAATAGGTGGGATGCCATCAGGCCCACTCGACTTGTTGATATCTAGGGAGAGTAGTGCTTTGCGCACTGAGCTTTGCCAGAACCTGATGTCTGGCATAGAGCACTCAAACCGCGGGATGGTCGGCGGTGAGCTTCCCCTGTCGTCAAGAGTCGAGTTGGACGCAAAAAGAGAGCCCAGAAGATCGGCTTTCTCCTTTGCGTCATGGGCCAGTATCGTCTTCTTCCCTGAGCAGAGATGGTAGTGATGGCTGACAGAAATTCCCTTGGACAGCCTTGGCGAGAGACCAGAACGCACGGGTTCCCGAAGGAAGGCGACCTAGTCTCTTGCCAATTCTGCCAATGTGCTCCGACTTTGCCGTAGCAATTACTCTTTTGAAGGACCTGGAAGCAGAGTTGTACTTCTTTTTAAAGTCGCTAGTTTTTAAATCCCGAGACGCCGATGCATAAGCCCAGGCCCGGTAACACTGCTGCTTTTGGCGAGATGCCATTCTGCAGGTGCCACCAAACCAAGGTTGGGACCTACCGCCGACGGGCACCACAGAGGATGAAACGAAGAGTTCCATTCCCTGAAGCACCGATGTGGCGACAGACCCGGCAACGACGTCGGGATCATCCAGCGAGAAGCAAACCCGCCCCCATGGGTAGGATGCAAAGAAAGACCGCATATGGTAACATAAAGCTGTTCTGATGCCGGAAGTTGGCCATAGGAACTCCTTAACTAAGCAAGATTATATTATAAATATGATAAAATAATGCCTGGGTATATCTGAGATGCTATTCCGCCATCAGACGGAGTCTACGAGATAGTAAATGTTACTGTTAAACTTTCGCACACGAGAATTTCCCCTGTATCATGGGTGCGTTTAACAGACATAATATTGTCGTTACTTTACAAGCTTACATGTTTTTTACATCATCGTCATCATCATTTCAGCCAATCACTAGTCTACTGCTGAAACTAGACCTCCCCCATAGATTGTTATTAGTTGCCACGCTTGGCAGGCGGGTTGTCAACCGCAGTATATTTATTTAGATATTCCAGGAAGATGCTGCTGCCCATCTCCTGGTTTTTATTTTCCTAGTGTCGACTTTAACGGAACCCACGGGATGAGATGGGGTGGTAGATTGTCTTAAGCCGCTACCACGCGTTTTAATAAAAAAAATACAGCAATAACGTTAAGTACTTCCGGCTCCGTGCAGAGGTGCAATCTACGGGGGAGGCCTATGTTCAACAATGGACTATGATGATAGGCTGAAATGATGATGATCATCATGAATTTACGCTGCATTTGGTTTTATATTAAAGTGCGTTTTGTGCGACACGACGACGCATAATGACGTATGTTCATTTAAATGTAAAGATTTTTTATTTTTTTAAAAACGAAGTCCTACAGTAGTAGGGTTTCTCCTGTATAGTGGGTGCATTTTACAGACATATATTTCACAGACATATATTTCACATGTACAACGCAACCAGACCCAGACCGACGATTTGTGTTCTGATAAATGTTGGCTGCGGCTGGGATTCGAACCCAGGATCCGCGGCGTAGAAGTCAGGTACACTAGCCACTAGGCCACGCGGTTGTCGATTGAATGTAAAGGTGAATAATCGACTCAAAAAATGCGACTGACATCTCACAATTTTATATATGCGCTCGTTATGCATCAACCTAAATGTAGGTAATGTATGAATCTGATAGCGGTGATGTGAATCAGCACTTAAAGTAAATTTAAGACTATAGAAATTCCCACCGAAATGTCGAAGTAGGCAACTGCAGCCTTTATTTGTGCAGAATAACACCATAATATGCAATGCTGTCAATATACTGCTCGTGGGAACACAATGGAGAGTAAGGTTTTTTTTGACTCGTAACAAAGTGGCGACTACGTGGTCCGCCACCCGTCACGTGACGTTGCTCGCGGGGGCGATAAGTGAGCTACGTGTGTGGTCTCTGCCTACCACTTATATGGGAAAATGCCGTGTCTGTATGTATGTATGCACAGTTCACTTTACCTTGATTAATCTATTATAAAGTACGTACTTACACAACACGGTACGTCATAGTTATTGTTGCATGCTGTGGTCACTGCATGCTGTAATTACTTTTGACATTGCACACATGTGATAAACACCCGTTTGGTTCATATGTGCACAGTGCAGTATCATTCATGCGCATAGTGCTGTCTTTGTTTTCAAGCGAAACTTGAATCGTTTATTATATAATTTAAATACTCGTAGATTGATCCCACATGTGCATGTACATACATTTATAATGCATCCATACATACGGACAGTACAGGAAACATACGTAGCCAACGTTTCGGCTCCGTGAGGTTGCGAACCACGTTGCCGCCATTTTTGTAAGAGTCAAAAAAAAGTCTTACTCCCCATTGCGTTCCCACGAGCAGTATAGTGGCAGCATTGCATATTATGATGTTATTCCACATGAATAAAGGTTGTCCGCGCAATAGGCCAGTATTGTGCAAACATTACTGTGTTTCGGTTTGAAGGGCACTGTGAGCTACCGTAATAACTGGGCATATGAGACTTAGGAATTTGGTGGCGCAGTGTGGTGTCACACAGAAATTTTCTGGGTGATACAGCTTTTGTTATGGGCAGACGTTGCACTTACCATCAGGTGAACGTTTTGCTCGTTTCATCACTTTATCCAATAAAAAAAAACCCTCGGTAGAAAAGAGGTAGGTGCTATTATACTATGCCGTTTGCACCCGATTAGATTATGATTTTGTTTTCCAAAACAATTCGTATCTGTATATAGAACTGTATTCAGAGATGGTATTCAGTGGTGGAGAAGGTACCTATTATCATGTGCTTGGAGGTGACGTAGCATGGCTGGCTACAAAACCTTTTCAAAAATATGAAGAAGCCAGCGCCCAGCCGTGGGTCATTTGAAGGCAGTTTGTGTTTTACTTTACTTTTTTAAAGTTAAGTTGAATTCCGAATTTTTGCTGACCACAATATATGATAGCAATTACAGAAACCTATGTAGAAATCCGTCCTTGACAGAAATGTTCTGGGTGACACAGTATTTGTTATGGGCAGACACACTTACCATGAGGTGAACGTTTTGCTCGATTCGTCACTTTATCTTATAAAAAAGAAACATATTTCATGGAAATGTAAATCCATAAATGTTATTCGTATTACCTAAGTTTTTCATCATATTGACTACCCTAGCGCAGTCGAACGTCGTATATAAGCTGTTAAGGTTTTGCTTTCTGTTTAAAGTTGATCAGCCCTTAGCCTAATAAGAAATATGTAAATACTTCGTTGCAACTACTCGAAATAGTACAAAAAGCATTGTAATAGTCGTCTGGCTAATTGTTGTTATAACCACACTTTTAGGAAATTCCTATATTTAACTTCACCTGTTAGTATGTGTGGGTCAAATTTTGCAACTGAGCTTTAAGCCACTCCACTTTTCCGATTGAGCTGAATTTTAACAACCCTACATAGGTACGCTACATAGCTTCGGTGACAATGCAATAATGTGGACTGATGATGGAGCTGGAAGTTGGTCAAAGGAACTCCGTAAGCATGATAGCTTAGTCATGTTTGGGCTAGTTGACTTTGGTTTGACATGTACTATAAGCCCTAGCAACATTGTAAGTTAAAAGTTTTTTAAAAAATATGATTTTTCATTTAAACTTTATTAATTTTAAGTAAGAATGTTTCTCGAGCAAGTGGTTTACCTGATGATACTCGTATGTGATCACTTTGGACGTTTGACACATCTATCTTAGATGACGATAAAAGGTTAAGTTTCAGTCTTATAGTACACTTTGGAACGTTTTTACGGGTGGAAAAGGGCGCTCTTTGTAAGCCTGTTCACTCTTACAATTATTTTATTATATTTCTGTCAAGTGATATTTTAATCTATCAATGATCTTGCTAATACAATTAAAATATATTCATACAAAACAAATAAATAACTTTCAAATGTCTTACATTTTTCTCATGCATACTATATATATGGCAATTAGGTGTTATAATTATTTTAAGTTTAATGCCCCTTTAATTCCTCTTTGTGATGATAAGAGAGCTTTAATTTTCTTATCCGTCAAAAACATCAGCAAGCATAGGAAGTGCATGCGCAAAAAAAATTTAGCTAAAGTGATTTTGCTAACATAACAATTATTATTTATCACTCTTACTCAGCCATATTTGTTGCGTTATAAACGTTGATCAAATTGCAATGTTGTTTACCTCGACGGTTTTTAAATTTGAGATATACATTTTTCTCGGGCCATTCCGTATTTTTCTTGAGAGATAAATAATATTTTACAAATATTTCTCTGCGATACCAACAAAATGTCGCTATCAAGTACAAATGCCCATTAATGACTTATAGTGCACTTGTCAGGACAACGGAAGGTTATTTGTTCTTTTTCAAGATTATCACAAGATAGATATCTGGTCACCAGGATTTCTACGCGAGTGCGTTTCACAGAAATCGCACATACACGAACCACTATCCCTAGGTCATACAAATATTTGTCCCTTGCGAGAAAAGCTTTGATACTGCGTCATCTAAACCTAATTGTGAAAGGTTATACTGGTGGTAGGATTCCTATGCAGGAATCCTTTTGGGTAGGTACCACCCCAGGGCCAGTTATTCTGCCGTGAAGCAGTAGTGTGCAAGCATTACTGTGTTTCGGTTTGAAGGCCACTGTGAGCTAGCGTAATCATTGGGCATTTGAGAACTAATGTCTCAGGGTGACGGGCGCAGTGTGGTGTCACACAGAAATATTCTGGGTGACACAGCATTTGTTGTGGGTGGATGTTGCACTTACCATCAGGTGAACGTTTTGCTCGTTTCGTCACTTTATACAATAAAAAAAAACCCTTCCCAAGTCGCCTTTAGAGCGTGGCAATTATGACAAAATCCACCCAAAATGAGAGCTACAAACTCTTGTGGCAATCTATGGGGGAAGCCTTTGTTCAGCAGTGGACTAGTGATAGGCTGAAATGATGATAATGATTCGTCCAGCAGTAGAGTATTTAGATAATAATGATGAACCAGTATTCAGTTCCAGCGTGTCTCTAACGTAAACATAGTAACGTCAACAACAGTTTCAGATTACTCCAAGTTTCTAATAGATAAAACTACTGAGAACCGAACATTAACGAGAAGGACGAAACTGTGAATGCTTAGGTCACCGACGTGACATTCCGTACGGCGCAATCATATGGTGGACTTATTATATGCGGGTGAAAACGAGGAGAACAGTCAGTTATGATCTCTTCACATTGTAAAAAGCGGTAGGTTGTACAAAATGACGTTTGACATACGAAATTTATATTTGTTACTGAATTTTATTTTCATTTCATTTCATTTAGCTCATATAGACCAGGGGTGCTCAAACTTGAACTGCTGGCGATCTACCTCAATATTGTTAGACTGCGATCGATCGACTCTAAGAGGCTGCAAGTATTTGTGATGCAGGATTGTCGTTTAGGTAGGGTGTATCGTGGCATAGCTTACCGCACAATATGCAATTTTTTAGTGAAGTTCGAACAATATTGACCATTTACGTTTGAGCAATATAGACCATTTACATTACGCAACTCTTCTCCTATGTTCAGATTCATTAAATTAATTAATCGTTTGTCTTTGGTCGTAAACAGTAAGATGACCTTCACGTTATTATACCTTATTTTCTTTTAATAACTTTTTACTGTTATTATTCGAAAACTTCGAAATTACTTAATAATATTACTGGTAATTTTTTAATTACTAAGCCATAATCCATCGGTAAGATGGAAACATTTCAACGTTTTCTTATTATATAAGCCCGTGTATTAAAATTTCAAGAACGTGTAGCAAAAGATAATATTTGTAGGTTAATGTCATCTCGGCCGTGCCTACGGCCTTGACTTGGTCGGAGGCCAACAGGATGCCCCTACATCGTCCAAATGTATCTATTTAGGAATGCTATTGAAGTTTCTACTTTTCATTTTAATATATTTTAGTAAGGGGCATTACGAACATTTTTTTCATAATGAAACTCCTTAATTCGCATATGCATGTTTAGAGCTGCTGTGTTGAAGTCTGCAATTTGATTAAATATTATATATCTATACAAATAAAAAAAATTGAAGTGTCTGTTTGTAATAACAAAATACCAGCTTTTTACTCAATGCTTATGAAAGTATATACGGTACTTCTAAGAAAAACCAACTTTTAAATTTTTTGTCTGTCTTTCTGTCTGCCTGTGTGTTTGTTCCGGCTAATCTCCGAAACAGCTGGGCCGATTTGAACGGGACTTTCACTGACGGATAGCCGATATTATAGCGGGTAACTTAGGCTACTTTAATTTTAAATAATTAGATTTCCGCGCAAAAAAATTCTAACCCCAAAATCCGATTCATAGAGGGAAGTATAACTTTATCATCGATCGGTGTTCTCCTTTTTTACGCGAGTGAAACCACGGGGCACAGCTAGTACAACTAAAACACAATGTAAATAAATGTTTCGTGATGCATGTCTTACGTAGTAATTCAATTGTACTATGTACTCGTCGATTTGTTTTTAAAGGAAAATGTCACGAGAATGTAAATATCAACTGTATATCAGCGAATCCAATTACGACTATGGTGATACATTTTTCCGGGAACTGTAGACATTAAAAACAAAGTTTCTAGGTAGGTTGTCTGGTATTTTATTCATTTTTAAACAATAATGAAGAGCAGATGCCATATACTATACAAGCACTTAATTTAGGCGAGCGTAATTATGTTAATTATTTAACATTCCTCTTTATTAATGTCCCACTGCGGAGCACAGGCCTTCTCTCATTTCTAAGTTGGTGTTTGAGCCGGGAAAATTCCGCCATGCCGCTCCGTTGGTGGCATTCACATGTCCCTAGCACGCAGTGAACGCGACACGCAGCGAACGCGACAGTCCGAATTTCGAAGTTTTGTAGGAGTAGTAGTTATGTATTTATGTGTGAGCCGTGAGCACAGTATCCGATGAAGCTGTAGAAGTCAAAAAAGCTAACAGCATTTACATCACCAAAATTATATATATTTCATGTCCTCGAAATATTTATTATTTCTCAGACATGCAGGTTTCCTCATGACGTTTTCCTTCACCCTCGAGTAAAATAAATCAGCATGTAAAATTGAAAATATCAATTTTAGTGGTCCCGGCATCGCGAATCGAACCCAGGTCACATTTGAAACGAGCCCCTGAGCTGCGAGTACCACCCACGGCTCGGCTAGTTTTGCTTGTTGACGGTTCCTCTTTTCAATAAATGTGTTCGCCTCTGAAACCTAAAAAATAAATAAATTTTATTTATATTGTAATTGTAAGGTAAATTTTATTCAATAAATAAATGAATAAAATTTTATAATATCTATACATTATTTTTAGTAATATCCGTACACTATTTTACTTACTAGAAAAATTTTCAAATTTTTTTTGCGACGACTGCCGATAACAAATGCTGTGTACCCAGATCCAGATGGTACCAAACTGCCCTCGTCACCCTGAGACACCTATTCTTAAGTCTCATATGCCCAGCAATTAAACTAGCTGTTAATATCATTCAGTTCAGATACAGTAATGTTTGCACACTACATCTTCACGGCAGAATAACTGACTCGTTGTACCTATCTAGAAATATTCCTGCATAGGAATCCTACCACCAGTAAATATTTTATTTAACATTTATTAACATATAAATATTTTATCGTGTAGAAATCAATCGCATAAATCACGTCGCTGAGCGATTAGTTACTGTCTACTGTCCCTACATCTTTCAATAGTGTCACTAGGTCACAGTTATCATTATAGCACTTATAGCATCGGGTAGAGTACGCACTTGTTTATCAGCATAAGTTATACACAAATAAACATTTACTACTATTACTTTACCATATGCAATTTCCTTTCTAGACGTGTGGTGGCGGCTCGTTAAAAGAATACTACCACTCCATCTCATCCAATGGATCTCGTAAAAGGCGAGTAAGGAATTAAATTGCACTGTGCATCCAACAGCGCATGATGGCGATGGGCTCACCACCTGTCACACCAAGTGCATTATATTGTTTTGGTGAAACGTGGATTGTGGCAGTCATCTGTTTTTGCAGTGAGAGCCCAGTCTCTGACTACCCCTTATGGGATACAGTCGTGATCTTATGTATGTATTTCCTTTCTAAAATGAGTCTTAAACTAAGTAAATTTACAGTCTATAAATGTCTTATTTATGAGAGTATTTTCGCATGTCCTCGAAATATTTTTATGCCTCGGACATGCAGGTTTCCTCATGACGTTTTCCTTTACCACTGAGACTTGTCTGAAGTAAAATAAAAGAAATATTTGTAACGACTATGTGCGCAGTTTATATCCATAACCCACCACACAGGAGAAATTCTAGTGTGGGGCGCCGTTTTCTAAATATCATACATGTATTGACGATTGCGTCGCCTAGTGGTCAGAGTACATACAGTTCCACAGGTTCTGGGTTCGAAATCCAGCCGGAGTGCTAAAACACAAATTGTTGGTTTTCGGGTCTGGTTGTTTTGTGATTGTCCCAGTGTTTCTGACACTGCATCCCAGCTTACCTCCGATCTTATCACATCAGCGTTACATCGGTCGCGGGTAGGTTGTGACGAGTGAGTGCCTCTGTTTGCGCGGTCACTTGTTGCATTATAATATCTCCTGCCTTGTCGCCGTGGTCGAAATGGGCCAGGAGAACATCCTATATATCCTATTTGTCCAAAAGACTTTTGAAATTACCATTTACAGAATATTACTTGATTATCTAGCATATGTCTTACTTCTTATTACAATGATAAAGCTGGGTGTTTGTATGTTTGAAATACAAATCCGATTTGAATTTTTTTCTGCATTAGATGGCCCGGTTATTGAGAAAGATTCTAGGCTATAAAACTGCATGCTGCGGCCTTAAGAAGCTGCACGCTGTGAACCGCACAGTAAATTTATTACATTTACTGTGGCTCAGGTCAGTTGCCTCAGGTCAGTGAGTTAGCATGCCGTACGGCGCAGTCATGTCGGCTTATTTTACGTGGGGAAACCGCGGGGGCGCGATGTTATTTCTTGACATAAAAAAACTTAAGGAAACTACTTTGTTTCACGCTTTGCTGATATCTTCTTCTTCTTCTATCTTTAAAAGTAAAGTAAAGTTTCAGCCTATAAATGTCCCACTACTGAGCACAGGCCTTCTCTCATTTCCGAGAGGGTTTTGGAGCTAGGAAGAATCCGCCACGCTGCTCCAATGCGGGTTGGCGGACTTCACATGTCCTCGAAAATATTTCTATTCCTCGGACATGCAGGTTTCCTCACGATGTTTTCCTTCACCGCTAAGCACGTGGTAAATCAGCACTTAAAATTGTAGAACAATATTAGAGGTGCTGGCACCGGGGATCGAACCCAGGTTACTCGCTTACTATGAAATTAAAGGCGAGCACCAGGCCCCTGAGCTACCACGGCTCTACCACAGTAAATTTATTATATTTACTGTGGCTCAGGTCAGTTGCCTCAGGTCAGTGAGTTAGCATGCCGTACGGCGCAGTCATGTCGGCTTATTTTACGTGGGGAAACCGCGGGAGCGCGATGTTATTTCTTGACATAAAAAAAACTTAAGGAAACTACTTTGTTTCACGCTTTGCTGATATCTTCTTCTTCTTCTATCTTTGCTGATATATAATCATTTTTCACCAGTAGGTGCCATAAGTTGTGTCAAGAGACAGTTTCTATTAGCTATTAAGGTGAAACGACCTTAATAGCTAATAGAAACTGTCTCTTGACACAACTTATGGCACCTACTGGACTTTGAAGTAACCTAGTCCCTGAAACATGAAGTAAGTATCGATCAACAGGATTGTCTATTTTCAAAAAGTCAAGGACCAAATGCAATCTGACAAAAATAAGAATGTGTTAAAAATGCCGCAACCTAAACAAAGCGAAAGAGAGTTTGTGCTACATTCGTGGTTGTAAATAATGAAGGGCAGTGTTACACTGGCGTTTGTCGATGCCATTCTATTTATATCATATTAATAGCGTTAAAAATTTTTGTAATGCTTGATCTATTTAGCAAGTCCCACCATAAACGAACGAACTTCTTGAATATTTTTTCTACCTCAAAAATAACTAGTAATTACGTATAAAATGATTTTTTTTTTATTATGGTGATATTTTTTTATTACTAGCTGATGCCCGCGACTTAGTATTAGTAGATATAGATTTTATCGGTTTTTGTATGTGGATTTTGTTTTTGGTTTATCTCTTGGGAAATAATTGGTTTTCCGATATAAGAATAAGCGAAATTCTTGGACGTTCTCATGACTTGCCCCTTTTTGGGAGAGGCCTATGTCCAACAATGGTCTATCAATCTTGTCATCAGCAGCAACGACCAGATAAGTAACTATTTAAAACTTCATCGCACGTAGACAATTTGTGAGGCGCAAGTTGAGATTTTTTTACGCAATAGCTATTGTATAAAAACCCATCTCTATTGATTAATTCATAATAAAATGATATATAAATTGATATAAAATAATTTCAGCCAGTCTTACAGTACATGTAACATTTTCATCATCAGTCTTTAAGAAGGGTACTGCTAGAATATTTTTTTACAGACCTCATATCAACGGGAAGTCATGCTGTACCAATGCAAATAGCCAATAACGTTGCGTTAAGCCTTCATTAATCTCCCGTCCGATCCCACCGCATATCGGCCTATAAGCCTCCTCAAGGCCTTAGGCAAGATATACGAACGCCTACTTCTCGCCCGCTTAAGAGACTTCATGCAGTCTCGAGGGATCCCCATCCACGAGCAGTTTGGATTCCGTTCCAAACACTCATGTACCCAGCAGGTGCACCGCATAACGGAGCACATTCAATCCCGCTTCATACGCGGGCTTCATACCGGAGCGCTCTTCTTCGACGTGGCGAAAGCGTTCGACAAGGTCTGGCACAACGGGCTCATATACAAGTTATATGGACTCGGTGTGCCAGATCGCCTCGTACTCATCATACGAGATTTCTTACGCAGTCGAACCTTCCGCTACCGCGTCGAGGGGGTGCGATCCGAATCACATCCCATCCTAGCCGGCGTACCACAAGGCTCAGTCCTAGGTCCCGTGCTCTACACCCTTTTCACGAACGACACACCGCACACCAGCGGCGTCGAACTCGCCCTCTTCGCAGACGATACCTGCCTCTATGTGTCTGGGCGTAATCCAGACACTATCTCTAAACGCCTCCAATGCGCAGCCCGAACCCTCGGGAACTGGTTTCGGAAATGGAGTATCGAGGTCAACCCAATCAAAAGTGCAGCCATGTACTTCTCGCGGCGCATAACGCAGCATCTCCCCACCATAGAGTTATTCGATCGTCCAATCCCCTGGGAAAAGACAGTCAAATACTTAGGCGTCCTATTAGACTCGAGACTCAGCTTCGATCCACATATTAACCGAGTAAGGAACCGAGCGGCGTTCGTCCTCGGCCGATTACATCCGTTACTAAATAAAAATAGCAAAATGTCCCTACGTAATAAAATTACACTTTACAAAGCCTGTATTCGGCCAATTATGACATACGCAAGCCCCGTATTTGCGCATGCCTCCCCGCGTCAAATTCACCGACTTCAGGTAATACAAAATCGATTCATGCGTAAAGCCACGGGAGCACCGTGGTTCGTGCGTAATGCTAACCTTCATATCGATTTAGGGCTTCCTACCATAGCCCAATATCTAAAGTTGGCCTCTCGCCGATACTTCGACTCTGCCGCCACGCACCCCAACCCACTGGTTGTCAGTGCCGCCACTTACAACCCCCTCGCGATACACCAAAACTCGACCCGCGGAAAAAGGAGACCGAGGCACGTCCTCGAGGACCCTGACGACGCGACCACTATTGCCCAAGCGCTCTACTCAACACTACACAAACACCCATTATCACCATCATACCGCCCCCGCCGTCGGCGTGGGCGTATCAGACAAAGTTATTCGCGATACCGCCGCATCTCAGGCCGGTTCTCCCCTAGCAGTAGTGCCATAAACAAAAGCGTCGCTGGAGTTTCTTGCGCCATTTCTTCTCCAGCGGAAACGCATTCCGAATTGGTGGTAAACTTATCTAATAATAATCATGGTATTAATAATTATAGTAGTAGTAATATTGCCCTCCCGATTGCAGTAACCGACCGAGCCGAGACCGGCCCCCTTGGGCACCCTCGAGTCTGTTACTCTCGCGAACAGGATGACGGTCCAAGCCGAGGTCCCCTCTCGGGGGCCCTTGCGCCAGTCATCCATAAATAAAGGTTTCGGCTAAGCGCCCTCAGCGCTATGCCACCTTTCAATCCGGCGAAGCTGTAAAAGCCTTCGGGCTAACAGTGACCATCAGTCCTAAAAAAAAAACAGTTAATGGAGGCGAGATGGAACCTCGGTGTACTCATGTTTATGTGTTAGGAAAGTGAACGCGTTCACTACTGAGCGAACACGGCTCTTATCTAATTTATAATTCAGCAAATCTTGCTTTAATATATTCGGTGCGAAAGTGTAGCATTAGCTGCCATATCGCATTTTAATCAATATAATACATATTTGATGTCATGAAATACATAGAAAAAATGTTTACATTAAAATGTCAACATCCGTGCAGAATTTTGGTTGAATAGCCTGTTAACCTTCATGATCGACAACACTTCAGGTTCTCTTAGAGTTTGGAGTGTTCAAAATGTTCAAAATGTTCACGTTTCAATACTAACGAACCGTCAGGTTATTGTCATGCTAAAATATTTCTTTACCTAGTCTACTCACCGCCGAATCTAAAGATAAAATGTAAAAAGTATGTAAAAAAATATCTAAGATATACACACATAATTAACAACTTAAAAAAAAGCTGCTATCCAATCAAAATTAAACTTTTCTCCGATTAAATTTCATTAAACAATACCAGTAGCAGTACAAGTAAAGTTATGATTGAACCTTATAATTTGAAAAATCGTTGCCCCCGGTTACGGTCCGTTAGTTCCTCGCTCACGACACCTTTATCGATGACATTTTAAGCCATGGTTTGGAACCTCCTTAAGAGGGGCCTTTGGATCGTTGCGATAATGCGACTATTCGTCAACGGTCAACTACAACACTCGACTCGACTGTGTTTGCGCGTACACTTGTGGCACTATTGTGGCACTCACTCGTCCCAACCTACCCGCGCCCGATGTAACGCAACACAACCAGACCCGAAAACCAACAATTTGTGTTTTAGCACAAATGTTGACTAAAACACAAACCTGACGTAGAAGTCAAGTACTCTGACCACTAGGCCACGCGGAATTAATGAAGTTGTAAATCAAAAAGTTGTAAAAAAAGAAGTGCGATTTAAATTTCTAAACTAGTCGATACAGGTGTTTTAAATATCCCGTGGAAACTATTTGATTTTCTGAGATAAAAACTATCCTATGTCCGTCTTAAGGATGCAAGCTATCAGCGGTTGAACCGTGAAAAGGTAACAAACAGACAGAGGGCCAGAGAGAGTTACTTTCGAATTTATAATATTAGTATGGATTATGTTGAAATTAGCTTCCGCTATATTCTGCTCATTTTGCGAGTCCACTGTATTTTCTTTCTTCTTGCTCTTTTGACCCTGACAGATATGTCTTAAAAAAACAGTAGGTAGTGTGCAAATTGTACAAGTTGTTGTACAAGTGCATTACTGTGTTTCGATCTAAAGGACACTGTAAGCTATTGTTATTACTGGGCAGATAAGACTTAAGAACTGATGTGTCAGGGTGACGAGCGCAGTGTGGTGCCTCCAAACCTTTAATTTAATGTTCTGGGTAGTACAGTATTTGTTATGCGCAGCGTTGCATTTACCACCCGGTGCAAGATTTGCACGTCTCGTGCAAAAAAATAAGACGTAGCAGTACTTTTCTATGCTGTCGTGGGTTAGAATCACATAGACAAAATAAAAATTATTAGTATTCGTTTCTAATTACATTATCATTATCTCTCTCACGGCCGCGTGGTCTAGGGGTTAAGTACCTGACTACTACACCGCGGCCTCTGGGCTTGAATCCCAGCCGGAGCAAACATTTGTGGCAAAACTAAAAATTTTTTGATCACACTGCATCTTAGCCTACCCCCGATGCTATCTAGGATCGGAAAGATCACGACGAGCGAACCTCTGTGTTTGCGCGTACATTTGTAGCACTATAATATCTCCTGCGCAGTTGATAGCTTCCGAAAGTATTCGAAATTTCTCACCGTTCCGAAAATTGGTCCGGAGGACATCATCGTGTGTATTCACTAAAACGTTCAATCGCAAACAGGAATTTATAGACTAGTAAAAGTTTTAATTGTATCTATTACATGTAACCTAATCCTAAGCCTATAAATGTCCCACTGTTGAACATAGGCCTCCCCTTTTTGGACGGCTTAGGAGCCTAGAAGAATCCGCCATTCTGTTCAAAAGCGAATATTTTTATTCTTCGGACTTGCAGACATGCATGCGATGTTTTCCTTCAATGCTGAGCACGAGGTAAATCAGCACTTCTAATTGCAAGAACAAGTTTACTGCACATACGGCACTGTAACTGTCTTGCACAGACAACAACGCTCGGTCATATCCGAAATAAATCGCTGCGCCGTGAACGAAATCGGCCGAGGAGACTAGCATTTTATTTTTATATATTGATATATCCGGCAGATTAGAATAGCACCTACCTCTTTCCTACCGAGGTATCGTAAGAGACGACTAAGGCATTGTACGACGACAGACTTTATTCGTACGGAATGCCATAATATACAATGCTGTAGCTCATAGACCAGTTCCATATTTTTGCTGGTTCCGGTGGACCCCCCGCAGCAATATTTCTACCATATTCCCAAAACTATAACTAACTAACCCATTTTTTTATCACACCAACGTAGACACCCGTCGAGTCTCCCGTGGATCACTGGAGGTCCACCTGGACCGCTTTGGGAACTAAGGCTGTAGAGAATACCTCAATGCCTCAAAAAGTAAACAACCAGTGCGTGTTGCCAGTAATGACATACGGAACTAAGACGTGGTCCTTCACTGCAGGCCGCATGAGGAAGCTCAAAGTCGCTCAGGGAGCTATGGAAAGGGCTACGCTCGGAGTTTCGCAGCAGAACTAGAGTACACGAAGCAACAAGGATTATCAAGTAGAAGTGGCAATGGGCCGGCCATATAACTCGTAGAACTGATAATCGTTAGGTTTCTTCCCTTGTTCTCGAGTGGCAACCTCGTTCCGGCAAACTCAGTGTAGGGCGACCCCCCACTAGATGGAGTGACGATCTGCACGGTTTTGCGGTAAGTCGATGGATGCAGATGGCTTAGGGCCGTGTTTTGTGGCAATCTATGACAGTGGACTATGGTAGGCTGAAATGATGATGATGCAATGCTGTCACTATACTGCTCGTGGGAAAGCAATGATGAGAGAATTTTTTGATTCGTACCGAAAAGGCAGCGATGTTGTTCGCCACCCGTAACGTCTCGTTTCTTACGAGGGCTAAAAGTTGGAGACAGTGCGATTAAGACGTGAGAGGCCTTGCCTAACACTTATATGGAAAAAAGCGTTACTGTATGTATGTATGTACGAGTATGTCCCGTAGCTTCAAGTAACACAATATTTATTAAATTAACCAATAACAATGTGGTCGGCGGCGAAACCAAAGACCCAATCCGCCGATGGAGCCGTGAAGTCTGATGTTTCCGAGTACACGTTTTCCTGGCTTTTAGTCGGTATCGGCCCGTCATAACCGTCCTTACCCAGCTTGGGCGGGTAAGCGTCAGGTATTTTCTTATGTAAATAAAAAAGATTCCGTATTGAGATAGTTATTCCGCCATCAATCCGAGGCCACGAGGCCTTTTATTAAGTTAATTTCTACGAAAATGAAATGAACACGAGATGAAATGAGGTGGAAGAGTTTAACTTACTTTTATTGTATGTTGATGAGGTAGAAACAAATAGCTTATAGTGGCGATACAAAAAAATCTGCGAACTCATCCCGTGGGTGTCTTAAGAGTCGATAGAGACTGCCTGGAAAATCTCATGGCTTCCAGTAAGTGGTGGAATGAGTACCCTAAAAAATATCAGACCGATAGGAAATACACAGATCGGTGATGGGCGGCCACGATTGAAGGAAAATCTCATGCCTAATAGAAGGCGGAATAAATCTGTCGAAAAATGTCAGTCCTGTCTGTGTATTTTATACACACATACACATATGTATATATGATGGCCATATGTATATGATGGCCAGCGACGTTTAAGATGTGAATGGTCTGGTACTGCGATTACTAATCCGCTTGCCAAGCGTGTTGATTATGTCAAGTTCTCCCTTCTTGGTAGAGACCTGTCCGGCAGTGGACTGTTGATAGGTTAATAATTAAAAAACAGTTACTTTAAGTTATTTTTATTGTACGCATATAAGGTTACACTCAAATTAAAAACCAATCGTTCGTAGTATGAGAAAATAATGTCATTACTAGAAACCTTGCGCACTTGCAAATGAACACAATAATACTGACTTATTAAGCAGTACAGGAAGTGTTATGTTGCCTTACTAAGACGTCGAGTCGCTTCATACGCAATTTATTATTATTGTTATTTACTCTTCTGCCCTTGTTCATGATGTCTCGTAATACTCGTATTATTAGGTATGTACCGACGGCCACGGTAGCTCTGGGGCTCGGCGCTAGCTTTAAATTTTATAGTAGGCGAGTGACCTGGGTTCATAACACTAATAAAAGTATATAAAAAGAAAGTATTACCAATAAAAAGAGGACCTGCAACTCAGTATACGACAGAAGTGAAACTTATAGATTTTAGAAATATAATCAAAATTAAAATGAACATGTATTAACAAAAATGTTACTCACTATAAAATAACTGCTCAGTATAAAAACAATTGTTATTAATTAATTGATTAATTCATTCATCATCATCATCATCATTTCAGCATATCACTAGTCCACAGCTGAACGTAAGTCTCGCCATAGATTGCAACAAAAGTTTGTACTCGTAGCTCTCATTTTGGGTAGATTTTGCCATAGTTACCACGCTTGGCAGGCGGGTTGGCAACCGCAGTTTGTTTATTCAGATGTTTCAGGAAGTTGCTGCTGCCTATTTCCGGCTTTTCATTTTCCCTCTGTCGACTTTTATGATATCGTTCATCTTCCTGGAATATCTAAATAAATAATCTGCACTTGTCAACCCGCCTGCCAAGCAACTATGGCAAAATCGCCCCAAAATGAAAATTACAAACTTTTATGGCAATCTATGGGGGAGGCCTATGTCCACCAGTGGACTATGATAGACTGAAATGATGATGATGATGATGATGACGTCCTTTGGATTCTAGTTTTAAGAATTATGGTATATGTGAAACGTATGATGATTCTTAGGCGAATTTTGGCAATGTCCTTAGTTAATTATATGAATTTATTATATCATCACCATCATAACAGCATTATGCCTGGCCAGAGCACCCGCTAACATGATTCCTATGCACAAAGCACTGCCAGTTATTCTACCAAGTAGTAGTGATGTGCACACCAGTTTTTGGGTTTAAACCTAATGTAATTGCAGGCCACATGACACTTTAGAATCAATGTCTCATGGTGACGAGCGCAGTGCTATATCGCGATTTCAGCATTTGTTCAAAAACCCAAATTGTTTAGGTTAGGTTAGATTATTTTTGACACTGCATCCTGGCTTAAATCAGATCGTATCTCATGTTATATCGTAAATATATCGTATATATAACGGGTAAGTAAGGACGGGTGAATGTCTTATCTCTTAAGCGTTATATTTTGCGCGGGAAGGTGAGGATGCTTGTACGTTTACACGTAATCTTGTGACACTAATATATCTGACATTGATGGCTTCCGACAGTATGCTAAAGTTTTCGCCGAGATCGAAAGTCGAAAGGCGAACATCATCAAACTAATAAATAAACTAATTTTTTTTCATATTCGCAAATTTTACTTTAACTATGTTTAAATAATGTGATAATATTTAATGGTTTGTTTACTGTAGTTATAAAAGGCTTATAAAAGGCTTTTTACTGGTGGTAGGATTCCTATGCAGGAATCCGTCTAGGTAGGTACCACCCCAGGGCCAGTTATTTTGCCGTGAAGCAGTAGTGTGCAAACATTACTGTGTTTCGGTTTGAAGGGCACTGTGAGCTAGCGTAATTACTGGGCATATGAGACTTAAGACCTTATGTCTCAGGGTGATGGGCACAGTGTGGTGTTACATAGAAATTTCCTGGGTAATATTGCATTTGTTATGGGCAGGCGTTGCACTTACCATCAGGTGAACGTTTTGCTCGTTTCATCACTTTATCCAATAAAAAAAAAAAAAGGCATTGAACATTATCGCTAAACAGAACATAACAAAAAGTTATTCAAGTTCACTAAGACATAATTTTGTCATTAAAGCATCTTGAAAATGATTTAATACCGTCTCAAGAATACAACTTGTTTTTGTCTGTCAATTCATCGACTTTTTTCATTATTTCCCACATTATTATTACTGTGTAAATAATGTGTTGCCTAGGCTTTGGATATATGAATTAAATTTTCACATTATTTCGTATGATTCACTATTGTTGTTGTTTCCTTATATCGTTTCTGAATTCTTTGAAATGTGGGACGACCGCGTGGCCTAGTGGTCAGAGTACCTGACTTCTACGCCGCGGGTCCTGGGTTCGAATCCCAGCCGGAGCCAACATTTGTGCTAAAACACAAATTGTTGGTTTTCGGGTCTGGTTGTGTTGTGATTGTCCCCGTGTTTCTGACACTGCATCCTAGCCTACCTCCGATCTTATCGCATCAGCGTTACATCGGGCGCGGGTAGGTTGGGACGAGTGAGTGCCTCTGTGTTTGCGCGTACAGTTGTGGCACTATAATATCTCCTGCGAAGTTGATGACTCTCGACAGTATTCGGAAGTTGTCGACGTGGTCGAAATCGGCTAGGAGAACATCATCATCTTTGAAATGTTAATATCGACATCCATATTCATCCAAACAAATGATTTGATTTGATTTAGTTAATTACAAAACTTTTTATTCAATAGGAGAAAGTGACGAGACGAGCAACACCACACTGCGCTCGTCATCTTATGAAAGAAGAATATACAGAAACTCAACCGTGTGGTGGCGGCTTAAGTGAATCTACCACCCCATCTCATCCCGTGGGTGTAGTAAAAGTCGACAGAGGACAAATGAAAACCAGGAGATGGGCAGCAACATCTTCCTGGAACATCTGAATATATAATCTTCGGTTGCCATCACACAATTTCCGAGTATAACTAGGGCTCTGAAGAGCGAATGGCTCATTTGTTACATATTGTAATATCTGTGTGTCCTCGGCTGAAATGTCAGCCTGTCTTTTCTTTATTGGATAAAGTAAGGTGGGCAGCAGCATCTTCCTGGAACATCTGAATAAATAAACTGCGGTTGCCAAGCCGCCTACCAAGCGCCACGCTTATATATTTATATCATTATATTTTCCTGGAATATCTAAATAAATAATCTGCTCTTGTCAACCCGCCTGACAAGCGTGGCAACTATGGACAAATCCCCCAAAATGAGAGCTACTAACTTTTGGTGCAATCTATGGGGGAGGCCTATGTTCAGCGGTGGACTAATGATAGGCTGAAATTACATAATGTTGAATCGGCGAAGAGTCTTCAAGAAAAAGTAAAGTAACGCCTGTAAATGTGCTACTGCTAGCACAGGATCTTCTTTAATTTTGTGTGTGATTTGGAGTCGAGTATGTCACGCCGCCTCAGTGCAGTTCGTTGAACTTCACATTTCCTTGAATTTTTTTATCATTAAAAAAATATTTAAAAAAATGTTACGTTATGTTTTTTGAACAAAATCGAAATAATTTTAACAAATAATAAAAATGACCTCCTCATCAAAAAATTATACTGAGATAAACAACTTATCTCATTGCGGCCCATCGTCAATCTGGATAATTCGGGGACGAGACGGGCAAAACGTTTGCCTGATGGTGGCGTGTGCCACCACCACACTGCGCCCGTCACCTTGAGACATCAATTCTTAAGTCTCATATGCCAAGTGATTACGGTAGCTCACATTGCCCTTCAAACCGAAACATAGTAATGTTTGCACACTACTGAAGCCTAGACGGATTCGTGCATAGGATTCAAATTATTATTTCGCTGTTTTTGGAGGTCAAGGGATTTAGCCGATTTACTGAATGTTCTACAGGAGATCGAGTAGTATTGTCTCTTACGCCACCATCAAAGAGGTCCCACTAGTCTAATCTCCGATCCCAACCAACTACGCTAATACAGGCCGTGTCGTGGTTGCCTCATGTTTATTATTTATTTAGATTTTATATTTTTGTATCATTAGAGCAACGGGGCACTTTCTAATGGTATTAATTTACTTAGCTCTGTGTAGGTCGCGCTCTTCCGTATGTGACGCAACCGTTTTTGAATATCAAACTAGCTAATACCTTACGCAACGCTCCTTCCGACTTCCAAGTGCTGTTAGGCTAACTTAAGTGAAGCGAAGAAGCAATAAATTATGGTAAAATTGAAAGTTTCCCCCGTTATTTTCTGATGAAATATCCGCTACATTGAAAGATGTCTTCTACTACTGGATTGGAAAGGATACGGCATTAACATCTATGACGAATACATCACTCACCTTCGATTTGCCTACGAAGTCATTATGGCAGAATCGCTGGAGGACCGTAGAACTATGCTCAATGACCTCACTAGTGTTTCCCAACGAGTAGGTCTTAAGATGAACATGGACAAGACGAAGATCATGTCTAACGTCCATGTCACACCAAACTTTGGTTGCTGTTGGGAACACTACGGACGAATATGTATATGATAGATTGTCAGACTAGGTAGGTCCAACTTCGACCAAGAGGTGAATCGGCGGCTCCAACTCGGCTGGGCAGCGTTCGGGAAACTGAGTCTCAAATTCGCGTCGAGTATACCTCAATGTCTCAAAACTAAAGTCTTCACCCAGTGCGTGTTGCTAGTGTTGACATACGGAACCGAGTCGGGGTCCTTCACTGCAGGCTGCATGAGAAAGCTCGGAGTTTCTCTGCGAGATAAAATTCATAACGATGATATCTGCAGCAGAGCTAGAGTAACTATTTTTAGTCATTAGCTGCTGCGCTATAAGTCGTAGTTTCGGTTACCGCACAGAACTAACATTTGTATGAGCTTCGTGTAGTTGTTTCCGGGTCTGGGTGTTGTGCATATTAAATTTATATCAACGAAAAACAAAAGAAAAACCTACCCATGGTTATATAGTAACAGTAGCGTAAGACGTCCTTTTTTTTAAATACTGCCCTGTACTAGAAACGGTTATTAATTTTATTTAATTGTCGAATTATAAATTATAATACAATAGCGTGCTTATCTGCAATATAATCGTATACTTATGTAAATACGGAAGTAATACAACTGGTCGTTCTGTTGTGGGAATTCTGTGTATAATATACACACATTATAATATAACATACACACCGGCACAATTAGCGGAACGTTACAACATACATATACAGGAGATCACGACTGTATCCCATAAGGGGTAGTCAGAGACTGGGCACTCACTGCAAAAACAGATGACTGCCACAATCCACGTTTCACCAGAACAATATAATGCACTTGGTGTGGTAGGTGGTGAACCCATCGCCACCATGCGCTGTTGGGTGCACAATGCAGTTTAATTCCTTACTCGCCTTTTACGAGATCGACTGGATGAGATGGAGTGGTAGTATTCTTTTAATGCCGCCGCCACCACACGGCACGTTAAAAAAGGCAGAGTACAGAAATAATAACGTGTTTAAAAAAAAAGGAATGAAGTTACAAACTGATAAACATCTTTTAACATCGACTTTTATTAAAAATAATCAAAACTTAAAAAAAAAACACGTTTTTCTCTATTTTGTGGAAACACAAACAATGTTGTAAATTTAATATTTTAAAGATATTAACATTAAATAAATGAAAGACTAACATCGAGTGTTTCGTCCTCGTGCTCTTACTAACGTTTCCATCCTTCATGGGCATGTTGGGAATTATGTTATCTAATGTATCTTGGGACAAGCTCTGACACTCTTCAAGTAATGCGTTTTACAATTCTCTCAGGTTGTTGGGGGTGGTATTCAGACAAGTCACAAACATGCTCTGTAGGGTCTTGTTGGCCACTGCATCACTGTTATACCCAAATGGTTTAGATATGCTTGGACTGAGTGAGCACTGTGAGCCCGGGCATTATTCTGCATCAGAATAAAGTTATCATTACAGGGGGCAAATGGCACAACATGTTCTTCTAAAATATCCCTGATGTACCTATCAGCAGTC
This sequence comes from Luehdorfia chinensis, assembly GCA_019845155.1. Lineage (NCBI taxonomy): Eukaryota > Metazoa > Arthropoda > Insecta > Lepidoptera > Papilionidae > Luehdorfia > Luehdorfia chinensis. The sequence goes on along the minus strand of JAHVAK010000012.1, from coordinate 3,839,357 downwards.
ATATCCCCTCCATCGACGATCACTAACTCCGTACGAGCTCCGAAAGTTATCCTTCCCCACACCGTAACTGAGCCGCCCTCATATGCCACCGTATTTCCAAAATAAGTCTGAATTTACCGTTCTCCTTTGCGTCTCCATATTTTCTGCCTTCTGAAGTGCACTTTTTCTGCCTTGAAGAGAATCAATTAACCGTTACCGTCGAATACTGCGATGAATCGTTCAAATTGATTGCTGCAGTGTGGAGGCAATAGATCTGTAAGTATGACCATTTCTTCGCATTTCATCTGCCCTAATAATCTCTGGAGATGTTAAATCGGGCATTTTGAGTTTATTTCATCTAAAGTGCCTACTATTAACACGAAAAAAATAACTTTTACTAAAAAAAATTATCGAGAATTTATCGAATTTATTAAACTTATAAATTTCTCCTCAGACCGTGCTCGATCCACTAGCAAATCAGTATTACCGGAAAACAGAAACATATCGATGAAAAAAGTGACTGTCGCCTTATGTTCCATATTTAAATTAAATTTCTAAATAAAAAGGTAACATAACTAGCCAGTCTTTTATGAAATATTATAATTTATTTTTTTGTGTTTAGCTGATTGCGCCGGTTTTTACATTAATTTTATAACACTAAGAGGCAAAGTAATTCGGAACATTGACCGCGACGTCTGTTTCCCAGTAAGTTTCTAAACCAGTTACTGGTGTAAAGCCTTACAGGGAGATATATGCATCGATATTTTTATTTATATAAAATTGCATACAATTTCGTATATAGGGCCTTGCATAACTTTATGTGTAAACATAAAGTATCTAAAAAGGCACGTCTGACTGTACATAAGAGTTCTGGTCCCCACACTTATGGTAGTGAATGTTGGGCCTGGCAGAAAAAGCTAAAATAAGATTAATGCTGTGAAAATGAAAAGTTTTAGAAGTATAGCTGGAGTGACTTTACTGGACAAACCGAGGAACAGCGTGATAAGGGAACGTTGCGGTGTGGTAAAAGATGTAGTGACAAAGATAGGGAAAAAGATGCTTAGATGGATTGGACGTGTAGAGAGGATGGATGAAAGAAGATTGATGAAACAGATTTATGAGGCGAGTGTGAACGGGCGAACCGCGTAGGCAAACGTATCACGAAACGCCACGTCGAAAGTACTCGCAACCCTCATGTGAGGTCCTCTATTTACTGGTAGTAGGATTCATATGCAGAAATCCAACTATCGATCCATCAGGTACCTAGGTAGCACCGCAGTGTTAGATATTCTGCCGTGAATCAGTAATGTGCAAACATTATACACATACCAAATTGTACATACATACATAGTCACGCCTCTTTCCCATAGGGGTAGGCAGACACCACATCTTTCCACTTTTACTTTCATTAGTGTTTATGAAGCGAAGAGCTGCACAGGTTGAGATATCGATGGATGCTGGTGAATGGGATGGCTCAGGACTGTGTTTTGTGGCAGTCGATGGGGAAGGCGTTTGTTCAGTAATGGTGAAACTTCTGGTGGGCTGAAAGCAGGTTAATGATGATGATGACCTTAGTTCGATCCTCGCTGGTGGCACTACCGAAATTGCTAGTTGTAACATTTAGGATTTACTACGTGAAACATCTCAGGAAACCGCAGTGGAACAATGTGATATACTTTCCTATTCTATAAAATCCCCTTAAAAATTACTGAAGATCTGTGCCCATTAGTGGGGCGTTTGTGGGCTGTTATTTTCGATATTTCTAGAGGTGTCCAGGTTGTGATAAAGTTAACCAGGAAATACCAGAGGATTCGGAAGAAGAGTTATGCTTCGTCGTTCATAATGCGTACAGCAAAGGACTGGAATAATTTGCCTACATCAGTCTTCCCGATTATAATGTGGGTGTCTTCAAGAGAAGAAGAGTGAATAGGTTTTTTCTAAGCTGTTGTGTTTACTTTCAGAAACTACTACTACTACTAATCAATATATATTTTTATAAGAGAAAGTGACAAGACGAGCAAAACGTTTACCTGATGGTAAATGCAACGTCTGCCTTGAACAAATGCTGAGCCACCCGGAACATGTTTCTGTGGCACCACACTGCCCCCGTCACCCTAAGACTTCAGTTCTCTAGTCTCATATGCCCAGTACGTATACTAACAAATATAACACTATATATTTTTGAAAATAACAAATGTATTTAAACGACGAGTTAAGGATCCATAAAATATTTTTAATTGTTTTTTGACGACCTATAAAGTTAAGATTTAGTATTTCCGATGATTACAATGACTACCAGATTAAAACCAATTTTTTTAAAAAATATTTTTATATTATTGAGGAGCAATAAGGTGAAAGTATTACGCCAAATACAATGCATTAATTTACAACAATTTAAATCTACCACTCCGTCTCATCCCGTCGTCGTCGTCGTCGTCGTCGTTTCAGCCTATCAATAGTCCACTGCTGAACATAGGCCTCCCCCATAGATTATCACAAAAGTTTGTAGCTATCGTTTTGGGGGGATTTTGCCATAGTTGCCACGCTTGGCAGACGGGTTGGCAACCGCAGTTTAATTTTTCAGATGTTCCAGCAAGATGCTGCTGCCCATCTCCTGGTTTTCATTTTCCCTCTGTCGACTTTTACGACACCCACGGGATGAGATGGGGTGGTAGATTCTCTTAAGCCGCTACCACACCCCGTGAGTGTCGTAAAATAGGGAGGAGAGAGAAAATTAAAACTAAAAGATGGGCAGCAGCATATTCCTGGAACATCTGAAAAAATTATCTGCTGTTGCCAATCCGCCTGTCAACCGTGGCAACTATGGCAAAATCCCCCCATAATGAGAGCTACAAGCGTTTTTGGCAAACCATGGAGGAGGCCTAGCTAGAGAAGGTTCAGCAGTGGACTAATGATGGGCTGTAAAATAAATTTAACTAAATGAACACTCGCACACACGCATTCATACATTTAGGAGCAAATATTATCATATTATTTTTTACAATAAAACAATTAAAATCGAGTTTTAATTTGTTTTAACTATATACGGAAGTAAACGCAAGACTTCAATGGCGATAATTAAATAACCATTTAACCGATACTTGTTTGGTATAGATTTGATAGGGCTGGCATCCATTAAATACCCTCACATTTCGATGACACTTGGCACTTACACTGAAAGACAACACAGCTTAAAATATACTCTTTACAATAACAACAATATCATATGCTGTGTAAAAAAATTGTAATAACTCAGTGTGAATTTAAATTTTTAGTATATGATAAACATAGTTATTATATACTTCACATAGTTCATTTATGCTTAAGGTGTCGTATTAAAGATATAAGATGATCAAATTATAAGATTAATATAGTGGAAGCTTTCCGGAACATCATATCAGTCTATCACTAGTCCACTGCTGAACATAGGCCTCCCCCATAGGAGTCTGTATAAGTAAAAAATTCTAGTTTGAATTAATGTGCAATTTATATTTGTCAATCAATTCGTACCGTTCACACTATCTAGTGCCCTTTCATTGCCTGTATCTTACATTGTATCTTGTATGGTATCTTTTATGCCAACCCTATCAGAAATAATTCAATAACATGCTAAGCAACCGTGAATTACACGTGGTTGTGTTAATCGCCATTCTCCTTCCTTCCTCATTAAATAAGATAGTGCTACATTATTATTGGATATAATGACATATATAAGCAGACTTAAAAAAAGTAAAGTAACAGTCTCTAAATGTCCCACTTCTAAGAACAGGCCTCCTCTTTTGGCGAATGATATTGCCAAGGAAAAGCAACCCGCCAGATCTGGGGAAGAAGTCTCCTCCAACAAGTAATATTTAGATGTTGTTATGTTCTTTCTTTCTAGATCTTTCTAGTTAGTTTCTCAGAAAAATTTCATAGTGCGATTATGGAATGTAGGAAAAATTTTTTGAGCTTTCTGAGAGTGTTTTGTGGCCGGGTAGATTTAATACTGTATTTTTACCTGGGACATAAATTTTAAAAGTGAGGGCGTCCATCCAACTCCTCAACCTACCAAATGGGAATTATAAAAGTCGAGTAAGGCATACCTAGAAGATCTCATTTGTTTTGGAAGTGACACCCTAAACTTTACTTTCGCAAGCTCTGTTGCACCGCACAGCACTCGTAGCATAACACATCGATTCTCTAGTCTTATATTCTCTGGAAATACGAGTACACTAGCTTCAATGCCCTTCGAACCGAAAAATAGTGGTCTTTGTACACCTCTGCTTGACGGCAGAATAACTGACACTGCGGTGGTACCTACCTGGGCAGATTTCTTCACCGGAATACCACCACAAGCCCCGCAACAATGGCTTCCGATAGAGGGCGCAATCTTCTTATTTATACTCGACCTAAAGATAGTCGTTGGTGACAGAGAGTAACGTTTAAGGTGCAATCAATCGCTAACCGCCAGCCAAGCGAGGTGATTGCCTGAAATCGTTGTAACTATAACCGTTGGGGAAGAAAGGTCCTCGAGTGGCAGTCTCGTACCGGCAAGCACGGTGCCCCCCACTAGATGGAGCGACGACCTTCACCGTCTTGCGGGTAGTCGATGTATGCAGGGGGCTCAGGACTGTGTTTTGTGGCAATCTATGGGAGAGGCCCTTGTTCAGCAGTGGACAGGTGTGGGCTGAAATTATGATGATGATGATAACTATGGAGAGAGGCATTTGTCTAATACTTAGATAACCAAAGTAGCTGTAGAGGCAGTGCCATGACTGCGAGAAAAATGGGCGGTGCCCATTCCCATGCACGACACTACCAGACCCGAAAACCAACAATTTATGTTATAGCACAAATGTTGACTCTGGCTGAGATTCGAACCCAGGACCTGCGGCGTGAAGTCAGGTGACCACTAGGCCGAGCAGTCGTGAAAATATAAATGTTAGGGAGGGATTTACTTTCCTATGGCGCCACCTCACGCATATACGAGTATTTAATGTCAAATCAAATCTTCAAAACGCGTCTATAAGTTATTCTTAAGCTACAGCAGTAAGTAAAAAGATAAGCAAAATGTCGACTTGCAATTAAAAAATTAATCGGTGTATAGGTTTAAAGAACTTTTTTTCCCCTATGAATTCACTTAAAATGAGAACCAAGTAATGTACTTAAATTAAAACAATTTACCTATAGCATATTGGATAAAAAAATATTGGAAATAAAGGTCTTAATTTTACTTTTAAAAATAAGTATTAGTACCAATGACCTTCTATACACACATGTGTATTGTGTATAGAATGTCATTGATTAGTACTATCGAATTATATGTATTGATTTTTTTAAAACAATAATTATGACTCTACAATTTTTATACAACCTTGCCGAGACTAATCAAGTTGCCTCTGAAGAATGAATGAAATGAAAATGACATTCTATGCTTCCAATTGAGAGCCATGCCTGTGACCTCTGGGTCCGAAGAGAGAAAGGAAATCTATTTCTTTGATTTAACGGGTCGTTTAGTGAATGGTTGAGCTATAAGCTTCTGAGCTACGGATGGCGGGTTCAATCCTCACCGAAATAAATATTTGTTTCCATAGAGATAGTTGCTCCGAGTTTTGTGCACATGCAATTCATGTGCGTATTTTTTAGGGTTCCATAGTAAAAACTGAACACATACAGTTTCGTCCTGTCCGTCTGTCCGTGTCACAGCCAATTTACTTGGAAGCTGTTGGCACAATATAGATCAATTTTTTTAAGTCGATGTCTTTTATGAATTGCTATACAATGCTGTAGCGAAATTATGAAAAAAATAGTGGTGGTAGTGGTATAAAAAATTGTGTAGCTAAAATGAGCGCAATTAAATATTTGAGGTATCGTATACCATAACGTCGTATAAAACAATATATCGATAGACAGCTTTTGAAAAATTATAAAGAAGTTTCAAAATAACTATTTTATTTAAGCCAATAATTTAGCAGATATGCACTTCTTAAGTGCTAGAAAACACTTTCAATGAAAATTAGTTTGAACAAGAAATTTCCTGTTGTTTTTAAGATTTGGGATATTTTTGATTACACGCTCGCTATTCGCCACTGCGGAACCCCGCACTGTGCGTGATCTCACACGCACTTGGCTGACATCATAACATTAACTAGTTTTGCGTTCAATGGTACGAATTTTAATGTGTTTAAAATAACACTGAAGAACCTCGAAAATAATTCGCAATCACTGTTAAACATAAAAACGGACAGCAATTAAATCAATCATTTATTTCGATGTACGAAAAGTGAATGTGAAACATTTAGCAGAAATTTAGGAAGGTCAAACGGCTATTTCCTAAATTGATTGAGAGAAAGATAATCATCGGATAAAAATTTTGCAATCATTCCAGGCAGTTACAGAAATAATTGAATTCTCATACCAAAATTTACAAAAGACACATATAAACATGCGTTTATTTTTTTGGTTACAAATGTTGACTCCCCGGCTGAGATTCGGCAAAGAACAATTAGGGCGGATTTCACCGTTGAAACTAAACGCGATCAGTTCAAGAAAAACGAAGTTTAAGCGTTTAATTGAAAAATCTTTGTAACTCTAGCTTACTTTTAAATAAAAAAACATGATCGTTTTAACAAAATACCAAATGCCTTATCTCGTACTATATAACGTTAAATAAGATGAATGATGCGCATAAATATATGGCCCGCAGGATTGCGCAAAATTATAAACAACAAATGCGTTAGTGTCGTGCGGGTGATAAGCAGTGTGATAAGCAGAAAAACAATTTACTACTATTTATTTTTAGGTCCGCGTAAGAATAATTTTTATAAGCTTTTATTTAACTTGCTTTGTTTGTCTTTTCGGTTCCAATATTGTTAGTGAATTAGTGAATATTGACCTACTTTCCGATGTCCGATTGAGTTGCAATTTGGCATACCTATGTAGCTTCGGCGACATTGCAATGATATACCATGGAGCTGGTCTAATGATAGAATCGAAAGTTGGCCATAGTAACTCTAATATATAAAAAAAGATTTTTGTTAATACAATAAGTTTTTTGTTATGTCCGATATCGTCGATACAGTTTGATGCGGTGGCTAAGTGTCTGGCCTTTGCGCTTTGGGCCATGGGTGCAATTCTCCCATTTGTATAGAGTACAGGAAGTTGTTTCGATTCTGTAAAATTGTAAAACGCATCAACAATTTAAGAGAAATAGTAGCCTAGTTTGAGGCGTCGTTTTTTTTAAAAAAAAATCAAAAGTATGTCAAACAAGCGCCTACATAGATACAGCCAGAAGTTGTTAATTGCGAAGTCACTAATAACTACAGGATTTCCTTCCTTAATTACGTTCCTTTTGATTTACGATAAAACAAAGTCTTCCTTGGATTATTATCTGTTGGTGCTTTATGTTGTTAACTTGATGTCGATTAAATTAAATCCGTTTGGACAAAGAGATCGGCAGAGAATATGTAATATTTAATTTATTTTAAATAATTTTGCATATAATCTATTATATAATGTGACAGATCGCCTTAAATTTTACAGGTCCGAGTGACCTGAGTTAGATCTCCGGTGCCGGCACCTCTAAAATTACTTTTACTTTTACTACTTTAAACTTAATATTTAAAGTACTGATTTACCACATGCTCAGCGGTGAAGGAAAACATCGTGAGAAAACCTCAGCTCAGCAGTGGGACATTTACAGGCTGTAACTTATTTTTTTTTAAAAAGAACTATGCATTATCTAAACCACTTATTAAGATACGAAGAGAAATATTTAAACTGCCATGAGCAAAAATAATAATGACCAAAATGCAAATTACGTAACACGTAACGCAGCCCCTAATTTCTCCAGTTATTCAGATAAGCCCGAGCAAACAAACATACAAACGAGAATCTTAAAAACACGTGTTTGAGTTTTGGTATCATGTAGATAAGCATATGAGATAAAGGAAAGTTATTTATTGCGAAATCACAGACAGACACTTCAATTTTATTTATTTGTATAGATCAGCGATTCCCAACCTGTGGTACGCGTACCCCTGGGGGTACGCAAGGTCCCACTAAGGGTACGAAAATATAATATTGGTAATGGCAGAAATACTGAGAAGTTAAAACAGTTAACTTATATAAACATTATTGAAATTCATTGCAAAACTTTGTCTCACCAACTGTTATAAAAATGTCCTTGAAAACAATAAATACTCGTAAATAATAAAATCACGAGTCTCTAGAGACAGCACTAGGTATATTTCAAAGTTAAGATCGACAATAGAAAGACCTTAAGAAAAACGAGACAGATTATGAAGAGATTTTTAGGAATAGGTATGGAGTTATCAGGGAGAGGTACTCATAATTGAAAAGATTTAATTAAGGGGTACGGGAACGAAAAAAGGTTGGAAAGCACTGTTATAGATGATAAAATCCGAAAATCCGTGTTCGCGTAAATATACTTACTGTTTATTCACTACGTATATCTTACGAATTTTATAACAAAAAATATATAATCAGAAAGATCATTTGATATGCAAATTACGTAGACATCTTTAAGAAATTTACGACGCGAAGTAATTTAAGAAAACTTTTAACGATGGCGCCACAAAAACCAGCCCACTTTTAGTTTAAGATAATGTTTTTACATTCCATTTTCATATTTCGGCTGGAATAACAATGTGTCGAACGTGCTTACGGTACACGACGGAGAGTTCATTGATACTAATAAATAACTCGTTAATCAATACGACAACTATTAGGTATAAAAACTAGTGCAATAGCGGTTTGTAGCGGCATATGAAAATAATTCATCACATCTCATTCCAAGGCAGTCGTGAGAATCGACTAAGCAAAATCTAATGGCTTCTAAAAGATGAAAATCAATTCCGAAAAATGCCAGACCTAAATGATACAGACTAATGACGCGCTCCAGTGTCTAAAAGGCGTAGCGTCTGTTACATCACCCATTTGCCTGCCTAGAAAACAATCCTCCTATTCTTCTAATTTAATCTTCTTGGTAATTAATTGATTATAGTCGACTATCCAAATTCCAAGGTTTTCGAGTGACTAAACTCATACTTGCGAGTATGAGTTTACGCAGCGTAACTAGACGGGGCGACGACCTGTACGGTTTTGTGGGAAGTCGATGGGTGAAGGAGGATCAGGACGGGATTTTGTGAACATCTTTGGGGGAGGCCTATGTTCAGCAGAGGACTTGTGATAAAACATAACAAAAGTAAAATAACAGCCTACAAATATCCCACAGCTGAGCTTGCGAATGTCCCACGGCTTCCTCTACTCCCGCAGTTTTTGAGCCGAGAACAGTCCGCCACGCTGCTCCAGTGCGGGTTGGTTGAGTCCACATTGGCTGAAATCACGATGACATAAATCACAGTTATAATCCGAGATAAGTTTGAGTAGACTTAATATAATGAGAATAGTTATCTTATTATATATGCATACGTACAGATATAGATAACCTGTATAGTAGGATTCCTACATAGGAATCTATGTAGCTAATAGGTACAACCGCTATGCTAATTATTCTGCCATGAAGCAGTAGTTTGCAAAATATATTGTTTCCGTCTGAAGGGCACTGTTAGCAAATGTAGTTACTTAAACTTACTTAGAGATTTCAGAATTAGTACCAGAGGGATGAGTTCAGTGTGACACAATTATTATGGGTAGACTTTGCACTTAAGAACAGGTGAATGATTAGGTCGTCTTGTCGCTGTCTCTCATAAAAAAAATTATCTGAGTGAGTAATTCGTTTAGAGTTAGTGCTTACGTTATCTGTATCAAAATAAAAGATAAGTCCGGTTTTGTCGTAATTACCGCACTTTGTAAGCAAAAGACTATGACATAGGATGCAGTAAATTACACGCACCTTATACGGTGGATTTTTATTCCGTCATCAATAAGATGCCACGAGATGTTTTAGTGATAACTCGAGATTAATACTACTCATGGGAATAGATACGGATGGATTTTTTTACCCCCAATGAGTTCCCACGAGCAATATAGTGACAGTATTTCATATTATGGTGTTATTCTGCACGAATAAATGCTGTCCGTACGATACCATAGTCGCCCCTTACGACACCTCGACAGGAAAGAGGCTATTCTACTTAGCCGGACAGCGGCTGAATTAGAATCGGGATTTTCTCTTAGTAGACTTTTACGTCGCCCACAGAATGAAACAAAGTGGCAGATTCGCTTAGGCCGTTTCAACACGACGTTACCGCGTCAAATTACAACATTACTTTAAATAAAATTTACACTACTGTACGAACTACAAAACATACGAAAGATATTGCGCATTAACCGCTTTTCTTTATCCATGCTAATATTATAAATACAAAAGTAACTCTCTCTGTCCCCATTCAAGTTTCCACCGCTGAACCGATCTTGACGGAATTTGGCAGAGAGATTAGCTTGCTTGTTGGATACGGCCGTAGGATACTATTTATCCCGTAAAATGAAATAGCTCCCACGGGATATTTAAAAACTCTACATCCACGCAGACGTAGTTACGGGCATCATCTAGTTTTAAAATAAGCTGACTAGGCTGAATCCCTGCGCAAGATCCACAACTCCCAGAAAAAAAGGAGTCAGTATAAAAATATGCATAATAGATTGAGTGTTGTAATAACGTCTTAAATTGCGATGTGTACACCGAAACAAATCATCATAATATTACAAGATGTTGGAATATGATTTAGCTGGTCGACTCAAAAGGATTCCTCCTTGAAAATTAAAAGATTTTATATACTGACGTGAGTGAGGCAAAAATGTTTAAGTCATTGACATCGAGGATGCGGACTGGTTGTTAGGTCTTGAACGCGGAAAAAAAACAGCAGATAATTTTAAATTATATGGTGCCAGTAAATTAATTAGTGTCCAGTATGATGTTCTCCTGACAGATTTTTGTCCACTATGACAACTTCGCAAGCTATTAACTGTGCAGTAGTTATTGTAGTGCCACAAGTTTACGCGCAAACATAGAGTTACGCGTCCTAGCCTATCCGCGCCCGATGTAACGCTTATGCGATGAGATCGGAGGTTGGTTAGGATGCAGTGTCAGAGACACGGGGACAATCACAACATAACCAGACTCGGAATTCAACAATTCGCTTCTGTCCACTATGCCGCAATCGGACTGGGAGGGAGGGAAGGGACTGATAGGCTATCGAGAACGGTCAAAAATATACATTACAAAAAGGCTACCATAAATGCCAATAGCCTAGTAAATATAAAAGCTATATAAAAGCGGTTTAGGGCAAGGACTGCGAAATGTGACGTCGCAGGATAGAGCCTACCATTCGACTACTGTCGTGAACCATCTCCTAGCACAAGCTTTCAGCTTAGTTGGAGTGGTTAACAAGAATATCAGTAATTTAAATAGCATTACTAGTATTCTTAATAAAAAAAATACTTCACGAGTCGCTGCGCTATCATCACTAAGGTGAAAGACTTAATGTCACGAGTCTCAAGCTCAAGTCCCGTATAACTGCTTTCTGGTAAAATCCAAAATACAAATTGGACCCCTTCTATAATTTTATATTATGCTTGTTTATCCACAGTTTTAATGTCAAGATAAAAAATATGATACTTATTATAAAATCTATGCGAATTCGGAAACTCATAGTCGCACATGTATCCAATGAAATCAATGGTCAATAGACACTTAATTATTATTGGTTCACAGCAATTCCAGTATAAAAATAAAAAAATGTGGCTGGGCTTATAATCAAATTGAAACCCCGCCTCGAATTCGGTATTTGTTTTTGTTTTTCACCAAAAAAATTAGGTGCGTATTAAAAACCAGTTCCAAGCATGGGACTTGTTTTTGTGCTTTATACGTAAAGAAAATTATTAAGTATTTTAAGTGTTCGAAAAACAAATCCCTATTCCATCGCAGTGTATGTACAACTTGCGAGTCTACTACGGTAATACGAAGTTTCAGCTGACGGATAGCACGTTTCCTACCAATCGTGGTAATCAATCAAAAGGATATCGATCCTTCACTAAACTTTCATTTTATTGATTGCCAATGAATCCGAAAGAAGGCTGTCCGTAGAAGTTGCATCCGTAGTAATTTGGTAGTAGAGATGTTTGACGTTCGTCGTTGCTTCCAATCGATCCGAAACTTCGTGTTCCGTTTTTGGTAATAGGTCCCCTGGAATGGCCGACTAGTCGACAGCCACTGTCCTAAGCACACACTGTCATTGTCGCCTTATGTATCTAGCTTGACGCTAATGGCGTCAATTTGTTTTAAAAATTATTTGTTTTATTAATTTTTAAATGTATTTAAAATTAAATTTCCCGTAACCGAAAATTTAAAAAATCGTTTTTTTTTGGCAACTTCTTTAACTGGTTGTGTTGAGCATTTTCAAAGATCTGTAATATTACTGGTGGTACGATTTCTATGCAGGAATCCATTTAGGTAAGTACCAAGGCCAAACATTATTGTGTTTCGGTTTGAAGGGTACTGTGAGATAGTGTAATCACTGGACTTAAGGAGAGAAATGTTCTGGGTGACACAGCATTTGTTATGGTGATACATTGCACTAACCATAATGTGAACGTTTTGCTCCTTTCGTCCTTTTATCTAATATAAAAAAAAATTATGTTACATAAATTAATTGCCTTAGTTGATCTGCTGTATGTGCTGGACTACAATGAAATAAATTATTATAACTTGAATTATCAGCAAGAAACACAGAAGGCTAATTCTATATTGCGATCATTTTTTTACTTAGATGATCGTAATATAATAATATAACTAAGTTAATCTGTGCAAAAAATGCAAATCTGGTTATAAATAAGACAATTGTGAGTACATTATATTGTTTGGGTGAAATGTGGATTGTGGCAGTCATCTGTTTTTGCAGTGAGTGCCCAGTCTCTGACTACCCCTTATGGGATACAGTCGTGATCTTATGTATGTATGTAATAAGACAATTAAATTGATATTTGGTAGGGTCAAAAACCTACCAGGTAAGTGGCTGTCTCTTCCTTAAATATTTTAAACAAAAAATTAACAGCTTATAAGAGATAGAATATATTCACAATAATATAATTGAATGGATGAAGATAATCGTTTGTTGCATTACATTATTTATTCAAATTTTATTAAGTCAATTCGTACAAAAAACGGTGCTTAAACGTAGACTTAAGAATAACATGCAAATCTTTAAATAAAATAATGTTTTTGTAACATTTTGGAATCAATTTTTTTAACAGACTAGCCAGTGCCCGGCAAATTGCAAAGCCTCTTCCATTTTTATTGCAATTTCTTTGTAGTGGGTAAATAAAATATACAAAGCAGACTCATTTACATGTAAAGAAAGACAAAAATCTTTTCTAACAAAACAGCGTTAATGACCTGTTATCACGTGACATTTTACTATTCTTTTTTTATTCTTGGATTTCTTCATAGTTTATTTATTTATTCACTCAGCGAGCATTTGTATAACGAAGCCACGTGGAGTTCAAAATAGAGTAGTCAGTCGGAAAAGTATTAGTTAACTAACTATGTCATCATTATTTCAGCCTATCTACTGCTGAACATAGATTGCTCCCCATAGATTGTCACAAAAGTAGATCTCAATTTCTGACGATTTTGCCATAGTTGCCACGCTTTGCAGGCGGGTGGGCAACCGCAGTTTATTTATTCAGATGTTCCAAGAAGATGCTGATGCCCATCTCCTTGTTTTAATTTTCCCTTCTGTCGACTTTTACGACACCCACGGGATGAGATGAGGTGGTAGATACTCTTAAGCCGCCACCACACGGCCTAAATTGAGTAATTTAAATATTTTCAGCGGCATAAATGAAGACATTATTGTAAATGCTTTTAAGGATGTTACTTACATATACAAGCAACAAATGCTGTTGTTATAAACATTTTGTACCGCTATCTAAATAAATTTGTTTGAAATGTTTTTATTGTTACCAGTCTGCTGAGTCAGGGATATTGGGTTCGAAACGAGGATCGAACCAACGCCACTCGCATACTACGACATTTAAGCGGCCTGTCCCTGAGCTACCACGGCTCTAAATATAATATACGTATCGATCGTAATAAATTTATCGATAAATGTTTATCGACCCACCTACGTATGAATGTACTCGTATGCTGAAGCCTTCTTTTCAAGGCAGGCGTCATGATAATAAAGACGAGGTTAGTTACTTTTCAAAACATTTATTTTAATTTAATATCTGACATAAAACTAGTGAAATGCCAGAGTATTCTAAACAAGCATAGACAATGAAGTTATTATTTTAAAACACGTTATCGATATACAGATTAGTAGTTGAGTAGGTCAACGAGAGAGAAGACGGAGTTGGCACGATAATTTTTTTTCTGCAAACACAACTAACAGCGGCGACTTTCTAAGATATTGTCAAATGTCAATTCTTATTAAGATGTAAGTGCTAAACTACGTAAAGGTGTCGTTGAATAATAAACATAATCATAAGAACCGGTGAATAAAGTGGAGGAAGTAGGACAAAGATTCCGTAGCTTAATTATCGAACGTTCATACATACAGTCACGCCTTTTTCCAATGTAAGGGGTCGGCAGAGACCACACCCATAGTTAATTTCCGACTGAACGTTCAGCTTCGGCCACCTTAGGCTAAACTTTCGGCTTCGGCTGTGTCCAGAAATCAACCTTCAATCACTTTTCGCCACCGCGGGAAACGAGACGTGACGGGTGGCGAATCACATAGCCGCCATTTTGGTACGGGTGAAAAAAGTAATTTCTCCTTATTGCGATCCCACGTACAGTATAGTGACAGCATTGCATATTATGGTATTACTCTGCAGATAGAATGTCATGCTGTCGTATAGACGAACTGACAGCCCAAAAATGCGTGACAAATTTTGATTTGTCATTCCATTGTCTGCGTTAACTAGTGATTTACATTTTGCGTTCCTGCACTATCGACAAACAATAGATCTTTTTCAATTTGTATAACTAATTAGTAACTGCATGTAATAAAACTATATTCTTTGGTGACCTCGTTTATTTCCTTTGACTGATCATATGCTGTATATAGGGTTCTTAAAAATGACTTTTAACTATTTGAAGGCTATGTTTAGTACAGAAAATTTAACTACTGAAATGCTTCGTATTTATTCAGTTTTTTTTTACTTATTAGGAAAATGTTTGCTGTAAATTGAGAAGCTCTTCTTTGGACTCCAACTAACCCGCCAATTAATCTTAACCATTTTCCATTTATTTGTGGGATCCAGAAGGAATCTGTTAGACAAAGATATATGGTATATATCTACCTATATACATACCTATATGGCTATAGTCTATGAATCTGGGTACGCATCTGACTCGTGTTCGATCCCCAGTGTCGGAATCATTAAAATTATTAATTGTAATTTTTAGTAGCGGTAAAAACAACATCGGATTAACGCATGCCTGAGTAATAAAAATATTTAAAAAACATGCAAGTTCCCCCGCACTTCCCGGCTCAAAAATCATCTGAAAGAATGAGAGGACGCCTGAGCCCCACAGTGGATTATTTTTAGACTGTTATTTTTCTTCTTCTCTTTATATCTGTTTTTTTTGTCTGAGAGAATGCAAACTTGACATTCATTTTACGCAAACTATAAATTACAACGCTGGAACTAAGTAACATAACAGAAGAAATAAATAATAACCTCAAAGAAACGCAAATAACATGAATTCTGAAGAATACAGGAAGAAATTGACGGTTGTGCGCAGCATGTGCATAATTTTTTTTAAGAGATTAATGTCTTTTGACTAAGCATTACTAAGCATTACATTTAAAAATGTAACAATTATGTTTGGTTCACAATTATGAAAGTTTTACTGACATAATTTTGATATTTATTAAGTTAACATAAGCCAAGCCACATTATTATTTTTTTTATTGGATAGTGGGACGAGAAGAGCAAAACATTCACCTGATGGTAAGTGAAATGTCTGAAAACTATGACTTTTGAGGGAATTCTATTACTGACTTAGTCCACGATAACGCTTATTTTAATTTACTCTCCCGAATCGCGAGTTACGTCATAAACATACGGCTCTAACTGTTAGAGTTGGAACTGCTGGATGTATCCAATAATTAATTAGTATGCAGTAATATTGTAAGTACAGTGTGAGCTCTTGAAAACAAAACTATTTACAAGGGAAATACTCCATATTATGACATAAACATTTCGAGAACTTGGTTGTCTTCCATGATTGACCATTGATCAAAATAGCACTTCTCTATAACAAAACAGTCATTCATTAGACTTCATCTACTATAGTATAAAAAATGTCATTATTGACAGAAAGATTGTGCCTTTATTGTACTATAGTAGCAGTAACTCAAGCAGCAGTTAGAATAAAAAAGAATCAATATTTTTATTTAATGTGATTACGAGTATTTTCACAATTTTTACAATAATGTAAATTTCTTGTATAATAATTAATTATACATTTAACTAGGTATTATATATAGGTAAAGGTATTTGTATATAGGTAAAGTGAAATTATAACTCAAGCTGTATTTGAAATTGTTATTCTGCGCTATCTACACAATGAACCTTGTACCGCCTAATCAAGAGGTTGGCGGCGCTATCGCTCAGCCACCGCTGCCTCCGTTATATTTAGTACCATTATCTAAAGAAATCAGTCTGAAATATATTAAATATTTATTTATATGACACACATTACATGGTGATGTGCTCACCATGTAATGTGTGTCATATAAACATAACAAATGCTGTGCACCCAACAGCGCATGGTGGCGATGGGCTCACCACCTATCACACCAAGTGCATTATATTGTTTTGGTGAAACGTGGATTGTGGCAGTCATCTGCTTTTGCAGTGAGTGCCCAGTCTCTGACTACACCTTATGGGATACAGTCGTGATCTTATGTATGTATGTATGTATTTTAACAGAAATAAAAAATGTTTATTTTGATTTTAATTACTTAAAATTAATTTTAATAACACATTATTTACAACATAAAAATACCCCCCTTATGGGATACAGTCGTGATCTTATTGTATGTAATTATGTACATTACACAATAAGTATATCTGTACAATAGGAAAATATATCTTCATAATAATAAATAATATTATCATTAATCTAATTAAATAACATTAATAATAACTGTAACTTCTTTATATCATGATTTAGACATAGAATTGCACAGCATCGGGTTTCGGGTCGCTCATGTAAATGATGCGCGGATGTCGCTAACTTTACGATGAAGCATAAGTAGAAACTTTCTTTTTTCACGCGCATGTACACCGCGCCTTCTCTTTAGCAAAAAAATTGCCATAGTAATAGGGGCCGTTGCAGCCGCAAAGGCCATCGTTGTCGTCTACGTAAATAAAAACTTAAATAACTTGATATGAAATGGGATTGAATACGTTTTTATTTTAGATTTAAGCCAAGGTTTAAAGGAAAAAAATATATATTATCTATATTTAAATAGTTTTATCCGTGCACATCGATGAGCCTAGCTATCATTTTATTTATACAGATTAAAACTACCGAGTTTATAGGAATGCGGAACAGGGACCCTAGAAATTCATATGAACCGAAATTTGGTTATGTCTTATTCAATATACTTGAACATTTTAATGGGCCAGTACATAAATTTACTTTACAAATACCGGGTAAGAAAATACTAAAATTTCGCAATGTATTTATATTTATATGAGTGAAAAATAAATTGTTAATGCTTAATTATTTTTAGTAAACAAGAATGACAACTATTTTTGTACGTACTGGCAATGGTCGTCGACATTAACACTGTACTTGGAGAATTCTAGAACTATGGAGGTACCGCGTGGGACAAATACATATTTGAAAGAAAAAAAAAATACATTGTTTTTTTACATCGGTTTTTCATTAAAAAAACTCTTGCAAAATTACTCCAGCTCTTTTAACTATTCCCTGTAAATTTTTTGTACTAATGTTTTAGACCGCGTGATAACGAGATTATTTCTTTGTACTTTATGTGTAAAACATGGGTGTACAAAGCAAAACTTGCTGGTGTTATAAAAAAAAACGGAAGTCCCATATGTTTTCGCAGTTTTATACTGCACACAATTTTTTTTGTTACTAACAAAATGAAAACAAAAGTTTATTATATCGGTAATGAAATAACACAACTACTGCTATTTAAAAGAAAAAACACCTTAAACAAATTAAATGTCAATTGATAATTATGTCAATGTCAATTTCATAATGTTAACAGAAATTAAAATAACTACATCAAAACTTTTAATCTCAAAAGTCGGAAATACGATAGTAACATTTGTCAATTTAAATTAAGCGCAGCTTAAGTCTAAATTGGTTAATATTAAAAAAAAATTGTCTTTTGGTATTCTATTATCGTTGGAGCCATGAAAAATATACTTTTTCGCAAGAGTGCTGTTCTACCTCTGCGCATGCAAAGCTTAGTATTGTCGCAGCTGTCCGTTTTCTCTAATTTAAACATTGTCCGAATGCAGCTCTTTTGTGCTTTAAAGGCTAACTATTATTGGTCGAATTTCCCCAAAAAATTATGCCATATCTCAATCTGGAATCAACCAGGCCATTGTACGCTGTGAGTACGGCATCTAAATTTAGCACGAGAAAAAATTTATAACACTATGTTTTACCAATAATAAACGAAAATACCTAAAATCCAATTTGGCGTCCGATCGGAATAAGCCTTAAAAGTACCTTAAAAGTAATTGCTGTAAGTAAACTAACAGTAAAGCATAGAGCAAGTCTAACTATGTAGTACACGTTTGTTTTGTTAACCTGGAGAAAGCGTTCAACAAAGTCCCCCGTGAAGCCTTATGATGTACTTAATAAGCTACGATAAACAGATAAATTCGTGAGAATGATTCGACTCGATAACGGAATGCCTTATTGTCTCAATGTGAAGGGCATTCGACAAGAATTTCAGTGTCGACTTTTGCGTAGAGCAAGGTTGTGCGCCTACGCCCACTCTATGTACCCTTTAATTTGCAGTTGAAGCTCGAGAGGTTTTTTTATACTTTTCTCAATGAAATGAACCGTATTGAGTTTCGTATCGATGTCGGTGTTTTCAACCTGACCAGATTGAAATCCGAAGAAAGTATGGCGCGTTAATGTGAAAAAGATTACCTACGTGACCTTTACTTGTGACGGAGTCCTTTGATGATCTGCAAAGACAGGTCAAGATGTATCTTATCAAAAGCTTAGCTTATAAATCTATGTTTTCGTTAGTACTGGAGACGCCAAGCCGCTAGCCCTCTGCCCGCAAAGAATTAATATCATCTGTATTTATATATCAATGTTTGTGCATGTATGTGTGTGTATGATTATATACATATGTATTGTATATAAATAATTATATAGGGTGCCACTGAAATTCAGGGCGAGGCTGTGTTAGGTTACATCCTAGCATATCCTGAGTAGCATTCCTTTTTGAAGAATTTCACCATGTGCAAGTGGATATATTGGATGCTTTTTCCCACTTTTATTATTAGTTTTCCTTAATTTTAAGCTTTTGACACTGCCCAAATTGTTGTTAAGGGGTCATAGTCTCGTGCGCCTGTATCCTGTTGTTTTATTTGTTTATTAATTAGCAAACTGTAGCATAGTGTTTATATTATGACTGTTTTTGTTGTGGTTTAGTATTTTTTATTTATTGAAACAACATGTTTGTGATTGCTTCAAATAAATATCTCTTACTTTCTTTATAAATAGAAGACTGGAGTCATAACTCTAGATCCCCATGCTTAACACGCCAATCGATCGCGGGCTTGGTATTGACTCGCTTAAGCAAGTATCCACGGAGGGTAAGTGCAACGTCTACTCTTAGTCATCTGTTCTTGAGTCTCATATGTCCAGTAATTACACTAGCTAACACTGCCCTTCTCACCGATGCACATTAGTGTATGAACACTAGACCCATCTAGATGGATTCCTGCATAGGAATCCTACCACCAGCAAAGTAGATTACATTTTTAGAGCCTTCACGATATTTTAAACATTTACTGTTCAGACCGGATCAGGGAAGAATTTCTGTGGTGGGCGACTATTAATCGCGATCAAAGTTACTGATAGTACCCTACTTACGCGTACAGGGTAACAATCCAAGCCGAGGTCCCCTCTCGGCGACCCTTGTGCTATTTACCAATAGCGAAGGTTGCGGCTGAGCGCCCTCCGCGCTCGGCCACATTTCACCTCCGGACGAAGCTGTAAAAACCTTCATGCTAATTACGACCATTAGTCATAATAAAAGCGACTACTAGTATAAAACATGTACAAAACAACTAGACGCAGAACAGATATCTGTAGGACAAACCAATATTTGTCCCGTGCGGTAATCATATCTGCGCCCCATATTGCAGATCGGCATCTAGGGCAGATGCGGCTGATGCGGCAATCGCATAGGCACTGTCCCAACTGAACCAATAATTGATTACTTTGCTAGAACAATCGCAACATAATCATCATTTTAAATCAAAACAGTCATTAACTTATAAAAAACAATCTCGCTGGTACATCACTACGTCATTTATGCAATAGGGCCAACATAGTGGAAATTGTATTGCAACTAGGAAAGATTTTTCGCTATCTGTCGCAAGAACAATAATGTCTGTATGAGCAATCTGCCAAGTGGTTCCGAATGGCTAGACAGAAACAATGACTGTCCGTACCCATAAAGATTTCTATAAAGAAAAATATACGCAAGTAGTACTATCCAACATTAATGCTGAAGACAATTATAATTCGTCTAATTCTTGTGAACTAATTATATTAACGAACAATATTCATTATAAGTACTGCCCTAATATGTTTTATTTTTAATTTGTTAAATTATTATCTATTTTTTTTTAAAGTATTTTTACTTTTCGCCATTTGCAATTTTTATTAGATTGTTTATGGATTTTATAATAACCTTTTATCACGGGCGTCTATTATTGTAATACAAGACGTAGGAATTTTGTTTTTCCATTATGCAAAATCATATTTTATATTATAGTGGTAGCTCAGGGGCCTGGTGCTCGCCTTTAATTTCATAGTACGCGAGTAACCTGGGTTCGATTCCCGGTGCCATCACCGCTAAAATTGTTCTACAATTTTAAGTGCTGATTTACCACGTGCTTAGCGGTGAAGGAAAACATCGTGAGGAAACGTGCATGTCCGAGGAATAAAATATTTCGGGGACATGTGAAGTCCGCCAACCCGCATTGGAGCAGCGTGGCGAATTCTTCCTAGCTCGTAAACCCTCTCAGAAATGAGAGGAGGCCTGTGCTCAGCAGTGAGACATTTATAGGCTGAAACTTTATATTATACTATCTGAAGACCGCGACTACTTCCGCGTGGACTTCGTTTTTTTTAAATAAACCGTATGCAATTCTTCGATTTTCCGGAACAAAAAGTATCCTATGTCCGTCTTCAGGATGCAAGCTATCTTTGAGCGATTAAGATCGGTTCAACGGTTGAGCTGTGAATAGGTAACAAACAGACAAGAGGGACAGAGTGAATTACTTTCGCATATATAATATTAGTATGGATGATATATTTTAAACTTGTGATTTTAAAATCTCTAAAAAACCTTTTTCTATAAAGAAATCTTAACGACTGCATCATCTATTCATGTAATGCCGTTTCCATAGGACCTTATTTGTGTTATTTGTGTACAGTTTCTAGGGGCCTGTAATGTCTATTATCCACAGTAAAGCAATCTTCGATTACAAACTGCAAAACTGCTGCTGCTTGATCATCATGAAACCAAATAAAAATTAATCCAATTTTTAATGATACCGTGTGAATTTTGTCATTGAGGATTTATCCAGGTTAACTTTTGGTGAGGTCACATTTGGAAAGAGTTCAACACATAGTCCCTTCGTCATAAGGTCGGCTTGGTAGTCAATCAGATTGCCAGGTAGGTGCGTATACTTATAAAATACGCCACGCTAGTCAATACATTATAAATTGCTTATGAGTAACTTGTGGACGACAAAGTTCTCGATTGCCAATAGTAAACCCATGCACAAGATTGGAGGATTACTTAAGGGAGGATCCTTGTCTTTTTTTTAAAGTTTACTGGCAATGCTACTGGTATATTAACATTACTAATACTCCTGTTAACCACTCCAAGTAAGCGTAAAAGCTTGTGCTAGGAGTTGTTTCACGATAATAGTCTAATGGCGGGCTCGATCCTGCGAAGTCATGTTTCGCAGTCCGTACCCTAAACTATTTGGACTTCGGATAATCCCATCTCTCTCTCATCTCATCTCTCAGCGTACCTTATTCACCCCTTCTTTGAGCTCCGCGATCTTCTCGTCGGTCCACAACGTACGTGCGTTGCATGTTTTTAGTTTTGGTGGTAGACGAATCATTGTTAGAGATTATTTTGCGCATCCTGTCCTGCTTTATCATTTTGTCACAATATAAAATTAATTATCTACACATTATTTTAAATGGGTTTCCTAACATTAAAAATATCGGTCAAAGTTAAGGCCGAGAGCAACCATGCTCAGAATTTTCCAAAATGAATAATAATTACCTTGGAAGACGTTCAAACTAGTTTGCTTATTTAAATCTATTGGACTAGACCAGACTAAACAAATGACGTATAGTCTATAATAATATCACCAGTTGTAATAATAATAATGACATAATATTATTAATGTTTTAATTAACTAACAGGTTAAGTTTTATCGTTTGAATAAGCGTTATGTTTCTGTCGATTTATAGTTTGCGTTACGTTTTAAATTTCAAGTTTATCACAACTATTTTTAAGATACAGTTCTATCTTTTCGTTGTTAATTTAAGAGAGCTAAAGAGAATCCTAGAAGTTCTTCTGTGTGGTAGAATTTAACAAATGATATCGGCAGTATAACTGATACCGTCATAGTCCAAAGCATTAATTCATCAGCAGTTCCGTCTTTTTTTAAAGAACGAGCAAGTGGCTCACCTGATGGTAAGCGATCACCACCGCCCATAAACAACCACAATACCAGAGGAACAGCCGATGCGTTGCCCGCCTTTGAGAAAGAAATAAGCTTAAGAATAGTCTTTATTCTAAGAGCAAGTGCGGCACGAGCCCAAAGCCCGCGGCCCCCGAAAGTGAGAACCCCGAATTGCCGAAACCCTGTAGCTATGTATTTTTTTTCCAATCAAACAAACTTAAAAACGACTGTTTTCTTTGTTTAACGCATAAAAAACGGCTCTTAAACAAAAATAAATTCTGAAATTTTTATTCACATATTTTTTTGGCCAAAAAGGCCACAAAGTTTGGGGCTCTTTTGGCATGGCCTAAGACGGCCCTGTTCATAAGCAGAAGTGCGCTAGCGATTCTTATGATACTAAAAAAGTTCGGTAACAGCCAATACACCTATTGCTGGGAACAAGCATCCTTTTATTTTTGAAAAAAAAAAAAAAAAGAAATGTTTATAAAGCTAGGAGGCCTTCGCCCCGCTGCTTCTATGTGAATTGTCGGAGACTGCACTTAGGTGGGCACACTTGGACGGTGACTATGAAATAAGACGAGCGCCCGGTTACTTTAATACCTCGGCACGACACTGTAAACAAAACACGTAAAAATAATTAAAAAATTCTAGTCTTATTACAAGGATACTAACTATTATGTACTCAATGTGTGCGTATGGAAATCGCAAAGGAGATGGAAATAGTTTCTATAAACGAAAGCCGGGCAAGAAATCTCGAAGTTTTGCGAACCTTTCTCTTTTGGCGCTAATTTAACTTTGAAATTATTTATATTAGCTTCTGATGACATAATGTTTTTACAGTTATAGTATTAAGCCTTCCTAATTGTTACACATACATAGAGACAGTCACTTCCGACTTTAATATTAGTTGTGACAACTTTCCAGCCGGGGCGCTTTGAGGTCGTTGGCTTACTTTTAAATTGAAATTTGTTTGAGTGCTCTGAAATCAATGTTATATATATTCATTTATTTATAGGTAGAGATTCAAAAAAAAATATTATCCTAAGGCTTCGATGACGGTAAACCCTATTAAATTATACTTTCCAGAATACAGTCCAGGAATAGTCGAAGGCTCATCTGTGCGTGAACGTATAATGGACAATCAGAAAGCAAGCCGTCTTTCTTGTCCTGTCATTTTTTATGAAATGAACCGGCAAACAGGCACAATCAATAAAGGTTGGAATGCAGAAAAACTACTGTAATCCATAGCAAACGCCCTGAAGCCCTTCGGCCAAGGCCCTGTCACGCTGTCTTTTAACTGATATGTAGCTCACGGCCATATCGATGAAACAGACTATACATTGTGGGGATTCTCGCAACTTACGAGTATTACGACCTCCGTTAGATTTACTGCTGTTTAATCCCCTTAGTCGCAAATTAGCCAAATTAGAAAATACTATATCATTGTTCGCTTAAAACGAAGCGAGCACAACCTTGAAAAGGAACCTGCATTATTTCAGGGCGCCGGATAGAAAGCAACAAGCATTTACCTAACTTAATAAACACGGAAAGTCTTGCGCGCGAATCATAACAACACGCAACCTCGAGCCGCACGGACGGACTTCGTCAGCTTTGCGCGGGAACTGTTTTTAGTTTTGTGTGATAAAAACAGATATGTGAATTCAAATTTGGACTTTCGTTTCTTTTTAGTGACAAAATGTATTTAGTGTTAATCATTTTTGTGTGTGCGTGGAACGCTGTGTGTGGACAGGACATTAATGCTATGTCGAACTTACCTAAATACGATTCTAGATATGATTATTTGGATGTAGACGCGGTATTTAATAGCAAAAGATTAGTGAGAAATTATGTGGAATGTCTAATTAACGCTCAGCGCTGCACACCAGAAGGGAAAGCTTTAAAAAGTAAGTGGCTTAGTTTTATTTCGAATGAGCTTCAAAAATCTGACCCCGATAGTACCCAAAGTTTATGATGATAAAGGTCATCGACCATCAGATTTTAAATCTTAAATTATATCTGTAGAGTGAGTTGTGTGCCTTGATCTAAATTTACTAAGAGAATTTTTTGCAGCTGTTTTGCATTTATATGCAGGCAGTTTAATTCAATATTGTAATTCAAAAACGTAGTCTATGGTGTTTTAGATTAGTATTATTATTATTTCTCATTTGTATTACATTAACTTAAGAGAGATAGAAAATCGGTATTATGTTTTTTTAATTAACACACAGACGTGTGGTTGTCAAAAATATTACATCGAACTTTAAAGCTGATATCAGGCACAATTATTATTGGCCAAGCATATTTGGATTCTCTTGACTGCTAGCTATAGAAGGAAACTCGAGGTTGCTATAGAGTAAGGTTAACAGACGACAGGAATTTTCCTGACATGTCCGGAATTTTGACCGATTGTCAGGGAAACAGACAAACTCTCAATTGTCAGGAATTAAATTGCATCATTTCAGCCCTTCACAATGCCACTGCTGAACATACGCTTGGCAGGCCGCTTTGACAACCGCAGTTTATTAGCTGTTCCATGGAGATGCTGCTGCCCATCTTCTGGTTTTCAAAATTTTGCCCATAACAAATGCTGTTACACCCAAAAGTGTCTATATTTACGCGCTCGTCACCCTGAGATATCAGTTCTTAAGGCTCTTATGCCCAGTAATTACACTAACTCTCAGTGCCCCTTAAACCGAAACACAGTCATGTTTGCACACTACTGCTTCACAGCAGAATAACTAGCGCTGCGGCGATACCTACTTAAACGGATTCCTGCTTAGAAATCCCACCACCAATAAAAGATAATGCTTTATGGCAATCTACAGGAGCCTATGTTCAGCAGTGGACATAACATGAGCTGCAATGGTGATGACGTGTGTTCTTGTGAAGACGTCATGCATATAGAAGGTTCTTGGTAAATAGTATAGCAAGAAGGAACGTACATGTCAACCTATACATGTAAATTTTTTGGCGGAGTAACAAATAGAAAAATTTAGCTGCTTCATATGTTTTGGTCTAATAGATATTTAATTTGATTTCGTATTTGACCTAAAAAAAAACATGCAAATAAAAGTTTTTTTTATTTACCTGGTTCTTTTAAAAATATGCTGCGGACATTTTACTTGAGTGTTAAAATCTTACACAAAATGCAGAAATTCATGCATGTGAAAACATTTAAATTTTCACATAATCGAACATAATATTTTATTTCTGTACTGATTTGGGAAGGTTCATAATATGTTTCCACGCATATTCTTTAATTATTTTTTAATCAGAATTAAGTGCATAGCAGTTTATTTATGCAAATATGAATACATATTAAAATTTTCACATAATCTTTTTATTTCTGTACAGGTTTGGGTAGGTTCTTATTATGTTTCCACGCATATTATTTTAATATTTTTTTGAAACAGAATTGAGTGTACCTATAGCAGTTTATTTATGCAAATATGAATACATATTTAAATTTTCACATAATCACACATTATATTTTTATTTCTGTACTGATTTGGGTAGGTTCTTATTATGTTTCCACGCATATTATTTGAATATATTTTTTAAACCGATTTAAGTACATAGAGTAATTGTCTAATAAATTATTGAGATAGGAATCAACCAGATGTATTTGCTTTTCTAGATGAACTTGTTGGATGGGTTTTCCGTAGTTTTTTTTTAAGAAGCGCATTTAAGAAAATATATGGTATATGTAACTATGTAAATAACGGTATAGGTTAAACTAAAGCAAAGTCCTCGCGTCCAAGCAATGCCCTAACTCAACACCTGGTATTACCTGAAATCATAACCAGTTGTAGTCTTCGCAAATTGATAAACTAACGTATGTAATACGGGGTATTTGAATATACAGTACTTAGTAAATAAACCAGCAGATTCTAATAGTAACCTTCCTGCAGGTGGACGCACAGTGGAGTTTGTGATGATTCATTATAATTGATTTCCGCAAAGTAACGCCTGATTCTATTAACTGCATTTTACTAATCAGACCTATGTAACGTATACTCTTAGCTACTACTGCCTTATTAATAAGTTATTCGACTTTACAGATTCAGTTACTCATTCGTGGAAATGTATGTATTTTTAGAACAAAATCCCAGACAGTGCTTTTAATTAAACAAAGACTTTAAAGGGTTATATAATACTACCTCACTCCCGCGACTTCGTCCGTGTGGATATATATTTTTTAAATATTCCGTGAGAACTATTTGATTTTCTGAAATAAAAAGTATCCTATGTCCGTTTGTAGGATGCAAGCTATCTCTGTGCCAAATTTCTCAAGAATCGGTTCTACGGTTGAACCATGAAAAGGTAACAAACAGACAGAGAGACAGAGATAAAGTTAATAATCTATATTGAAGAAAAATAGTTGTACCCTTTTGCACTACTAAGTAGAACTACTTTAAAAACATTAAATGGTTTAATTGAAGTATTCAAAGTTAAGTCGCGGGTTGGTGGCAGACTAAGAGAATCTACTTCCCCATCTCATCCCGTGGGTGTCGTAAAAGTCGACAGAGGGAAAATTAAAAACAGAAGGTGGGCAACAGCATCTTCCTTGAACATCTGAATAAATAAACTGCGGTTGCCAACCCGCCTGCTGAGCGTGGCAACTAAGGTAAAATCCCCAAAATGAGAGCTACATATAAACTTTTGTGGCAATCTATGGGTGAGGCCTATGTTCAGCAATGGACTAGTGATAGGCTGAAATGACGAATGATGAAAAGTCAAATTAGATACCTCTGTATTTAATTTAGGCTTGTTTAAAATCGAACTTCCAAATATACACTGGTTTGAAAAATAAGACCTTAGAAAAGAACAGGCAAGGAACTCCGAGGTCGATTTTCATATAACAATGTCGTTTTCATTATTAGTAGTTTATGATAAGTCCGATGTGGCATCTTTCTTCTTCGCCGTATATTTTAATCTATCTCCAATTGTACATGTAGGTCTTCACATAAGTATCTTTAAGCCACATTATTGTAAATACTTAGCAAGTAGATGTCACGGAATGTGTATTCGGGACAATGACTATAACTTAGAGACGAGAGAAAAATGTAATCTGAAACATTTTATTTTCAGTGTTGACAATATCACGTTACGTAAATTAAAGTTACAGCCAACAAAGTTCCTACTGTATAATGTACTAGCTGAGCCTCTCGGTTTCACCTGCAAAAAAAAAGCCGACCAAATGATTACGCCGTAAGTTTGTCTCTTCTAGGTAACGCTCGGTTCTCAAGATACAGCTCCTCAAGGAAGTAGCATGAAGTTTTATAGCTCATAACCTTCCTCAGTGAACGGGCTATCTTATCTAATCTTCTAATCTAATTCTAATCAGATTAGTATGTCCTGCGAGTGTTGCGATCAAACGTACAAACTCTCCAACTTTATTATAGTAGTAAGATAACTACAAAAGCGTTGACATCAAAGGAGATACATGTAATCCATTGCACTGGGTAACATTCTTTGGACAGGAAGATGCTGCTGCCCATCTCCAGGTTTTTATTTTCCATCTGTCGATTTTTACGTCACCCACGGGATGAGATGGTGTGGCAGATTCTCTTAAACCGCCACAACACGGCGGGCAAAATCATCTCAAAATGCGAGCTACAAACTATTATAGCAATCTTAGGGGTAGGTTATGTTCAGCAGTGGACTAATGATAGACTGGAATAATGATGATGATGAATGTATGTGAGAGAAAAATAAAGTTGTACTACAGCAGGACTTATCTTTCGAGATACTGATGCGAGTTCAAGAGAAGGCACAACTCTCCTCTTGTTTCAGTTGGTCGTTTTCGCATATCCGAATATTTATTTCTCAATAATAGGTTTAATTATAATGGTTCCTTTAACAGCCGAGCAAGTAGCAAAATGGCGTGGCGCTGCCAAAGCGGTTCGAAGCCAGATGGACTGGTCAAGTTGCAATGTACAGTTGTTAACAACAACAGAAATCTCAAAATATGTAGGACGACACTTACGACGACTCGGGAGTATATGCAAGCAGTAATGTACAGTTGTCTACAACAGGCGTCACATTTCGACACATTTTCATGTGTACCATTAAATATTGCTTTTAAAAATTATATAATTAAATATCTTACTCCTCCGACAATTCCATTAAATGTATAATTTTTTATAAACTCTAAAATATGTGATGATTGCTTTGAAAATTAAGTTTGGCAATAAAAGGATATTTTTATTTTTATAGAACTAAAATAAAGCACACATTCAAAATTCATCAAAGCTGTTGCTTTAAAAATTTCTATTAAAATACTTAGTCATAAACATTTTATAATATAATGTAACATTTATTCCACCAAAGTGGGCGTAGACTAAGGAAATAAAAATCAACTAGAAAATGGGCAATGTTACATGTGCTACCTGAAGGTAGCGTTGAGTTAGCTTAGACTTCAAAAGTTTCACTGCTGGGCACACGCCTTCTGTTACGAGAAGGTTTTGAAGCGACACTTTAGCAGCACGGCGGCATCTTTCCACAACGTTACTCCATTGCGGGTTGGCGGACTTCACATGTAGTTGAAATATGTATTACTAACTTAAGCCCGCGACTACGTCCGCGTGGAAGTGAGTTTTATGAAAATACCGTGATAGCTCTTTGATTTTCCGATATAATAAGCATCCTACGTCCGTCTCCAGAATGCATTTAGTCAAGATCGGTTCAATGGTTAAGCCGTGAGAAGGTAACAAACAGACAGCTTTACTTTCGCATTTATAATATTACTATGGATTTTTCAGTCATGCAGTTTTCCTTACGATACTTTTCTTCCCCGCCGCATATAACCACATCGTAGATGTGCGTGTCAACAGAGAAGCTCCTCACCTCCTCGCTTTCCAATTCGAAAGAGATGACAATGAAAAAAGCAATATGACCGTAGTAACTGGCGGGGGGATTTCTGTGTAGGAATTCGTCTGGGTAGATACCACCCCAGGCCAGTTATTCTGCCGTGAAGCAGTAGTGTGCAAACATTACTGTGTTTCGGACCGAAGGGCACTGAGAGCTAGTGTAGTGCAATCACTGGGGAAGTGAGACTTAAGAACAGATGTCGCAGTGTGGTGCCACACTGAAATGTTCCACACAGCATTTGTTATGGGCAGACATTGCACTTACCATAAGGAGCAAGTTTTTTTCGTCACTTTATCTAATTAAAAAAAGCAAGGATTGGACGCAGTGTCGGATACACTGGAGCAGTCACGATCAATACAGAATCGAAAACCAATAATTTGCGTTGCACATTTATTGGTCACGTCTGGGATTGAAGCAAAGATTCGCGACTCAGCAAGCAAGTACGCTGATCACTAAGCCACGCGGCCGTCTAGCGGTGGCTAGACAATGGTAGTGTTAACAACTGACGGTTCCAGTCCATTTGTATTATTACGCGCAGTTATGCAGATTCCGGCGAAACTCCTCATTGAAACGATTATGAAAGTGACATACTTTCTATAGTATGAAATTGACAACATTATTTTTAATAATATTATGTTAATCTATCTTAATATATATTATTTACGTGATATGTGATGTCATATTATACCACATTAATCAAGAGAATAGTCGTGCTTTTCTACATTTTTTTTAATGAAGAATATAAGTTACAGAGCTTAAGAATATGTTAAGAAAGCAAATTGTCACCACTTGCCACTAAGTACCAAACCAAAAAATAATTATTAATAATACCGTACCTGTTAAATATTTCCGTACAGACCTGTTACCTGTAACCGATATTACCTGTAAAGATATATAACATATTCTGTAATCAAGGCCATTGCGCGGTCTTACAATTTCAATATGTATTGGAGGCGAAACGTATTAAAAAAAATCCGCCTCGTGAGATGAATAATCGTTTCCGGTACGTACCGTACCCTAGATTATGCAACGATAGATGATTGGTGCGATTCTGCAACTAAAGTTATTAAAATATAATCTTCTTGTGAAGTTATGTCACAAGAAGATTATATTTTAATAACTTTAATGCAGCTGGCATTAAAATCATTAATTATATTTGCGTCTATTACTTTTAAGATGGTAAAATTAAAAAGTGTAGAACATAATAGTAGCTTCACGTTCTTAATTTTGGATGAATAATAACGAAATATGTAAAAGGATTGTTTACCGATTATTATTGGCATTAAATGTTAGTTTGCAATAACAATAATAATAAAAATTAAACGGTATAGTGATTTAAGTGTTTTAATTACTACTTATTGTTTTTTTTTTAGTTATAGCCAATTCAAGTAAACTGTACATTAACATAATGGTTATGAACTTCTTCTGCTTCATAAAGCTGTTAGAGGTCCACTGCTGAACTTAGTCCTGTCTCATCTTAGCCCACTGGAGTGTTTAATCGGGTGCGGGTAGGTTAATATGAGTAAGTGCCTCTGTTACTGTGCATTTGAACATTTGGCGCCAACTCGAAAAGAGGCGGTAGTGGTTTTATTGAATTTTGGAATTTCTGAGTATATTTTGTGTTTTGATGTTTATCACTGATAGATTATTATGCGGCAAGTGCTCGCCGAAGTTTACAGTGATTAGATTTGTGAATTCAATTCAAGACCAAACTTACACTTTTCGTTTGATCTCCATCAGTTCAGCAATTCTTCAGTAAAAGATTTCTATAATCTTTGGAGGCGGCATAAGATTATCTACCACCCCAACTCGTCCCGTGGGTGTCGTAAAAGTCGGCAGAGAGAAAATTAAAAGTAAGAGATGGGCAGCAGAATCTTCCTGGAGCAACTGAATAAATTAACTGCGGTTGCCAACCCGCCTGCCAAGTGTTGCATCTATGACAAAATCCGCCCAAAATAAGAGCTACAAACTCTTGTGGCAATCTATGGGGGAGGCCTATGTTCAGCAGTGGACTATTGATAGGTTCTAATGATGATGATGATGATGATTTTACTGGTGGTAGGATTCCTATGCAGGAATCCATTAAGGTAGGTACCACCCCAGGGCCAGTTATTCTGCCGTGAAGCAGTAGTGTGCAAACATTACTGTGCATATGAGACTTAAGAACTGATGTCTCAGGATAACGGGCGCAGTGTGGTGTCACACAGTAATTTTCTGGGTGACACAGCAGTTGTTATGAGCAGACGTTGCACTTACCATCAGGTGAACGTTTTGCTCGTTCCGTCACTTTTATGAAATTATAAAAAAAAAAATGATGACTCGACATGATTCGATTGTGTAACTAATATTCAGGATCGAATAAGAAGAACAAGATCACTTTGCAGTTGACAGCTTTTGACGTTGCTTTTACTAGTTGACATTCTCGTAACAAAATTCAGAAATAGTTTATAGAATCGAAGGAGGAAAGAAACAATGTTAAAAAACTCTAAAAAACATTAACAAACACAAAAGTAACAACTCTACTGACATTAACCAATAAAAATGTATGATACATAGGAACAGAATTTAATAAAAAAAATAACATATATCATAATATGTAAAGGTTCTCAATCTAAAATAAATATCATACGACCACTTAACCGTTTTTAAAATATGTGATTCATTGAATAATACTAAATTATGTAAAGAACTAGCTGATGCCCGCAACTTCGTCCGCGTGGAAATAGGTTTTATAAATATCCAATTTGATTTTCCCGGATAAAAAGTATCCTATTTACGTCCCCAGGATGGAAGATATCTTTGTGCCAAATTTCGTCAAGATCGGTTTAGCGGTTGAACCGTGAAAAGGTAACAAACAGACAGAGGGACAGAAAGAGTTACTTTCGCGTTTATAATATTAGTATGGATCCATCATCATCATCATTTCAGCCTATTTAAGTCCACTGTTGAATGTAGGCCACCCCCATAGATTGCCACAAAACACGGTCCTGAGCCACCTGCATCCATCGACTTCCCGCAAAACCTTGCACGTTGTCGCTCCATCATCTCAGCCCATCACTAGTCCACTGCTGAACATAGGCCTCCCCCATAGATTGCCACAATTTTGTAGCTCTCATTTTGGGGAGTTTTGCCGTAGTTGCCACGCCTGGCAGGCGGGTTGACAACCGCAGTTTATTTATTCACATGTTACAGGAAGATGCTGCTGCCCATCTCCTGGTTTTTATTTTCCCTCTGTCGACTTTTACGACACCCGTCGGATGAGAAGGGGTGGTACATTCTCTTAAACCGCCACAACGCGGCGAAACCCTTTGTATGGATTATATAATAATAATTTTTATACGGATTTTATCGCATTTATTTAACTTTATATTCCCGGAGAACACTATAAAATCCGTAAATATAAAGAATAATCCAAGGTATAAGGAATCATAACATATTCATGATTTAGTTATATTTTTGAACATATAATATCAAATGTTATTACTTTTACTACTACGATAAGACAAAGGTAGCAATGCGTAGCGTCCCTTAGCTATGTTGAGTGACGACCTACTTAGCCGTTTTATGCAGTTATGCGGAAATCCGATGATTAGGCTTAATGGCGTTCCTATGTCCAGCGGTGAGTGCTATGGGCTGACAATTTTTTTTACTATTTGAATAATGATGCCACACTAGGATTTCTCGTGTATCGTGAGTGCGTTTTGATGAAATAGTTAAATCGTAATTTATGTAACAATTCAGTAAGACCAAAAACCGGTAACAGATGATTTTTACCTATCAGAAATTATTGGAAACCGGTTGTGTCGTCGGTAACGGCGACTGTGGGAAGTCCTGGAAAGCAGACAAAAGGTCTTGAATTTGAACCGGTGATGGACAGTAACGTCTTTAGTGGGTTTATATATCGTATACCTTACACTTGGTTAACTTTTATCTCCATTATTATAAATGTATGTCGTTATTTCAATATTATTAATAGGTATTACATATCAATCCGAAGTACTGGCTAATTTAACTTAAATTTACTTAGTAATAATGCAGATGTGTCGGTTAGATTGTATGTTAATCGTCATTTGGTCTTCACGATACAGGCCTGCCTAGTGTGAGGACCACAGACTCGTGTAACACCAACTTTCTTACAGCCGCAGATATGACAGCTTAAGTTTGATGATTTTAATAATGACTTATGGTGGTAAATAAATGCTTTTCTTCCTTGCTTACTGCAATCACCGCAGTGGTGCCTGCAAAGCGTGGTGAATCCGGAAAGTATTCTCTATTTGGTAAATGTAGGTACTACATACTATATAACAACACACATTTTATCGCGAGCTCAGCGGTGAAGGAAAATAACGTGAATAGGAAACCTGCACCTGCACGTCTGAGGAATAAAAACATTTCGAGGAATAACGAACTGCCAACCCGCATTATAGCAGCGGGGACGACGCTTCCTGGCTCGAAAACCTGTTGTTAATTTAGTATTGTTATATTTAAAATAGAAAAAGAATATACGAAAGACCTATTTTTACGCTAAAACCATTTCAGGTACCAAATTTAATAATTTATGACGTCACGTGTTCTTACTGAAACAGTAATTATGGTAAGCGAAATTAGGCTTTGTTTACGTTTTCGCCGGTCGCATTTTCCGCTGTCGGTCGGCGTTCCGTTGGATGACACAGATATGATGAAGGCCGCGCCATTACGCATTCTAATCACGACCAAGCACTGATCCCTGTCGCAACGGGACTGATAATAGGTAAGCCCATGTACAGCGGTTCCCGAGCCTTTATCGGGTTTTAATTATCTTATATTATTCGTAACATCCTGGTTATATACAAAACCTTTCCCGACATAGCCAACTACTAATAACGGATTTTACGATCATTTACTCCTAAATAGGTAAACTGGTTGGTGCTGTTTTTTTCTATACAGACTATCATAACTTTCCATGCGAAGCCGGGGCTACTTTATACTGAATTATACGCTAGAGAGTTTGTTTGGTTAAACGCGGTTATCTCAGCAACTACTGGTTCGAATTGAAAAATTATTTTAGTGTTGGCTAGTCCATTTATCGAGGAATGCTATATAACATCACGCTACGACCTTTTTTGCCCCTGAGAGCGATTTCTTTTAAGCTATTTTTAGGATTTCTTAGGCTCAGTTGACACAGTGGCTAAGCGAATTGCTTTTGAGCTATGTGTAGTTTGATTTCCGCACAGGACAGATATTTGTATGAGCAACAGATAGTTCCGGGTTTGGGTTTTAGTGCATGTGAATTTTAATTCTGTAAATCATATCAACGATACAACGAGAAAGCATAAAACTTTCAAATTATAGAAATATTGAACGTCGTGTGCAACTAAAGAAATGTATAATTTTTTGGTATACAAGTAAGACTGATAAATGTGCATAATCTCATGAAAAGTGATCACAGTGGCTCACAAAACATTATGATAAGGCACTTGTAAAGATGTCTGAAACAATAAACATTATTTACAATTAGTAAACCTCCACCAAAGAGTTAATTAGTAATTACTGTTAAGGCAGACTAAAATGAAAAAATCCAATTAACTATACTTTGTGTCAATTGAAGCCAAGGCATATAAATGATGTGAACGTTAACTACTTTGATGAAGTACTGTCTGATTTGGTGTTGCCAGTAATACAGTTTAAATTATCTAAATAAATGTTCCTTAACATAAGTTAGGGCAGTCAAAATGCCCTTTAGTTTTCGATATTAAATAATACTTTAAAAATTTTAAATATGATTTTGTCTGAAAGAAAATGGTGCATCATTTAATTCAAAATTTTCGATGGTTTCGGAGAGTTTTCTAGACTTGGAGCATAAATGGTATTCATCAGCTATTTTTATTTTTACATAAATACAACAGCCATATGCACCAAAACTATCACGAAAACCATACAGAGCAAAATCATCTGTTTCTAAAAGCTGCAAATTGCGCGGAATGATTATATCATTAAATGTTGCAATAAGAGTCGTGGTAGTTCAAGGGTCGGGCGCTCGCCTTAAATCTAATAGTACGCGAGTGTCCTGAATTGGATCCCTGGAGCCGGAACCTCAAAACTTACCACGTGCTAAGCGGTGAAGGAAAACATCGTTAGGAAACCTGCATTTCTGGGGAATAAAAATATTTCGACAACATGGTGAAGTCCGTCAACCCGCATTGGAGCAGCGTGGCGGTCTCTTACTAAAGGAGGCCTGTGCTCAGCAGTGGGACATTTATAGGCTGTAACTTTAAATGCAATAAAGGGGTACTCAATCTCGATAAAACTATTAAAACATTGCAAACAAATATATATATATTCTGACAACACACAATAGGAAAGAAAAAATAATTTTTAGCAATATGACTAGGTACCACCGCAGGTCCAGTTATACTGCCGTGGAGCAGTAGTGTGCAAACATTACTGTGTTTCGGTCTGAAGGGCACTGAGAGCTAGTGTAGTCACTGGGCGTATGAGACTCAAGAACTGATTTTTAAGGGGGACGAGCGTAGTATGGTGCAATAAGACAGAAAGAAAGAACATTTATTTATTGGAGCAAACCCAACATACAAATTAATCAAAATAATAAGCTATATGAAACCTTAACTTATGATCTAAATCTTAAAATACAGTACCTACTAAGATAGTTATACAAACATAGCTATGTAAACAATTACAAAACAACACATTACAGTACAAATATAATCTATGTGCAGGTTTGACATAAAAGGACGCACTCAACATAATGTCGTGGTCTCGTGGTATTATCCATGACGGTGGTTTTCAGTGTAACTCACGTGGAGTAACTCACGGACGAGAGTTTTCAGTGGCGTTACAATTTACGTAAAATTATCAAAAATCTTCAAAAAAAATCAAAGGGAATCTAAAAAATATATTAAACATAATAAATAAGTATAATAATAATCAGAGTAAATATCAATTACGATGAGGGTATGGTCTTGGGTGTGCGAGGGGAGCTATATTTAAAATTCGTGGAGTTATATAAAAGTTCGGGTTTATATACATTTAAGTGAATTAAGAATGTGCTTTTTATATTTTATTCTGAATGACAACAATGATGAAAGACTCAGTTATGTCAGTGGAGGTGGCAAATTGTTCCATTTCGAGGTCGCGTATCTGGAGCTACTCCGGAATAGCTGAATACGTCGACTTGGCACTTTCAATGACCACAATGCAGAAATATTATGGGTGACACAGCATTTGTTAATGGCAGACGTCCCAAAAATGGGTAAAAGATAATACTTTACATAGTACTAAACAAAATAAAAAAACTGTCACATACATTACTGTCACAACGAAAACATGATAATTTCGATCCGTGTCCTAATCGTGATTCCCACGACCATTAAGCGTATCGCATTAGATCATTCACAGTAAGTCATCTAGTTCATTGTCAAACGTTTTTATGATGTTATTTGAACCAGAGCACGAAACCGATCCAAATGCAGAAAGGTGTAAGACAGGGCGATGTTATATCCCCGAAATTCTTTACTACATTGGAAGATATCTTCAAGCTACTGGACTGGAAAGAAAATATTAACATCCATGCGATATTAATATCCATGGCGAATACATCACCCACCTTCGATTTGCTAACGTCATAGTCATTGTGGCAGAATCACTGGAGGACCTTAGTACGAGTATATGCTCAGTGACCTCAACATTGTCTCCCAACGGATAGATCTTAATATGAACATGGACAAGACGAAGATCATGTCTAACATTCATATCACACTTATACCTGTTGTTCTTAGGAACACTTCGCTCAAAGTTGTCAACGAATATGTATACCTAGGATAGATTCTCCGACTAGGTAAGTCCAACTTCGACAAAGAGGTCGATCGACAGATCCAGTTCGGCTGGGCAGCGTTCGAATAACTGCGTGACATCTTCTCGTCAATTATATCTCATTTCTCATAACTAAAGTAACCAACCAGTCCGTGATGCCAATGACGACATATCACAGATAATAGAATTATCCTGATGAATATTGCCGTGTTGTCTTTGGATTTAAAGAAGGAATGTTATGGTAGCTAATCTTAGCTTTTCACTATGTCTTTTTTCTTCCCTGACAGACGTTTTCAACCTTAGAAAGAAGACATCTTTACACTTCTATTCTATACAAGACAATGATTCGATAAGTTCAATATTTTTGCTGTCAAATATTTCTAATCAAACAATAATAAGAGTGAATAGACAATAACCACCGAAATTATTAAACATTTTCAATATTGCTTTATGCAAATGCATCGTTAGTAGCGCTCATTTTATTTTCATTAAAGCAAGCTATGACCCTGGGTTACGTTATTGCAACGGAAATATGTTCGTACCGTTTAGTAAATTATGATAGTTAAATAATATTAGAATGTCCAACTATCAACAAAGTAGTACATATCGATTTCGTATGTCATTGTTAAGATTCGTCTATCCATACTATTCATACTTATAATATAACTGCGACAGTAACTCTCTCTGTCCCTCTGTCTGTTTGACCTTATCACGGTTCAACCGCTGAACCGATATTGACGAAATTTGGCACAGATATAGTTTGCATCCTGGAGACGGACATAGAATACTTGTTATCCAGGAAAATCAAATAATTCCCGCGGGATATTTAAAAAACCTCCATCCACTCTGACGAAGTCGTAGGCCTCAGCTAGTTATATTATGAATGCGAAAGTAACTGTCTCTGTCCCTCTGTCTGTTTAATTCCTTTTCACGGCTGAACCGTTGAACCGATCTTGAGGAAATTCGGCACAGAGATAGCTTGCATTATGCAGACGGACATGGGATAACTTATTTATCTACTATTGATTTGACCTATTGATGATAACATTTTAAACTTAATAAAAACAGTACCGTATTACTAAATAAAAAAGCACTTATTTAAAAACTAAACTAGATAAAAAATGCTGGCCAAATCGCCGCCGTCTGTGGGCAGCGTCCCCAGCAAACTTTTCGAGTTGCCACGCTGTATCGCGAGGCTGATTCCCAGGCCGGCCCGAGTGTCTCCACGCCAAACGGCACAAATTTGCGTCGCTTCATACACTCCGCCGTCGCTGCAGCAGAGCCTGCCTTCCGAGCAGTTCCCGAAACATGCGACGGCGCTACCGTGTCAACACAAGTCGCATTCCAGACCAAAGTGCGCCCGTTTCTCCAGGGAAAGAGCGTCATTCCGTCAGGCCTTTAGTCATTGTGACGAAAGGATAACTTGTACTCTAGAAAATTGTTCCCGCGGTATTTTAAAATAACTTGAATCCGCGCGCGCCTTGTCGCGTGCTTCTGGTAGTATTGTATAAAATCTTAAAACAAAAGGCCGCATCTGCCTGCCTGTAAATGTCCCACTGCTGAGCACAGGCACTAATTTCCGAGAGGGTTTTGGAACCGGGAAGAGTCCGCCACGCTGCTCCAATGCGGCTTGGCGGTCTTCACAATCTTCGGAATACTATTACCTCCACCTTTAAATTCATAGTTACCTGAGTTCGATCCCCGATGACGGCACCTCTAAAATTGTTTTGCAGTATTAAGTGCTGCTTTATCAAGTGCTCAGCGGTGAAGTAAACCATAGTAAAGAAACCTGCATGTCTGAAGAATAAAAAAAATTCGAAGGCTGGTTGTAATTATTAACCATATTCAAATTTAATAAAGCTCATCAATCCCGTAAAATTAAGTTGAATGAAAGAGTTCAGATATATAGTCCACGGCTGGATGTGGATGACGGCCTTTGCCAAGTTAAGCTTTGCTGTAATGGCTCCGTTGGGACGGCGTATTATTGACCGCAATACCAAACACCCCACACCTTAAATACTCCCTTCCACCGGTCTAGGTATTTTAGGTTTGGTATTTCAGCCGATAGGTGTCCGGCAGCATAGAATAGCACCTACCTCTTTCCTACCGAGGTGCCGTAGGAGGCGACTAAGGTATTGTATGAACAGCCTTTGTTCGTGCAGATTAACGCGATAATATGCAATGCTGTCAATGTACTGCTCGTGGGAACACAACGGAGTCAATTTATTTTGACTCGTACCAAAATGCCGGCGATGTGGTTCGCCACCTGTCACGTCTCATATCCCGCGGGGGCAAAAAGTGGATGACAAATGTAACCTCTGCCTATCCCTCATATGGGAAAAAGGCGTAAATATATGTATGTATTTCAGCTATGGTTGTTTCACACTAACGAGACGTGGTGGGTTGATTTAATTGCTGCTCGCTGTTCTTCATACATCAAAATAAAAATTATGACTTTGTTATTAAAATTAAATTACGATTCGTTATTATACTATTTCAGGAAGATAAATTATGTTTTATACTAAACAATAAAATTTCCATATAATTACTTGAGACGGTCATTGCCACGCTGTGTGTTTTTACCGACAACTAAACAACGGTGCTCGTATAAAGTGCTCAAGATTATTCTAGAAGCCATATAAGCATCGTTGAATGCTAATGTAATATCGAAAATAGAATATTTAACATTTTATACTTGTTTTAAGCTTGATACCAGTTTTTTTAAATGATACCTACCTTAATTAACCTACCTACGTCGTCTGTTAAACTGTTTGTCTACTTGTTTTTGCTATAATTTTTTTTTTAATATCGGCTAGTAGGTCAAAACATAGCCTGTCAACCCCTTGAAATTTTGATACCGAAGCCTATAAGTACTGTATGTTTTTTACAGATTATAATAATCTAGATAATCCTGACCGATTTCACAGTGGCGCCCGGTCCCTTTTAATACAATCGGAGAGCTATTAATCATTCAACAACGGCTATTCGTATCCGACTGATGCGCAAATATAATATAATATAGCCCCGCTGCCTGCTACGAAAACAAATGGATGGAGGAAGAAAGGAATCCGCCTAGGAGGTTCGTGCAAAACGAGCAAATTGTTCACCTGATGGTAAGTGCAACGTCTGCCCATAGACAATGCCGTCTCACCCAGAACATTTCTTCGTGACACCACCCCCCGCCAAGATATCAGTTCTTAAGTCTAGATGTCCAGTAATCACACTAGCTCGCTGTGCCCTTCAGACTAAAACACATTCATATTTACACGCAATTGCTTCACGGCAGAATAACTGGCACTGCGGTGGTAACTACTTAGATGGACTCTTGCATATAAATCCTACCAACAGTATTAAATTTTTGTATTTCTTGTATATTTCCTAATTGATTGTACACCGGATATGTCAACGCATTATATTGGGCTTGGCAACTCTATTCGACTTCTTACCGTAGGACATGCCTCTCGTCGTAAATTTTGTGTGTTATGTTGTCTCTAACACTGCTTCTGTGTTTGCTTTAATATCTCTTGCGCAATTGATAGCTTCCGACAGTAATAAAGTGGTCGAAAATCGGCCAAAGGAACGTCACAGCTGTAAATTATTTGTGTTATTTTTTTTTACATTATCCATTCTTAAATTAAGAACATTACTATGTAACGTCTATATTGTAACGACCTCTTCGTTTAGCCTACCTGCCTGCTGAATCATAGGTACCAGGTTGAAATCTCGGTCGAAACTGGTATTTGTGCCCACGGGTTGGTTTTCCTGTCTTAATGTAGTATCTCTGTTCTTATGATCTGATGCATTCATTCGTATTACGTCATTTTGAACATTCTGGAATTTTTATTGGATCATCTTTATACCTATGAAATAAAAACAGACAAAAAATTGCTCAAAGCTAGCAATTGCTTATTAAGTAAAGCACTTTTTGTCTTCATCTTGGTCAACAAAAAAGAAAAATAATGTTTCTGTACTTGTACGTAATTAAATTAATTAATTAATAATATATATATGTTTAATTAATAATAATATATGATAAATAATGATCTCCATAAAAACAGTAATTAATAGGCGTGTTTCATGAGTAGCTGTAAATGAAAATATTAATTAATTATGGCTCTATATTTGCCGACCACTTATTCCATGGAGAGAATCATATTAAAAACATATATATAAAAAGTATACTTATATTTAAACCATACATCTACCAATACAATTACAGAGATCTATAGATTGAGATCTTTAAATAATTGGGTGAACATACATACATACATACATAAGATCACGACTGTATCCCATAACGGGTAGTCAGAGACTGGGCACTCACTGCAAAAGCAGATGACTGCCACAATCCACGTTTCACCCAAACAATATAATGCACTTGGTGTGATAGGTGGTGAGCCCATCGCCACCATGCGCTGTTGGGTGCACAGTGCAGTTTTATTCCTTACTCGCCTTTTACGAGATCCATTGGATGAGATTGGAGTGGTAGTATTCTTTTAACGAGCCGCCACCACACGGCGGTGTTGGGTGAACAAAATTTACAAAAGGTTAGGCTACTGACCAGCAAACAATCATCGTAAATAATAATATACATTGAAAAAATCTGCACCTCTTAGGAATCCGTATGACGACCGCGTGGCCTAGTGATCACAGTACCCGACTTCACCTCCCGCATTTGTGAAAAAACATAAGTTATTGGTTTTTAAGTGTAATGGTGCATGTTAAATATATATGTCTGAAAAACGCACTCTCGATACAGAAGAAATCCTTATGTGCCCCAATTTGGGATTTCACCAAATAAAATTAACAGCTGAATAAAACTTTATTTACGAATCTTCAGCAATATTTAATTTAATTTTAAAATTTCCGACGCTTCAAGCCACTTGTAGCATGGACTTGTCTCATGGTCACGAGAAGACTAAGGTGCGCATCAGGCCAAAATTTGTCTTGGATTTGCTTTTTTTGTGAAGGTAGCCCCTTCTATTTTTAGTTACAAATTTTGGTCCGATCTATACATAGCCTACAAATGTACCGTGGCGTGTCGTGTGGTAGCGGCTTATGGGAATCTAGCACTCCATGTCATCCCGTGGTTGTCGTAAAAGTCAGCAGAGTGATAATAAAAACCAGGAGATGGGCAGCGGCATCTCCCTAGAACATCTGAATAAATAAACTGAGATTGCCAACCCACCTGCCAAACGTGGCAACTATGACAAAATCCCCCTAAAATGATAGCTACAAACTTGTAGCAATCTATGAGGGAAGCCTATTTTCGCAGTGGACTAGTCTATCTCTAGAAATGTCCCATCTGAAATTATGAAATGTCCCATCGTTAGGCACAGACCTCCTCTCATTATTGACTGGGCTTTGGAGCCGGGAAGTATTCACCACAGTGCTCCAGTAGGAGCTGGCGGACTTCATTTTAAAGGTTCATAAACCAGGGTAATATTAGCATAAAAAAAAATTATACTCAAATATGGTTCATGCTAAATATACATTTTTTATTTATTTTATTTAGGATCAAGTACTAACGAAAAAAAAAACAAATAAAGGTCCGATTGTGCGTCGTAAAGACATTTTAGCCTTGGCATTGAAACACCGTCATCCGTTCAAATGTACTTTGTCATGAATGAACCGTTTGCAACATGGTAAGCCGTATCAACAATCGAAATAGACATACATTCGTACATTTAAAAAAATAAACATACATATTACTACTGTATAAATTACTGCTCAATATAAAAACAATTATTAATAAATAAACAAATATTATTACGAACAAAAAGATCCCAGCGGCGTATAAAGCATAAGTCTTTCTCTTTTTCTTTCTGACCAAGTAAAACTAGGTGGAAAGGGTTTCAGAGGTGAGAATAAGACCGGGAATAACTTTCAAAGCACAATTTCTATGAAGTAGAGTGGTAATTATATATGTAACTTAAGTTTTATGATAATAAAGTATCCCTCCTGATTGAAGTAACTGACCGAGCCGAGGCCGGCCCCTTTAGGCACCATCGAGTCAGTAACTCTCGCGCACAGGATGACGGTACAAGCAGAGGTCCCCTCTCAGGGGCCTTTGCGCCAGTCATCCATAAATAAAGGTTTCGGCTAAGCGCTCTGCCACCTTTCAATCCGGCGAAGCTGTGAAAGCATTCGAGCTTACAGTGACCATCAGTCCTAAAAAAATTAAAAAATAAATTATTCATTTTACAAAATGTATGTAAATACAGACTTGACTTACAGTTGGTCGCGACTTCATCATGACGTCCAAACGACAGCTGTTCAATGAAGTCTCTGTGATTGCTAAGGTGAAAACCGGCAGTGATCACCGAATGGTAAGCTGGAGAGGCCGCGTCTGGTGAAGTCCATGCTCCGTCCATCGCATGCCCTTATCCAAAACCCCGAAAGCTTGCAGCTCACATTGCATAATTGATTTTAGTGCCTAGATGTTTGCGTTATAGTGGACTTAATGAACGAGAGGCTCGTGGAAATGGCTGTCTATGCAATGGAGGCGAATTTTTGTAATAAAATATAATTCCGTCATTTGGGGCGGCACTACGCCGGAATCGTGGAGTAGAAACTTGATAGTCATGTTTTTTAAGAAGGGCGATAACCCCCTTCTTGAAGAACTATAGACCGATATCGCTTCTGAGCCGCGTCTACGTGCTCTTTCGAGAGTCATTACGAATCGTATCGCAAGCAGACTTGACGACTTCCAGCCTTCTGAATAAGCTGGATTCCGAAAAGGCTTTAATACCATAGACCACATACATACCCTTTGCCAGATTGTACAAAAAGCCGAAGAGTAAAATCTCCCGCTATGTCTGGCGTATGTGGACTATGAAAAAGCATTCGATCCCATCGAAATTAGGGCGGTGCTACAGTCACTTCATCGGTGCCGAGTTGACTTGGTATATCGATGTATTGCAGTGCTTGTATACCAATGCTACGATGGCTATCCGAGTACAGAACCAGTATACGAAACCAATTCAATTGCAGAAAGGTGTAAGACAGGGCGAAGTAATATCCCCGAAACTCTCTTTGGAAGATCCTCTTTCCGAATGGCGAAAACATCACTCATCTTCGATTTGCCGACGACATGGTGATAATGGCAGAATCGCTGGAGGACCTTCGCTCAATGACCTTCTGAATGAATGATGAATTATAGTCTCTGCCGTTGGGAGAGGTCGTTGAACATCTTAAGCTGAACATGGACAGCATCTTAAGACGAAGATGGACAAGACGAAGTTCATGTTCTAACGTCCACTTCACACCTGTA
Source organism: Luehdorfia chinensis (assembly GCA_019845155.1). NCBI lineage: Eukaryota > Metazoa > Arthropoda > Insecta > Lepidoptera > Papilionidae > Luehdorfia > Luehdorfia chinensis. The sequence continues at coordinate 3,794,500 of JAHVAK010000012.1, read as the reverse complement.
CCGGTTGTTGTTGAAAACACTACGATCGAAGTTGTCGAATATGTATACCTAAGACAAATTGTCTGACTAGGTATGTCCAACTTCGACCAAGTCGTCAATCGACGGATCCATATCGGCTGGGCAGCGCTCGGGAAACTACGTCACATCTTCTCGTGGTGTATACCTTAACGCCGCAAAACAAAAGTATACCGAATCGAATCGATACTTAGTCCTTCACTGCAGGTCGCATGAGGAAGCTCAGAGTCGCTCAGCGAGCTATAGAAAGGTCTATGCTGGAAAGTCGGTGGATGCAGGTGGCCCAGAACCTAGTTTTGTGGCAATCAATGGGGGAGGCCTATGTTGAACAGTGGACTATGATAGGCGGAAATTACGGTAGGTAATTACGATAAGTGGGGGTAAAAGTAACGACAGCAAAAATTATTAGGGACCAAAATATAGTCTTCCGGTACGGTAAAGCGTAAAAAGGGACAAGGTTGCCTCAAATAATTTTGAGATTTCATTGAATAGCCTTTTTGGGTTCAATTGTAAAGTTTCAGTAGTAAAAATCTGTAGTTTCAGTAGTTAAACGTCATTATGGTTATGTTATGTATGGGTTTCAGATATGCTTTGTACGTATAAACCTAACCATATTTTTTTTAATATGAGTACGAAACCTCTAACACTTCTTTTGCCGACATTGTAAAATAATATAATATTCCGAAATCTGTGCTTCATCGACACATCAGACATGCGTCAGAGTATTAAAGAAACAGTTTTGAGAAGGGACACAAAACAATATAATAGAACATTAAAATACTTTTTCCGCGTGAGGATTTCCGCTTGATATATATGAATTAAGAGTTCCAGTAGAAGAATACAGATAAAAGGGATAGAAAGAACAGAAATAGAAGTAAAATTTACTGATAGGGAATGAAGGCTTAGTTTTGGAGATGTTGCTTTAAGCTATTTTTGTGGTTTTATGTTGTAAATATTGTGTTATTAAAATTAATTTTAAGTAATTAAAATCAAAATAAACATTTTTTATTTCTGTTAACGTACATACAAACATAAGATCACGACTGTATCCCATAAGGGGTAGTCAGAGACTTGGCACTCTCTGCAAAAACAGATGACTGCCACAATCCACGTTTCACCAAAAGAATATAATGCACTTGGTGTGATAGGTGGTGAGCCCATCGCCACCATGCGCTGCTGGGTGCACAGTACAGTTTAATTTTCTGTTAACAACCCTAATATTTTTTCTCTAGTCTCCCTTTAGCCGTCTACATTGACCCGACATTCAGTATGAATAGGGACATCTAATATTTTAGAAAAAAACCCCAAAAGTTTTTTTTATTTTTAGAATTGCAATGTAATTTGTAAGTAACGGTATGACATTTGCTGTTACAGAATATTAATATTTACTATCGCAACCTAGTTAGTTTATTGAGTAAAGTTTATTTACGACAAATACACCCGATTTTATGGTATCCATTTTCGGTCTTTTTTGCGTCAGAATCGCTCCATTTTAAAACGTTACATATTGAAACATTGCACTCAAACTTTACTTAAAAAATTTACTCTTATCGCACCCTTCGAAGTTTCACTTCTAAAATAAAATTAAAATGTGTATATGTTAAGCTTTACTTTATTTTTTATCTAGGCAAACCGATAGGTGTCCGGCAAAGTAGAACAGCACCTATCTATTTCCTGCCGAGGTGTCGTAAGAGACGACTAAGTTATTCTACGGACAGCATTTATTCGTGCAGAATAACACCATAATATGCAGCTGTTACTATACTGCTCGTGGGAACTTCGTCGTCATCGTCGTTTCAGCTTCTCACAGGTCCACTGCTGAACATAAGCCTCCCCCAAAGATAGCCACAACAGTTTGTAGCTCTCATTTTGGAGGGATTTTGCCATAGTTGCCACGCTTTGCAGGCGAGTTGGCAACCGCAGTTTATTTATTCGGATGTTTCAGGAAGACTGCTGCCCATCTCCCGGTTTTCATTTTCCCTCTGTCGACGTTTACGACACCCACGGGATGAGATGGGGTGGTGGATTCTCTTAGGCCGCAACCACGTGGGAACTTAATGGGGAGTAAACATTTTCTGACCTGTACCAAAATGGCGCCACCCGTTACGTCTCGTTTCGCGCAAGGGCAAAAAGTGGACTACGTGAGTGGCCTCTGCCTACTCCTTATATAGGAAAAAGACGTGACTGTATGTATATATGTCAATCATCTACACTGTAACAAACTTATTGTATTATCTACTATGACGAAGTGACCTTAAAACCGTCTTAAAATTGTATTGAATCTTTTCTGTCTAGGTGCTAACTACTCGTAGATATACATAAAGTTTGATGTTATAAATACAGGCAAAGTAGAAAAAAAATGTATGCTTTGTTTGTTTTATATTGCAATCTATATAAATAATATGATAGAGGTCGGCCGTTCGCGCATACTGCAACTACTGTATAGATTTCAACAATACAATCAAATTTTAGTTTTATTTCCTAGACACTTGGTCTTTATTTAAAAAGAAATATCACGATATTTTCATTTATACTAATATTATCAATGCAAAATATCTCTCTCTGTCCCTCTGTCTGTTTGATACCTTTTCGCCGCTCAACCATTGAATCGAAATTCGGCACAGAGATAGCTTGTATCCTGAAGACGGACACAGGATACTTTTTATACCGGAAATCAATAGTTCCCTCGTCCCGAGGGTGTCGTAAAAGTCGACAGAGGGAAAATAAAACCAGCAGATGGGCGGCAGCATCTTCCTGGAATATCTGAATAAATAAACTCCGATTGCCAACCCGCCTGCGAAGCGTGGCAACTATGGCAAAATCCCTCAAAATGAGAGCAGCCAACTTTTGTGGCAATGTACGGGGGAGGCCTATGTTCAGCAGTGGACTAGTGATATGCTGATATGATGAAGATGATGAGGATGTATCCCTTTGCAAAAATTCGTCTAGGTGGGTTCACCGCAGTGGCAGTGGTGTTCTACGGTCAAGCAGTAGTGTGTAAGCACTTCTGAGTTTCGGTCTAAAGGGCATTCTAAGGTTGTTAATTACTGAGCATATGAAACTTACGAACTGATGTCTGTAGGTCACGAGCGCAATGCGGTGCCACACAGAAATGTTCTGGGTGACGCAGCATTTGTTATGAGCAGACATTGCACCTAAAATCAGGTGAACGATTTGCTCGTCACTTTCATCTATAAAAAAGGTTAGAAAGAGTAAACGCCGCTACGTTTGCGCGTTCACTTGTAACTCCTGTAAAGTTGATAGCTTCCGACAATATTCAGGCATAAAATATATTTTAAAATATATTGTAGCGACATCTTTGTCGCCACATGAGAAGCTCAAGAAATATTCGCATACGTCCATAGTCGCGCTATGAAAGTTTTCTGAGATGCGAACTATATATACAACATCTAAATAGTTGGAGGAGACGTCCTCCCCAGATCAGACCAACCGATCTGGCGGGTGAAAGACAGAAATTTCACATATTATATATTCTATTTCAATGTCTCGTGTGACAAGTTCGAAGAAAGCACATACATCGAATATGGGAAATGTTTTTACTGGTGGTAGAATTCCTATGCTAGAATCCGTCTAGGTAGGTAACACCCCAGGCCAGTTATTCTGCCGTGAAGCAGTAGTTTGCAAAAATTACTTTGTTTCGGTCTGAAGGGCATTGACAGTTAGTGTAAACACTAGGCGTATGAGACTTAAGAACTGATGCCTCAGTGTGACGAACGCAGTGTGGTGCCACACAGAAATGTTCTGGGTGACATAACATCTGTTATGGGCAGACGTTGCACTTACCACCAGGTGAACGTTTTACTCGTCTCGTTACTTTATCCAATGAAAATAATTGAGTTCACGCTTATACTTAAGACATTGTTACTGTTCTAGTTTTACACTGAAAAATGTCACCGTGATCGCAAATAGGCCAGGAGGCCTATCTACATTAGTGGGAATTTATCATTATTCACTCTTGGACAAGGTATCCCCCATTGATTGATACAAACACGATTCTCAGCCAGAAATATATTCATAACCTTTTTGAAACATATTTTATATCTAAAGCTTTTTGGTCACTAAACATTAAAGATACGACGAAACACTAAAATATTTTTTGATGCATTCCCATTATACATTTCGGATTCTTATGGATACGGTTTATCGATTGTTACTTGTTCTTTGAAAGGTACTTTTCAACATTATATAAATAAACCTAAACAGATTTAGCTATCGTAATACGTTCAATAATTATTCGTTCCTTTTTTCTAAAATTATACGTTTTATTAATATATTTATTCACTCGATAACTTAAATTCAATAGTGTATTCAAGTATGTATCTACTTGTTTTTCTCGACATTTTGGTATTCTTAGCAAACACTATTGTTATGCAGTGAGTGTCTCAGTGACTAAGATTTACTGCGAACATAGTGATTCATGACTAGAAACACTGTTCTATATTATGTATCCAAAAGCATTTTTTCCGGAAAATTACATTCATCTATATACTCGTACCACGATATATTCGCACAGCCACACGTACACCCACCCCACCCCATCCCACCTCACGTATCAGATGCCCTCCTAACCGACTTTCGATCACGGCGACAGTTTCCGAATACTGTTGGAAGTTTTCAACTGCACAGGAGATATTATACTGCCGTGTTTCGCAATCACATAGGCACTCAATCGCCTAACCTACACGCGACCGATATAACTCCCATGCGATACAATCGGACGTAGGCTAAGATGCCCCCTGTATATCTTTGTGTAATATGTTTCTGTAACCAACAAAAGCTGTTGACCACTCAGCATGCAAAACCCACATGAATTTTACAAATCGGCACGAACATAATAGTCTGAGCAAAAAAACTTTAATATTGATGGCATATTTTGTATATGGCAATTACTTCGTAGATAATATTTACAATTATTCATTATAATATAAATATTTTGCCGATAGGTGTCCGGCAAAGGAGAATAGCACCTACCTATTTCCTACCGAGGTGACGTAAGCGGCGACTAAGGTATCGTACGGGCAGTCATTATTCGTGCATAATAATACTCGTACCATACAATACATGCAATGTTGTCACTATACTCCTCGTAGGACGCAATGAGGAGAAAGAATTTTTGACTAAAAATGTGAGTCTAAAAAACCAGAGAGAAATATGCAAAAAAAATTGTATCTATTTTATTTCCGAGAACTTAAATAATAAACAAAGTAGTAAAATGAGGCAAATTATATTACGTTGGATACACAATATTTTTTAAGTCTGCTAAGATCACCAAACTGATAAGAGCCGCATTCCTACGTGTACACACATGAGAAGTTATAGCGATAAGACGCACTTCTACCTTGAAGATAACTGCGAAGCTAGACTTCATCTCATTTATTATATTTTTCATAGTACTGAACGTCGTTTTGTCATTTTAAAATTGGCATGGTCTTTGTATGCGTTTTGTGGCTCAATAATAACTAAAAATTTGGCCGCACGCTATCAATGCTGCTTGCAAATGTTTGAATCCGTTTGACAAAAATGATATGAGAGCACGAACTTCGACAACTTCGAACTTCGACTTCGAAAGTACAAATTTAGGTAACCTCAACGGAAATTTGTACTTTCGAGATTATTTCAATTTTTTCTTTAAACATAACGTTTTCGTTAACATAAAGAGTCTAGTTGCTGACGATCGAGTATCTATAAACTTTTATTTTATTTATTTTTATTGTATGTAGTGACGAAACGAGCAAAACGTTCACCTGGTGGTGTACACTCAATACACTGCGCCCGTCATTCTGAGACATCAGTTCTTAAGTCTCAGATGCCCAGTGATTACACTAGCTCTCAGTGCCCATCAAACCGAAGCACAGTAAAGTTTGCACACCACTGCTTCACAGAATAACTGGCCCTGGGACGGTACCTACCTAGACGGATACCTGCATAGGCAATGGCAGGCATGCAAGATATCGGACAATATCTGTAGAAGACAATGCTGTAGAGTCGATCACCATACAGAAAAGACACCTGAACAATATACAAACACTAACAAAAGTCTAACGAAGTCATTTCGTTAAACAACCCTTAAATTCGAAAACATATCCGATGCATGTACAGACATATCGGCGCCCTACCACCTCAGGGGTACGTTGGTTAGAGAAGAGGCCGCTTAATTAGATAAGTGATGCGAATATGAGTCTCGTTAGTGGGGATGATGTTTTTGGGCAATTTGCTGTAGAGACGATCGGGTACGAACTTAATACCCTGGCTGCCCCAGGCCTACGGAAGATTGGCGCGCCCTACTCCCTGCAAAGCTCAAAAAATTAAATGAAGTATGAAATTAAAGTAAAAAACAACGAAAGGCTGTAAATGATAAATTTATCTCAGTGTCTCTAGTATAATTTTTATTTCTGAGTAACAATGAATCACAATAAAAAAAATCTCACTTAGTTTTGCCGCCCCCTAAAATCTGCCGCCCTAGACCCGGGCCTACTCAGCCTATTGGGAAATCCGCCCTTGGAGTTAATGTATCCGTGGGGTTCGCATACGGTAAAACTTTTCAAGGAACTGTTTTTGCGCTTAGTCGTTGCTGCGGGTGAAAAGAGGACTGATTATTTTTTCACTCGCACATACTTTCACACTTCTCACTCAGAGGTTAGTAAAGAACGCGCGTGTCTTAGCACAATGCCGTGAGGAGTAGGACTTAATAATAATTTTAGGTATTCAATTTTAATAATAATAATTAATAAATGGTTGTTTAAAAACAAAACTGAAAACTAAATAACAAATTTTAAACCGATAATAATTAGCGAGTGGCTTATAACGTCAAACATTGTAATAACTAAATTCTAACCATACTTAGGCGATTAAATTCTATTTTCAAAATATTTTGATTCCGTAATAACCACCTGTCTTATATCTTTGCAGTTAAACGTATTCTTAATAATAATACTTGTAAAACCTAACAGTTCTTTGTTAATAAAATACGGAAATTATTATGATTCGAGGCTAGCGGTCATCCTACCGTGTCACTAGCATAACAATGTAGTTTGATGACGTCTGTTGTAAAAATATTGCTGTGTTTGCGTAATGGCGGCGTTGACCGCCATTATTTTTTCTTTTTCAAAAGCGAGAGTGTTATGTGAGACTTGTTGTAGAACCTCATGCCGTGAGATGTAGCGATATTTAACCGTTGACATATAAATAAATTTCGTCAGGAAATTAATCTTTTTCACGTGTTTATTAATTAACTGTGTATGTAAATATCGCTCCTTCACCGGTTTAAACAGTAATTTGATTAAGAAAAGTAAGTTACTTTGCTAAGATCCGCATGCAAAATATAAAAATGGTGTATATTACCTAGTTTTTTGAAGTGCACCAACCGCCCTCCCTCAGTAGCGTGCACAAGCAAACTAACACCGCCACCAGGAACCGCCACCAGGTACCCTCCACCAACCACTACAATACCACCACTAGATAATATACACCACCGAAGCCGAGAACACGACACGTGTTTCGCCCCAAAACGGCCAACAACAAGCAACAAAAAAGCCAACAAGGCGGCCGCCTGTCGTAGAGTCTATTACGCTTGATAATGCCTCGTTTTGGGGCGAAACACGTGTCGTGTTCTCGGCTTCGGTGGTGTATATTATCTAGTGGTGGTATTGTAGTGGTTGGTGGAGGGTACCTGGTGGCGGTTCCTGGTGGCGGTGTTAGTTTGCTTGTGCACGCTACTGAGGGAGGGCGGGTGGTGCACTTCAAAAAACTAGGTAATATACACCATTTTTATATTTTGCATGCGGATCTTAGCAAAGTAACTTACTTTTCTTCATTATAATGGATTTCCGCAAAGTAACGCCTGATTCTATTAACTATAGTAATTTGATTATTAATAACTTTCATTATACTATGCAAGTAGCTCAGGAATTTAGAACATATGGAATAGCTGCTAATTATGCGGGATATTTGCGATATATAGATTTTTAAACTGTTTCAGAAGTAATTTAAATGTAAAAATTTTCCTTAACCTTTTTAAACACATGACGGGCGAAACATTTACCATTACATATGGATCGCAAAAAAAACATTATTTCTTTATTATTTTTTAACATTATCGATCAGCATAAGAACCCATCCCGTGAGTGTTTTAAAGAGGGGCAAAAAGAATAAATAAATCAAGATATGAACAGAAACATTTTTTAAGTTCAAGACATCTCATTTCGTGGTTTTGGTTTCGGTGTTTTTATCCACAGCGCTTAACTTTGAACGGGCTATAAAAATGACTATAATGATTTATTATTAATATGATACATTATTCTAGCGATGATATTATGATTTTTTTAAAACCAATTTCCATTACATGATGAATACAAATACAATTACATTTCCTGATATTTCTTATGTCGTTTTAATATTTTTGTCACGTTTTGGTAATTTAATATGACATGAAAAGGACATCAAGTTTTTTTTTTGTAAAAAAATCTTGTCCAATATTATATTTCTCCTGTACATATCTTGCTAAGATACGGAAATAAATTTTACATACATAAACCTAGACTAGGAACAAATAATTGTAGGTAATATTACACACAAACCAGCACAGACACCAAGTTATCAGTTCTATACAGTTACAACAATATTAATTAAGCATCGAATATAAATCTGCGTGAGTAGTTACACAAAACATGATTCTCACTCAATACTTGCGCAAAAAATCATAACCACTGGATGCCTTTTATCAATGAAGAAATACAACACACACCCGTTCTTACGGGGGCAAGTACGGGCTATGTCGGGCTTGCGCAGACTACAACCTTCATGGTTTTCCACCTTTGCCAACTAATGCCAGAATCACGAGAACGCTCACGTAATCCGCGGCTCCACCAGCGCCGGCCTCCCACTATCGACAACCCCTCTTCGGGAGAGGTGGTGCTGCGGCGGAGGGAGAGGAGTGTCGGTATCACGTTGCGCCGCTGTACCCTCCGCTGACAGTCCTTGGACTTGGTAAGGTCTAAAGAATCTAGATGTTATTGCATTGTTAGCCTTGAGGTAAAGTGATTTATGAACACAGACGATATTTTACAGTTTGAGTTAAAAATTATTGTTTTTACTGACTTAGTAGACAAAAAAGTCAAGCTAGTCAAAACTATCAAATTAAAGTAATTAACAAATTACAGAGGAGTTTTTGTTAATAACGAATTTATTATGTTTGTGTTAGCGTTCTAAGTTTGGTTGCTTTGAAATTGATTCAATTATAATACAATAGCATACTATACATTATCTATACTAATATTATAAAGCGGAAGAGTTTGTTTGGTTAAACGCGCTAATCTCAGGTAGTACTGGTTCGAATTGAAAAATTATTTTAGTGTTGCAGAGCCCATTTATCGAGGAAGGCTATAGCTTATATAACATCAGGCTACGACCCTTTGAGCGATTTCGCGGGTGAAACCGCAGGGCACAGCTAGTCTATAATAAAGCTGGAGTAACTCTCCAAGTTTGATATTTTTATGCTACGGTTTTAAAATGCCGCACGGTAAAAACCGAACATTACCGAGAACGGCCGAACTGTGAATGCTCAGATTAGGGAGGTACCAGGCCGTCCGGCGCAATCATGTGGTCGGCTTATTTCACACGGTTAAAACCCTTATTATTTTTTAGTTAACAGTATGTAGATTTTCATATAAAAATAACACTATCTTTATTTATTTATGAAACTCCTTTTTATAAGAATTACCAGTCCTCTAATGAACAGAAAGTAGAGCTTAACAAGAATTTACAAAAGCTACATTAAGAAAAAATGTTATAATAAGTTCTTTTACTTATTTGAAATGGAATCGCAAGTCCTCGCAAAGGTTTACTTCTAGCTGAAGGTTCAGTCAGACAGCGGGCGGGGTGGGACGGCGACGCGATGCTGACGGGACGGCGACGTGATGTGGATGTCACACTGGCGGCGTGGCGGTCGCGTCAGCGTCCCGCCGGCCGTCCCGTCGCACTGAGCGTGATTTTTCGAGCCCTTTTTTCGTATTGATTACCAAATTGTCGATTTTAGACTAGCAATTTCATATTGCACACTGCTTTACAAAGAAAGGTGGCCTCGAACAATTCAATGAGCGTTTCCACTTTTTCGTTGTCAATTTTTGTAATTAAATACAAAGCGGTCGTCCCTTCTGTCGTATACACGCCGCGCTCGCGCCCGTCCCGCCGCGCTCCTGTTCTATTCCCGCCGGTCGCGACGTGCGGTATGACATTTTCTATATAAATTAGTACATTACAACTGCTCGCGCGATGTGAGCAGCGTACCGTCACCGTCCCGCCCCGTCCGCTGTCTGACCGAACCATAATCCTTCGAGAAAACAGTTTCTAATACAATTAGCTTTTGCTATTACAATCCACAAATCCCAAGGGTTGACTCTGAATAAAGCAGTTTCGGATATTGTAGCCACGTCGCCTTGTCTACAGTAAAATATTTACAAAGCTTTTTACAAAACGCTTAACAAAAAGAAAAATCCTTGGATTGATTTCAAAGTATTTAAAATCTCTCATTTATAATACTTTGAAATTGTTACATTGTCAAAAACGAGAAGAGTGTAGAATTCCTATGCAAAGTGAAAAATGTTATTGCTCGTTGCTCTAACTGAATACGGAAGAAAGTGCGGCATTTTGTTAAACAAAAACAAATTTTGTCAAGCAAAGCCAAACAAAAATTGTAATCATGTTTATGACATGATCACAATAGTTTTGTTGCACATGTCATTTTAAGCTCTTACTATAAAAAACAACCGTATTTTATAAAATCCACTTATAAAATAATGTCACTATGGCCTCTACTGAGCGGCATTTTTGCCTGTTTATTCGTTAAATATTTCTATAAGTAATTAAAAGCATTTCCGTGATAAATTTAAATAAATATCAATAGGTATAAATTAATATTTAGCCTTAATTATAAAACAGTCTAGATATATTCGTACAATGCCAGTCAATATGTAGGATATACATGACCACAGATAATTCTATATATTAGCTAACACAAGGTTTTATACACTGACATTTTAATAGAAGTCTGGGCCATTCGGATTTTTTTAGTAGTGTTATGCATTCCTAACAACTTTTTCTCATGCGAATGATGTATTAATGTAAATCTCGATGTCACGCTTACAATTCTTAAACGCTACTGTCAAGTTCCTGCACTGCCAATTCTAATTTTGGTTCGCAAATTTTATTATTATTAAATCTACTATGAAGCATTTCCCTTAGTCACCATACATGTGGATCGAATTTCTGACGTTACCACTGAGCAGCAGGCGTCCTAATTTTAATCTTGCGTGCCGTGTGGCAGTGGTGTAAGAAAATCTGCCTCCTCATATCATCCCGAAGATGTAAAAGTAATAGTCGACTAAGGGAAGACAGAGAGGCTAGACAAAATCTTAAAGCTTCCGACAGATGATGGAATAATCATCTCGCAAAACACAGACAAAAAATACGCAGATCGGTGAATTTGTTTGGTACTACGATCTTCCTGCCGAGCGTTGTGAATATGACAAATTTTCCCTTCTTAAGAGAGACCTATGCCTATGTCCAGCAGTAAACTATTAATGGGATTATGATAATATAATTAGTATAGTAGTAGATTATAAATTTAATAAAAACAAACATGATTTTCAAATTTAATAGTAAAGTTTCAGCCTATAAATGTCCCACTGCTGAGCACAGGCCTCCTCTCATTTCTGAGAGGGTTTTTGGAGCTAGGAAGAATCCGCCACGCTGCTCCAATGCGGGTTGTCGGACTTCACATGTCCTCGAAATATTTGTATTCCTCGGACATGCAGGTTTCCTCACGATGTCTTCCTTCACCGCTAAGCACGTGGTAAATCAGCACTTAAAATTGTAGAACAATATTAGAGGTGCTGGCACCGGGGATCGAACCCAGGTTACTCGCTTACTATGAAATTAAAGGCCCCTAAGCTACCACGGCCATATTTAATAGTGTTCTAATAGTGTCAAAAGAGTACTTAGTGTTTAAAATTACATTTTAATCCAACAGGACTACTTCCAGAAGCGTTGAGAACGAAATGCGTTCGCTGCAGCGAGAGGCAAAAGCGAACAGCTGTCAAAATAATTAAAAGACTTAAAAACGATTACCCGGACGAGTGGGCCAAACTGTCCTCGAAGTGGGACCCCACTGGAGACTTTACAAGATACTTCGAGGTGTATTTGGCCAATGAACAATTCAACACTATTTCTGGATCTGGTAAGATTTTTTTGCTTGCCTATATAATGACTGATGGTTCCCAAATTACCTAAGATCAATGTGTGAACAAATATTCTTAAAGCAAAATTTTCGTTTTTATTAGATTTGAAATGCCCGTCGATACTATCTATCTCTAGAGATTTTTTTTAAACAAAACCTATAACTTCTCGTGTATCGTGACTGCGCTTTACAGCCATAAATTTCATATGCACAACACAACCAGACCCGAAGGGCCAAAAGTGTTTTTGCACAAATTTTGGCTACAGATGGGATTCGAAACCAGAACCGGCAGGTAACGGTCAGGTACTCTCAGGTAGGTCAGGGTAAATATCGTCATCAAAAATGTACATATACCTACTGTATATACTAAAACCCTTTTGTATGGTTTTGCTCGTAAATAATATGTGACAATCCTTTGTTACATTAATTCCAAAGTTGAAGCACGTGCTTTATAATTGCATTCAATCATTTACAATTATAAGGCAACACTAGTCGACACGAACGAAACGAGCCATAATTGTAATACGATTAATGAGAGCGTACTCTGTCACGGTCTTCAGTTGTGGAATCTTTTTTGTCATACTTCTTTAGCAAAGGCAAATAACAATTATATGTAATGATTTCTTATATTTATGCGAACACTACTCATTTAAATGAAACTAATTTTACGGATTTTATCGTGTTTAATTTTTGTAACAATTGTATGTTTATGTTTTATAACTTTCAATCTATTGTCATAATTAAAGAACAGCCTTGTTGATATATTCTGAACTTCATCGGTAAACTGATTCACGTCAGAAGCCTTTGCTTGTAATTAGAAATGGAGATGTGATAAAATAACTAAAGGATTGAGGAAAGAAATGGTTGGTATAATGTCCTTGCGCTCCCCTGGTCGGCAAAAATACTGTCAACAGCTAAATTTTATTCACTGCAAGGAATGTTCTGGAACAATTTATAATTGGCAAATTATTTACTACAGCCACTAAAAGAAGAAAACTTTGACATTTTTATTATGTATTATAAAAAAAAAATAATAGATTTCTACGTAATCGATTTGGTTCATGATAGTTTCAATAAATGTATTGTTAAACTTACAATACTACTTTACATTGTACCTATATCATTACTACTTCATTAGCGTGGAAATAGGTTTTTTAATTATCCCGTGGAAACTATTTGATTTTCCGGGATAAAAAATATCCTATCTTCATCTCCAGGATGCCAGAATTTCGACATGATCGGTTCAGCAGTTGAACCGTTAAATGGTAACTTACAGAGGGACTGAGAGAGTTACTTTCGCATTTGTAATGTTAGTATGGATTACTTACCGTACTAAGCCGTGACAGCTCATGGACCGGCGTTTCTTCAATTTACGCGACGGACGTTCGGACCCGTAGTCGGCACAGGTAAAACTAGTAGGCAATTAAATGTGCTGACTTACCAATGGTTCGGCGATAAGAAAATTAAATCAACACAAAAAGTGGAAAAGTAGCGCCAGAGTCAACTCGTCGGTTGACGAGTCCGTTGGCTTGAACGAAAACCCTAATCAAAGTAAAAGAAGTAAAAGATGTGTGCGGTGGAGGAGATCGTAGTGGAAGAATGTGGTCCCCGTCTTTACCAATGAGAAAGGGGCGCCATCATGTCAGTTTTTTTCGTAAATATTTTTTTGATACTCTTTTTATATAATTTAGAATAACTGTTATTATTTTTTAATTTTTTTTTTACCATTGTTCAAGTTTTTTTTATCATACTCACGACAACGACTACTGACAACGAGTCAGTTACACTCGCGCACGGGATGACGGCCCTAGCCAAGGTCTCGGGAGCCCTTGCGACAGTAATCCATAAACAAAAGTTTCGGCTAAGCGCCCTCAGCGCTCTGCCACATTTCAATCCGGCGAAGCTGTGTAAGACATGTGAAATTGCCATCGTACATTCTTAGGATACCAAACCCCCAAAAGTAAATGAAATGTACATAGGAAAAACCTCTTAAATGCTTACAAATTTCACAGGCAGTGATAGACCATCTTCACCGCAACCAGCAGCGCCACCGCCTCCGCCACCGCCTCCACCACCACAACCTCTGCCAGAACCTAACCCCCTATCCGTGTTGCCTGTAATGCCTCAGTCTCGACCGACCTCTAAACCGCCGACGCCCGCTCAGCAACCACCCGCACCAGTTGCGTCCACACCACCGCGGCCGTTGCTACTTAACAGGTAAATAAGTGTTCTTGATCATCTTTTATAATATTTTTTTTGATGTGATACTTCTATTGGCGCTTCTTGGTGGTAAGACCGACTTGTGTGCCGTGACGGAAATGTACAGCTCAAATTAAAACGTTAAATTCATAAATAATTATAGCCATTATAATTTGGAAGAAATAAAAAGAAGATAACCCATAGATTATCCATAGATAGCCACAAAAGTTTGTACCTCTCATTTAGGGGGAAGTTTTGCCATAGTTGCCACGCTTGGTAGGCGGGTTAGCAACCGCAGTTTATGTATTCAGATTTTCCAGGAAGATGCTGCTGCCCATCTCCTGGTTTTAATTTTACCTCTGCCGACTTTTAGGACACCCAGGGGATGAGAAGGGGTGGTAGATTCTCTTAAGCCTCTGGGAAAAAAGTGATTGTATATATGTATAAGCAAACACCCAGACAACTCTAATAGTACTAAGTAACCATAGAAACATCAAACCCGCGAGATGAAATTAACCACTTTTCTTACATAAAATTCTTCAAAAGTAAGGTCACGAAAACCTTCCAAACGTCCGCTTAGTTTTGTGTGTATGCCAATTTTGTCGGTTTTATGGATAGAGCTTAATTTTTTAGTGTTTCTTATTAGTTATCTGGTTTTTATTATTTTGTTATATTATTATTATATAACATCCAGTCGCAGTAATTGGTGTGTTCGTCTGCAATAAGTACGCTCATTATGTAATTTCATTTATAAGATAAACTAATTACGTAAGCTACAGCCGAAGGATTGAAAAAAAACCAAAAGATTTAATAGTTACTTTATTAATTACTTTAATACAAAATTATAATTAATCTTAATTATTACTTTATAACTTAAAGAGTATGTCTGGTCGATTTGAATACCAAATACATAATGCCATCCACTTTCCACAGTTCTCATATTCCAAACACGATGTAATTTGCAGTATCGGCAGTTATATTGAACAACTTGTTGGAATTGAAACAAAGCAATATACAGTCTAAATATATAGTCAGCAAACCTGGTTCATGTTAGGCATGTAACATCTCCACCCTCAGAACAGCAACTATTTGAGAACGTTTAGCGAAAATGTTGCTGGAACAGATCTCCGGGTCCGGGATACTTCAGGAACAGCATAAGGGCGATCCTCCACATTGCTTTCGCCTCTGCTTGATGGTTCTGCATTGATGATTTCGGTACGTCCCCTGTAGCGTCGCAGCGTGATGACAATAATGAAAATAGCTGCGATGAGTAGAAACATATAGAATGGCAACGTGGTATGGTATAACATTCCATTTAAGGAGCTCATTTTAATTGGATGCTGCATTACTATTTTGTCTTCAATATGATGTAGTCCTTTGAGATCAATAGAATTAAGTTTAAGGTGTGGAATGCTGTCATCATTTTTAATATTGTAGTCCTTAGGTATTTCAGTGATTTTCAGGGGCTGTCCCTTAATTTCATTATTTATATTTATGATGGTGAATTCTTCGGTGCGCAGATAACAGTTTTGCGGGATAGTAGCTAGGTACGAGGGTGGATTGAAAAGTACTCGGCCTAACCAAGAAAATAAACACATACTAAATCAGTTATATTTTTATTTTTCTACATAATCACCATCAAGTTCAATACACTTTTGCCACCTCCCCTTCCAAGCATTTAGACCATTAAAAAAAATGATTCTTCCTTAGAGTCAAAATATGCGTCTACAGCTGCTTTGACCTCGTCGTTTGTCGAAAATCTTTGACCTCCCAAGTGCTTTTTTAGGTTAGGGAACAGAAAGAAGTCTGATGGTGCCAGATCAGGTGAATACGGCGGATGCGGTAACAGTTCAAAGCCACAGTTGTGAATTCCAGCCATTGACTGTACTGACGTGTGAACACGGGCGTTATCTTGATGAAACAGGACTTTTCTTCGGAGCATTCCTCGACGTTTTTCTTTTATTTCCTCTCGTAAACGACGTAGTAAGGTGCAGTAGTAATCAGAGTTTATAGTCTGACCCCTTTCAAGATAATCAATCATAATCACACCTTTCGAGTCCCAGAACACTGAAGCCATCACCTTATTTGCCGACAAAATCGACTTAGCCTTTTTAGGGGGTGGTGAACCAGGTCTTCTCCACTGTTTTGATTGTTGTTTTGTTTCCGGTGTACAGTAATGAACCCATGTTTCGTCCATAGTAACAAAATGATTCAAAAAATCATCTGCATCGGCTTCAAATAACTCCAAACAGTCGCGTGAAATAGTCAATCGCGTCCTTTTTTGTTCAACTGAAAGCAGTCGCGGAACCCACCTCGCAGACACCTTGTGGAAACCCAACTCGTTGACAATGATGTTTTGAGTTCGTTCATAAGAGATGCCTATAATCTCGGCTATCTCTCTAATTTTTAATCTGCGGTCTCCCATTATTAAATCAAGTACTTTTTTAATATTTTCGTCAGTAGTTGACGTCGAAGGCCTTCCAGAGCGGGGTTCATCTTTCACACTCCCTCTACCACGCTTAAATTCTGCTATCCATTTTTTGACGGATGAATATGACAGAGCACAATCGCCTAATGTACTGACCATGTCATCATGGATGGTTTTTGATGATAGCCCCTTCTTATGGAGGTACTTAATGACGGCACGCTGCTCGATTTGCTCCATTCGCGGAAATTATGACCGATTACTTTGTTAATAAATTTATAAAATCACAACTAATTATCACACACGTTTCGAACTTCACACAATGAACTAGTCTGAACTGAACTAAATAATGTGGGTAGATTTGATTTTTAGAATTGAATGGATCTGTGTTAGGCCGAGTACTTTTCAATCCACACTTCCTGATAGGGTTATGTATTCTTGACGTTCACATTGTAGTTCCACTTTTGTAGGGCGTGGGAAGATGAGGGTATAATGTTTATCATCTAGCTGCTCCATTGCTTCCTTTGTGAGGGAGATCTTTGTTGGTGAGCATGATTTGTCCAAAAACTGACGCATGATGAGATTTTGGATGCAGACAGGGCGTTCCCGTGGCTGGTGATTGAGGCTTTCCTCGCAGAGATAATAATGATTGAACTTCGGGCATTCAGCCTCCATGTACATGAAAGATTTCCCGTTAGTTGCAATAAAAGGATATGGAGGGATAAAGGTTTGATAGAATTTATTAGGGACAATAGAAAGTTTAAATAGATCAAAGTTATCAGGGGTGACTATCGGGAATTTAAATACAATTACTATTCTTCTACCGCTAAAATAAGAACCTGCCTTAATAATATTATAATATTCTCTTAGGTCGTTATCTAGTATCTCATTCTTACTCTAGATAGTTCTAAGTTTACTTATCATACTTCTTAAATTTTCTATTCCTAATATACTATGGTGAGTGCTCGATGCACGTACAAATGCTAATACATTTTCTAACCTATTTAATTCTAAAGATATATCATCAGTATTCTCACTGATAATTGCTAATAGCTGTGCAAATTTTGCATATTTGAGAAGACTGCTATCAGCATAAGCTTTCTTGTCTAAAATTAATTCTAGCGTATTATTTATCTTTTTCTGATTTTCTGCAATATTCGTAATTAACATAGTATATTGGGTTATCCAATCTTTATTAAGGCTAATATGGTCATTGAATTCAGACAACATCTTATGCTCGTTTTTTTCTAAGATTTTTATGGCGCTATCATATCGCTCAGCATCTGAATGATCCAAGTTACCGGTAATGCTTTTAATGATAGACCCTAAACCATCAATAAGACCTCTTTTACTACGGTTGGGTTGTAAACTTTAGCTGGAGATTTATTTTAATGAGTTTATTTTTAAGATAGTCAATTTGAAGTTCATATAAAGCTAAAGTATCATTTTCTAGTTTGCTCCTAAAATACTCTATCTGATTATGTATAGAGTCAAGTCGATTTTCTATGTCTGATAATTCCACATATTGTAGAAAAGTGTGATAGTGGCTGGTAAGTTTGGCTTGGCCAACCTTAAAAGGTAAAAGTCCTGGTCCATTGTCTAAATTTTCAAGTCTTATGTCCAGTTGGATGTCTTAGGTATACGTTTCAGTCGAGATTTGGCAATGGGTCCTTTCTTTTTTGATGTAAATATATGGATAGGGAGGTCGGCAAGGACAGGGTCTTGAGTAAATCGTGTTGCCATTTTTTGTCTTTCCGCGAAAGGATTTTTGATAAAAACTTGCTGATCGTTTTGATATTACACTTCGGGCTCGCGATTTTTGTTCCTATTATTCATTAAGTTAATACGGTCGACTACTGTGGATTCATTAATCAATTCATAAACTGTTTTCATCTGGTCTCGGTGCGTTAAAATGTATTGTTGCAACAGATGTTCATTCGGATTAAAATCTAAGGGGTCTCTGGGATCAAAATGTCCCCTTATTATGTCATTTAGTAAAGCTATGAACGGAACTATTGTATGCTAATATCGCATAAGGCATCTGGTTAACTACCGGTTCATCTTTTCGTTTTAGTCTTAGTATGCGTAGATGTTCTAATAATGTCGAGTGAAAACGTTCTATAATACCATTGTCATTCGGCGAATTCGCTAAAGTCCTATGGTGATTAATTTTGTGTAGTCGTATGAATTCAGCAAACAGTTGGTTCGTGAACTCAGTTCCGTTGTCAGTTATTATAGTCAAGGGTAGTCCGTGATGTGTACAGTAGTTCAACAGTCCTTGTACAATGCTGACTGCTGTACCATCTCTCAAATGGTAGGCTTGTCCATACTTCGAGAAAGAGTCTACAAAGGTCAAATATTTTTCAGTCTGTGCTGTAAACAGGTCCATATGTACTATTTCTAAAGGCTTGGTTGCTGGTGGTACGATATTAAACTGAGGTCTGATAGGATTTCTGTCATATTTAGTCTGGCCACAGACTGTACATTCGTTAATGTACTTGCCTATTTCTTCCTTAATCTTTGGCCAGTAGTAACGACGAGATAAAGCTAGATAGCATTCATTAATGCCCCTGTGATTCGTCTTCCCTTCGTGATAGCGTTTTATAATTTCCTGTTGTCTTAGATATTCTTTTACATCTTCTAGCTCAGTTTTTGCTAAAACTAAGTTCATAGAAGAGTTCTTAAAATTGTTTTGGATAATAGGTATGATAGAATACATGCCTAAGGTAGGAATGATTTTGAGAGCAGTTTTGACTTTAGGATTTACGTACTCTTTTATGGCGTTAACTACGTCTTGCTCCAAGGAAGATTCTGATACTTGTATGAATGTTCGGGTGTGTGTATCAAATGGCTTTAAAACTGTCGTACGTCGTTTAATGTCTCCTACTATAGAGAAGCAAATCTGTCTATGAAATTTATTTAAGGGTTCGTCAGTTATTGGGATCTCGAGAACAGGATTCTCTAGACTAGTATGTGCGGTGGCTGTTGAAGATCCTGAATTCGGTCTTTGCGAATGTTGAACTACCAGTGAATCAATTTCCGAAAGGAATGATTCAATCTCTTCATTATTAATTTCTACTCGTGATAGGGCATCTGCGTTAGTGTTAGACTTTCCCTTCTTATAGATTATAGTGTAGTTGTACTCACTAAGTTTAAGTCTCCATCGTGTCAGCCTTGAGTTTGGCTCCTTAAGATTCATTATCCACTGCAAGGGCTTGTGGTCAGTCAGAATCTTAAATTTACGACCAAATAGATAGGGTCTAAACTTAGTGGCCCATACTATAGCTAAAAGCTCCTTTTCAATAGTGGAATAATTCAGTTCACTGTCATTCAATGTCCTGGATGCATAACAAATAGGTTTGTCAGATGCAATGGGTCCTTGGGAAAGTACAGCTCCCAATGCCACGTTGGAGGCGTCTGTTGTCAGAATGAATTCTTTGTCAAAGTTAGGGTACTGTAGTATTGGGTCGTTAGTTAATAACTTCTTACATTTCTCAAAACAGTTAACGTAATCTGAATCTAGTGTAATCTTATTAGATTTTTTAAGGCATTTAGTCATGGGCTTTGTTATTCGTGCAAAGTCAGGTATGAACTTCCTATAGTATCCTAAGAGTCCCAAAAATTGCTTTATTTCTTTGTTGGTCTTAGGCAATGGATATTTATGAATAGCTGCAATTTTGTCTGGATTGGGTTTGATACCCTCACTACTGATTATGTGACCAAGATAAGCAGTTTCCAAGCATTTAAACCTATTTACATCTAAGTTTTCCGTGTACCTAATATTATCAACCTCGCTATTTCTATGAATCTGCCTAGATGAGACAGACTCTTTCCCGATTTTTCTTGGATGGAAAATGGTGAAAGAGGAAGCAACACTTCCAGGAAATTTTCAAAGTACTTACATCGGTTTTCTTTCTCTGCACTGATTGCTGAATGCGTCCTCGGCCGTTTGCTCGTAGATTCCGGATACCTCAACGAAGCACTTGAAAGTACTAACAGGGGTTTGTTCGTCTGGAACCGATTCGTGGAAACTAGACAAAAAAACGCGCACTGCTTCGAAGTATCCTACCGACTGCGCCAATTACGTAAGCTACAGCCGAAGGATTGAAAAAAAACCAAAAGATTTAATAGTTACTTTATTAATTACTTTAATACAAAATTATAATTAATCTTAATTATTACTTTATAACTTAAAGAGTATGTCTGGTCGATTTGAATACCAAATACATAATGCCATCCACTTTCCACAGTTCTCATATTCCAGGCACGATGTAATTTGCTGTATCGGCAGTTATATTGAACAACTTGTTGGAATTGAAACAAAGCAATATACAGTCTAAATATATAGTCAGCGTTTTATTAGTCTTAAATGCTTAGTATATTTTTGTGCTCATAAAACCTATAAAAACCTAACATTAAAACTACTTGTGAATCATATAAATAATTTTGTATACATAAACTTTATATGCATACATACTGATGCCTATGCAGGAATCGGTCTAGGTACCGTAGCATCAGTTATTCGGACAGTCAACCAGTAATTGCAAACATTACTGTGTTTTGACCTGAGGTTCACTGCTAGCTAGTTTTATTACTGGGTATATGCACATGAGACTTAAGAGCTGATGTCAGTGACGAGCGCACTGTCACACAGAACATAAAAAGGTGCTGGGTGATATGATACATCATACGTTACGGGCAGACCTTGCACTTTACCATCAGGTGAATGATTTGTTGGTCTCGGCACAATCTTCCATAAAAAAAATCCAATGTCTTCATACGAAATCATACGAAACTGTCAATCATTCATCCGCGTCGGGCCTTTGCCAATGGTCATTCCAAAGCAATTCTTGGTGACCCCGCAGCTGTTATATGCAGTCGTAGCATTTTCTATCAGCCTAGAATCATCAGATTTGCCAACTCGCCTGCCAAGCGTGGCAAACTATGGCAAAATCCCCCAAAATGAGAGCTCAAAACTTTATTGGCAATCTATGATGGAGCCCTATGTTCGGCAGTGGACTAGTGATAGGCTGAGATGATGGAGCGACAACCTGCAAGGTTTTGCGGGAAGTCGATGGATGCAGATGGCTGTACTCTGTCTGTTTGTTACCTTTTCACGGAAATTTGGCACAGAGATAGCTTCCATCCTGGGAACGGACATAGGATACTTTTTATCCGGGAAAATCAAATTGGATATTTATAAAACTTATATCCACGCGGACGAAGTTGCTGAAATGATGATGATGATTATGATGATGGAGAACGACTAGCTCGTCTTGTCGTTTAATTTCTATAAAAATCATAATTTTGACACCATTTGATAAGATAATAACACCAGGCGTTACTTGGCTAAAATTCATTATAATTAAGGTTCTTTCTTTTTTAATGAGTTAATTTGGTGAGATGCATACAAGTATACACTCACGCCTTTTCCTCATATTAGGGGTAAGCAGAGCCCCATTCGCAGACCTATTTCCCATTCTCATTTGCTAAGATCCGCAGGCAAAATTTAAAATGGTGTGTATTACCTAGTTTTTGAAGGGTACCGCCCCATAATAGCGTGCAAAAGCAAACTAATACCGCTAACGGTAGCCGCCACTAGAGCACTACCACTAGGCAATATACACACTGAAGTCAAGAACGCGACGTTTCACCATAAAACCAGGCATTATTAAGTGATATTGCCTCTACGACAGCTGTCTGTCACAGATTTTAATTTTTGCATGCGGATTTTATTACTTAACTTTCTTTCCTTTACCATTTTATAAATAACAAAGAATTAGGTAATATACAAAGTTACGTCTTAAGGACGTTTAAGATAAGTCGTACTCCTTTCTACAAGGCCAGCAACGGGTGCGTTGGTATTTGATAATCCTCTGGTGTTGTAGGTTTTCTTGGGCGGCGGTGATCACTTACTATCAGGTGAGCCGCTTATTCGTTTGCCCCCTATTCTATAATCAAGTATGCATATATATATATATATATATATATATATATACAACAATAAAATGGGCATATACAAAAAATACCTATAACAACGTAGAATAATTATTATCAGAAATCAACATCGTGTTCTTTTTTCGTAAATTTGCATTATAGCTATTATTGCAAAGGAAACATTTATTTGTGAACACGTTGTTAAAAATACGCGTTTTGGAAATTCCGTTGTTAACGACAGCCTGATTGAAAAACTGACAAAACAAGTCTTACCGACGTTTAAAAATGTATGTTTTCTAGGTATATAAATAGTAAAACGAATTACATAGGTTGCGGAAAAAAATTAAAGCAGTGATATGTTTTGTTATATTAACTACCGCAGTGATCGGCGTACACGTGGTTTCAGAGTTTTTAACGTTCTGTAGCGACATCTGTGTCGCCACATGAGCAGCTTAAGAAATAGATAATACGTCCTGCATCGCGCTGTTGAAGTTTCAACGATGTTAACTATATATACTAGATCAAAAGATAACTAGTAGGATTTCCTTACTCGTGGGCATCTAACTCGTAAATCTTTTCCGACAAACCTGTGCAAGCCACCGAGCTAACACCGGTACTACACATTCATAAAAAAATGGTGGAAGGGCGACGTGCTCCTCAAAGCTGGACCACCTGCACTGGAGGGGCGTGTAGCCCCTTTTCCTTGGCACCTTTATCCGCCATGGTACATTGAGTTTCTTATTTGAAGCTGTAATGCAATGGAGATGTAACGGCTTTCGCACACTACCAGCACTATTATTCTTGAGGTTAAATATAACTTACTACGAATATTTAATGCGTGATGTAGTTGTATGCACTTTCACTTTAAATCGCAAATTACGAAAACGAAGCTGATAGTTTCACTTACAAGATTTTTCTCTTATCATTTAATTCGTCGTTAAAACTAGATGGAGTGACGACCTGCTCGGTTTTGCTTGAAGTCGATGGATGCAGTTGGCTTAGGACCGGGTTTTGTGGCAGTCTATGTTAGGCGGAAATTATTTAATGATGATCATTATCATCATTACAGCCTATCACTTCTCCACTGCCGAACATAGGAGATCCCCCATAGATTTCCACAAAAATTGACACGCTTGGCAGGCGGGTTGGCAACCGCAGTTTATTTATTCAGATGTTCCAAGAAGATGCTGATGCCCATCTCCTAGTTTTAATTTTCCCTCTGTCGTTTTTACTGTCACCAGTCTGCTGAGACATGGAT
Source organism: Luehdorfia chinensis (assembly GCA_019845155.1). Lineage (NCBI taxonomy): Eukaryota > Metazoa > Arthropoda > Insecta > Lepidoptera > Papilionidae > Luehdorfia > Luehdorfia chinensis. The sequence goes on along the minus strand of JAHVAK010000012.1, from coordinate 3,770,413 downwards.
ATCGGGTTCGAAACGAGGATCGAACCAACGCCACTCGCATACTACGACATTTAAGCGGCCGGTTCCTGAGCTACCGCAGCTCTAAATGTAATATACGTATCGATCGTAATAAATTTATCAATAAATGTTTATCGATCCACCTACGTATGAATGTACTCGTATGTGCTGAAGCCTTCTTTTCAAGGCAGGCGTCATGATAATAAAGACGAGGTTAGTTACTTTTCAAAAAATTTATTTAAATTTAATATCTGACATAAAAGTAGTGAAGTGCCAGAGTATGCTAAACAAGCATAGACAATGATTGCAAGATGATGAAGAAAAAGGAAACATAGTATTTCTTTTAATTTTTTAAAAATATAACTTCCGTTTAGTGTATAATACCCTCGCAAATAATTATTTTAATAAAACCACAATATTACGAATAATGAAGTCATATAATATTATTACGTAACTATTATTAAAATTTGTTAACAATTAATCGTTTAGATTGCGTGCGGCGGATTAATAAAACACAGTCTTCGTTACCTTAAAACACGTTTCTTTCTAAACCGATTCTGTAGCCATAAAATCTCAGTTGCATCACGTCAGCGTTCACCGTAAAACGAGGAAATAGTTGGACGAAGAATTATTATTGACGTGTGTGTGGACTAGTGGTAAGAGGGATGATGACGTCCTCTTGGCCGAGTTTCGACCACGGCGACAACTTCCGAATATCAGAAGCTATCAACTGCGCAGGAGATATTATAGTGCCACAAGTGTACGCGCAAACAGAGATAATCTTAACTTACACGCCCCCGATGTAACGCCCATGCGATAAGATCGGAGGTACGCTAGGATGCAGTGTCAGAGACACAATCACAACACGATCATACAAAAAACCCAACATATTTTACACGTATTTTACACAAATGTTGAATCTGGCAAGGATCGAACCCAGGACCCGCGTGGCAGAAATCAGTTACTCCGCGACATATGACGACACAAAATACTTGAATTTTAGAACTTCAGGTATAATTATGAATGCGTCTGCGTGAATGTAAGTCTTGAGTATTTATTTAACTATGTATGTATATATTATTCCAAGTGCCCAAATTGACGTTTAAAGGTATATATTAATTCTTATCTCATTCCTTACATGCACCGAAATAAATGCATATCAATTTCCTCTTGTCTTTGTATTTATTTTGCAACGTTTTCTTGATCGCGTTTGTCGACTCAACTGTAGGTGATTTTAGCTTGATGTCTCAGGGTGACGGGCGCAGTGTGGTGCTACACAGAAATGTTCAGGGTGACACAGTATTTATTGTGGACAGACGATGCACTTACCATCAGGTGAACGTTTTGTTCGTTTCGTCACATCTCCAAAAAGGAGTTCTCAAGTATATATTTTATGTATATTCGGGCATAACTTTATTGTTTATGAACCGATTTTAATAAGTCTTTATTTATTAGAAAGGGTACTGTTACGGTGGCCCATATAAATTTGGTTAACTTCTGATGATAGGATCCATGAGAAAATCACGAAACAAAAGCTGCGATTTTTTGATTAAATAATTATCCCTTTTAGCTAGCAAACCGTATTTTTTAGTAATACTAGCAATGCTTATGTTTAGTTGGAGTGGTTTACAGCTTCTAACTACTAAACTTGTGCTAGGAGATGGTTCACGACAATAATTTGAACGGCAGGCCCCATCCTGCGACGACATGTTTCGCAGTCAGTACTATAAACCATTAGGCTAATGGTAAACATCGTGAATTAGGTGTGAAAAATCTCTAAATCAGGCGTAAACATAATTGCATCGATCTGACGATATACGAGGAAGCGCAATACCGTATACAGTAATGTGAAATAATAAATAATCGATTACTTTCAAGGAGAACAACAATTACCGCAACAGTTAAAGCATGATTGTTTATTGTCAAATTGCTGGTATGGAAGCTATTGTATCAATAGTGATGATGATGATGATGATGATGATGATGTTCTTCAAGAAGATCTGGTATACCTACTTACTTTTGTGAAGATGCTTTTTACGTTATATGTCTTCTAATATCTATATAATATATAAGCAACGTTACTAGTGTTCTTACTAACTCTAACTCCCGCCACCCCCCACCCCAACCTGCCATTCTGCGAACTTATTGACACGCCCTCGTATAGTCCAAAAACACGCAAAACTCTTCGCCATTCCGTATTAGATGTAACACTTACGCAATATCCTAAATACAATCGGACCAGAAAACCAATAACGTGGGTGTACAAAAATGTTGGCAATAAGGATCCGAACCAAGGTTCCGCGAGTTGGTAGTCAGATATGTTGGGAACTGAGCCACGGGGTTCGCATACCAGCGATTGCTCAAATGTATATACTAAGAACAATACAAAGTAGCAACTAGCCTTCCCACAGTGGTTACGTGGTAAATTGTAGAAAGACGAATGCATACATATTTGATTTCAACAAAATGTGCAACAAAAACTGCACATGACGACCGCGTGGCCCAGAAATCAGAGTAACTGATTTCTACGCTATGGCTCCTGAGTTCGAACCCCGCCTAATTTTTTATTTGATTTTTTAAAGGGTTTTTTAACGAGACGAGCAAGTCGTTCACCTAATGTTCAGTGCCATCTGCACATCACAGATGCTGTGTCACCCAGAACCGTGCGTTAGATGTGCGATAGACTATGTGATGTTTTTCGATGATATTGCCAAGGAAAAGGGTTACCGCCAGATCAGATGGTTTTATCTGGGGACGACGTCTCCTGCATCCAGCAATCTTTAGACGTTGTATTTATATATCAGCAGTGAGACGTTTATTGGCTTACTTTACTTTTTTTACTTAATATTAAGAATAAATAAAATTGGATACATTCATAGAAAGAAATTTGACTGAGGACATTTATAGGCTGTTGCGAGTACTTTATTTTTTTAAGCGTAGATACTCGTCGACTTGTCCGGGTAATGTGTAATTTACATGTAAAGTAGCATAATGATGTATTTATGGAACATCGGTCACCCAATCATTCATAACATAAAAGACCGGCGGCGCATTTTCTTTATGGGCGGCGGTGATCATTGTACTGATGGTCCATCCATCTAGGTAGGTACCAGGCTAGGTAGGGCCAGTTATTCTGCCGTGAAGCAGTAGGGTGCAAACATCAATGTGTTTCGTTCTGAAGGGCACTGGTAACTAATGTAGTTGCTGGGTTACTTAAGAACTGAAGTCTCTAGGGAACGGGCGCAGTGTGGTGCTACACTGAAATTTTGCTTGCTTTTGTGCAAGCGACTCATCTGATGGCAAGTGCAACCTTATAAGGTTGCACTTGCCATCAGATGAGTCGCCTACTCGTTTGCCCCATACTACTATAAAAAAAAATGTTTTGAAACTGGACATACATACATGGACCCAAAAACATTAATTTCTCACTGATCCAAATACTAACGTGAAAGTGAAATATTTATATGCGTCATTAAAATTCATGCGGGATTATCATTTAATTTCATAATTTCTAAAAAAACCCACCTGGTTAAAAAAAATAGTTCTGTTAGTGACTAAAAAATATGATGTTGTTGCATATTGATAAAGAACCCGCAGCCTTGTAAAACGTATTTACCCATTTTTTTTACGAAAGCATTACAACCTTAGGAGATCAACTTTTCAAATATAATTTGTCTTGCCGGAGGAGGATTATGTCTATCGATCATCGCTCAAAATTTGACGATTCTAGAACCGTAGAAAACTTGAAATTTAGCTTTTTTTATTTGACTGTTAGCATTTTTCTTTTGTTTATTTAAAACCAGTGTTAACTAGTGTGAAATAAACTAATAAAGAAAAGCATATTTTTTTAATAGTTCTTTTGTAACTCTGTTGTTCTCTGGCCTTCTAGATTCACTGACGACGGCGAACTGATTATGAGCAGTCCGTCTTCAGCTGCAGCTACGCCTCGGCCCACAGTGGCGCCTATAACTTCGAAACCTACCACGACAATGCCATCAAGGTATTCTAACTTGTTCAAAATTGTTTCACCGTAGTCCGGCATTTTTGACATCATACTCATAATGGATATATCTTCCTTCACACATTGAGCTGTAAGCTGCCTGTAATTTCCTGGCACAACCGGCAAACAACATGGCATGTCAAACGGCACTTGTCCTAACATATCAGCGATCGACATAACATTTCGATAATGCGGGCACAGTAACTCAACCAGACCTGAAAACCGACAATTTCTGTTTTTGTACAAATGTTGGCTCCGGCAGTGATTTGAAACCAGGCCCTGCGGCAGGCAGGGCAGGTACTCTGACCACTAAGCTACATACATACCTAACATATTCATCGGCGATAACCTCAAATAGAATAATAAAGTTTTTTTTTATTATTTGGTGCAAACATACGAATTATAAACTTATACGTGACAAAGATATAGCAAACTTGAGCGATCAATTATCAACTTCAATTTTAGTTAAAGTAATATTTAAAAAAAAACAGTTTTTCTATGCTAAAATCTTAAAACTGAAATAGCCTACATTTTTCAGATTAAACAATGCTAATAAGCAATGAAGTGAAAGATCATTGACATAATACACAATGACATTACAATGTTAAATGCTGGTACACGTTGCTAAATATCGATTTTATTATGTCGATAAGGCATTAAAACAGTATAACGGTTCCGCCAATGAAAAATTCTAAGACTTTATTCGTTTCCATTTTTTGTATCTGCGCAGACAATATAATTTGATCAGAGATTTCGTAAATTATTGCAACAATATTTCTTTTTAATGAGAAACCATAAACTGTAAACAAATATCAAGATTTTTCTGTAGTAATGGAGTGAGTTTCACTAACTGTTCTTAGATACATACTATTCTTTAAATACAATATTTTAATAAAAGATATCGTGACATGAATATTTCAATATATTTTATAAACTCTCTTTCTCTGTTGATAAAGAATCCTTTTTTATTGATAAACTCGTGGCATAGATACACTTCATTGCTAACTTCTGAGTTCTAATACCAGCTTCAGCAAATTTCGGTGCAACACATTCATTGCTGGTTTCCGCTCTAGATTATTTATAAACCAGGGATTTCCAAACTATTTTGGGCAAAAGACCCTTTTTCCAAAACGAGCTGATACCTCAAACCCCCATAGCCAATTTACTTTAAAAATACACGCTTATCGACTTGTCGAGTTTTTTTCTTGTACGAACTTGTGCACGCTTATGGACTTGAAGAGTTTTTCAAAAGTACAATAAAGTACCAGAACCATCACATCACTCACGCACAATCATGATTTTAATTATGTTGTTAATAATTATTTCCTCCTCCAGCCTCTTTCTTTCATATGTTATTTGTTCAACAATTTTACGGGTGTGTTGTTGCTAATAAAATATATCTGTCTAATGTGTCGATAAAGAATTTCTGCAAAGTAAAGCCTGAATCCGTGTGGTGGCGACCTAAGAGAATCTAAAACCCCATCTCATGCCGTGGGTGTCGTAAAAGTCGACAGAGGGAAAATTAAAACCAGGAGATGGGCAGGAGCATCTTCCTGGAACATCTGAATAAATAAACTGCGGTTGCCACAAACTTTTGTGGCTGTCTATGGGGGAGGCCTATGTTCAGCAGTGGACTTGTGATATGCTGAAACGATGACGGTGAACGCCTGAATCCGTTAACTATAATAAGTCGGGTAAGGAGTTCATCACGATATTTTTTAAGCTTTTCCCAGACTTCTCACAAAACGTGAAGTAGTATCTAATACTAGTTGATATCTTTCTATCCAATACTATAATAGGTAATTTTTGAATAATAGTCGCAATTTTGTAAACTATTATTGTTAAATTACCGTATCTAAACGTTTTCAAGATACCTCAGCTGTTATTATACTTAATAATAATATAGCACGCAGTATCTTAATTATAACAGGTGCAACGGATTATGTTTCAACGTTTATGTTAAAACGCATACTAATTGAGCACAACTATTTTAATGAAGTTGTTTTCCTATGCTAAGCGTATAAACTGCTCAAACTATAACACACATCCATCATTGTGGTATTCTTTCGTCAGTCCGATTATTTATTTACTAGCTGAAGCCCGCGTCTTCGTCCGCGTGTATTTAAGTTTTTAAATATACCAAGGAAACTAAGATGCTGCGGAATAAAAAATATTCTATATCCGTCTCCAAGATGCTAGTTATAATGTGCCTTTGTGAATTTCGTCAAAATCGGTTCCACGGTTGAGCCATAAAAAATTAACAAATAGATAGAGAGACAGAGAGAATTATTTTCGCATTTATAATATTAGTATGAATTTGATAAAAAGCACGTGATACGCCGTGGGGCACGAAAATAGCGAAAGAAGCGAAGCTTTTTACTATATTCTTTTTTAAAAAAATAATCGGCAAAAACAGAATGGCTAACAGCGGGAATAACCCAGATGATAAACGATTTGTTATTATTAGATGTTTGTTATTATATAATTCAAATAATTTAAAAAATCGTACATAGTTTAAAGATAGTACTATAATTAAATATATTATTAAAAAAAAGTTAGCTACGGTACCATCATTAATACAATAAATTATAAGCAAATTACCCAGTACAGTCTCGCTCACACACATGGGCAACATTACGCGCAACCCAGCAAATAAGGAGCGTTGAACTTCCGTTCGTGATATTTCACTTTTTCTGAGTTAGGTCCCTATCCCAAACGTGCGTGAAGAAGCTTCGCCATAATAATGTCCACTTGGTCGAGTCCGACCGCGGCGACATCTGCCGGTTAACAACCCAAAGACGTCATTGGGTCGGGACATATAACATATCTACATAATAAATAATTATTTTATGAACAATGGCGCACTCTTCTCAGCTCCACTACGCTCTGAAAATTAAGGGTCGCCTGTGCTCGGTAATGCAATGTTTGCAGTCTGTTACGTTTCCTTAATTTGTCGTGAGATAGCGAACTACCGCCCTTTCTCAGCCTGTGGGTGTTGTAAAAAATGGCATGGTACTGATAGATCGCGGAATTATCATCCCAGTTTTTTTTTAAACGAAGCCCCACAGTAGGTTTTCTCCTGTATTATGGGTGCGATCCAGACCCGAAAAACAATAATTTGAGTTTTTGCACAAATGTTGACTTCGGGATTCGAACCCGTTGCGTAGTAGTCAGGTACTCTTACCACTAGGCCACGCGCTCGTCAAATAATCCCAAATAACTATCGGAAAACTTTCCAGACCAGACCGGTAATCATCCGCATCTCATAGGGAACTTAACATCTGAGCCTGTACAAAAATTAAGGCAAAATGTATTTATGTACGGTTGCCGAAAATATTACTGGAGTAAAAGGCACTGAGAGCTAGTGTAATCACAGGGCTTAGGAGACTTAAGAACTGTCTCAAGGTGACAGGCGCAGTGTGGTTCCACACAGAGCTGTTCTGGGTAACACAGCATTTGTAATGGGCAAATGTTGCACTTACCATCGTGTGAAAAAAGTACATAAACTCAATCTCAAGTACACTCATGTGCACTTAAGCGCACACACACGCACTAGAAATTTGCTGGATACCAAAATTCAAACAATGGGGTTTTAAAGCTTTTCTCTGTCTGTCTGTCAGTGTGTGTATGTCTGGGTAAAATTTTGTTTTTACAGTGATATCCTCAATAAATAAATTAGGAAACGTAAATAAAAAAAACGATGGCATCGGCAAACTTTTTCCCGACTTGATTCACTAGCCATATCACATACCATTAATGCTCTCCTCCTATGAGGGGTAGGGCATTTTTAATCTACATAAATCTTCCTGGAGGGATGCAGATCATAGCAGTGAAACCTGTTTGAAAATATATATATGTTTAGATATAGATTTACATACATACATACAATCACGCCTTTTCTCATATAAGGGGTGGGCGGAGACCACACACGAAGTCCATTTTTCGCACCAGCGGGAAACTAGACGTGACGGGTGGCAAGCCACGTTGTCGCCATTTTGTTACGAGTCAAAAAATTATTACTCCCCATTGCTTTGCCTGGAGCATTATAGTGACAGCATTGCATATTATGGTATTATTGTGCACGAACAAAGGCTGTCCGTAGGTAGGTGCTATTCCACTCTGCCGGACATCTATCGGCCTTAAATAGATATATATAGGTAATAATAATACCGTTAATGTTCAGCTCCAATAAGGGCTGAGGCAACTTTTAATACACATAAATCTTCTTGGAGAGACGCAGAACATAGCAGGGAAAACCGCACGCAAACCGTTTAGTGGTTCTCGAGATTATCGTGGTCATACAGAAAGGCAGACGCACGCCAAGTGTTTGCTATTATATTATACTTATTTATCTACAAAGTTAAATCATTCAAAGATGCCGTGCCCAGAATAAGTGCAATCTCGTTGAATAACCGTATAGGTTATAAAATATTATATATTGGATCGGAGGGATCTCTTGATGTCTTAAATAAATCCGTACATGGTAGAAACTAATTTCAAACAATTATCTTATAGTTATAACGTTTTTATATACATTGAGAACGACGTTTAATTACCTATATTTCCACACCTTCGCGATGCTGCGGAATATATGGGTTTAAAAAAATAACTATCTGAATCATTCTCGAAGTTTTGATGTATAAAAAATTTAATAAGGTAATAAATTCTTGCTTTTTTGCACTACCGCATCCTCATGATAAATTGTGGGTGGAAAATTTTGGTAAGACCAATTAAATAATTTAAAACAACGAAGAACATTTTAGAAAAAACTTAGCGGGGGTTAAATGCTCTAAATATTTTTCTTAGAAACACTAGTGTAAATAACAAAGTTATAATTTAAGTATGTATTGATATACAGAAATTATAATTTAACTATTACTGGTGGTAAGATTCCTATGCAGGAATCCGTCTAGGTAGAGGTACTATCCAGTGGGGTAACTATACTGTTGAGGCCAGTGCCAAAATTAATCGGATAGGGACCTCTCACAAAGTAAAGATGCTTAACCAACTTTTTTATAAATAACTAGCTGATGCCCGCGACTTCGTCCGCTTAAGGTCCGGGATAAAAAGTCCTATCCTATGTCCCTCTCCAGGATACAAGCTATATCTGTGCCAAATTTCGTCAAGATCGGTTCAGCGGTTGAGCCCGGAAAATATAATAAACACAGAGGGACAGAGAGAGTAACTTTCGCATTTATAATATTAATATGGATTACGTTATGTACGTATGTACAAATGTTATTATAATTATTGTGCATATTTTTTGTTGATTTTCTATTAAATATTGCATATTGGATAAAAAAAATTGCCTAAACTTTTGATCTGAAGGGCACTGAGAGCTAATGTAATCACTGGGCATATGGGACTTAAGAACTGATGTTGACTCAGGGTGGCTGGGTGACACAGCATTGGCAAACGTTTCAATTAACGTCAGGAGAACGTTTTGCTCGTCTCGTCCGTTTAGCCAATAAAAAAATATTTTTTTGTCCTTCGCTGTACAAAAGCTGTTCGGCAAATCCTTTCTACTTAGAACAGGCATACTATTCTAAGTAGAAAGGATTTGCCGATATAAAACGCCGCTGACCGTCACCGATCGGTGTATTTCAAGTCTGGTAATTTATGAGATGGTTATCGCGCCACCTATCGGTAGCTATAACATTTTCTGGGCATTTCCCTCAGTCGACTCTTACGACAACTTGGCTCAATGAATTACACTTTGAATTCTTGTTTAAATTTCAACAAAAAAAATGTAATGCGCCGACATAAATAAACAAAAACATTCCTGCCTGAGACAATGCATGTCATTACTCTTCTAATTGTAACAATTTCAATTATTTTTTGCCGATTGCGAAATATTACCACGCTCTCGCAGAATACCATTGTAAATTAATAGATTACAAAATATAGCATTTTTCTTATCCAATTACTGTCGAACAGGCGTTTTATAATTATAATTATCAACGGTTCAACTACGCAATGCACCTTGATCTTGATTCTCCATCAAGGATTTAAAGAAAATAAAGAACAGCAAAAGTGTAACTTATGTTATTATAGAAATTTAATACATAAATTGAATTAACCAAAATATTACTCACTCTAAATTATCTGCACAGTATGTAAAAAGTTATGACGACCGCGTGGCTTAGTGGTCAGAGTACCTGACTTCTACGCCGCGGGTCCTGGGTTCAATTCCCAGCCGGAGCGAACATTTGTGCTAAAACACAAATTGTTGGTTTTCGGGTCTGGTTGTGTTGTGATTGTCCCCGTGTTTCTGACACTGCATCCTAGCCTACCTCCGATCTTATCGCAACAGCGTTACATCGGGCGCGGGTACGTTGTGACGAGTGAGTGCCTCTGTGTTTGCGCGTACACTTGTGGCACTATAATATCTCCTGCGCAGTTGATGGCTTTCGACAGTATTCGGAAGCTGTCGCCGTGGTCGAAATCGGCTAGGAGAACATCATCATCATCACATCATCAAACCGTTAGTAATTAATAGCTAAAAATATACCAAGAACCAGTTGTGGCTCGCGGTTCATATAAGCTCGCGTCAAATAAGCTGACCATATCATTCCGCGGTAAGGCTTGGTACCTCGCTCACCTGAGCATTAACTGTTCGGGCCTTCACGTCAATGTTTGGTTCACAGCGTGCGGCTCTTGCGGACGTCGCATTACTTAATGCAAATTTATATTTACATCTTGTTAACGATGCCAGATATCGAAATGGAACATACACATTTATTTGTGCAATTTACGTCTTTAAGTGCAACCACAATACAAGAGAAATATATGTTTGGAGTAACGTTTCTTTGGGAAAAACCAAACGTGTGAAATATGTGGGGATTGGCCCGTTTAAAAAAAAACAGTTTATTTTACTTACAGACGAAATTTTGTCATTAAAATGGTATACTTTTGGCGCCAACTCAAAAAGTAGCGGTAGTATTTTTATTGAAATTTGTAATTTGACATTTTTAATTGATGTTTAATATTGATTGTTTATTATGCAACAAGTGCTCGTAAGTGTACAGTGATTGGAAAATTCAATTCAAGACCAAAATTGTACTTTTTGTTTTGTCTCCATCAGTAGAGCAATCTTCAGTAAAAACCTGGATAAGCTAGGAGATGGGCAGCAGCATCCTTCTGGAACATCTGAATAAATATACTGCGCTTTCCAAGCATGGCCATCCCCAAAAATAGAGCTACAAACTTTTGTAGCAATCTTGGGGGAGATCTATGTTCAGTAGTGGACTAGTGATAGGCTGAAATGAATGATGATGATACCTGGATATTTTTCTTGACACTGGAAAATAGTTTAAGACTGTTTCCATAAATATATATATAACAAAGTCGAGTTAGTTAAAAAACACACATTTTTTTTCGAGGTTTCACCAATTTTCATTCTGTTTTCAACTTTTATTGCATTTGTAAGTCAAACGGTAAGTTGCCGATTAAAAATGCGAAGTTGCGAAGATAGACTTTGTGAGATTATCAAATGTATGATTGATAATGGCTTCATTATGTAATTTTGACTTGTGTGGCCCATTTTACAGTGTTATTTACAATGTCACTAGCCAGAAGATCTAATCTTTCACATCGAAGCCTTAATAGAATTACACTTTGCAATATTGAGAATCAATCCACTGCAGATGAAAATTACACTACTCCACGTTGCATTGCGCCTTGAATGTTTTGAAAAGAAGTGGCGTATAGGGAACAATCCAAGTGTTGTCGACCACAAAATCGTTTCCTTTCACTTTCGTTGTGATAGTTCTACCGTTATCACCGTGCATGGTGGACGGCAAGTGTTCCAAGCGTTATCCACGAAATTTGACGTCGGAGACTATCACTGGCAACGATGGTTATCCAATGTATCGTCGTCGACATAACTGTAGGGAATCGTAAAGCGCTACCAAATCGTTGATACTCGTATATTTTAAAAATGTAAGTGGAAAACTATAAAAGAAAATTACATTCCACAGAAATATTCTGGGTGACACAGCATTTGTTGTGGGCGGCCGTTGCACTTGCCATCGGGTGAACGTTTTGCTCGTTTCGTCACTTTATACAATAAAAAAACATAATCCAACCCAGTCCTGGAGCACGTTTTGAGTCACAGTTAGTGTGACTCTAAAGTTTGTTACTTAAATGTAATTCAGAAACTAAACTCATCGCGTCACATACCAGAACGGGCAGGTCTACGTGTAAGGGGCAGCTAGTAAATAATAAATATAAATAGTCTGAATAAATGTTTTAGTAGTAATTAAAATGAATATTACCCTTATTTAACCTTATTAAAAATTGCGGAATTAGATTAATGATAACATTATCTGTTTTAAACTGTTACCAAAAATTAATATTACAAAAATTAATGTAGCAAAAGAACATGCATAATTTTTTGACCTTTGAAGCCAGGGTCATACGGTTAACGACTTTGGAAGTTGTCGCCGTGGTCGAAATCGGCCAGAACGACATAAAAACTTTAATAACTTGATACTAAGAGTAAAGAACAAAACAAAATTTTGCATCACATCGATGAAACTAGCTATCATTTTATTTATAAAGATTATAACAATTAACGGTACATAATGTTGCTATTTTCAGGCCAACACCAGTGGATTGGGCGGCTGTGGGTGCGGATACCGTACCTACACGGTTCACATCCCGCCCCGTGACGGACATCCCACAACCTTACTCCACTGCCATAACGCTCATCGATCAGATAGGAAACAAAATTATTCGCACCACGGAGCTCGTCGCTGATTTACTGAAGAACACTGTACTTGCGGTCGTCGGCTGAGCATGGCCGCGTAGCCAGAATACCTCTTCGTCAATAACAAATCAGATTATTTCTGACAGATGTAATCTTGACTTATTGCTAGGTCGTTGTAAATATTTGACTGTATAGCTCATCGCCTTTGCCTTCTTTAAAAAAAGAGCACAATTAAAAAATTCCTTGACCGCTTGATACTTTCGGCAGGCAAAGGCGGTAGATGTAAAAGCTTCGTACTTAGTCGTCCTGCGTATTGTGCTTACGGCATAGTCTTGCATACAGGGATGTTTAATGATCTATCTATATGCAAGACTAAACTCTTATTTGAATATTTAAGTAATTTTAAATGATTATTTAAGGTAATAGTTACGCAGAACTTATGAGATTGTTGACTTAGAATCCAACAAGACTATTCAAAAAATTAAGCTTTATTAAATATTCCTATGAGAGTTCTTCGTGAATTCGATAATAGTAATGTTAATAAACAAGTGGAAACTAATGGCAAGACTTTTAATAAGTTGCAGTAATGTGGCAGATAACGAGCCGTGGTAGCTCAGGGCGCAGGCGCTGGCCTTCAAATTATTATATACTTCAATAGCTCGTTATCGGTCTAATAATGATTTCTCCAATCACTCTAAACTTTCAAGAGCACTGGTATATACAAATTTCAAAATAAAATATGCAACTCGAAATATATACAAAAACATATGCGTCGCTATTCCAAATTTTCACCAAAAACCTGGCTGTCACCTTACTGAGCGAATTAAAAATATGACTCTAGAAAAAGTTTTTCTGTAATCATATTGTTGTTATATTTATATAGGTCCGATGACAGAGTATGCTGATTGTTAAAGAATTTAACTTTTCAAAAATTATGTACCTACAACTTTCTACTTTAGATTACAGAGCTCTGTTCCTTTCATGAAAAACATAAAAATAGCTTCTAATTCCTGTCAGTTCAGGAAACGAAATGTTTTCGTAATCCGAATCTAGTCAAGGGAACATCTCTGATCGTTGTTATTTTAGTTTTGGTTTTGGACATCACAAAAATTTTTTTCGATTTACTATAAAAGTGGCCTGATATTAAAAATAAAAAACCTTAATGAGATTATGTTTTGAAGTTTCTTAGTTTGTAATCAACTTGAAAAAAATGCCCATAGTAAATTTAAGAAAGTAGTATTATAACTAAAGTAAAGTAAAGTTTCAGCCTATAAATGTCCTACTACTGAGCACAGGCCTCCTCTCATTTCTGACAGGGTTTTGGAGCTAGGAAGAATCCGCCACGCTGCTCCAATGCGGGTTGGCGGACTTCACATGTCTTCGAAATATTATAAGTATTATAAGTAATTACAAAAATGTGTCAAATAGTTCTAAATACAAACTTAGTCTTTTTATATAACTTACGGCAGTTTTAAGTAACAATACATTTGTAATACAGCTTAGTTAATAATACATATTTTAGAAAAAAGTATAATATTCGAATAAATGCATTATTTTTTCTATGTGATGACAATAGCGAGTGAATTTCTTGTTATATTTTACTCCTAAAAACACTACGGTCATATTTGAAGGCGTTTTTAAAAAAAATTATCGATAAAGATTTTTCAAAAATAGCAATGGGAGAGAGAAGCAAACTTAATTAACTAAGATGAGAATGCAAAATTACAATGGTGTTTATCAAATGCGTCGCCAAGGGGGAGCAGGGAGCAGCTCCTCCCCCCTTCCTGGAGACTCGATTTGTTTATTTAATGCCAAATCATTTATTGTCAGACTAGCTGTAGCTCGCGGTTGCACCTGCGTAAAATAAGTCGACCACTTAACCACATGCGCCGTAATAACCTGCACAGTTGATGACCTCAACAGTATTCGGTAATTGTTGCCGTGGTCAACGCTCTTGGTCGCCAGCAAATGGGCTTAAAGGTATTGTCCTAAATTGGCTAAAATTATGATGTACATAAATTCAACAAGTTATAGAAAAATAACTTTATTTCTCATGCATTGCGGTAAAGGATTTCAGTTACCTAATTATGTTATGGCTGAAATCCAAATAAATCCGGCTTGTCTTATCTGTATAAGTTTATACTAGACCTAAGTCAAAATTAAACACAATGTCTATCTGTATTAACAGCAAATCTTTATATTTCGATAAATTATAAGTGTTAATTTATTTATAAATATAATTAAGATAAATATTATTGCTGTGCAAAGGCTTTTAGAGGTATAATTGGAAATAAATATTTGTTCTCTTTTTTCTATTATTTTGATTACTTCTGTAAAGGATATTGCCCAAATTTGCCTAAGAATCACCATACCTTTGACTTATACCATAATTCTTAGCTTATTATATGCGCTTTATTCCAAATACTATAATTCAACGAACACTTTAGATTAACAAATGAAAATTATTTCATTAAATACGACACTTTACCGATCTCCAAATAACATCTAAATTCATCCCTTCAGCGCTGGATCCTTAGGACACCAGACAAGAACCATAGCTGCGCTAAGTCACACACAAAATAGCGGAGCTAAAGTGGTACTATTGTTACTAAAAATGACAATGGTAACAGTAATTATATCAAAAATATAAAGCTATTCCAGCTTTACCTAATATTTAGAAAAACCTCAAAATCGAAAACATTTTAGTTAATAAATAAATTCTGAGAAGTGTCCGTCGTCTGAATCTATTTTCACGGACACATACAACCCAAAATAACACCTATGAAATAAAAAATCAATCAATGTTTTATGAATGCTGGTTCTGGGTGGGTGAACTTTGAATGGGAGCTGAGCAATGTCCATGCTGAGATTTTTATTTTAAGTCAGATGTCATAGTTTTGAATAAACAATTATAATAGTTTTTTTTTTCGCGCCTAAACAAATACTCATAGCAAATAAAAACACTTGTAAACGTGAAAAGTAGTCATGGCTACTTCGTAATTTATAAGTATTTTGTTAATGTTAAAAATAATACTAAAAAAACAGGAATAACTTTTTTTTAAATAAACAGGGTAAACTTTATAAAGTTCCTTTATAAATAAAAGTTAAGAGAGTAAATATAAATTACAGTAAGTTCCTTTCGCGATAAACAGATTGGAAGAAAATACAACTTAAAAATTAGTGCACGGGTTTTAGGCTCGTGAGTCGGAGTTCGATTCCCAGTCAGGTTCTCGGGAGGGGTTGTATTTTGATTGGCATTGTTTGTTTCTTATAAGCAATACCCAACACTAAGATTCGCATAAACACCCAGACCTGAAACGACTATGTTTTTCCGTTAGGGAATCGAACCCGTGACCCATAGCGCCGAAGTCAATCGCTTAGCCACGGCGCCAACCAAGACGAGTTGGCTTTGTCTCTTCCTCCTATTTTATGTCATAAGGAGTATGATTTTTTTTTATTATTTGATAAAAGTGTCGGAACGAGCAAATCGTTAATATAAAAAATATCTCTAAAGTAGCCTAAAAACCTTACGCGACTAAAGGATGAAGTCGAGAGTTTTTGAAAGAAAGAGGTATTTATTGTAATACAGGTACATTTGTAAAACAATATATATACGTGTAGAGTAATTAACAATAAAAAAAGAACTAAAACTATACCGAATTTGTGACCACTATTTGACAAAAACAAACGGTCAATAAGATGAAATATCATATCATATCAACATTGGATATACTAAGAATATTATCAGATGCATTATCCTTACACAACCTCCCCCTGATTTTCAATAATAAAAGCAATATAATAAATCCGGCTCGGCTTAAGAGAATCTACCACCCGATCTTATCCCGTGGGGTGTCGTAAAAGTCGGCAGAGGGAACATAAAAATCAGTTGATGGGCTGCAGTGTCTTCCTGGACAAATAAACTGCGGTTGCCAATCCCTCCAAAATGAGAGGTACTAACTTTTCTGTTAATCTATGGGGGTGACCTATGTTCAGCAGTGGACTAATGATAGACTGGAATGATGATGATGATGACATATACTTAATTATAAACTGGAAACAGGTCGTAATAACATTAACATTTTGAAATGAGTTCCGAAATTATCCAAAGCTTTTGTTTCGGATACGGCGTAAGTGCTAACAATACGATACAAAGATTTATTAAATGTGGTAAAAACTCTTCTTAAATGTGGTTTTGAGAAAACACTAATATTTTCGTATCGATGTCGTATTTAAAGCGAGTCTTTCGATATACTGGTGGTAGGATTCCTATTCAGGAGTCCGTCTAGGTAGGTACCACCCCAGAGCCAGTTATTCTACCGTGAAGCAGTATTGTGGAAACATTACTGTGTTTCGGTTTGAAGGGCACTGTGAGCTAGTGTAATCACTAGGCATATGAGACTTAAGAACCTATGTCTCAGGGTGATGGGCACAGTGTAGTGTCACACAGAAATTTTCTGGGTGGCACAGCATTTGTTATGGGCAGACGTTGCACTTACCATCAGGTGGACGTCTTGCTCGTTTCATCACTTTATGCAATAAAAAAAAGTTAGATAATTGACCTTCGAAGTACATGGTTTACCACAACAGATAAGGTTGTTTTTGACTTGAATGCAGCCGATAAACTCCAAAAATGTTCAGAAGATTTTTTCTGATGCAATATCATGACTTAGTGTCGAAACGTCTTAGGGTATAAAAGTTAAAGTTTTCAGTTGCAGGAAAGAAAGCCATTGTCCGTTTAATATCCCATTAAATTACTACGTATGTCACACTGTATACATATCCCATTTTTTATTATAAAAAGGATATAAAGCTGTCTGTCCTGCTGTTCATTTATTTATTTATTCTTTAATAGTAACAACTTCATCTAAGGAATACAATGGGTGTACTTAATGATTAGAGACATTCTCAGCCAGTAAACACTGGGAGACTTAAAAATGTCGACACGGGCAATGTTTGCAAAAACATATAGTTTAATAAAATGGGGTAAAAATATATACACCATAACATACTAATTAATATAAATAATCAATTTGCCTTCAAATAATGTTGACCATAATTATAGTCCTACCTATAGCTAGTATAATTAGTAAGGACTTAAGATCTTAACGTCTCAGGGTGACAAGTGCAGTGTGGTACCCCACAGAAATGTTGTTAGCGACAGAGCATTGGTCATGGACGGAAGCAGATGCTTTCCTTACACTTGGTGAACGATTTGCTTGTCGCATCTTCTTCTTTCTTCCATAAAAAAAACTATATCTAACACATAAAAACTTGGGTATATATGATTCACTTGAATCATTTATTCTATTAACTATTAACTACAGCAACCATGCCATGGTGTCCTGACAACGTCTCTGTTCAAAAAAAACATTAAGCAATGCATTTAACCCTAAAGATTTTTATTTTTTCAAAGGAATGAGATAATATTAATCAACAGATTATGATTAATCGATCACGCCGTCAAGAATTTCAGCATGTTTATCTAAGAGTATATTTGCTGTTACAAGCTTCTTACTTCTTTTGCAATTAATCGAATTACAATAAAACACTAACTAAAGTCTATTCAAATTTTCATTACAAGGTTTTCTTTCTGCGTGTATAATCAACTTTAGCGGTAACGTAACAGGCAATAATTGTATGAATGGAATTACCCCGATTTTTTTATCTTCCTTTGAAACACGGAATGGTGCATGAGTGAAAATAACTTTATAAATGAAAATGCTATTAAGCTTGTTTGCTTGCTTGTTATTTATCTTACTCCCATAACTCTGTATGAAAAATAAACATAAATGATTTTTCTTCCGGTTCTCCCCCTAAAGTATCTCGCCCTTCGCCCAGGCCTACTCGTCCTGTAGGGGAATCCGTACATTTAAAATTCATTACTCATTGATATACTCTTAATCGAATCCTGCCAATGAGCTGCTTCTGCGCTATGAGTCGTGGGTTTGATTTCCGCACGGGATAGATATTCGTATGTACTAGTCTGGGTGCATGTCGAATTTATATCAGTAAAACGATCAGTCTCAATGAAACGATACAGTATAAATCATAGTGTGAGGGATCATTTAAAAAACACATTAAAACATAAAATAGTTTCATGCTGACGTCTATAGGAATATTATTTAGATAGAAATTTACTAACGGTACGAATTTTTAAGAACTCTGGGATTTCCATAGGAAATTTTATCCACAAGGAAAATGAGTCAAACATTTTAATAAATAATGTCAAAATGAATTATTAAGAGGAAAAACTTCTCAAATGTGTTTTATTGTATTGTTGTTTTATTGTGTATACATTTTTAAACATTATCCCACATCACGATTCCTACTGTACTGTGGTGCGCCCAAACTCGGAACAACTACCTGTAGATATCTGTTCCGTGCGTTCCGTGCCGAACAAGCCATTAACATTAATCGCCAATGTAAACGTTAAAGATAAAAGGTTAAATGTTATTTATGATACTAAAAACGGAAAAATATGTAATTACATCAATGTTCCTAAAGACATGTAACTTATACTAGATTCAATAAAAATATTAGTCACTGAAAACTAACTGCTCCGTATATATTTTTTTTAATTTATAAATAAATATTAATTAAGAGTAACAGAAACACTGCACTCAAAATCAACCTTGATATTTTACTCTCATCACTAACAAAAATATTTCTTCAAAAAGTTAAAAACTCAGAACCAAGAAGAAAGTGTGTGGATACTATTAACACTATATGACTAAAGTGTCATAGTAGTTCACATTAAGTACCGCTTAGTGTAGTCTATTTTAAGTATACTTTTTTTAATTTTTTCTATGTAAGTATGAAAGAAAAGGACATAATTCACCTAATGGCTAGAATATGAAGTTATTGGCAATAGTTTTACTGGACCTAGAAAGATATTATGATCTATAAAAAGACTAAAAATATTATGCTATATTTTTATGATATTAACTATCAGTATGTAACATTTTATACCCATAAATTATTTAAGACCGTTGAAACTATATAAATTTATAATATAAGTTTGTAAAGTAAAGTAGACACTTTACCACTGAAAACTAAGATCGTATGTATCAACCATGTGGCCTAATAGTCAGAGTACCTGACTTCTACTGGGTTTGAATCCCAGTTGGAGCATAGATTTGTGCAAAAAATTGCCTATGTATTCTACGTAGTGACAAGAAAACTCAAACATAAATTGCTGTCTATTGAAACAGTAAGGATCCATAATTGGGTATCAATTGTTACCTTCATAGTAGATTTTATTTTTACATAATTAGCAAGTCTGTTCTAACATTACTAATATTCCTGTTAATCACACAAATATATGTAAACGCTTGTGGTAGTAGATGGTGCACAACAATAGTCCAATGGCAGGCTGCTCCAATGTAGGTTGACAGACTTCACATGTCCTCGCAATATTTATAATTCCTCAGACATGCAGGTTTCCCCACAATGTTTTCCTTCACTAAGCACATAGTAAATCAGCACATAATATTGCAATTAACAATTTTAGATCGATAATCGAACACAGGTTAGCTCCTGAGCTGCCATGGTTTTAACTAATATTTTCAACAATTTCAAGAAATATCTTCCAATGTAGGCAAGAACTTATTTACAACTGTATAATTAAAAGGGATTAAAATACAATGAAAAATCACATAAATAGTATGTTCATACAAGTAACATTTAGCATTTAATTTTCAATAAAAAGTGAAGAATACATTTCAGCTTATAATAATGAGATTGTTCCCTTGTAATCTAATGTAAATTAGAGAGTATAAAAGAAGACATCAAAAGCTTGTTAACACTTCAATTTGGCAATAATTATATTATGCAGGATTTGGCAATAGCCAAATGTTACATAAAGATATATAATTTGTGTTAACACATATGGGTAAGATTAGACACTTTCATCAGTAGTTACTGAATAGTTAATTCAGTAACATTGTTCTTAGTAACAAGTGCTACCAAACTGCCATTTGCAGGGCGCTCGTCCCCTTTCATCCATTTATCAAATAATTGAGCAACAAATGACAGCGGAGTCCATGAACTGAAATCAGCTTTAGGCATCCATTTTCTGTTCATTTCTGTATCCAGTGTTACTGGCATTATCGCCACTGCTAATGAATTTTCTGGAAGCCCCGAATCCTTACTTCCTAGTGACTTCGTGAGCTGGTGTACTGCAGCTTTGGCCATACCATATCCGATCATACCAGGAGTTCCTTCCAAAGCAGCCTTAGCACCAGTTAAGGCAATCAATCCACCAGGAGTCAGATATTTAGCTGCAAGTGTGGCAGCAATAGAAGAGCTCCATACTGACTGGCGCCACATTAAATCGGCCTGCTTACTTAGATCCTTGGCCGCATTTCCACCAGCCCAACCACCAGCTACGCATATCACCGCATTCACTTTTTGACCTTGTAGCGCGGTGCCGAGTTCTTTAACGACGTATTCCTCTTGCTGTAACCACGTCGCGTCCTTTGGGACGGTGATATTAACATCTGCACTTTCATTTGGGTTCAGATCAATACTGGCAACCCAACAATTTGCCTGTTTGAAGTGGCTAACACATGCGGCCCCCAACGCACCGCGTCCTCCGTAAACAACAATTTTCCCACTTGCCATCGTATATCGTCACGTCTTACTGCCGTCGCGTAGTGAAACTAACTAAAGCAACAAGTTGTTACCAGTACTGTATTTTGTGGTAGCTACAAGCGATAAGCGAGGTATAGCCGTAGGTTAAAAATCTTATTGCGGTATGCGGTAACCTCGACTCTCACTTTTTATCAAGTTCTATGACACAAATAACAATGCGACCACGAAGGTTGATGAGGTTGAATTTGATTGCTCGCAATTTCGACTTTAAAGATAGGTGTGTCCAGATTGGATATGATTTATTGATTTTTTATTAAACTGTATTCATACTTAGAAATTTTATATAGGTATAATATATTATCTATACAGTATAAGTAGGTATACGACATAGTAGAGAGGGTGGTCAACGACTTGTATGCAGAGCCGAATTTGGAAGAGGGAAAATATATGTATATATATGTAATATATCAAGGTAGAAAAGAGTATTTTTTACTAGATTTTAATTTTTTATTTACATTTAGTTTAGAATATAAAAAAAACATAAAATATAAAGTAAAAGTAAAAAAAGTAAAGTTTCAACCTATAAATGTCCCACGGCTGAGTACAGGCCTCCTCTCATTTCTGTGAGGGCTTTGGAGCTAAGAAGAATCCGCCACGATTCTCCAACGTGGGTTGGCGGACTGCACATGTCTTAGATATATTTCTCAGACATGCAGGTTTCCTCACGATGTTTTCCTTCACCACTGAGCACGTGGTAAATCAGCACTTAAAATTGCAATTAACAATTTTAGTCGTGCCGGCACCGGGAATCGAACCCAGGTCACTCGCGTTCTATGAAATTTAAATCGAGCGCCTAGCCCCTGAGCTACCACTGCTACCTTTCATGTGTGATGTTATTTGTATATAGAATTTTATTCAGTGGGTCCTAAAACTAACTGATCGGAATTCTAGTAACTTTCCAAATGGAAATATTAATCTGGTAAAAGCTCATAAATTTATTATTATTTATTTCGTTGATTATTTACGGACAAAACGAAATAGAATTTAACAACTGATGCTTATAATTCTTTTAGATTTAGAACAGCACCCTTTTGCTTCTTTTAATACACTGACCCACTGTAGTAAATTAAAAGAAGTATATGAAAGATGAAACTAAAAGAAAAATTATAATCCCAGTCCCACCCTGTACTGTAGTTGATATTGACAGTTGTCATTTTGACATCAACACTTTTTTCATGTTTATAGCAACAGTCATTAGCTTTCCGCCAGCCTCAAAGTCACAGACAATTATGTATATCTTTAAGAAATATTTAGCAATTCTGATAGTTTAAGTTTGTAAGAATATTGACGGTAAAATTATAGTATCCTTTAGCTGTAAAGATTTGTTCGACTGATTAAGACAAAACGAAAAATTTGCAATGAATTTTTCTATATTTCCAATAACATTCAAAGGCAAATGTACTCTAATAAACTATCAAAACTCAAATTATGCATAAAATAAGGAAATTCAATAAGTTCTAATACCTCCACCGTCTCTGAGTTTGCGATAAAACCTGACATTAACCCTTATTAAAACGCTGGGAGCTATAGTTCCCACCTCCCAATTTGAAGAGAATCGCATTTTATTATTGTTATGGTTGAATGTCAATTGGCAAAGAAGTGTCACTTGTAAAGATACTTCAAAGTTAGGTGAAGTGATTTTGCAACCAAAAGTTACTGTTCTTTTATGGATTTTAGTGTAGCGCCGAAAAAAATTTAGTTCAGATTTGAGTTTTAGTTATGTAAAGTAGACTATATTGCGGTTGTATGAACCGTAAAACATCCCCAGAATCTTTCGTTTTTAGCTTGGCAAACTTGACTGAGTTTCGGTCTGCCAAGTGGGAAGATATCATCTCAGTGTTCGTCACTGCAATAATTATATAAAAATATCTATATAAAATGCGCGTGTTTGTTACGAGTCTTTCAATGTATTATAATTTAGTAAATGTTATATTGATGAGTACTTTCACCACCATAACTTAAAAAAAACGATGTATATACAATTTTGCGTTAAATATTTATCACAAGTGAAGCAAGGGCAACTAGCTAGTGTGATAAAATATTAATGCCATTCTGGACAATGGGATTATAATCCCCACTTGTAAGATTTTGGATTTTTAGGAACAGATGGCGGGATATATACTACCGACCAAAAAAGGTGCACTTCCCCCCCACTACTTTTCTGTGTATTTTTGAAATCTACGACCCAAAACTACCCAGGATCCGATCTAACTTTGTTGTCGCCTACACAGGCTCGCGTTTTAATAAGGGTTAATATTTTATTAAAAGCTACTGCTTTGTTTTAATCACTCATGTTTGTTTTATTCTCAAAAGTTGCCGTAAATATATCATGTAAGCATCGGCCTCAAAAGTGCCAACCGCTTGATATTGATCACCAATCCGCATGCCAAGCGTGATGATGACGGCAAAACAATCCTTGAGAGATCTACCCTTGCCTGCTCCCCCTAAGCGACACCCTTGCCCTTACAACCATAGCTTGTCGGCAGAAGAACTTTCACCATTTTTGGGAAACGTCTAAAGATTAAACGTCTTTTAAAGCG
This sequence comes from Luehdorfia chinensis, assembly GCA_019845155.1. Lineage (NCBI taxonomy): Eukaryota > Metazoa > Arthropoda > Insecta > Lepidoptera > Papilionidae > Luehdorfia > Luehdorfia chinensis. The sequence continues at coordinate 3,746,511 of JAHVAK010000012.1, read as the reverse complement.
TGGAACAGTAGTCTAAGCGTCCAGCGTTCTATAAGATATTTCAGTTTGAATGGAATTTGTTGTTTTTTATAAATATTAATAGAACGTCTAACACTGCTTAGATATAGAACGTCATTAGAACTTAAGAGAACCTTACGAGAATCTACCACCCCATCTCATCCCGTGTGTGTCGTAAAAGTCGAAAGAGGGAAAATAAAAAACAGTAGATGAGGAGCAGCATCTTCCTGGAACATCTGAATAAATAAACTGCAGTTGCCAACCCGCCTGCCAAGCGTGGCAACTATGGCAAAATTTCCCCCAAATTAAGAGCTACAAACTTTTGTGTCAATCTATGGGGGTGGCCTATGTTCAGCAGTGGACTAGTCATAGGCTGAAATCATGTTGTTGATAACGATGTTGTTAATAATAGTAGTAATTTATTAAACAAAACGAAAGCACACTTTAACATAATAAAAATATAGTTTTTATGTATTACATGTCTTTGGCAGCCGTGTTAGTTCACAGACCTGTTACGGCTGCTAAACCCTCCCTGATATTACATTACACAATTAATATTAAACACAAAATGAATGCAGCGCAATTAAGAAACGAAAATTTGGGTAAAAGTATAAAAAATAAGATTTGATGCGACATTGCTTAGCAAAGTATGCATATATTGTCACTGCTAATAGGAGTGTGGTACAAGTGCAAAGGTAATGGGAATAAGGTAAGAGGATAAGAATTTAACATTTAAAATATATTACATATTAAATTTTTATATAATTATCTTATAGTTTTACAAGAAACATGTCCATTGAGATAAATAATTGAACATAGCATGAACCCGTAGCTCCGCTAATAAATATTGGAATGTTTTGTATTTAAAACATAAATGCAAAAAAAAGTGTATTACGATTGTAGCCCGGTGTCTTTGACAGCTTCGTCGAAAGAGACTCGCGAGCAGAGGGCCCGCGAGTAAATGTAAAATTAAAAGTGATGCGATTTGATGTTTATATTTGTGTTCGTGTCTGTATGTGAATGTGGACGTGTATTGAAGGTGTGAACACTTACACAGACGTGTTTGTGCGTAGTTTATGTAACTATCGTTAATAACTTTTCAGATTCCGCATGATAATGATTCAGATGATAAACATCCCCATAGGAGGAAGGACGTTTAGGTACATAGCAGTGTGCATTAGGCTCACTGTGAGTTAGGTTCATATCCCGAGACCGTCCCACATCGTGCGAAGCTACATCCTTGCGACACTGTTGGCCGAACACTCGTGTGTATACACTTCCGCACGGAGATAAATGAAGGTGCCACGAGGATATAGGCCGATAGTATTAGAAATCATTAGTGCTTCTCGTGGTGCCGCATTCATAACATAAGGTATGTTCATTTTAATAATAAAGTAAATTTTCTGTTAAGCTACAATTTTCCAGCACGCAGGTACTTTTCGATAATAACCAATTCACGCAGCTTGTTTCTACAAAACTATTATTATGTTACTATAAAAAGGAAAGAAACTACCTTTATGTAAGGCATGCTGTGATTGTATTCAAATACGAGGGTGGATTGAAAAGTGTTCGGCCTAACACAGATCCATTCAATTCTAAAAATCAAATCTACCCACATTATTTAGTTCAGTTCAGACTAGTTCATTGTGTGAAGTTCGAAACGTGTGCGATAATTAGTTGTGATTTTATAAATTTATTAACAAAGTAATCGGTCATAATTTCCGCGAATGGAGCAAATCGAGCAGCGTGCCGTCATTAAGTACCTCCATAAGAAGGGGCTATTATCAAAAGCCATCCATGATGACATGGTCAGTACATTAGGCGATGGTGCTCTGTCATATTCATCCGTCAAAAAATGGATAGAAGAATTTAAGCGTGGTAGAGAGAGTGTGAAAGATGAACCCCGCTCTGGAAGGCCTTCGACGTCAACTACTGACGAAAATATTAAAAAAGTACTTGATTTAATAATGGGAGACCGCAGATTAAAAATTAGAGAGATAGCCGAGATTATAGGCATCTCTTATGAACGAACTCAAAACATCATTGTCAACGAGTTGGGTTTCCACAACGTGTCTGCGAGGTGGGTTCCGCGACTGCTTTCAGCTGCTTTGAACAAAAAAGGACGCGATTGACTATTTCACGCGACTGTTTGGAGTTATTTGAAGCCGATGCAGATGATTTTTTGAATCGTTTTGTTACTATGGACGAAACATGGGTTCATTACTGTACACCGGAAACAAAACAACAATCAAAACAGTGGAGAAGACCTGGTTCACCACCCCCTAAAAAGGCTAAGTCGATTTTGTCGGCAAATAAGGTGATATCTTCAGTATTCTGGGACTCGAAAGGTGTGATTATGATTGATTATCTTGAAAGGGGTCAGACTATAAACTCTGATTACTACTGCACCTTACTACGTCGTTTACGAGAACGAGAAAATAAAAGAAAAACGTCGAAGAATGCTCAGAAGAAAAGTCCTGTTTCATCAAGATAACGCCCGTGTTCACACGTCAGTACAGTCAATGGCTGGAATTCACAACTGTGGCTTTGAACTGTTACCGCATCCGCCGTATTAACCTGATCTGGCACCATCAGACTTCTTTCTGTTCCCTAACCTAAAAAAGCACTTGGGAGGTCAAAGATTTTCGACAAACGACGAGGTCAAAGCAGCTGTAGACGCATATTTGACTCTAAGGAAAAATATTTTTTTTTTAACGGTCTAAATGCTTGGAAGGGGAGGTGGCAAAAGTGTATTGAACTTGATGGTGATTATGTAGAAAAATAAAAATATAACTGATTTAGTATGTGTTTATTTTCTTGGTTAGGCCGAGTACTTTTCAATCCACCCTCGTATGATGCATATGATACAGAAGCTAAACTAGTTGTAGCTGTCTTATTTGATTAGCAAAAAGAGTAAAACTTGACTTTAGCGAAGTTTTTCAAATCGTGTTACCTACTGTAACTTGGGATCAATGGGTACTCCAAGAAATGCAGTCGAATTTTCGTAGAGGAGGTGTTATTCTGTAAATAAATATTAGGGGTTCCAAGACAATTAATCAGTGATAGCTTAAGAACACTTTGTTTTTATTGCATTTCAGTCGTTTGCTACAAACCTCTTAGACACAACATTCAGAGTTTGATTTAGTTGTTTCAGCGTTCATTTTTTTAAAACGATTTTAAGTGACGAAACTTTCACCTGATGGTAAGTGCAACGTCTGTCCATAACAACAGCCGTGTCACTCAGAACATTTCTGTGTGGCACCACACTGTATCCGTCACCCAGAGACATCAGTTCTTAAGTCTAATATGCCCAGTGATTACGCTAGCTCTCAGTGCCCTTAAAATCGAAACACAGTAAGGTTTGCGTACGTAACGGTGCTGCTTCACAGCAGAATAAGTGACCCTGGGGAGGTAACCTACCTAGACGGATTCCTGCATAGGAATCCTACCACCAGATTAATTGTAGAATCAGCTACCCTATATTGTGTCATTTAAGTGTCTAAAAACTAGACATAGGGAAACGTCAAAAAATCTCATGGACTACAATAGATTTTCTTGACTGGGGACAGGCAGCAGCTTATAAGGTACGAAGTTCTGATACTGCGATCGCCAAAATGCCCGACATTTTTTTGAAAGGAAGATTCTTTATATTAAAAATAAGGTTTATATTAACCAAGAAAAGAAATGGACAGATCCTATCCCTGGGAGAACCATCTATACTTCAACTTCCGTACTTCTTTAAGCGGCTGAAAAATACTGCAAATTTACTTCAAGAAACTTTAAGAAACTCATTTGAAACTTTATAAATTTATCCTTTCAGTATTAACTTTTAAATTTTTTACCAAATGGCTAACATTACACGTCGCTTAAGTTTTTTTTGTGTTTAATAATTTTCTATAGTCTCTTTAGTGGATTATGCGGCGTATATTACATTAAAAAAAACAAGTACCTACTTAAGGATTACATTCCTTTTCGAATGTTGTAGTATTGTAAATAAAACACCAGTAAGTTGAGAATGAACTCCAGCAATTATTGTTATAATAATATATATTATTACTTTTTTTTTATTACGATACTTTAGAGCCAGGGATATTTGACCTCAGGCAAGGGATACTTGACCTCAGGCCAGGAATACTTGACCTCAGGCCAGGAATACTTGACCTCAGGCTAGGGATACTTGACCTCAGGCCAGGGACTTGACGCCTCGACTTGTCCGACACTTACGGTAGAGTACCGAGTCAGCGACCCCGGCCTCCCGAGCTACTATTGTATCCTCCTGCTCCTTCCGAAATAGTAGTATCCTACAACTTATAGTTAGATAAATTCATTTCCTACCCACGTCTCGTTTCGTCGAGACTTCCGAGAAGTGGGCTACGGACGTGGTCTCTGCATAGCCCTTATATGGGATTGTATAAATGTATGTAACTTTCATCGAGGTTGTGTGAGACGATTCATAGTCTCTCCAAAAACATCCAACTGCTTCATTAGAATCGTTGTGATTTGGAGCTCGATGAAACAAAAAAGCGACACTCATCATATGTATATATAATAAGGATTTAGTCTGCGAAAGGATGACATAGAATACAGTGTTTCCTATTATATTTATATTTTCGAATTCGTCAACATCTTCGATTTCTTCGTAGATTTTGCTGACATTAACTCGCCAACAAGATCAAAAACATTAATTGACGCTGTATTTCAAACTTTATTAACTTACCATTTATTTATTTATTTACCATAAGCCACTCGTGTCATTTGTTAAAATTGAAAACTTTAAGTTTGTATAATATGTTATGTTATATGTAGAATATAATGTAAAATAATTTTTAAACTTGGTAACAATATTATAATAAATTAACCCTAATATTATCGTACTCCTGAAAGTCTGCATTCATCTCTTCTCTTGAAGTTTAGTTTTCTGAAGATTTCACTTCTACAACGTGTGAACGTGTGAGTAAAAAAAAATGTGTACGGGACTATTTAAATTGTGCAACTGTTAACAGATAAGCACATCATCTATACGAGTATATATAAAAATTAATTCCTGTTTCCCTTGATCACGGCATCACACGACTGGACCGATTCGCTAAAACAATTTTTTTTGTGTTCGTTATTGTCAGGCGAAGGTTCTTATTAAAGAAAAAAATCAGAAACAACTTAACGACCATAATAACTTTCTAACGTAACCATAACGTATTTGACTTATCTACTCGTATCAGTCGATATACAGTTGACGCGATTGACAGAATGCGCGTCATCGAAGCAACAATTTTGAAAGATTTTGATTCCACGACTTCAGGCCTATCTTTCATTCCATAAAATTAAGAATGTATATAGTTTGCATAATATGTAATGTATGTGGGCATTTATATAATTTAAAATCTTTTCTATAGTTTTCGAATTATACATAAGTATGCAGGTCTTGCAGAACCTAGTGCCATTCTTCCTCTACTGTAACTCAATCATCTTACAGAAAGTCGCCAGTCGTTCTTCTTTTAAGTTCTATTGTACTTTTTCGACTTTTGATGTTTTAATGGAGAAAAATGTTAAACCATATACTCGTTTAAATTGCATAAAATTGTTGTGAGATTTTTTAACAACACAAATACAAAAATAAAACACATTTTAAAGTAAGTAGACAGTGTTTATTAATTACGTATGTACCACATTATAAATTGTAATTTTATTTGATATTCACATTAGTTATTCTAACCTGCTATTTTTATTAACTAAATCCTTCATCATCATCATTTCAGACCATCATAGTCCACTGTTGAAAATAAGCCTCCCACATAGATTGCCACAAAACACAGTCCTGAGCGACCTGCATTAATCGACTTCCCGCAAAATCGTGCAGGTCGTCATTCTATTTATTGGGGAATCGTCATACACTGCCTTTTGCTAGTACGGAGTTGCCAGTCATTAACCTTTCTTCCCCAACGGTTATCGGTTCTACGAGTTATATGGCCTGCCACTTACGCTTAAAAATCAATCAAAAAGATACATTCTTGCACTATACTTAAATCACATCCGTGGTTAAATAAATAAATATCAAACGGTAATAAATAACAGACATGTTCGACATATTTTAGAGTTCAAGAAACTAATTTAAGTAACCCTTTAATAATTTCACAAGCATCAACATCAATATACTCTTGGTATTTTAAGTTCAAACATCAAACCTGAATTATTAAAATCGATAGATTGATCAAACTTTAAGGCATTCTAATTTTTTGCTGGTTTTTTTAATGCCAATGCAAATATTTATGCAAAGATTGGATTTATGTTCAATAAAACTTTGTCAGGAAATTTCGGTTATTTCCTAAGTCTCTCATGTCTAGCAGATGGAGTGAAACTTAGGCAAAAACGTGCATATAAAAAATCATAATCAAAAAAAGTGTGCGTGATACTATTTTTATTTAAATTTATCTTAAAGGTTAAATTAAATATCTCAAAGGCATTTTTTTAAACTAATGAAAAAGGTTCTTAAAACATATGGAATTATGATTAAGCGTTTGCATTAATGACGATATGATCTTCAATGTGCATTGAGTAAAAAACACTTATGACAACATTTAGAGTGATGCTAAGTATTTTAAAAATTAGACTGGTATTATTTAGTATTTCTGCTTTTTGTTGGTCCCGAATATTATTTATGTTGAAAATGACACTGAGGACAACAGCGACCATGGCTGAAATTGCCTAAAAAAGAAAAAAAAATATAAAAAATAGTGCAACAAAAAAAACAAAAGTAAAAAGTATACCTACATTGTATACACACAAAAGCAAAATAACACGTAAAGATTAATTGGACACTTATCGCTTGTTCGTTGTTGTTGTAAATTATTGTATTCATGTCATATAAAATTACAATAGGCTATGTAAAATAATGGCACTCTAATCAATGATATACTACCTGCTATCTAAAGTAGATACATTACCAGCGTTCCAAAAGTGAAACTAAGGAAAGGAGACAATTGTCGCTCTTTTCAAACTCCGTTTACAACTAGAGTGACAAGGATAAACAGCGCGATCATGAATAGAATATGTATTATTTTGTCGCTGCCTTAGGAACGCTTTCTTTAGTTGTCTTCTGGGAATATGCGTTTCTATGTATTATAATAGGTCGGGGAAAGTCTTTTCGCATATAGTATTTATAAACTTGTAATAAAATCTCTTTGACTTTACTATTTGTATCTGGCTGGTTTTGATGACATTAAAAAGGTTACATTTCAGAAAAAGAAACAAATTAGTAAAATGTTGTTTCCAGCTATTTTTCAGTTGTTCTTCTTTGTGTCAAAATGAGCAAAATGAGTGAATCTAATGAATAAATTCGATACATTTTAAAATTTTATTTCAAAAAAGAAAAAAATGCACCGAAGCTGCGAAAAAAATTTGCGACGTTTATGGACCTAATGCGGTGTCAGTAAGAGTAGCACAAAGTTGGTTTAAACGTTTTCAATCCGGAAAATTTGATGTCAAAGATACACCTCGGATAAAATGGACGCCATTTATGAAAAAGTGGAGCAAGATCGGCATACCAGTAGTTACGACATAACTGCAGAAATTTGAATTGACCACAAAACAGTTTTGACCTATTTGAAAACGGCTGAGTACACAAAAAAGCTCGATATGTGGGTGCCACACGAGCTCACTGAAAGAAACCTAATGAACCATTTTTGAAGAGATTGATAACTGGTCATAAAAAGTGGATCACGTGAAGAACGTGCGAAAAAGGTCGTGGTCAAAAATCGATCAGGCTTCACAGCCTGTCCCAAAACCCGGGTTAACTCGCAAAATAAGGTGATGCTGTGTGAATGATGAGATTGGAAGGGTGTTGTTCATTAAGAGCTTTTACCGCTGGGCAGAACCATCGATTCGGATCTCTACTGCCAACAACTGGTGAGAAAAAAGCAAGACGTTACGAGAAAGCGGCCGAAATTGCGTTTACGAAAGGGCGTGGTCTTTAGTCACGACATCGCCAGAAAACACGCATCTTTAGCCACTCAGCAAAAATTAAGAGAGTTTGGCTGGGAGGTGTTAATGCATCCGCTATATAGTCCTGACCGCCACCGATTTCGGTCTCTTCAGAATTATTTAGGTAGTGTCAGGTTAACATCAAGAGTAGACTGCCAAAACTACTTGT